>OY829541.1:7065884-7693317 GCA_963691705.1 Viola odorata
AAAAAGAAGAGAAAAATGCAGCAAAGAAAAAAAAATAGAATAAAAGAAGTGGAGGAAAATAAAGAAGCCTTTGGCTCACTATGTGTTTTAACTTTGTTCTTCACTACTGTTTGTGCTCTTTTAATTCTTGCATGTGTCAGCAGCAGTGTGTGTGGATTTAGAGCCATAGGAGGAGACGGTTTTGAGGTTCTAGGATTATATTTCTTGGTTGACAGCTTGCTATTATGCTCCTATATAAATATTTGTACATTTGTGATGTTGGGGGAGTTTAGCATTGCTTGGAGGAGTTGATTCTTGAAGTTTTTGCTTGAGTTCAGTCCAGTGTTGGATTTTCTAATCAAGGGGGTGTATTTTGTGTATTTTGTGTGTCTGTTTTCTTTGTGTTTCTTTGTGTCTTGAGTTCATGCTTGGGGGCAAGCATGGTTCAAGTGTGGGGGGTTTGATTGGTTGTTTATATTCGATGATTTATGCTCTCTTTATCTTATGTTTTGAGAGCATTTGATTGCTTCTTTTGGCCATTTACTTCCCTTTTCCTTTGTTCAGGCTTGAAAGATCAGTTGGAAGGAAAAGGAGTTGATTTGGTGAAAGATAGAGCATTTTCCAATCATGGCCGTTTTGGAGGATGATTGCAGAAATTTTCCCTTATTCATCCCTAGGCCTAGGGATGAGTCAGGCGATCTGGTGACATTCTGGGCAGTCCGCCCATGTTTATGCGTGCCGAGGATTAATTTATTTCTTAGTGCTTTTCTTGTCCCCTGAGCATGCTAGACAGCTTTTTGACTCCACTATCTCGTGTTCCCTTATTTCCTTTGACTCAAGAACTCCTTGGAGACTCCATAGGAATATATTCCATCCCTCTTAGTGCTAGACAAAGAATTTATTCTTGTCCCTTCCTTGTTGTTGGAGCCGCATGCTTGCATTGTTTGTCCCTTGAGTGCTTGCTCCTTGGGGAGTTGTGAGAGGGCATGGCTGAGCTATAGAAAGGAGAATTTCGTCCAAGAGAGGGGGCTGAACATCATCACATTCGGACAGAGGGAGAGGAGGCAAGAACAGCAAGCGGACTGCACTTCTTCTTCACCAACAATTTCCAGATTTGTTTTACTTTTGAACAATAGTTTTAATTTGTAATTTTAATTATGTATTGTAGCTAATTACCTCTGATTCTTGGTAGAGATTAGAGGTTGACTATCCATGTTGTTGTGAGACTTTTATTGGAATTAATATGAATGTTTTTATATCTCTTTTTCTTCTCACTTTAATTGTTAAAACTTGTTCTTGTTGAATTAAAAGCTTGATCAACTCTTGATTTAATTTGAATGGGTAATGTCAGTTTCATTTATGTTCAGTGTGATTCCTGCATTTATGAAGATTGAGTAGACAACTAGTGAATATTTGACATAAGACTTGTCTTTAGGATCTAGGTAGAAAGGAAAGAATGGGTCTAGGTTCAGGGCTGAGTGTCGTATCTATCCCTAGGCTTAGGGATGGGTTTCCCGTATGGTTACAATTTTCCAGCAACTTGACAAATTGTTAGGAAGGTTAGGGTCGTTATTAGAGGGCCTCTTTTAATCGACTTGTATAGGGGGAAACCTGGGAATTTAGAGTGTCTCTTGTTCCTATAACATCTCTATAAATCCATTTTAGAATATGTTTTGTCAATGATCAATTACTAAGGATAGTCACCTTGCTTAAATCTCTACCAAGGATTGCCTCTCTATATCTGATTTCACTCGTATTTTCAGTTCTAATTCGTGCATGCTACTGTTACCTATTGATTTACATTCAAAGTACTGTTTTTAATTTGGTTTTAATTACAAAAACTCCCCCCAACTTTGTTCCGATTTGGTTTTTAACAAGAAAAATATAAATTACTCAAAGATTTCCTCCCCGTGTTCGAACCTTTCACTACTATCTACATTATATTTTATGGTTTAGCACTGAATTGTATCTTTTTATTTATGGTTGAGAACGACATCAGTCAGACTCCTCCTATGGCGTCTTCTGATCAACATGTGGAAATTAATGATGATGATGATGATGAGACCATTGGAGACATGGAGAAAGGAGAGTATTTGGATATCGAAGAGTCTGGACAGTTTGGTGTTGATAGCCAAACGAATACCTCACAATCAAATGAAGGTGGCCCATCCCAAGATGATGTAGAGGATGATTCACTCAAAAATGCATATGGGAAGGGGAAGAGAGCTAAGACCTCAATTGTCCACAAAGAAATGAAAATTATCAAACTTCCAGATGACACCGAGAAAAGGAAATGCAACTGGTGTAATGCTCAACTCAAAGTTGATAATGTAAGTCACAGTACTTCTTCTGCTAAAAAACATTTGCTTCATTGTAAAGCTAGAGTGAAAGGAATGGCTAAACAAGGGAAACAGACTACTCAATTGAAGATTAGTGGTTTTGATAATGTTGGTGGCCCTAGTCTTGAAACTTGGAATTATAATCATTGTAGGGTGAGAGAACTAGCTGCCCATATGGTCTTAGGACATGAGTTTCCATTTAGCATAATGGAAGGGGAGATATTTAATAGATTTTTGAGAGAAGTATATCCATGGTATAGGAGAATAACTAGGCATACTGTTAAGACAGATTGTGAGTCATTTTATGCGGCTGAAAAAGATAAGTTGAAAAAGTTGGTGGAAACTCAGAATAAAGTTAGTTTAACGACTGATTTGTGGTGGTCTAGCGAACAAAAAATTGGGTATATGACAGTTACATGTCATTACATTGATCCAAAATGGGTGCTTCATAAGAGGGTTTTAGCGTTCTTAAATGTACCTCCTCCCTACAGTGGAGAGGTGATTGCTAGGGAGTTAATTAAGATCATGGACGATTGGAGAATCAAAGATAAGGTAGTGTCTATTACCCTTGATAATGCCTCTGCAAATGACAATTGTATATCAAGATTGAAAGAGGATTTTACTAGTAAGAAATCTTTAGTGCTAGATGGACAACTATTTCATGTGCGCTGTTGTGCACACATCTTAAACCTCCTAGTCCAAGATGGTCTTGATGTCATAAAGGATGTGGTAGAGAAAATAAGATGGGGCGTAAAGTATATCCTTTCTTCTGAAAAAAGATGCAAAGAATTTGGACGGATTGTCAAGTTGTTGGAGCTTAAAGGCAGATTGCTAGTACTAGATACCAAGACAAGATGGAATTCAACTTGGCACATGTTGTCCACTGCATGTTTCTATAGAAGTGCTTGGCCAAGATATGCTGAGGAAAATGCAGCATTTGGTCACTATTTGCCAAATGAATCTGATTGGGACAAAGTGAAAGATATATGTGACTTTTTAGAAGTCTTTGCGGACATTACAGAGATAATTAGTGGTAGTTACTACCCTACAGTGAATTTGTTCTTGGCTGAACTTCACCGAGTCAAAATTATATTAGATGAGTCCATTGAATTGACCACGAAGCCTCATTTGAAAACCATGGCGAAGGAGATGAAAGAAAAGTATGATAAGTATTGGTCACAATGGGATATTTTACTATCCATCGGGGCTGTGCTTGATCCGAGGTAAAATTCAATTATGTCACTGTTTATGTAATCTTATTACTGGAAGATTGAAGTACCTGATAACTAGTACTCTGTAATACTATTAATTGTGGTTCATTTTGTTTGTTAGGTACAAGATGAAACTTATAGGATTTGCTTATCCTGCAATGTATGGTGAGGTGGCTGGAGAAGAATCTATGAAGGAACTTTTAGCCAAACTTAAATGCTTGTTTATGGAGTATGAAAAGATTTATAAGAAAAGTTATGTAAGTACACAAAAATCTGTTGGGAATTCTTCAGGATTTGGAAAAGGTAAGAGAAGTTTTGAAAATTACCTTGCAACTGTGGAGTTGGTTGATAATTCCAAATCTGAGTTGGAAATCTATTTGGAGGAAATGATACTTACTGGATGTTTAGGGTCGAACTTTGATGTTCTTCAATGGTGGATGGTGAACGAATGTAAATATCCTATTCTAAGTAAGTTGGCAAAAGATGTGCTTTCAATTCCAGTCACAAGTGTAGCTTCGGAATCTACATTTAGTTCAGGGAAGAGAATCATAGACCCTAAGAGGGCGTCTATGAAAGTAGAAACAGTTGAGATGCTTCTTTGTGGAGGTGATTGGGTCAAGGAAATATATGGAATCAAGAAGGGCAAGGGAAAATGTTTAGTATGTATTCATTCCTCTAACTCTATATTTGTTTCATTCTAAATTTATTTTTTTCTTGTTTCTAACCATTTTAACTTTGTCAATGTAGTTGGAAGAAGGACATGTTCCTTTAGAGTTTGATTTTGCCAAATTGACTCTGGTATATATATTCTTCCAGGATGCAATTCTATTGTTTGTTTCATTATAAATTCACTATATTTAATGTTGTTCTTTTTCTACTTTCAGGATGCAAATGCAACAGTTGAAGCCTCAAGCACTTGATGCACTTGATGATTTTGCTAGTGTTGTTTCTTTTGTTTTGAATTTAATGGAGTAAAATTCTATATTTGAATGTAATAGATTAAGATATTCGTTGGTATTTTCTTTATTTTGGTGATCTTATTGTTCCTTATTGGTTGGAACTTGGAACATATGATATGATATTTGAAATTTGGATGATATTTTTGGTAGCCTTGAAAGGATAATTCCACTTTAAAATTTATCAATTTTTTTATGATAGTAGAATTAGGTCAGATTGTTTTTAACTACTAGGCCACATTTTTTTTGTTAAGAAACCGAGCCGGTCCGGGTACCCGACCGTAGGGGTGTAACCGGTCCGGTTTTGGGGTTAGAACCGGAAACTTCCGGTTCTGATGGGCTTAGAACCGGACAGAACCGGAAATTTCCGGTTCTGTCCGGCCTGGAACCGGACAGTCCGGTCCGGTCCGGTTCCGGTTTTTTTTTTTTAAATTTTGTTTAAATAATATACTAATTTTATTAAAGAAAGTTGGTAAAAGGAAATTTTGAGTGGGAGGGGATTTGAACCCCTCTCCCTTTAGAAGGCATGTCTACTACTTAGCCACTGAACCAAAGTCAACTTTTGATGTATATTGCATATATATATATATATATAGAGGTCAAATACGTTAAGCACTAAAATGGTGTGTTTTGGTTCAAAACGGCGTTGTTTTGAAAGAAAACAAAAGGAAATAAAGAATTTTTTTCATTTCTTAGTTTTATTATAGGGAGTTAATATGTATTTATTTTCTCTCGAGTGGTTTATTGGAATTGAGATTGTATTATAATGATAATAATAATTTTTTTAAAATGATAATATTATTGTTAATTATATTAATTGTTAGATAGCTAAGTTTTTAACATGTCACATTGTCAATAATAAGAGTTTGTCATGAATTTATACAATTTCACACGCATGTTTCATTTGATACTTTTACGACTTGTTTGGTTGCTCGTAATAAACTACAAGAAATGAAAATGGATTCAATGGAGGTAAGGAGTGAGAATTATGGAGTATTTCTTAATGTGTTTAGTATCCTACCACAAGAAATGAGAATAAAAAAATTTGAATGACTAATTATTTTTATTTGGTATGAATGGTAAAGATTGAGAAAATGAAAGTAAATTTCTATTTTATTTTTTATTTTCATGGAGTCATTATTACATATATTTAATAATAAAATTTATTGATTCTATTATATAATAATTTATATATAAATTTATTAAATAAAATATAAATATTAAATTTCACATGAAATGTCATTAAAATATTATTTAAAAAGTCATTAAATTAATTATAAATTAAAAATATATTAGCTAGCTATTACAAATAATTAAATAAATTATTAGCTAACTATTACAATTTACAAACAATTAAAAAATAAAACAATGGACCAGCCCAGTTAGAAGGAAGAAAGAAGGAACAGATGGCCCGGCTAAGCGGCCCAAGCCCAGTTAGAAGGAAAAGATGGAAAAAGGAATTTTGATGAAAGGGAGGCTCGAACCCCTTCCCCTTGAAAAGGAAGCAAACGTCTTGCCACTGAAGCAGAGCATAACTTATGTTATATGATTGCATATATATATATTTATTTATTTTCTGGTTCTACCGGTTCTACGGTTCGGTTTACGGATTTTGGTAGAAGTAGAACCGGACAGAACCGGAAATTTCCGGTTCTTCTACGAGTAGAACCGGACTGAACCGGAACTTTTCAGTTCGGTCCGGTTCAGTGCAAAATGCTCCGGTTCCGGTTCGGTTTCCGGTTCAATCCGGTTTTCTTACACCCCTACCCGCCCAGGTAATGAACGGTCCGAGTCCGGGTCTGAAATGGGGACTCGGTTCCCTTAACGAGTCAGTTTCGGGTCTACCCGTTAGTTAACGGGCCGAGTCCGGGTATCTCACTACCCGGACCGAACCGGCTCGTTAACAACACTAGTTGTTGGGTACAAACGCAATGATTGCGGATCCACTGACAAAGGCATTGACACCGTTTGCGTTCTATGGCCATGTATCTAGCATGGGTGTCCTTAGTTTAAATGCCTTAGTTTAGTGGGAGTTTTAGTTTGTACATTTTGTGACTCATATATGTGATGACTGTATATTATGTTATTTCACAGTTTATGGATATTGATTTTATTCAATATATGCTCTGGATTTTGATCTCATAAAGTAAAGAGGATCAGTTGGAAATAAACATGTATAGATCATTTCACATGTAATTTTCATGCTGCACATGCACACTGGATTCATGTCATTAATTAGTTAGTTCTCGTAATCATCATGAGTTTAGTCGCTTGAACCTATATGACTAAAGGTTGGTGCTATAAGGATCGCACTTCGTTGAGTTGTCCAAGTGGGAGATTGTTGGATTTTGGACAACGGGACTAGTGCGTTTAGTACCGTAATATATACATAACATATGGACCCATATGTTGAGTGTATTTAATCATATAGTATAATATTAATATAAAGTTTATTGGACCAATTTAAAGATCTAATAAAGTTAAGGGGTCCAATTGTCTAATTAATACAGTGTGAGGGCACAATCTATAATTGTGCAGAATCCCGGGTTAATTACTAATTGTTGATGGGTCAATTAGTAATTAACATAAATTGAATAATTGGGATATGGTTCTTGGTGGAAGTTGCCTATTTAAGGAATGGTTCTCCTGTTTTAACGTTAAGCAGTTTTCATCAGAAGAAAAAGAAAAAGAAAGAAACGTTATTCGGAAAACAGAGAACAAGGGTTCCCCATCCGGCCCAAGGCAACGATTCACCAGAAGACCTTCGTTCCTGAATTTCTGCAACATTATGGCATCATCATTAGGTACGCTTCCGCATTCCGTTTAATTTATGCAATAATCTGAAATTGATTGCGGTCCTGTATTGTTGTTCATATGGTTTAGAACAACAATTATCTCCTCCGGTTCTAACAAAAAGAACCCAAGTGGAGGTAGAAGAAAAGAAAGCTTGGAGTCAGCAAGCCAATTAAAAAAGACTCCTATTCTGCGTTCATAGCAAAAGCATCATGTATGGTTGTTCTGTTTATTTTCCATAAATAATAGGCCATTTTTAAATAAACTAGATTATTTTGGCACGTTTGGTTGCATGGAATTTATTTGAAAATATTAAAATATAATATTTATGTACAAAAAAGTATTTCACACAAATATATTTTTGGTATAATATAAAAGTTTTAATAATGTCTCCAAAAATAGGATTATTATAAATTTTTACTAATATTGTACGTAGTATATTAGTATTATTACTAATGTTCTAATGCAGGTGTCCACAGAAAAATCTTGTATTAATTCTAAAATAATTAATTGAGTGTTACATATTCAAAACTTGATATCAAGCATCAATTGAGTGAATTAGGGTTTCGGCCTTAGTCTTACTTGATAGAAATTCTTGTTTGCTTTGAGCTTCTCTTGATCCTAATTACAACTTCGTTTTCTGATGTGATTGAGATTATTCAGTGATTACTTGCTGTTTTGATTGCTTAATTACCTTGATATTAACTTTTTTTGTGCCAAGTTGTCTTCGTTTGCATTCTTTCAGCTTATTCTTGATCTCTTGAGTCTGTCACTTATTCGGAATTAAATTCCAGCAAGTTGAGCGAGTGGATTGAGTGAATTGGGAGATCAATAGAGAGGAGAGAAAACACCTTGAGTGGAACACGTAAGGGAGTGTAGATAGGCCAAACATTATATTTTGAGTTTGTTCATCTTTTTAGGATACATTATGTTGACAGAAGGTGATCAAGCCCTAAATAAGGTGGGGATAAAAAGGAGGTGAGTATGTGATTGAGTCATTATTACAGTGGTTTTGCCACTTATTTTCTTGCATTCTCGAATAATATTCCACTAAATTCTATGGATATTCTTTGATTATTGCAGGAAATGACTTTGCTGAGGCAGGAGCAGAAAAGGAGAGGAATGAGGCTACTTCTGGACCACTTTGGGATTTACCGATCCCCGACTGGTTGCTTGACTAACCGCGCACTCCATGTTCTTGGCCAAGACAAATTAACATGGCCAATCCCGCCGATGTTCTGGAGCGCCATCTTCGGACGTGCTATCTTCACGCCCTACTTTCCAGTTTTGTTTAAAATATTATTTTAGGAAGGAGATCCCCCAGATACAATTCGGCTATAATTTAGCGTTTGATTAGGATTTTAACTTCCTTTATTTTCGCCTTCTTTCTAGGAAGAGAGGACTATTTATACTCTTCCTAGGGTTTTGAGAAAAGGGGGGTTCACGATCTTTTTTGGTTGGTGGCTCCTTCTCTGGTCTTGGATCTCGAAGACATTTTCATACATTTCGCTCCTTTGAAAATGAAGGATTATTATTAGAAATGGTTTAGTGGTTTTAGATTGATTTGTTAGATTTCCAGTTTGTGCTTCTTATAACTGATATATTCTTTACAAGAGACTTGCTGGAAGAAATTACGAACTTGTATCTGTTGCTGTACTGAAACATTTGAAGAATATGGTACATACTCTATGATGTGTTGACTGCTCTGCCTATGTAACTTGAGTGGTGTTTTCATCATTTGGGAAATACACACCCTAGAATTGTATAGATACTTTTTCTAGATTTTAGTGAGTATGTTTTATGTTTTGCGCCTCAAGTGTTCATGGAATGCATATTATTTTCTTCCATAAGTAGCAAGTTTTACTAATATCCATGTATCTATCATAATAATGCAATTACTTATAGAAGATCTTATGTTAGCCCAGCAACAAAACAAAAGGTTTAAGTTATATATAAAAACAAAATTGATGAGGTTGATGGAGATTTAAGTTAGATCAATTTCTTAGTTATTCAAAAAATCACTATGTTCTACATATATATTGACTAAATTATTTTCGAGCACATAATTAAAGAAATGACCAAACATATTGTCACCAGAATTTTTTTTTATGTTTTCTCTTAACCCCAAACCAGCACAAGGTTCATCATACCATAATTTACTGATATTTTTGTATCCAAACTCAGCACACTTGTCTAATATGGTAAAAATGACACCTGATCAACATCAATTATCTCCTCAATAACAGTTCCCCCAGTATACAACCACTCACTCACTGTCTTAATAAATTTGCCACCGATATAAAATCTACAACATGTCATTTTATTATTTTTTATTTCTCTGGGCACACAAACAAAGAGAGAAAGAAAACACAATTCAGAAATCGTTGACAGTAACTATATAAAATTGGACCACAAACCATATAAAATTAATACAGTAACCATATAAAATTGTTTATTCCAAGACAACAATTTGTTTAAAGTTGCTAGACCACAAACCCTTTATACGGTAACAATATAAAATTGTAATAGAAAGGGAAGACAATAATCGAATCGATTAACTGCCCCTATCTTCGCTTTACGACAATCCAACCTCCTGACCCGACCTGTCACTGGCATACAGTCGCCTCCCCCAATGTAGTCAACACGCACGGGATTGGATTGTAAACTACGGCATTCTTCAATTTTGGGGAAGGAAAGTTTGGGGAAAATGCAGACAATGGATTAAAGTAAGAGAGTGAGAGCGAGCGACAATGGATTAGAGAGGGAGCGAGAGTTGGGGACAACAGTAAGTGTAAGGGGTTTCAGTTTTACGGAATGAGGAAAGGGAAGAATACGACCTCATTTTCTTCAATTATTTCTTACAAAAATGGCATCATTTTGGCCCTCAGACGCAATGGTCAAAACGACTTCGTTTTGGCTATTTTGGTATCTGTTTGCCCAAACTCATTTTACCACCCCTGAACTATCGTCGAAAATCAAAAACCTCCCCTGAACTTTATTTTTTGAAATTCACCCCCCTGGACTATTGTTTTTGGGCAAAAAGCCCCTTCAATGCACATTTTTACAATTTTAAAAATTTGTAAAAAATCTAAAAAAAATGTAAAAATTCACGAAAAAATGTAATTAACCTAAAAATCAAGAAACATTGTAAAAAAATCCAAGAATTCACCAAAAAAATGATTTAATTATGGACAGAAGGAGCTTTTTGCCCGAAAACAATAGTCTAGGGGGGCGAATTTCAAAAAATGAAGTTCAGGGGAGGTTTTTGATTTTCGACGATAGTTCAGGGGTGGTAAAAACTATTTCCCCTTTTTCGTTGGGTTCAGATCGAATTTGCTGATGTGGCATGACATGTCAGCATAAATACACATGGACTATGACATGACATACCCTGTCGTCGACTTAACGGCACATGTTGGACAGCATCAGTTAGTGGGGCCAAATGAAAACGATCGTTTGAGTACGAGTGTCATTTAAAACCGAAAATGAGTACAGGTGCCAAACAAATATAGTAAAGTGAGTGCAGGTGCCAAACAAATATAGCAAAGTGAGTGCATGTGCCAAAAAATTTATTAACCCATATATAAATGGAGTAATAGTAAAAAGACCCCTTGTACAATCGCGAAAAACAGAAACTTCCCCTAGCATTTGAAAACTCTATTCAACCTCCTTTGTACTTATGGTCAATGGCAAATGTATAGTTTCTGTTAGTCAAGCTAACAGACCGTTGGTATTAACAGTTGACTTTGATTAAAAATTTCAAAAAAAATGTAAAAATTTTTAAAAAAATTGTAAAAATGTAAAAATTCCAAAAAAAAAAAATTAATCTAAAATTCCAAAAAAAAATTATTCTAAAAATCCAAATAAAAATGTAAAAATTCTAAAAAAAAATAATATATCTAAACATCCAAAAAATATATATAAAAAAGAGGTTGAATAAAATTTTCAAATATCATGAGAGATTTTTTTTTTTTCGCGATTGTACAAGAGGATCTTTTTACTAATACTCTTATATAAATTAGGCACTTTCGTCGAAACAATGTTTGACTGGTTAAAGACTTTGGGCAACCGAAATTATCATCTTGCTCGTAAAAAAGAATATTACGGTAATTATATGGTTTGATAACTCTGTCCATTACCATATCACCACCGTACTGCTCGTCATGTCAATAAAAGAAAAAAAAATCAAATAGAAAGATCGCCACCTCTTGTCCCCCACTCCCACCCACGAATCAGTCAACCCAAGCAACCATTCACCACCGTCCAAAAAAAAAGAATAGAACCAAAGTACACTATTTACATTTGGGATGCAAGATTAGATTAGGATTAGGAACCCAACCCAACCCAACCCAATACCAAAACCAAAACCAAATTGCCCATGCCATTGGAGGACAGAGGAGCCACCAACAACACCAACCATAACCAAAATCTCCTCCATAGGCGGTGGGTGGGTTTTCCACTATTTTGTATTATTTATTATTATTTTAATTAAATCACAAAACAAAAAAAATCATTATTGTGATCACCATCATCATCATCACGGCCACGATCACCATATACCCATCAATAGGTTCCTAATAGCAATAAGCTTTGGTGGTCAGAGAAGGGAGAGTTGACCTCATTTGTCCATATATCTCTATAGAACTCTGCCGAGCCAACCACCCACTTTTTTGGTGAGCAACCCTAACCCCCCCTCCCCCATGGCGCACGTTAGCCCTCCCCCCACGCCCCTACACCTAAGCGGTGGCCTAATCCTTTCTAGATCTCAAAATCAGCCGCACACACCTCCACCCACCCCCTTTAACCCCACCCCACCATTCAATATGCCACCTAACCCCACTTCCTCCACCACCACCACCACCACACCTACAACCACATCCACATCCATTCCACTTTTCTCTCTTATCCTCCTCCTCCCTCTCTCCTCCCATCACCACCATCAAAAGCACCTCCCATCGTCCGCCGCCTCTCACGCCCTTATTTCTTTCCCTCTCATCCTTAACCTCCACAACCCTAAGTCTTAACCTACACCCCTCTACCGCCGCCGCGTCATGTCCGTTCCTACCGGATCTCCTCTACCTCAAGACCCAATCCTCCCCGCAAACGCACCCCCAGCTCTCCCTGCGCCGCCGCAGCCCTCCACTAACCCTCGCCGTCTCCCGCCCCCTTGTTGGTCCCACGATGAAACCGTCGCCCTAATCGATGCGTACCGCGATAAATGGTACACCCTCCGCCGCGGCAACCTCAAAGCCAACCACTGGCAAGAAGTCGCCGACGCCGTCTGCCACCGCTGCCCAACCGCGTCTCCGCCCAAGACCGCCGTCCAGTGCCGCCACAAGATGGAGAAGCTCCGTAAGAGATACCGCACCGAGATCCAGCGCGCCAGATCCATGCCTGTCTCGAGGTTCTCCTCTTCCTGGGTCCACTTCAAGCGGATGGACGCCATGGAAAAAGGCCCGCAAGCTAAGCAGGACTACAATTCGGAAAGCAACGGTGAAGATGACGATAACGATGATGATGAGGAAGATGAGAATCAAGGGTTCTTTCCAGACAGTTTTAAGAACGGGGCCGCTGTTTCGAATACGAGGAGTATTCAGAAACTGTACCGGAATGTGATTCCAAATTCAGGGAGTGGTATGAGTGGGAGTGGGGTAGTTGGTGGTGGAGGAAGTAGTTCTGCTGCTGGGTTTCGGATTCGGATACCCACAGGGGTTAGTATAGCCCAGCCGCCCCCTCCATCCAAATTCTACGCCAAAGTGGATCCGAAATTTGGGGGTATGAACCCTAATTTGGGTAGTAATGGTGCGAATTCGAATTCGAATGCGAATGCGAAACCAAGTTTTGGAGGGATGATGGGGGGTGGGAGCGGGTCGAGGGTTATGAGAGGGAGTGATGAGATGATGATGATGGGTGGAATTGGGATAGGGAAGAAGAGGGATAGTAAGGAAAAGGAGAGGGATGCTATGGAGGAGATGGTTGCGGCAATTAAGGTGTTGGGAGATGGGTTTGTGAGGATGGAGCAGATGAAGATGGAGATGGCAAGCGAGATGGAGAGTATGAGGATGGAGATGGAGATGAAGCGAACAAAGATGATTCTGGAATCGCAACAGCGGATCGTTGAGGCATTTGCTAAAGCTGTTTCAGAGAAGAGGAAGAAGCCAAAGAGAATGGCTTCACCTGCAGAGTCTTGAGATGGGATTGGTTGCCCAAGGTTTAGCATAATGGTTTAGTGCCACTGGTTCTGTATTTAGATCTAAGCTTACAGTTGGATGGATGGATGTATTTAATTCCAAAGGTGATGTGGGTCAGATAAGATTACTAGTAATTCTAGTGTTAATGAACTATGTAGCTTTAAAGCTTTTGATGGTTACTAATGAGTAGTTGTTTTGCTTTCTTGTACAATGTGTGTTCTTTGCAATGAAATCTTTTGGCATCGTTGAAACTGGAAACTGCAGCTCCATAATGGTAGAACGTGGGGCGGAGAGATTGAAAACAGGTGGGGTGTTTTAGTTCGTGTTCCATTCCTCTACCCAAACGTCGTCGTCGTTCACTGATAGAAATGGCATGGACATCGTTTGTTTTGACTTTTTGAGTAATCAGTAGAATGTTTAGTTCTTATTCTTACTTTTAATCTTCAGCACAAGTCAGTAGTGCCTCTATTACCACAAAAGAAGAGTAGTCCTCTTGGGAATTGATGTCGGTGCGTAAATGGGTTTTCAGTCTCTTCCTGGGAATTGATTTCAGTGCATGAATGGGCTAGTTTTCAGAGTCTTCTATAGCAGCCAGCCAATGGTATAGAGATGAGATGCATAGGTGCCAAATCGGCTGATGGAGGAGTGGAGCGCAAAACTGGGCTGCCGACCACAAGAGTTAGGTGTGATTTTGATACTAGGCAAAAGTTTGATTTTTTGTCCCAAGTTTTTTAAGAAGACAAAATACAATAAAATTAACGAAAGGAAATTAAGATTGAAGGTCATTGTATAGGATGATAATTAAAACATGTACTCCGGGTGTGTTGGATGCTTATAATTTATATATATAAAAGTTATTATTGCTCGCGTTACGTCCTGGTTTAGGAAATTTGTAAAAATTTAAAGTTAATTTATTTGAAAATATTTCTTAGTGTCAATTTATGATAAAATATTAATAGAGATACGTTAGTTTATGGAAGAAGAAAAAAAGATAGTTAATGTGATTATAAATAACATGCAACTTTGCGAGCCGCATTCAAACTGATTGTTAAATTAGTTCCATATTTCTATCATTTTTATTATTGCCAGCACTATAAGCTAAAGGGATAGATAAAGAAAGAAAATAGATATTGAAAATAAAAACGAACAAGAAGAGTAGGAGATGAGAATTGTGAAGAAGGTAGAGTTTATTGATGATTAGGAAAACTTTTTAATTAAAATAGAAAATCTAAAAATTAATAAAGGGGTAAAATCGTAAGGGTAGCCATTTACTATAAAAAAATCCCAAGAGTAGATATTTTAGCTTATATTAATGGGAACTTTTATTTTCATACTCAATTAGTTTATTTTTACACCAAAATTATTTTATTATATTTTCATATCTTCTCAATTTTTCTTATTAAATTCTTTTGATATGATAACTTCTGTATCTGTTACAATTTATTTTTTAAATCAACTACCTTTTCTTTCTTTTTTCTTTTCCTTGTTAAATAATTATTTGGAAAAAATGTCTATTTGATATCCAATTTTTTTTTTAAAAATAGAAAATTAAAAAAGATCTAATAACATAGTAAAAAAAAAATTAACTAGAAAATCTAATAATTTTCTAGTTTTTTTTAAAATATATTTTCAAGAACAAAATATGTAGAATCCACTAGATTTCAGTTTCTCAACACAATTTCAAATCTTTCCGAATTATCTTTTAATTTCTCAAACATCTCAATTTATCGTACAATTATTTTTTTTATTTTTTTATCCTACTGTACTTTTTTGGAAGAATGAAATACACAAACCCTATTCTTCATCGTTGCATATTCTTCATATTTTTCTAATTTTTAAATATGTTTCCTATTTTATTAGATTTTTAATTTTTTTAAATAATATTTTTTTTATTTTATTAGATTTTTCTTAATTTCTTATATTTTTTAAAAATATTTTTTCTATTTTATGAGATTTTTTAAAATATTTTTTCCTATTCTATTATATTTTTCAGAATTCCTATATTTTAAAAAAATATTTCTAATGTGTGACTATATTGAACTAACAGTTAAAACGTTTGGGATCGATAAAAATAAAAATAAAAAATTTGGGACTAATTAAAATAAAATGTTCTTCAAAACTAAATGAAAGTTGGTACTTTATCATCAATATGTAACAGAATAAAAGTTGGTTGTCAAGTTATTAACGATAAAAAATTAAGAGAATTTTACACCGAAAAAATAATTTAGATATCAAATAATTGTTTAAAAAAAAAGAAAAAAAGAAAAAAATATGAAGAGAATTTGATAAAATAAATAAGAAAATATGAGAATATAATAAAATAATTTTTTTTAAACTATTTAGTGTAGAAATAAAGGCTCTTTGAATTAATTTCCATTAGTCCAGTGATGAAACACGCCAGTAGTATTATTACTTGCGAGTTGAAAACTAACCAGCCAGTAGGCCCACGTGTAAAATAAAATAAATGAATGAAAAATAGACCGTTCAAGGGTATTGAACCCGACGTGAATCGAACACGCAACCTTCTGATCTGGAGTCAGACGCGCTACCATTGCGCCACGGATCCTTGTTATCTTCTTTCTCAACAAAGAGTTATAAACTTAATGAAATAACATTTGATTGCAGTTCCTTCGACGTCACTATATAGTAGATGATATATGTCAGTTGATAAGAATTACAACAAAATGCTTGAAAGAATTATTTTTAACTGAGTTTTATTCTACCTTTCTTATGAAGTTATGTTAGAGTCCCATCGCGGCGTGACACTAAGAACTCTTTCTTCTACCAAAAAAAAATTTAATACACGAAGGACATGAAAGAACATATCAATAAATTCCTCAAAACTAAGAAGCCACATTCCTATTTGTATCGGAGATGCTTTTTTCGAGTCTCTGGAAATGTAAAGGAACAGGATCTTTCAAAACCGCAACATTAATATTGTTCCATGTCTCTGCTTTTGTTGGAAGCTCTGCAATTCTCTCTACAAATTCCATATCTTCAGGAAGAACAAAACCAAACACGGTATATGCATTTCTCCACTCCTCGTGGTTAGCCAGGCTGATGAAGAAATCCGGACCAGAACCAATCCATGCAACCGAACCTCTTCTTACCCTAGGGCAGGCCTCCATTGGAATATCCTTAAATATTACGCCTTGCGCTTCAAGTGTTCCTTGAATTAGTGCAAATGGAGGGCCATATGAAGCCTACAGATTCATGCAAAACAACACTTTTTGTTAAAATATTAAATATCCTGGAACGGTAACCTACATTCCCATCTGTAAAATGTTTACTAGTAGAAGCATTTAATAACGCAACTCAAAATCTAGTCCTTGACATAAACATGTCAAGAAGGCACTGCCACCAAACAAAAGACTTCTATTCATTAAAGTATCTTACATGATTGATGTGATTTCCCTTAGAATCCCAGGACCTTCCCCGGCCTTCTGCACGGTAAATTTTGCAACCCGGACAATGGCGTGCTTTTAACAGCTCAAGAATGTAGAAAGCAGAATGTGGGGCACAATCAGGTAAAAGCTGCAGATTTGAAGTATTCCAGTAAGAGCAGATGCTACAGAAAAATACACAAACAGAAGAAGAAGAAAAAACAGAAAGAAAAAAGGCATTTAAGAAAAGAAGATAGCATTCAGTAGTCTGCTAACATTAAGCAATTGTTGACGTCATAATTTTCTATCATTGTTCACTAAGTTTTCTTTTTTGGTCAAGGGGCTCCTCATAAGGTATCAAAACTCATTAAGAGCATAGTCATACAAAAATGAGCACAAACATAAAAGTATTACCAAAATGACAACAGAAATTTGGAAGAATGAAAAAGCTTTGAGCTCATGCAAGTAAACATTACATATTCAGAAACATGTATTACAGACACAAACATATCAAGCGGCTTTAATGGAACTCAAACAAGGAACAAAAGTTAAATCAGAGGTGACATGAGCCACTTACTTTTATATGAACTGTCCCATGGTCCGTCTTCATTCCAATAATACCCTAACAGGTTAAAAGGAAAACAAAATACGATAGATAATCAGCAACTTAAACTAGTTGTTTAAAAACATATGTAACTAATGAATCAGAATCAACAACACATTTGCAGATAGTTGCATCTCATCGTTAAGATGTTCATCGCAATGCATACCTCTCCTTTTCCATAAACTAGTCCAGAAGTCCACACAACTTGGTTACCTGAGTCTCGTCGGTCAGGCTCCAAGATATCCTTTTGTTTCTTCAGCCAACACTAAAAGCAAGAGGAAGCAAACCACAGAATCAGGCACTATATGCACAACCCTAAAAACTAAATCGGACCTTATAAGACTTACTGTACATTCACATTCACATTCACATTCACATGCATATGAAACACAAGGCTGGTGTTTATGTCTAAGCTCATCAGGTCTCGCTACTAGACAGGGTTAGTGTAACTAGCACCAAATCTTTCCTACACCAAGAAAACATAACTATGTATTCTTACACAGAACTCTCTTAAACACTGTTAGCAAATATAAATGCTTAACAAGTACAATCTGAAAGCTATAGGATTCAACGATAATGGAATAACCATTCCCACAGCTAGTAATTAAATCATTTAACTGTAAGCAGTCTGCAATTTACCTGTTGTCAACTGTTCTGCAGCAATCTATTCTAGTAGTTATTGCAAAGGCATAGTCAAGCAGATAATTGGACTGCAATTACAAGTACCAAAACTTGAACACAATCCAAGTCCACATTCCACCTAGATGAACCAGAGTTCTTCAACTATCTAATCTCTTCGTGGATACTGCTAAAAACATGCCCAGACAGTTGAGCCCATGGGAGTTAAGAAGTACCTAACTTTGATTAAAAAATAAATAAATAAGAATTGGAGTCTGTGCTTCAAATTTTGGATGAATCCAGTAACTAGCTTCTTCCAACGATGCAAAGCCAGTGCTATAGACTATTAGCTGGGAAATCAAAATACCACAAAAACTGTAAAACTGAAGTAGCATATCAAAACCTACTTACTACTCATGTTGAACAATGAGCTATCCTCAAAATGGAAAACAAATTGCAAAACACGGACCAGTAAAAAAGAGAAATCAACCACAAGTTTAGGTATCAGTCAGAAGGAGCAGTACCTCACCAAATTGAGAGCCACAATCCTGCTTATCCCCACAAAAGACCCAAGAATCACACAAACAAGGCCCATCATTCTTACCACACATACTCTTGCAAGCCATGCAACAATCCTTGGAGGAATTGAGTTTGAATTCAGAACCCCATTTGACGGCATCACCCCAAAGCTCCAAATGCTGGATCCCTCGGCAGCAATCCTCATCTTCTTCTTCTTCCCCTTCTCCGCTCACCATATCTACACTATCACTCGGGCTACTCCAAGATTCTGCATCTGCACTGGGTCTGAAGGACACTGTGAAACGGAGGTAAAGCAGGAAGCAGGAGAGCGTACCCATCACGAAAAGGATGAAGAGTGCGTTGCGGCCGAGCTGGGAATCGGATTGCCTCCGGCCGCCCATAGAAAACAAAACTCGCAGTCGTATCTTCACTTACACAGAAACAAACAATGGTTCGGCTTCTTTTCTATTCTAATTTCTATCTATAGTTGGGAATTGGGAGGGAAGGAAGTAAGACACAGCAGAACAGAGCTCTGATTCGAGCTGTTGCATGAATTTCGATTCTTGCAGAGTGCAGACCTATTAGTGGAATGATCATCCATTACCAGGCTCAAGGGCAAGCCATCAAGCTGATGTTGACTTTTTAGTCTTTGACCCGTTGCCTTGTTCTAATATTTTTTTTTTTCATCTTTTACGGTTTTACCTGATACTACCATGATGGGAGTATTGTGGATTTATTTATCTGTATCATTATTGTCATAATTATATTGAAATAACCAGAGAGGAGGGTTTTTTTTTATAGGTTCATGTGTGACTCAAACACGCATCCTTAATCCTTTACTCGTTTGGCGATATATCCCAATATGATATCCATTTATATATATAAAAGGATCTCAATATGATATTTATATTTTACTTATAAAATGTAAAAACATACATTAAACTATATAAATTAACTACTTAAAGTTAACAATATAAGTAGAATAATTTACAATCATAGTTTTATGATGTTATTTTCACAATTAATCATTATATTTCTAGTGGCCTTGCCCTATAAAGCATTAATTGATCCAAACACATGTCTCAATATTAGAAGATGATACGGGTAAAAATACGTCTATTTATATATTATATATTTTAATATATAATATACTATATTTTTTATCTATTTGGTAGTTATAAAATAAACTCACTAGCAAAACCCAAGTTACATTTTCATTGTTTTTTTAAATAAAATTACTATATCCTTCAATCCTTAATGAGCGCCAATTCACTAATTCCTATCTCGTGAGCCCATTCTGGTAAGGGAAAAAGTCAATAAATTTAAAACATATTAATGTTTGATTAGTTAATATAAAATGAAGTAATTAATATACCGAAGAAAATTAGTGAAGTTTCATTTATAACGAAAATTAATATTCCCTCCGTCCCACAAAGTATGACGTTTTAGCTTTTGCTTTTACTGTTTCGGCATATATCTTAAAACGACCGATAGATTCACTATTTGAGACAATTTTGCCCCTAATTTTTTCTAGGAAGTACGTTAAATAAATGGATATCATATTGGAATTTTTTTGGGGTCAAATAGTACCTCATCCGGCCTCCTCGATATGCGTTCCCTACTGAAATTGGGATACGAGGAAGTCATACTTTGTAGGACGGAGGGAGTAATTACTTTAATGTATATAATTATGATTAAAAAGATGGCTCCGCAAAAAAATTAAAAAGAAACACTTACATGCCATTGAAAAGGAGGATTCTGGAAGAAAACACCAACCAGTGGGACCTATTTTCAGTCAAATATGTGACCTTTTTGTTTCTTTGTTTGGCTTCCAATCACTTAAAATTTAAAACTAAACCTGATTTCTGTGGACAACCACCATAAAACAAATTCTCAATGCGAAGCTGTTAAGTTGTTAACCAGGCCTTTCTCCCTTCCTCTTTGGTCAATTAGGGCAGCCACGCACAGGAAGAGAGACACTGTGTGATCATCTACACCTAACCTTCCGTTGAGTATACAAAACAACGCACAGTACCTACAGCATTCTTGTGTATCATTCTTACAGTCACTCTCAGAGGAGCAAAAATAGGCTCGTCTATTAGCAACTACTTACAAGACGAAAACCTTGGCTAACCAATTGCTTCAAAGGAAAGCTGCCTACTTGCAAAAACTCCAATTGAAAAAGTCTGCAACCTATTCTGCAACAAAAAACCAAACAAATATTCTGCATGCAAGTATCTAATTATTAGTTAAAGTATCATAGCTAGCCTACAAATCTCTTGACCGTTCCCAAACAATGCATAGAAAAGCAACAAGAAACTCCTGTAGGTACATCCTAAAATAGAACATCAAATTCTGTGGCGGCTATATATGCCATAAAACCAATGACCTATAATGTAACAAATGTGCATTAAACAGCCGAATTCCACATCTAGTGAAGCTATCGCATGAACAATCACAGCCAATGAGACTTATCAAGACCCGAGGAAACGAGAGAAAGCACATAACAAATACAACACCAAGTGATAGGAATGGAATACTTGAGCATTCTCATCCATCCATTCTTTTTTTCCCTTTATGGCCAACCAGTACAACCAAAGTAATTAGTTCCAACTTCCACCCAAACATTGCAGGAACTTCTATATGCAAAAGTTACCTCATAAACAAGGATTTCAACCATCACTCCCGGCAGCAGAAGAAGCAAGCATTTAATGAACCAATCACATGGCAACACCACCACATCAAAAATTTGTGCCAAACTACGCAAAAGCTAAATCATGATAACCAGCCACAGTTTGTTTATAGCCCTGATAACACTCAGAAAAGATGGTAAAAATCTTTTAGCCACTCAACTACACTCAGCTTCATAGGCAGTCACAAACAAGGTTTTATCATATGAGCGCATGAACCCAATCTTACTACCAAACATACTCCATCTCAGACAAATAAAAGTGAATGCAAGAACACAACCCAGTTTAGATCATAAAACAATATTGTCCCACACCAGTCAACTGAAAGTCAGACAATGTTAAAGTTGGGAGGTGCGGTTATTCTTGACAATGAATTCATCAGTCCCATGCATAATTGTGCCTCCCCGAAGAATTTAAAAAACACTCAAGAGGTGTAATTGAATGACAGTTTTAAAGGCCGGCATCCAATAAATGGCGAGCATGCCCTTTGATTCCATTTATTGCTCCAGGCACCAAGGTTTTAAGGAATAGCATGGCTTTGCATTAGATCCATAGAACTTCAAATACTTGGTAGTCACTCCTCTTTTTAGTAGAAGGCAGTGGCACGATCCAATGACATACCCTTCCAACTCATATTTTCAGGCTTTATCCAACAAACTCAGCCTTAACAAAATATCCGGAATTGCTCATTACAGGGAAACAACCTCAATCTCTAGTCAAACATGCTGCCCTTAAAATAGACCCCCCACATCCATCAAGCGAAGAAACTTGAAGGGAAAATAAAAATCAAATTCATACATTATAAACTGGAAAGATCTTGCTGTCTCAGCAGTTCTTGCTTTCACCCTAAAGGGATGAAATTTCCTTACATTATAAACTTAAGACCTGACAAAACATCCAGTCTGGAGATGTCGAAAGATCCGGACCAACTTTGCCTTTACTTACAGAGACCTTTGAGCTCAACCTTTTCCACAACATAAGAGGCTATAATGCTTTGCATTATCCTTCTCCAAAACTCTAAGCAGCATAATCCATAAGCTTCAAACAATCAACATCCTACAGCAGCCTCTTTGTCATGTCAAATCTGTTCCATAGACAAATTAACTAGTGACCATATGCTCCTTTTTTGGCCAATCACATGTCTTGGGATCAAAGAGAAGTCAGAATCTTCTGAAAATCATCATCGCCGAACAAGGTCCAAGTCACAAAGGTCATGTGATTCCTTGAGCACTTATATAATTAAAAAAAGAGGCGGTCTTACCTAAATCAGTAGTATGATCCCGAACCACCGCTACCCATGTAACTACTGCCACCCATGCCACGACTGGAATACATTGATGAGTAAGAGCTACCACCAACCTGCCATTCAAATGGAGACGAAAAACAAGATTTACCAAATGTTGAATGGCAAAACTGTCAACATCAATAAAAATGATAAAAGGCATACATCACTGCTGCGAGACATGTAATCACCACCATAGCTTGAGGGATACATTCCACCAACATCAGTTCCACTGTAAGAACCTGAAAGCATAAAAAATAGGAAATTGGACTCCCAAAGTAAAAGCTTCAATGCCATCATGTCAACCACATAAATTTATCACCAACATAAGGAAACCTCACCTCCATATCCTATACTCTGGCGACTACTATATAGCCCATGCGAATCATGACCGGAGATAGAGCTTCTGCTGCTTCCATATCCAATATTAGATCTCCCAAGTCTACCAATCATTTTGGGAAAAATCATTTTTTTAATACATCATGTCTACTGCCACAACAAATAATAAAATGGGAAGAAGATTACTATAGAAACAAACCTATCGCCATACGCTTCCCCGTATTCAGAAGCACCAGGACCAAGCTCATAGTCCAACCGTGCCCTTGGGTGACGAGCACCAGTATCAGCATATCGTGGAGGAGCATCATCCTTTAATGTAAGCACATTTGAAAACACTTCAGACATTCCTCAAAGTTGATAAAATACATATGCAGAATTGAAATGCTGCGATTTAACAACAAATCAGACCAACAGTAAACCTATGGTATTTTAACCAACAATAAAACTTACCATCACAGAATATGGACGTTTTGACCCAGAAACAGAATCATAATCACGGGCACGCCCTTCACGGTAACTGGGGGGAGGCCTCTCAAACCTTTGGCTATAGCCATCATCGACATAAGCTCTCCTCGGTGCTGTACGAGAAGTATTTCTAGGAATGTCAGAATAGTTTGAACTACGGAGAGAATATTCATCTCTATATGACGTGCGCCTTTCTGGGACAGCTCTAGATCCATATTCTACAGCAGGCCTGCTCCTCAGAGGAAGAAGTTCATCACGTTGACTATATTCCCGCTTCAAGCTACTCTTTGAGTAAGATGGAGCTTCCACAATGAAGAGTATATGTAAGTATTAACTCAACCAGTAAGAAAATCCAATTAGAATTAAGGAATTGATGAATACCAGGTGATCTTCTGTCATAGGACCTAGGTGGAGGAGCTAGGGGTCTGGCTCTAGTTGGCCCGGACACCATCACAGGAGGACGTCTATCTCTCACAGGTACGGGCCTTCTTACACTGGCTGGTGGGGCACGGCTTCTGATTCCTTGCAAAGCACGAGGAGGAAAACTGCGCGGTGCGGAGCGAACCCATGGGTCTCTGACAACCCTTCCAGAAGCTCGCCCAGACCGAAAATCTCCACGACTTAAATGTTTTCCCTTACCTCTCTGAAGGGGTCTGGATAACCGAGCCCTAACTTTAGCCTGAAATGAAGCAATAAATATTAAAAAGAATCATACGTGATAACAGAAACACAAATCTTATAATAACTAACATACCATATTGTCTCCTTCACCGAGCTCAGCATTGTTAATGCTTTTGGCACATGTCACAGCAGCATCATGACTGTCAAATGTAACGAAACCAAAATCCTTTCTCCTGGCAGATGGCATGTTTCGAGCAAGCTCTATCTTCTCTATCTCCCCGTAATTCTTTAACATATCACGAACACGATCCTCATCCCACAAAGCAGGAAGGCCATCCACAAACACAGTCCTCACCTGAATTCAGGCAACATAGTGAGTGGAATCATTCTAAAATCTATATCATGTATATAAGCCAACTCAGTCTAGTAAGACCCAAAAGGAACACATACAAAAACACTGAAAACCTTGAACATCAATTTGTGTAAATCAAAACAATATATACAAAGAGGAGAACATAGAAATGAGGTACAGAACGCGAAAAGATCCAATTGTAAGATGTGCCAGTAACATATCCACCTTTGAGAGGTACCATAGGTAAGTGACTATAATTATGCCACTATGCCATAGTTTTAAGCTTCAGAATATGCTGTTACTGGCACCTGAGATACTTAGAACCACTGATGGTGCAATATAAAGGACTGAACACTGCTATATTGTCACCCGCAGCTGAAACCCAAATTTGATGCATGATACTGAAGTAAATATTACCTGTGACATGATTTCATCACCAGGATCAATGAAAGAATCGGCAAAAGAAACCTTGGCAGGCCTTTCAACTCCAAATAAAACATCTCTCTTCTGAAGACGTTTAAAAGCATCCATGGCATCGGAGCGAGAAGTGAACTCCACAAAAGCAAAACCCCGATTCATTCCGTGGTTGTTACTATCTTCCACCAGGGTCAAATCCTCAACATTCTTGACTCCATAATGTTTTAGCTTCTCTCTCAACTGGAAAGACAACCAATGACTGATAGTAAGGAAACTTGAGGCTCGACGGTAATGCTAATTGTCACTAGGGAAGAAAACTTGACACTTAATGATACCGCTATATACTTACAGCCTCTTTTGTCCATGTCTTGCAAATGTTACCCATAAAAAGGGTGTCACTATCTTGGCTCGGAGTAACACCACACTGTTTCCCATTGATCTGGAATTTATTCATTAAAATAAATGATTTAAGCTTTGAAGAAAAGTTACATGATATTCCGAAATGACATGGTCAAGAGTTACCACTGGGTTTTTGAGCTCTGTCACCGCACGTTTTGCTTGTTCCACAGTTGCAAAACGCAAGAATGCAAACCCTTTGTTTTTCTTGGTCTGAGGGTTCATCATCAACCTGATTTCAGTGACCTCCCCAACTCGGCTGAATGCTTTACGGAGGTCATCCTCAGTAGCATCTTTGTCTAAACCCCCTACAAATACTTCAAACTCCTTACGTTTGCGTCTCTCTTCAACAACTTCATGGTGCCCGTCCTCCTCTTCCTCTTCATCAACTATTTCAGTATGCTCAACCTCTTCACCAGTGTGGTCATCATCATCCTCACCCTCAATTTCTTCAGGAACTTCTACCAACTCCTCCTCTATCAGATCACCCTCTTCCTCCTCACCAACGTTTTCCCCCTCAGGCTCTTCCTCCACTTCATCTCCCACTTCCTGAACAAACTCATGCTCAGTCACCTTATCATCATAATCCACAGCACCATCTTCTTCAGGCTCATATTCAGGTTCATTATCATCAAGCTCTAGTCGCTCATCCTTTTCATACTCATCTACTGACTCCTTGACTTCTTCATCTTCTGTCATTAAAAAAGTATTGGTGATCCAGACCAATCAAGATACACTCAACTTCCTGTTATCTTCTAGAGAAATTTTAGTAGTTTTTTATTTATTGACTAATTATATACATTGAACGAGTGCTGATCTTTCTTCCTAAAAGTTAGGTATACCAATGAATTCCCTCCATAATCAGTTATCTTAACCAAACCAAAAGAATTCCTCTTTAAACTTCATCAGGCACGATGGGATGAAACTTGTGTCAAAGGTAAATGGAAAAAAATAAAAATTGCCAATGGTCTGAAGAATCTCATTAACAGACAGAATTATCCTAACTAGAGTAAAAATCAACAAATATAAGAAGACAGACGTATCCAGAACAGGCAAAACTAAGCAATTAAAGATAAGGAAGCGCAAATAAATAAACTATAACCTAACTGGTAAATACTCAAAGTTTTAGAAATTTCATAAAACAGACACACACTGGAGCCACCATCAGCTCCATCAGATCTCAACCGAAAGTGATAGACCAAAACAGGAATACTTACTTCTTAATCCAATCATATCCAATTTAGATGCATCACCAGCAACAGCTTCGGCTTGAGCATCCGTCGTGTATTCAATAATTTGCTTGTCTTCAACTACCGGTTTTTCCTCCGCAACTGACTTTTCATCATCAATTGGCTTCTCCTCCACCTGTGGCGCATCTTCTACAGCTTGCAGCTGATTTTGTGCCCTTGCGGCGGCTCTCCCTCTGCCGCCCCTCTTTCCTCCGCCAGCGGCAGTACCTCTCTTCACAACACGAGGAGGCATCGTTTCGTTGCTGGAACTAGTTTAACAGATTCACAACCGCTCCAAGGAAAACCCTAAGTTCTTAGCTCCTCACAAAATTTATGACCTAAGGTTTAATAATTTCGAAGAAAAACAAAAGTAGGTTCCGGGAAGAAATGATGGATTGAAACGCCTGGAAAAAGAAATACGATGGGGGGAGGAATTGAGTTGAAGCCAATTTTAAAACCCTAGCTCTCAATTTATGCAGTGTGAAACGTGGAGGCAAAGCACATATACTGGCGATTATTATGATTATTATTATTATTATCTATCTATATATATATACATGTGGGTTAATATGAATGGGGGTAAATCTTAGTATTGTTCGTTACTGTAAAACGGTACGTCGAGGGTAAATGTGGAGAGTAACTACAACACGTGGCAGGATGTTATTGGATATTCCATTGGTTTGGTTTTAGGGGTAATAATATTTTAGACCCTATACTCGTAAAATATTATAATGGCCCCTCCATTAACTTTAAGAGTATAGTAGATCTTATACTGGACGAAAAAAATTATTTCGAACCCTACATCAAGACATGACACTTTTCTTTAGTTAAATGGTGAAGTGGATTTAATTTTTTCATTCTTTTTCTTTCAAAAAATCCACAATATATAATATTTTCTTGCAATTAATTACATTGGGAGAAAATATTTATTGTCCCTCATCACCATCACGGTTCCTTCTCCCCCATTTCTTCATCACCACTAAATTGATTGAGCTTTAATAAATTTATAATGCTTTTTATTCTTACCTGATTAACGTTTTTTTCAAAGTTATCATATTTTCATGTGTAGCTAAAAACAATTGATTTAGTCCCTTGAATTTTGGTTTAAATGCAATATACCCCATTCTTGTTAAAATAATACGAAAAAATCCCACTCCAGCACGATTGTCATTCCATCCCAAAAAAATATTTATTTTAGCACCTCAAAATCAAATATTATCTCATATATAAAAGTGAAAATTTTGTTTACATTATTTTTACCTTTACCAATAACTTAAAAAAAACAGAAAGAAAATAAAAAAAAATGATGAATATGTGATGATAAATTAAGGATATTGAGATGGGTTACTATTTGAAAATAATGTAAACTATTTTGAAGAAAATTGATATTTAATATACAAATTGTATGGATAAAAAGCCTTGAATGAGAAGACTAGTAAATTTCTATATCCCTCAATTGTTATAGTTTTTTATCCCAACACCAAATTCTAATTCATTACGAAGGTTTGGTTGAGAGATTCTAGGATTATTTTAAAAATTATTTTATTTTGTATTTTACCTAGAGATTATTAGGAATAAAAAATTGATTTGTTTGGTTGTACTTTTTAGAATTTATAGGATTTTTTATTCCCCTTTTTGGATAAGCACTAGAATATTATATGTCAATTATATTTTCAAAAGATACCCTTATACTAGGGATAGTAATTGGGCGGATATGGAACAGGTAAAGCACAATTCGTACCCGCACTCGCAAACCCGCATCCATATAAAGCGGGTAAAGAAAAGATAATTGTACCCGCGAATACCCGCAAATTTCTATTTTCACCTATCCAACAAGAAAATTGAATTTTTTAATTTATATTTTGCAGCATGTAATTAAATTTTCGTAATAGTTTGGATTTTAAATTATATGTTTGAGCTAGGTAAGTGGTTTATTATTTTGAAAAGGATGTAAGTAAACAATCTCATTAATAATAATGTTACTGCAATACATTAATATTATAAATAATGTTGTTGTTTAAATTTTCAACATGTTCTTGGCTTGTTTAAAATATTTAAATTAATTTTTTCTTTTCTTTTTAGCTTAAGTAGTGTTTTGAACTCGTATTTATTTAATAAAATAATATTTCTTTTCATGTACTTATTAAAAGGTAATGTCATATGCAAAATTAATTTTTCTAATTTTCAAAATTTTGAATGATTTAACTCAAAATTAAAAGGTAAATTGAATGTTAGTAAAACTAGAAAAATTAACATGGGCCCTGCACGCTTCTTAAGCTTCTTCTTTTTTTTTCTTGTGCAAAGTAAAATTTATTTATTTTTATTATTATTATAATAAAAACTTAAAAGCTTAAAAGTTTTATGCTGTCACCCTACTATAATCAAGCCCAGCCCATTAACCTAACACTGAAGGATTTTAATTTGTTAAAAGCTGACAAGGTTTAAGCTTGGTAAATAAATATAATTATATATTTAAATATTTATGTTAAAATACTTATATATGTAATTAATTATATATTAAAATATTATATATATATATATTTGTCTAATGGACTATAGTCTATATTGGCTGTTACTATTCTTATATCTGGATTTTTAATCTGCATTTTTACTTTATAATTTACTTTACTTTTAGTGATATCTTCTCCTATTAATCCTATCTTTTCTAATTTCTGTATTATAGGATAATTTCTACTAGTCCTAATGTCTGGTCCTTTTTCTAATTCTAAGGCTAATTCTTTTCCTAGCATAGTATATGTTTCATTTTCTATATGCTCTGTTCTCTTATATATATATATATATATATATATATATATATATATATATATATATATATATATATATTTTTTTTTTTACATATGTGCTACTGTTTAGTGCTTGGGAACTAATGCTATAAGGCTTACTATTTTTTTTATTTTTTTTTATATATGGGCTACTGTTTAGTGCTTGGGAACTTTGCTTTTGCTACTTTAAATTAAGACCGTTTCTTTTATTTCTTTAACTTTATCTTTGTCGACCACTTACCTTTGCCCGACCAACTTTTGTAAAAAGATAAGATTCCTTTTAGATAAGCCTTTCTTTAATGGCCACCTGTCTTGGCCTTTGTTGATAGTTTTTTTTATATAAGGAGACTTCTCCTTCAGTTGAAAAACACGAGAAATCAATACAACGAGAGCATTTTCCTTCAAACTCTATGTCTCACTAATTTCTCTCTCTAGTTTCTAGCCTAAACAGCCCCTTAGTTCCCAAGCACTAAACAGTAGCCCATATATATATAAAAAAATATATATATATATATATACTGCGGGTATTTAGTGCGGGTATTGGAACGGGTAAGCATTATCTATACCCGTATTCATACCCGCATTTTACGGGTGCGGGTATATCCATACTCGTAAAATACCCACAATATGCGGGTATTACCCACCCATAATTGCGGGTACTGGGCAGATATCCATATCCACGGGCGGAATTGTCATCCCTACCTTATACAAATTTAAACGATTTTTTATTTTAATAATGCTATTTACTAGAAACAATAAATTATTATAATGCAAACTTATTATAAATTATTTTTTTATAATCCAAAATGTAACGGAGTATTATTGTTCAATCACGTTTAAATATTTTAGAAAGTAGATGAATAATTTTGTCGTAATTAAATTCCCTATTTTTCCTTCCCGGGGATTTCTAAAATAGGTATTAATTTTCTGTTTTATTTTACCTTAGTCAAGTCAAAAAGTTTTCCAAGGTATTATTGTAATTTTAGGAATCTTTAGTTTTATATTTACCAAACAAGGTATTGTTGGCATTATAGGATTACCTTGACTAAACAATCCTAAAATTTCTCAATTAAACATCAACTGAAATATTTTCTCAAAAAGAAAAAATCCCATTGGCATTAGGCTTAATCACTGTATAGTAGTACCAAACAAACTTAAGCGAACATTATTTAGTAAAATGTGAGTAGTTTTTCCCCATCCTAACTCCTTAATGTGTCTTGTAAATGCTTATTGGTTTTCTTTAAAAAAAGAAAATCAATCACCTGAACTACAAATATTGGTGAAAAGCCAAATAATGCATCAATTAGCAGCTGGAAGTTATTTTGTACAAACAATAACAGGAAGTGGGGTTTTTTTTTTTTTGATGATGAAGTGATCAAATATGAAATTAACTTCAATTTCTTGTTCTGGATTTATCAGGGTTCCAGGAATTATAGCATCCAATGTGCGGCGACCACCGGAAAGGCACAGTCATTTTTTTAGCAACCACTCTTGGATGCCTGCTGACCGCCTTGAACCGCTTCCAATCCCTCAGGACAGCCCTTAGGTCGGTTACCTTGGCGTTTATACTCCGGCAACAATTGGCATGGACGGTGGCCACCGCCTTGATGTCTTTGCTGTCTGTACAAAACCCACTAAACTGATTCGTGTCCAAGAACCTGGGATTGATCCCCATTTGTCCTAAAAGACCTTCATTTAGTATGTCAACTAGCACATCTTGCTCTTTTTTTCCCGTTGAATTGTCTTTCCTGCCGTACCATTCTTCAAACAATGCAATGGTCTTGTTGTTTGATCGAATGTAGTAGAAGCCGGTGTTGATTGCGTTCTTTTCCGACACCGGGTCACCGTTGAACCAATCAGTACTCAATTGGATGTCTACGCTTTCGTTGCTGCTTAATCTGGGAAATGGGTTCCTTAGCCACACAACGTCAGTATCCTGTCAAAAAGACATTTCAAGGTTAACTGGAGCGTGACACAATTGGCCCGAAATGGCTGACCGGCCCATCGTTGAGGCCCAAAGAAGACTTAAAGTTTAAATTTTAGAATCAATAGAAAACCGCCATCTAGCTTTTAAAATTCAATGCCGTGCCGCAACTTCCCCGGCGTAACATGTGGTAGGAAGAAAAGTCGAGCTTTGCACCTAATCTAATAATAATAAGAATATTCTAGAGTCGAAATTTAATTTTAAAAAAAAAAATAGTTGTGTTAAGTAATGACATATATAAAAAAAAAACTGTTAATTAAGGAAAGCTGTATTAATTCAATTACTTACTAGTAATAGATTGGAGTACTAGAGCTCCTACGACTACGACGTACCAACCAAAACCAATAAGAATAGAGATGGTGGTGGCGTGATTTCTACCTGGACTCAACTCAAGAGCAATAGAAAAAAAATCATCAAATGTTTGACCCTGTCCCGATTGTCTATGTCGGCACCACTATCCCCCAGCTTGTTTTAGATTCTTGATGGTTATGTGCGAAACTGCTGTAGTCATAAGATTAATAGTGAGAAGCAATTCTAAAAAATCCTAGAACTTACTATTTCTAACTCCTCCGTATTTTATTAAATGTCGCTTTTTTAGTTTTTACAATAAATAAGACAATTATTAGATTAGAATTATTATATAATTATTGACTAAACTGCTCTTATTAATTATCAACCAACCCTCCTTAATTTTCCTCCCAAAAATGGTTAATTTAAAATTATTTAGGGTTAATTTTATCATTAGCTACAAAATATGATCTTAAAAGTTAAAATACGACAACTTAAAAAAACGACATCTAATAAAACACGGAGGGAGTACTGATATATTATTAATGTCTCATTTAACACAAAAATCAGTGTATTTATTATATTATTAATATATCATTACAATACTAAGAATTGAATTTATAACTTATCTCACATTAATCAATTAAACTATAAATTTCATATGCTGTTTTTTTCATTAATTAGTGCTAGTATTATATAGTATTAGTATCAGTATTAATTAATTAATTAATTCCACCACTTTTTTAATAGGAAAATGGAAACTTAATACCGGCAACGGGACTTCGGTGTGGTCCTCATATTTTTCATGTGACCAACCTCAATTACTCTTCTCAAGGGGAAGAAAAAGGAAAGGAAAGTGTCAATTGTGGAAAAATATATTCCATAAGTTTCAGCTGATTAATTAATTAATTAAATATCATACTATACCTAAAATCGTCGCACTAATTAAGGAATCAAAAGGAAATTACTAAAAAACTAATTGTAGCTAATTATTAGTAATAAATGAAGGAACGTACCGTAAAGATGAAGCTGTAGCCGTGCTTGAGGACATCTAATAAAAGAAGCGTTCTTCTCCACATCATCTTCACAAAATCTTGGGACATGTAAATTTTCTCCCGTCCAAAGTCAACTCCCGCCGTCTCCATTTTGTAGCAGTGCAACCCTTTGAATTTGCAGCGATCGTACGCCGTCTGATCGGCGGCCACGATGAGTAAATGGTCAATCAGCTGCCGCGTGTCCTCCCCCAACCAGAAGCTCTCCAGAAAGATATCAAGCATTGTTGTGTCGGCCTTCACGCCTTGCTCCGCATAAGCCCGGTTCACCACAGCGATGATCACTGTCTTGTTCGGGTTAGAAGCCTTCTCTAGCGCCTCTTGTAGCTCGTCAATCGGGAACTTTATGGTCCTGTACTCTGCACCCGCACCCGCCTGACACACACAAAAGTACATATTGATATCAGACTGAAAAAAGAAGGAAATACTTGTATATGTGCACACTTACGGATTGGGGCTGAGGGCAGCGGTCAGCGCGAGAGGACGACTGAAAGTAAGGGAACAAAGGGGTTGAGAAAGAATTAGGAGAAGAATAACAGAAGAGATAAAGAGAGCCGATGAAGAGTAGGGAGAGGGTTGTTAGGTTTCCAAAACCAAAAACAGAGATTTTTGAGGAGTTTTCCATTCTTACTTCAATTAAATAACTTTTAATTAAGAATCTGTCTGGGTGCAATATATATTTAAGGGAGAAGGAAGTGAGGAGAGGGGGAATATAGGTGTTTGGTGCGGGGTAGATTAGTCATGCGATTCTCATGCTCAGGCGGTGCGATGTTAAAAACTTGAGGTAGCAGTTATACGTAAAAAAAACTAAATAAAAAACGGTGAATTTTTAATATTTTAATTAGTCACCTCTTACATTTGTATATTTTTATTTAATTACTTTCACTTTTAAAAATAGTTTACTTATCATGAACTCCGTTAAAAAAAAAGTCACGTCAGCGAAAAATTGACACGTCGGATTCGCGCCCGTTAGCGTAAAGAAAGTGGTGGGGCCCACCTCATTTTTCCCTCTTACTTTTCGCCAATGGGAGTGAATCCAACATGACAACTTTTTACTAACGTGATAACTTTTTTTTTTGCGGAGTACATGACACGTAAGTTATCATTAATAGTTAGAGGTAATTAAACAAAAATATATAAACTTAGGGGAGTTATTAAACAAACAAATAATTTAAAAGATGATTAAGTAAAACATTAAAATTCAGACGGTTTTTTAACTTTTTAGCCGCAGTTATAAACGTAATTGTTAGGGTGTAAAAACTAAAAAGTACTATTAACTCAGTAATTGTTAATCCTGTTTGGTTTGTACTTAATTTATCTGCCACTCGATCGAGTAACGTATACCCCTTTTTGTTACGACCTATCCCTGTCTCCCATAACAAATAAGGCCTCATAATAGTCATCGACAGATTGGAGAGTAGCCGACTAACTCTATTGTTTGTATATATGGTATGTTTTTCCAAATCTATACTTATAAATATAATAATACAACTTATAGTTATAGGTCACGTAACTTATTAAAAAATAACGCATAATTAATCATTTGTATTACAAACTTTTATGGTTTTAAATTTTAAAAAAGTATATATAATGATAAAGATATTAATTTTTTAATCCTAATACTTTTACTCCCTCTGTCCCTCAATACATGTTTTTCTCGCATCTCAATATTCAATAAGGAACGCATATCGAGGAGGCCGGATGAGGCACTATTTGACCCAAAAAAATCCGATATTTTTTTTGAACGTACGTACTTCCCAGAAAAAATTAGGGGCAAAATTGTCTCAAATAGGTCGTCTGTCGGCCGTTTTAAGATACGTGCCGAAACAGTAAAAGCAAAAGCTAAAACGACAATCATTGAGGGACGGAGGGAGTATTAAATATTTGAAATGAAAAAGAAAAGCTTAAAGTCTTTAAATATAAATACAATTAGTTCTAATTACCTAATAGATTTAGGATTATTTAAAAACTATATAAAATTATGTCCATGTATTATGGACCCTGTAGGTACAGATACCTACAATGCAGTCAAAGTTTTACTCATGAACGCCATATAATAATACATTAATTACACCAATTCCGCTAAAAGATTATGATGAGTTGACTAGTACTCCTACCAGTTTTCTTTATAAAATTATCATTTATGATACTAATATCATAATATGTTTACATCATAGACGTTAATGTATCTTTGATTTTTTTTTTTTAAAACTAAAATGACTTGTATACATTATGAAATCAGAGGATGAGAACTGTCAATATAGTTCAGTTGATGGCAAGATTAGGATATTTTGACCCCCGAATTTGGTGAACAATCCCCTACGAGGGGCCGAGTTAGAAATTTTTATTTGGGTGGATCAAAATTAAGAATTATTTTATAGTTAATAGATAGATTAAACTAATCAATAATATTTTTTGCTCTTTAATATTGGCCGAAATGGATTTTGAGCCCCTGCAGTCTAATTGATTGACTTATTTCACCCTTCTGACAGATTTTTGACTTATCTCCTCCCTCCACTCAAGCCCAACAATTTATTTCACCCCTCTTCCTGACGCCGCCAACAATTTCCGTCTGTCTGCTGACGTGGCGTGCCACGTCAATTGACACGTCAACGAGTGATGACGTGGCACGCCACGTCAGCAAACAGAACCGGGTCGAGCTCGAAACGGGTCGAAAATACGGGCTGACTTTTAATTTGGAGGAAACGACGCCGTTTGGGAATAGGGATCAAACGACGCCGTATCAAAATGTGGGTAAAGAAATTCACCCCATTTCACCGTTCACTCGATTTTCATCTTTTGTAAAAACCCTAAATCGCAGAAACTCCCTCGCTTTCTCGCAATCGCTTTCACCCTCCATCTCCATCTCCATCTCCATCTCTATCCCTTGCTGGCAATCGCTTTCTCGAAGGATAATTGGCTGTTTCTGCAAATTGTTGCTCGCAATCGCGTTCTCGATTGACGTTTCAGGCTCCATTGACGGTGACACGTCGCAGCTAGGTAAGGGAATTTCTGTTGAATGTATTGTTGGTTGTTACTGTCCTCTTTACCCTTTTCTCCTAGAAACGAAATACGTGCTTTAAATGGCCCCTGAACAACCTTTTTTTCTTCTAATTTGGTACTTGCATTTGTTTTAAAATATGTTGTCCGTATACAGTTACTGTAAATGGCAATTGTATTGACCTAGCTACTTGCGTTGGTTGGTTTGGCAGGGAAACAGTGTGGGTGAGTAAAATGACTGTTTTTAGATACCGTATAGGTGGGAAATTTATGAGGACTTTGACTGAATGGATGTATGTTGGTGGGACTGAAATTGAGGATGTAGTTGATGCTGATGTTGTTTCATATTTTACAATACTGGACAAGTGTCTCGAACTTGGTTTTACTAACATTAAGAAGTTGTGGTATTTTGAACACAGTGTTGGTATGGGGTTAAGAGAAAGTCTTAAAGTTTTAGATGGTGGCAACAATTTTAGGGATTTCATTCAGTATGTACTTGAGAATGCTGATGTGAATATATATGTAGAGCATGGTTCCTTAGTGCATCCTTATTTTGATGCTCAAAATCCGAAGGCCATGTGTGATAGGCTGGGCATATCAGAACATGGACATAGGGAAGATGGGTCCAGTAAAGGTAAAGGTGTTGTTGAGCATGGGGAGAGTGGATATAAGTTTGATGGATATCATAAGGAGGATGGGGAGAATGAAGACGATTGTGATGAATACTGGACTGACATAGGCTACCTGTCTGCTGAAGAGGACGAGGAGCTAAATAACTGTCGTGAGAACAAGAAAGGAGAAAGTTGCAGGAAGGAAAAAATTAAAAATGTGAACACATGTGTAGAGGAAGAAGCTGATGTCCAAATACCAGCAAGTGGGGTTGCTGGCCCAAGTGGGGTTGCAGGCCCAAGTGGGGTGTGTTGTCATTCTGGCCCAAGTGGGGTTGCTGGCCCAAATGGTGCAAATGGTAATTCTGATGAGTTTGTTGACGAAATCAGAAGGGAAATGCATAAAAGAGATAGATGCCCACAAAAGAGTGGTCCTGCTGCCGTAGATAACAATGAGGTTTGTTTTGACTCAGATTCGGAGGGTAGCTACTTGAGTTCTAGCAGCGGCAGTGAGGAAGAGGAGGCCAGAAGAGTTCCATTCAGAAGACCTCGATTCAAAAAAGGTGAGGACATTCCACTGTTTTCACTTTGTATGGTTTTCCCTAACAAGTCTGTTTTTAAGAAAGCTGTTGAGAGGCATGCTATTGCCTTAAGGAGAGATGTTAGGTTTAAGCAGAATGATGGCATAAGGTGTAGGGCTGTCTGCACTAACAGTGACTGCAACTGGAAAATTTTATGCTCCATCGATGGGAGATCTGGTCAATGGATGGTGAAAACGTTAGCTGATAAGCATACTTGTCCAAAACTGTTCCACATCTCTTGTCTGAGCTACAAAACTTTAGCTCAGTGGTTTATTACTAACTTGAAGAAGACAACTTTGAAGATGACGGTGGCTGAACTGAAGGACCACTTCACTAGCCAAACGAAGATAAAAATCTCTAGAAACCAGTGTATTCATGGCAGAGAAAGGGTTGTTAAACATTACATGGGTGATCCTTTAAGGGAATTCGCAAGGCTTGAGGATTATGTTGAGGAGTTGAAGAGGAGTAATCCTAGTAGCACAATAGTCATGGAGGAGGAAGGGGGAGTGTTTAAAAGGATGTATGTGTGCTTTGCTGGGGTTAGAAAAGGGTTTAACGATGCTTGTAGGAAGATTGTTGGATTAGATGGCTGTTTTTTGAGAGGCCCATTTAAGGGGGAAATACTGTCAGCTGTAGGAAGGGATCCCAATGATCAAATATACCCAATTGTATGGGCGGTTGTTGGTTATGAGTGTAAGGAAACTTGAAAATGGTTTTTGGAACTGCTTATGCTGGATTTGGATGTAGCTGGTGGGAACTCTGTCTACGCTGCAGATGGTGCTCCTGTGATTCCTCGTGGGGAAGGATTCACTTTTATATCTGACCAACAAAAGGTATGTCATCACATTTTGACTAGTTGAAATTCTATTTGAAATTCATGCTGAAAATGATCAAATATTAAGAATTCATATTTGCCTATATGTATGTGCAGGGATTGATTTTAGCAATTTCTGAACTGATGCCAGCTGCTGTGCATAGAAGGTGTGCCAGGCATATATTTGCTAAATGGAGGAAGGAGCACACCAGTGACGCGTTGCATCAGCAATTTTGGAAAACTTGTAAAAGTTCAACCCAAACTGAATTTCTAAATGAACTAGAGGTTTTGAAAGGTATGTCACCGGATGCATTGTCTGATTTCTTGGAAATTTCACCTACTCATTGGTGTAGAGCCTTTCAAAACAAATCATGTTGTTGTGATGTGGTAGATAACAATATGAGTGAGACTTTCAATAGCATGATTTGGGAGTCTCGTGATAAAAGTATTGTAAAACTTTTTGAAAGCATTCGTAAAATTGTTTTCAAGAGATTCAAAGAAAGGAAGATGTTTTTGAATAACTTCAAAGATGGGCTGGGTCCAAAGATTTGGAAGAAACTGAACCATAACAGGGAAGAAAGTGGAAATTTTTATGTTGACAACAATGGGGATGATGGTTATGAAGTGCATCTAGACGAGGAAACTAGCTGGGTAGTTAGTTTGGACAAATTATCTTGCACGTGTAGGAAATGGGAATTCACTAGTTTACCTTGTGAGCATGCGTTCTGTGTCCTAGAAAATGAGTTACCCAATGTAGATATCACATGCTTTGTGTCAAACTGGTTTAGTAAGCAGATGTTTGAACTTGCTTACAAGTGCCCCATCTTACCTGTCCAAGGAATGAACTTTTGGCCAAGAGTTACCGTTAACACAATTAAACCACCAGCATTCAAAAAATTTCCTGGTAGACCCAAGAAACTGAGGAGAAGAGAAGGTTGGGAACCTGCACGGTGTGGGACAAAGATGAGCCAAAAAGGAAGGAAAATGTCTTGTTCTATATGCAAGATTGTAGGGCACAAGTGTGGAAAATTAGGTGATTTTGTTTAATGGATGTATTAAAAGGATGTTTTAATCCTGGATTGATGTATTAAATGGATGGATTATGTGTGGAAAATTAGGTGATTTTGTAAAATGGATGTATTAAAATGATGTTTTAATCCTGGATTGATGTATTAAATAGGTGGATTATGTGTGGAAAATTAGGTGATTTTGTAAAATGGATGTATTAAAGGATGTTTTAATCCTGGATTGATGTATTAAATGGATGTTTTAATCTGGGATTGATGTTTTATTTCTGGATTTGGATGTATTAAAAGGATGTTGGATTGATGTTTTATATCTGGATTTAGGATGTTAATTTTGACCAAGAGCATTTACTTGTTCATTTTGTGCATATATCCATCGTATTTGACCAAGAGCATTTACTTGTTAATTTTGTGCATATATCTATCACAGAACACCATATATCTGGGCTGCATTTCCATCTCATATATCCATCAGAAAACACCATCAACAGGGCTGCATTTTCAGTTCATATATCCATCACAAAGCATTAAAGGGTTAATGCATATATCCATCATCAACCGAGAGCATTTACTTGTTGATAAGATGCTCACTGCGGCAGTTTATATCAAATACAGAGAACATATTTGTATTGGTTAGAATCAAATACAAGCTCAAAATCAACACAATCTCAAAATCAACACTGGGCATTTTATATCTGACCAACACTGATGCTCAAAATCAAATACACAAAACACCTCTATATATGACCAACACAATTTCAAAATCAAATTCATAAAACAGACAATTTCAACTGATTTCAATTATGCTACAAAACATAGAAAAATTATTCTGCTTCTTCACACAGTACCGACATCATTCCAATTAAACTACATCATTCCAATTAATCAAACCAAATACCAAAATAACCAATGTAAAATAAATAGGCCTAAACAAAACCTCAATTTCCAAATCATTTTACTCATGTTCTGTTTCTCATCCTTCAAACACAACATCTCATCCACCACGCCGTTGAAAATAATTTGACGCGACGTCAACTCCCTCATTTCTGCCTCTAACTTCTCAATCTTATCAGCTTTTTCCTTCTCACTAACACAAAGGCCTCTAATAATGGCGCTGGCTCTGTCCGGAAAAGGACCATCAATAAATAGGTAAAACCCGCATCCACCTTCTGCACGGCTGCGCTTGCATTTGTTGAATGTGCGCCCAGGGTTATTGTGCGTCCATGAAATCCATCTCGGCGTCTTCTCCCCGCAACGACAGTAAATCGGAGGATTGTATTCATAATTTGGCCGCTGCTTCAAAACAGAGCTGAATTTCTCATCTTCTCCGGTCTTCACCATCGCGTTGCCGGCAGCGCTTAGGTTTAGGGTTAGGGAATTGGGATGGAGATGCAGGATGAATCGAGAAGGAAGTGAGTGTTTGGCAGATGGAGGGAGAATCGTCTATTGAGAGTAACGGCTGGCTGGAGATGGAGATTTAGGGTGAAAGCGATTGGGAGAAAGCGAGGGAGAAAGCGATTTAGGGTTTTTAGAAGATATGAAAATCGACTGAACTGTGAAAGCGACTTATGTTTGATCCCTATTCCCAAACGGCGTCGTTTCCTCCAAATTAAAAGTCAGCCCGTATTTTCGACCCGTTTCGAGCTCGACCCGGTTCTGTTTGCTGACGTGGCGTGCCACGTTAGCTACACGTCATCAATCGTTGACGTGTCAATTGACGTGGCACGCCACGTCAGCAGACAGACGGAAATTGTTGGCGGCGTCAGGAAGAGGGGTGAAATAAATTGTTGGGCTTGAGTGGAGGGAGGAGATAAGTCAAAAATCTGTCAGAAGGGTGAAATAAGTCAATCAATTAGACTGCAGGGGCTCAAAATCCATTTCGGCCCTTTAATATTCTCTCTACCCTTTTTGAATATAAAATAAAACTCATTTGAGCTCTTTAATATTCTCTCTACCCTTTTTGAATATAAAATAAAACTCATTCGAGTCTCGAATGAAAAAGAGATGGTTTATTTACACGAATTATTTAATATAATTTTTCTCCTATCATAAAAATATCATAAAAATAAATTTTTATTTTCTGTATAATTGAAATATGTAGTGATATATAACAAATAAAAAATTTGACGAATAATTAATTAATTTTTTGTAGTAAAATTTGTTAAATTCTTAATGATATTGGACTTTTTCTATAAAATCTTACTTCTAAAAATATTTTGATAATATTTTAGTTTTTTTATAAAAAAATATTGGAAATATTTTAAATATAGGGATCAAAGTTGAAACTTTAGTGAAATTTTGAATCACTTTTAGTCCAAATTAAAGTTAAAATTGGACAGAGTGATTAATGCGTCTAATTTTAAAAAGTTTGGTGACTAAATCATCTAAAAATAATTGAGTATCAAAATTGTCCAAAATTAATAACATTAATGAATGTAAAGAATTGTATTTATAGTTATAGAAATGAGTGTATCATAATAAAATATTTGTTAGTAATTAAATGCTAAGTAAATAATAGTAAGATTTATGAGTATAAAATTTATATATATTAAAAGAAAAAAAAAATATTAAGATTTTATTTGATGGTTAATCAAATTGATACGTTATCTAATTGGAAAAACAAAGCCAAGTTTTGAGCTTAATACATATAGGGGCCCAATTTAAAATTCCTGGGCCCTTTCCTCCGGCCCTTCTGATAATACACTTTTGGGGAAGGAGCTATCGGAAAGTAGCATTGTCACTTCATTTCCCTTCTTTTTATTTTTTATTGATGAGGAGAATTTTTTTTCAATTAATTATGGTAAATAAATATAGGGAAAAGGGTAATGGAAATTAATAGTGTTTTACCGTTAAATGAGGATTAATTCACGCATATTCTTTTTTTTTTCTCGTGTCATCCTTTTATCTAACGGTAGGGAAGTATTCAATAATTGTAGTCCATAAATTTATACATTTTTATTTAAAACGAATTTACCAACAAATTAGCAAAAATATATTAAAAAAAATCTTTAATAAAGGATGGACTAAAGATATTAAAAGGGTTTTTTTTTTTTTTTTTTAGAATAAAAACATGAGCTGTAGTAGAATTTTTTTTGGGTCCATATCATCAAAGTGATAGCTAATTACTCATTTGGCCCGTTAAAACATAAAATTATAAAATTGGCTCAATACCAGAAACCAACCATCCATAAAAGCCTTTTCTTCTCCCAATTCTAAATGTTATTTTATAGATACAGAAAAGAGCAAAAGGAGCTGTTGTTCTGGTGCTGGTGTGCTGGTGGCTGGTAAATTAGATTGACACACTTGGATTAGGCTACTAACAGATACACTTTTCAAGAACAAGAATAAAAACAAAAGAGGAAAAAGCAGTTTGAACAGGAAGAATACACAAAGCAGAAACCTATAGCTAGTACTCGTATCTTGTAGGTACTTGATTAAAGAATGTGGCAGATCCTTTGTTTCCTCTTTTGCTTCTTCAGCTTTGGAGGCTGGAGAATCGCCTTGATCGCCGCATCAAAAACCGCCTTCACATTCTGCGTTTATAATAGAGAATTGCTTCAATCAGACTGCACAAACAATTATAACCCACGTACTAAAAGACCCTACTATTGAATTTCTTCAACTCTCCTATAATTAGCTTCCTCCAAAGGGGTGGTGATATGATCCTAGTTACCTACGGTACGTACGTCGCCATTTTTAGATTTAGTTCAAAAGTTTGGATTGCGCGGAAGATAAATGCTCACGAGTACAAGCACAGTCGACTCACACCTGGGAGAAGCGGCCTAGTTGATTCAAGTGAGGTTCTTGATTCGTTTGTTAAGCCTATTACACTTGGAATTGTCGACCTAAGGGAAACAATCAATATGGTTCGCAACTTCGAGTTTTACATAAAACTAATCCTAGCTTGCGGGACTGAAGATTAGAGCAAGGTTCAAGTCTATGAACAAACAGAGCAACGCTCCAACAAGACAAACGTCTCAATTCTATTCTCAAAAATATTTTGGGTCCTTTACAATGAAACTAAGCGGCTCCTTAAATAACAAAACCCTAAACACAAGAGGTCTAGCAAACCCTAATCGTGTAATTACGCTAATAACCTATACAAACAAAGTATAAACATAATAAGAACATCCTAGAAGTGTTAAACCAGCAATCGCACAGCTGGGCTTGAATTGGGCCGAGTCTCTAAGTCGCAAAGTGTTGGGCGTGTCACTTCGCGTGCAAAAATGACGGCTTGAGCTAACTTTTGATGCACTCGTGCGAATGACCTAATTTCTAGCTCAAACGAAAGCTAACATCCGAAAACGTCGGGAAAGATTATTCTTTTCCTGGTCTGGGTCTCACAGGTCCGAAACAGCTTGGATAGAGTCGCCTGACGCGTCTAAGAGTCCTTGTCCGAGTAGCACTCCTGTTAGCGATAATGTCGGCTGGGCTAAATTTTAATCCACTCGTCCGAATGGTTTGAGACTTGGTCCAACGTGATTTAACATCCTCAAAAGTTTGGGAAGATGTCTCGGTCCCTAGCTCGAGCCTCACTAGTCCGAAAGAGCTCAGATGCAAGCGCCTGTTACGTGTCTGAGTAGGATTCCTGCGTGCGAGAATTTCTCCATGGGCCGCCTGACGATCCACGCGTGCAAACGTCCCCAAACTTGGTCCAGACTCAAATAACATCTCAATCGGTCCAGTAAGACTCATAGCTCCCTGGTTTGAACCTCTATGTTCGGAAACTTCCCAGATAGACGCTAAGCCTTGCAATAAAAGCCTCCAAGTCATCCCGTGCCTAAGGGCTTGATCCAGCTATGCTCTTTACTTCGTCTCTATGTATAGAGGTTGTATTAACCTCAGTTGAAGATCCATGACGTCCTTGGCTCGATGCTTTGACCCAATTGGCCTTAGCTGTGTAGTGTGTGCGCGTGATGCGGGACACGGGGCTAGGATCGCATCAGGTGGACATGTCAGAGTTACACAATATCTGCAGACATTGATTGACATTTGGGGTCTTGCCAATTGGTCCCAGTAGGCGTGTAGCATAGGAATCACCACACGTGTACAAGTTCATTGTCTCAGAGTTTGGTAAGACTCTCCAGGATGGCAACAGGATTCCTAATGGATATTCTGTATATACCAGGTATCGATCGACTAGGAAGTATAATAAGGCAAACCAAACCTGCTGCGTCTTTGAGCTGCATTCTACATATGCCAGTGCTCCTATTTGCTTCTTTAGATCTAGACCCTGTTAAAAAGTATCCGACAAAGAAGAAGGTAGAATGCAACCGTTATTTTACTAGAAACTTTCAGTACCAACAGAAAGGAATTCCTAAACAGTATGATGGTGCAAGTAGTACGAGAGGATGAATCGTGAATACCTGTTCGGTAGAAATGGTACATGCCCTAGGATAATCCAAGCAAAACTGTCCATCTTCCCTCAGATCTGCTTTCAATAGAAAAATAATCGTGAATCCCTCATTTTTTGGGTATGGAAATGATGCGAAATTGAAACTTCTATGTCTGTCGATAAGAGTGTTTGAATATTCAAAAAAACCTGGAGGATCCAAGTAAGACCCCATTCAAAGAAGTTGAAAACCAATGGAGGGAAGGGAGATATCACCTAGTTTAGTACCCACAAGGATAATAGGGACTGATGGGGCATAGTGTATGAGCTCAGGGACCCACTTCTCCAACAAAACAAGGTGCACAAAGAAAAAGATAAACACCATATAGAGAAGAAATCAGAAGAGTATATATACAAATAGAAACACCAGACAATGTGAATGCAAAGAGAATGATGATAAGAGAAATCTAATCAGAAGAAAAAGAAAAGAAAAGAAAAGAAAAGAGACAAAGCTTACTTTTTTGGATATGTTTTCATAGCTAGGCCTACTTATGAGGGAAAACGCAAGAATGAAAACATCAGCCCCTCTATAACTTAAAGGCCTCAGCCTGTTGTAGTCTTCCTGGCCTGCATGACATTATTGCAAAACCATCAACATGGTGGTCATTTCATTATTTCCAATTTGTATGAGCCACTTTTGAGACATCATAACAACCACTTAAAGTCACCCTAAAAAGATCCCATTTAAAGAAACTGCAAGGGGGAAAAAAACTTAGAAAAGCTGCAAAATTGTTGCATAAGAATTAGGCATTTTCAGCAATGGTTCTACAGCATCAAAATACTGTACTTCCATTTTGCATTCACATCCTAAAATTGAAATGGAAAATAAAGAATTGGCTCAACATTTTCATTTTCATAATAAGAAATCAAATGGGTAAAAAGCTAAACTGAAGGGGACAGAGCATAATAAGGGGTATACTTCAATTAATGCTCAAATGCAACTGGGGTTTTGAGTCAATGCATACCCATGTGAGCACGAGAAGGTTGTTGAGTCAGGATAAGAAAATTTGGAAATTGTCACCAATTTGGGGTTTTGATAAGTTGTTACTATGTGATTTCACATTTTCTGGAAAAGCTTTCCTAGTGACATGAACAAATAAAAATTCAAATATGCAGTTAAAGCTCCTTCTTAATTCAATGTGGTAAAAAAAGAAAAAAAAGAAGTGTGGGTATGCAACAAAAGTACATAATTAAAAGGACAGAGATTGAAGAAAGAACTGAAATTGAAATTGTACCAGCAGTGTCCCAGAGGCCCAGATTGACAGTCTGACCATTCACAATAACATTAGCACTGAAATTGTCAAAAACAGTGGGCACATAATCCTGTTCAAGAAAAGAAAAGAATGGCCAACAACATTTTGGTTAGTGTTAGTAACTAAGAAGCAATTGAGAGACTGAAGGTATGTGTATTGCATTGAATTGCTTAGTGTTTACAAATGACCAACCTATCTATTTATACACTAATTTACACTAATAATAATAATACAAATATCCTTAAAACATGGCAGAGGGAAACATGGAGGAGAACATGGAGGGGGACACTCCTTCTTTTAAGGGAACCATGTTCCTGGTTTTGTGGGAATATGATATATTCAACATCCCCCCTTAAACTCAAGGTGGCATTTGTGATGACAAATTGAGTTTAAAAAGAAGGTCTTGAAATCGCCGAGTAGGTAAGCTTTTGGTGAAGATATCAGCTGTCTGATCGATGGAGGAGGTGGATTGTAGGAGAAGAATTCCTTGCTGAAGATGATGTCGCACAAAATGACAGTCAATTTCGATGTGTTTTGTGCGTTCATGGAATACATCATTGTGAGCTATCTGGACTGCACTTCGGTTATCACAATAGAGAGGAGTTGTTTGAGTTTGAGGAACGCCCATGTCAGCTAGAAGCCATCGAAGCCAAATCAACTGTGATGTGGTGTCTGCAAGTGCTCGATATTCTGCTTCAGTGCTAGAACGAGCAACAACCGTTTGTTTCTTACTGCGCCAGGATATGAGGGAATTACCAAGGAAGAAACAGTATCCAGTAGTTGATCGTCTGTCAGTTGGATCTCCTGCCCAATCAGCATCAGAATAAGCATACAACTGTAACGGAGAGTGAGAGGAAAAATGAAGACCATGGAAGATGGTGCCTTTGATGTAGCGTAGAATTCGAAGTACAGCGGCGAAGTGAACGGAACGAGGAGCAGCCATGAATTGACTGACAAGGTGCACGGCATAGGAAATATCTGGACGAGTGACGGTGAGGTAGATCAGGCTGCCAACAAGTTGACGGTAGAGGGTGGAATCAGAGAGGGGTTCTCCATCATTCGGTCGAAGTTTGATGTTAAGCTCAAGTGGAGTATCTGCAATTTTGCTATCGGAAATGCTAGCTCGAGATAAAAGATCAGATGCATATTTTGCTTGAGATAAGTAATAACCATCAGTGCATTTTGTTACCTCAATCCCAAGAAAATAACTCAGTTTACCTAGATCTTTCATCTCAAATTGTTGACTGAGGGAGGTTTTAAGTGTTTGAATGCCAGAGAGATCATCCCCAGTGATTATCATGTCATCCACGTATAGAAGTAGAATGATGGTACCTTGGTCGGACGTTTTCTTGAATAAGGACGAGTCATGAGGACTAGATGTGAAGCCAAGAGATTGAATGACATTGCTGAATTTTGAAAACCAAGCTCGGGGAGCTTGTTTAAGACCATATAAGGCCTTTCGAAGTTTGCATACTTTGTTAGAAGGGATATTTGAACCAGGTGGAGGCTGCATATAGACTTCTTCTTCAAGATCTCCATTCAGGAAGGCATTTTTGACATCCATTTGGGAGAGAGACCATTTAAGAGAAGCTGCAACTGCAATGAGGGTACGAACAGTGGTGATGCGAGCAACTGGAGCAAATGTTTCTTCATAGTCTATTCCATATTCTTGTGTATATCCTTTTGCTACCAATCTTGCTTTGTAGCGTTCAAGACTCCCATCAGATTTGGTCTTGATTTTGTATACCCATTTGCATCCCACTGTGGATTTTCTTGTCGGGAGATCAACAACGTCCCATGTGTCATTGTCCTGTAATGCATCTAATTCTTCATTCATTGCTTTCTGCCAAAGTGGGTTAGAAGATGCCTCACGAAAAGAATTTGGCTCATGTAAGGTAGCCAAGGCATAGTAAAGATGATAGTCACCAAGTTTAGTGGGGAGAACACGGTTTCTAGAAGGGTAACGGGAAGTTGAAGGAACATTTTCAGTATTTATAGTTTGTACCTCACTATGTGGTTGGATGGAAGGATCACTCGGTGGACTTTGTATCACACTGTGTGGTTGAGGTCTCAGATTATTTCGCTCACCCTCTGCATGCTCTCTGTTTTCATGCAAGCTGTTTTCCTCACTGATATCATTATTTCGCTCACCCTCTGCATGCTCTCTGTTTTCATGCAAGTTGTTTTCCTCACTGAGATCATTGTTTCGCTCACCCTCTGCATGCTCTCTATTTTCATGCAAGCTGTTTTCCTCACTGATATCATTCTCTCCACTCAACTCTCCTGGAAAAAACTCAATAGAAGGATTAGTAAACAATTGATTGTGAAGATCCACAGAAAGTTGAAATGAAGAGATTTTTGAAAAATATGTGTTTTCCCAGAAAATCACGTGTCGAGATACCCGAAGGCGTCGACCAACAGGATCATAACAGCGGTAACCTTTCTGATTAGAGCCATACCCAATAAAACAACATAACCGTGAACGGGGTTCAAGTTTGTTGTGTTCATGTTTCTGAAGAAGAACAAAACATGCACAACCAAAAATTTTTAGATCGGAGTAAGAGGGAAGTTTACCAAACAATTTTTCAAAAGGTGTGTGATTTTGAAGAACAGTGGAAGGGATTCTGTTGATTGTGTGAACAGCTGTAAGAGCAGCTTCTCCCCAGAATTGTTCAGGGATTGAGGCATCAACAAGTAAAGTGCGAACAGTGTCTAGGATATGTCTGTGCTTACGTTCTGCGCGACCATTTTGTTGGGAGGTGCCTGGGCAAGAGTATTGAGGAATAGTGCCATCCTGTTTCAGAATATCAAGAAAAGCTCGTTGTGTGTACTCAAGTGCATTGTCAGATCGAAAAAGTTTAATGTGACATGAAAATTGGGTTTTAACCATGGTAGAGAATTCACGATAAATACCAAGTAATTCAGATTTATGTTTCATCAAATAGATCCAAGTATATCGAGAAAAATCATCAATAAAGGTAACAAAATATCGAGACCCCCCCATGGTGGGAATAGGGGAAGGTCCCCAAACATCAGAATGCACTAAATCAAAAGGAGCTTGAGCAATTTTATCATTTTTGTTAAAAGATAAAGCGGGTTGTTTTCCAAGTTGGCATGCAAGACAATCAAAATCAAGTTTATTAACCGTTCCCAAAACACCGATAGAAGATAAATGTTTAAGTTTATTTTTAGATGCATGACCAAGGCGAGAGTGCCAAACATTAAAAGCAATAGATGCACTGGATGGGGTGGCAGCGACAGTGGAGGGATTGGAAGGAAGATGGAGAGATGTCAGTTCAAATAGACGTCCTATCTTATGGCCTGTCCCAACTATCTTGTTGGTTACAGGGTCCTGCACAGTTACACCACTTGGTGAGAATAAAACATTAAATCCCATATCACAGATTTGACCAACAGATAAGAGATTCACAGATAATTTAGGAACATGATATGTGTTAGAGATAGCAAGTTGTGGTGTGTGAACAAATCCAATATGATTAATATCCAGAAGTGAGCCATCGGCAGTGTGAATTGGTGGTGTGTTAGATGTGAATGTCTTGGAAGAGAAAAAAGCAGAATCAGGTGTCATATGATTGCAACAAGCAGAATCAAATAACCAAGGATTATTACCTGATGTGGTGGATAGAACAGAATTTTGATGTTTTTCACGAGAGAGAACCTTATTGATAATGGCTTGGACCTGATCAATTGTGAGACTAGCTCCGTTATTCGTAGGTGTCGAAGTGGGTGGAGCAGTACTGTTGGTTATAGTAGGATATGGTCGAGAGGAACTACGAGATGGCGAAGGTATATTTCTAGATACATTGTTGGCTCCTTGTTCTCGCTGCCTTTTTCTTTCCAATGCCCAACACTTGTTGATCGTGTGACCTGATTGCTTGCAATACCTACAAGAGTTTTCACTAGTGCAAGGAGATCGGGTCCAAGTTTCAAGAGTCATAATGAGGAAAGCACAAGATATTGTAAGTAAGGTTAACAAAGTGGAAAGAACACACCTGAAAGGAGCAAATTTCTGGAGGACTCGCTTAAGAACGGGACAAGATGGTAAAGAGATTAGATAGGTTGAAGACAAGAGATGAAACCTTGAAAAGATGCTCACATAAAAGTGGCATAAGGCGGACGAAACCGCACAAGAACCGGAGAAGCAAAGAGTTGAACCGGGTAGAGAGAGGCCGAATGAGACAAAAAGGACCCCGAAATCAGAATGAGAACACCCAAAAACCTTGGGAACCGGAAAAAAAATGACAAGAACCGGAATAAAATCGGGTGAACCGGACGGGTCAAGGAGTTGAACCGGAAGGTCAAAGTCAACTCTGAAGACAAACCAGAAGGAGCCACGTGGATGAATCAAAGGAAGACACGTGGATTAATGAAATGATGACACGTGGCAATAGCGTGGACCAGTAGCGAGGAGACACGTGGCATAAGTGGACCAGTAGCGCAAAGACACGTGGACCAATCCCAAGGTGACAGCTGGCGATGACAAGGACCAGTAGTCAGAAGACACGTGGCAAAACACGCAGAGGGGATGATCGGAGAAGATGACCGGCGCGTGGCACCGGCGGTAGCGCGTGTAGGCGCGTGAATGACCAGAACAGGATGAAAATTGGTCAGTGGGTAGATAGGCGACCGATGAGGACAATGACGCGGCGCGTGGTGCCTAAGAGGCAATTAAAGGGACTGTAAAACGCAGTTTACAGTAGGTCGGAGTTGAACTCCGGTGATGGCGCGTGGTGGCGCGTGAGGTGGTCTCCGGCGGGTGAAATGTGACGAAAAATTGCAGATTGGATTTTCTGAATTTTATGTAGATGATGGTGGTGTGTGTGTCGAATTTTCGGAGGTTTGCAGCGGAAGAACGAAATTGAAATTTCGCCGGAGAATTTTAACGAAATGGTTTTAGGAGACTAGCTCCGCTACCATGTTAGTAACTAAGAAGCAATTGAGAGACTGAAGGTATGTGTATTGCATTGAATTGCTTAGTGTTTACAAATGACCAACCTATCTATTTATACACTAATTTACACTAATAATAATAATACAAATATCCTTAAAACATGGCAGAGGGAAACATGGAGGAGAACATGGAGGGGGACACTCCTTCTTTTAAGGGAACCATGTTCCTGGTTTTGTGGGAATATGATATATTCAACAGTTAGAACAGCCATCAGAAGCAGAAGATAAACACAAAATCAAGAAAAGAAAAGGAAGAGAATTAGAAGTACAGACAGTAGGGAAGGTGTTGCTAGTGTAAGAGATGAGGAGACAGGTCTTTCCAACAGCTCCATCTCCTACTGTCACACATTTGATAAACTTTGTTGCTGCTGCTGCTGCGGCTGCTGCTGTTGATGCGCCTGACATTTTTAAGAGAATCTGTGTTGTGTCTATGACCCTTTCTATTTCTAGGAGGGAGACTTCAATTGAAAGAGTAAAGATAGATGAGGGAATTAAAGGGGAAAAAGAAAGCAGCAAATTTTGATTTTTTTCTAGAAAGGAGGAGTTTTTCTTTTCCTTTTGGTGGTTTTCACTTTAATTTGAGCTGGCAAGGAGGCAAACAGTACCCATACACATACACCGCCAACAATTCCCAAATCCAAATTGGAAAACCTGAAAACCTAAGCCCCACCAGCAGCAAGCAACGCTCATTTGCTACGCGCTGATATCGAGTGTCGTACACGCATCGGTTCCAATCTGTTACAACTTACAAGTGTAATTCTACTGCTACTGTACTTAGTTTCTCCATCACTGATCTAATCCCAAAAAGTTAAGTGTCCGTCACTGTCCAGTTTAAACCTGCCAAGAGGTTTCCGTGGCTACACGGCGCGTGGCACTACGACCATAAGGAATCATGTGGGCATGAGCGACTAAGGAATGATTGTGTCCTCTTGTTAAATTATTATTAATCTTTTATTCGAGTCTAAAACCCCAAATTGGTTAAATGTAAGCTGCGTTTCACAACTCAAAATTTTTGTTTTGTAAAATTTTCAGTTTTTGTAAAATAGTAGAAAATTTTACAAAAATGAAAAATTCTATTTCACAGTACGTTTTCTATTTTTCAGCTTTTATTATAAAAAAAACCCAAATAGTAGCCTATTTTAAGTTTGTTAAAGATCAAATATAAATATGTTAAATATATTCATGTCTAAATTCAAATGTACAAGCCATTTAGGGGCTGTTTAATTTTTAAAAAAATTCAACAAATTTTCCAAAATGGAAAATTTTCAGCAAAATTTTCAGTTTTGCAATTGTAAAACAATTTTTCAAAATTAACACTACAAGTTTAGAAAATTTTGCACACGTCATATTTGAATATTTTCAAAATTTTCAAAAAAGCAATTTCAATTTTTTTTCTCTCCAACTCAACCGATCCATATTGTTAATTTAAAAAAGAAACAATGTTATTTTAGACATGTCTACCCTCAAAATTTTGATATGCTAAATCTATTCATGTTAAAAATCAAATATAAATATAATAATTCCGTTTATGAAAATAAAATACATATAAAATAGTCTTGAATTATTTGTTTATGACGTGAATACTACAAATTTGAACATTCAAAATATTCTTAATTTAACTTGTTACTTCTTCATGTTCTAACAATTACTATAATTAGCCATAATTGATCTGCAATATCTTCTCTCACCGCATTCATAAGTTGTTGTTAGGGTTGACCGTTGACTTTAATTAAAAAATCCAAAAAAATGTAAAAAATCCAAATAATGTAAAAATTCTAAAAATCCAGGAAAAAATTGTAAAAACTCTAAAAATAATAATTAATCTAAAAATCAAGAAAAAAATGAAAAAAATCTAAAAATAAATAATTAATATAAAAACCCAAAAAAGTGTAACAAATCCAAAAAAAAATGTAAAAAATCCTTAAAAAAATAATTAATCTAAAAATTCAGAAAAAACTTTAGAAATCCAAAAGAAATTAATTAATAAAAAAATACCAAAAAAATTGTAAAATCCAGAAATTAATCTAAAAATTCAGAAAAATGTTAAAAATCCAAAATTAAATTAATTAATCTAAAAATCCAAGAAATTGTAAAAAATTAATTAATTATAGATTTTTACATTTTTCTGGATTTTTAGATTAATTAATTTTTTTTTGATTTTTTACATTTTTTTGGAATTTTACATTTTTACATTTTTTTTGGATTTTTAGATTAATTATGATTTTTTTTGGATTTTTTACATTTTTATATTTTTTCTGAATTTTTTAATTAAAGTCAACGGTCAACACTAACGGTCTGTTAGTTTGACTAACAGAAACTACACTTTTGTTGTTGATCCTTGGTACAGAGGAGGTTGAATAGAGTTTTTAAAAGTTAGGGGAGGTTTTTGTTTTTCGCGTTAGTACAGGGGGCCTTTTTACTATATGGTATATCGAATTATCGACCGAACTAATGTTAATGTTTGTAATTCCAATATTCCAAGATTATATTTTTACTCATTTAGTATTTATTAAACTAATGTTTGTATGTAATTCGATATTACTTTAATACCGTATCGAAATTATTAAGAGTATTGGTTAATTAATTTTCCAATAAATATTGATCTAATTTTATTCGTATGAATTTAATTAGGAGTATTGATTAATTAAAACAATTGGAAGAATCAATTTACTAGGATTAATTTTAGATAAATATCAATTATGAAGTATTTTTAGCACAATTTTTCATTTTGCAAAGCTAAAAAACTGTGTATCTTTAGCCATATTTATTCTTATTTGTTTAGGATGTATGAAGTTATTTGTTTTAAATCGAGTTTGTATTTATTTCATAATGTAACTTTCGATAATAACATGATAAAAAATGTTATTCATTACAATGTTAAACATTGAATTTTACTCGTATGATTTTAACTAGGAGTATTAGTTAGTTAAATATCAATTATGAAGTATTTTTAGCACAATTTGTATAAATCTACATAAATTATGAGGGTAGACATGTCTAAAACAACATTATCTTTTTTAGATTAACAATATGGATTTATTGAACTAGAGTAAAAAAAAAAAATTTGAAAATGTTTGCAAAATTTTGGCTGTGAAACAGATTTTAGAAAATTTTCTAGCCTTGCAAAATTTCAGAAAATTTTGCGTTGCAACACCTAATAGTCTCACCTTTAACTATACAAGTATTATGATCTCTTATTCCTTATTTTTTACTATTTAATTAATTTTTTTAATTATTATAAATATTAAAATTACAATTTTAGAAAACTATAGGGTTAACATTATAAGTTCTTAAACTATAAGGGTTAAATAGAACATTTTATATACTGTAGAGTTTTTTTTTACGTTCATTATTGTGAGAATTTGAAGAGTAAGAGTATTCTATTATTTCTTACTTATTTAGATTCATTACATTAGTACATATATATACACATGTGAGAGCAATTACAACAATGAATTATGGAAAGAAAATAAGTCACTAATTAGGAAGTAAATCAGCCACCAATTAGGAAGTAAATCAAGGCTCATAATGTAGGTCGGATTAGAATCTTCAACACCCCCTCTCAAGCTGAGGAATAAATGTTTTTCATTCCCAGCTTGGAAATCAGTCCATGGAATGTAGAGGTATGTAGTCCCTTGGTGAGAACACCTGCCAACTGAGAAGCTGAAGGAACATAAGTCATGCATACCAGTCCTTCCTTTAGTTTTTCTTTGATGAAATGTCTGTCAATTTCTATATGTTTCGTCCTGTCATGCTGCACAGGATTGTGGGCAATCGATATTGCAAACTTGTTGTCACTATATAGCTTTATAGGGCCTTCAAACTTAATTCCTAGATCGTCTAGGATTATTTTCACCCACAATAGCTCACACAATCTAAGAGAGATAGCTCTGAACTCAGATTTTGCTGAAGACCTTGCCACTACATTCTATTTTTTGCTTCTCCAAGTGATCAAATTTCCTCCCAGAAAAGTGCAGTATCCTGTTGTGGACCTCCTGTCCACATGGGATCCTGCATAATCTGCATCCGTATAGCCTTCAAGAGAGAGTTTATTATTTTTCTTGTACAATATTCTCTTCCTTGGACTACCTTTAAGGTAGTGTAGTACTCTATAGGCTGCCTGTAGGTGAGGAATTCGTGGATCATGCATAAATTGACTAATTATGCTTACTGCAAAAGTAATATCAGGCCTGGTGTGAGATAAGTAAATCAACTTTCCAACTAGCTGTTGGTACATCTTCTTGTCTACAGCTGTTGCTTCTTTAGCTTCTCCCAACTTGTGATTGGCATCTATAGGTGTAGAGGCTGGTTTACACCCAGATTTTCCTGTTTCTTTAAGCAAATCTACCACATATTTCTGCTGGGATATGAAGATCCCTTGTGAAGAATAAGCAACTTCTATTCCAAGGAAGTATTTTAGTCTCCCTAGCTCTTTTAATTCAAATTCTGAAATCAACTTCTGTTTCAATTCCTCTTTCTCCTTATCATCATCCCCTGTGACAATGATATCGTCAGCATATACTAGGAGAATGGTGACTCCACCAGTAGTGCCTTGTTTGATGAATAAGGTATGGTCTCCTTGACTCTGTTTGTATCCAAACCCCTTCATCGCCTTAGAAAATCTTCCAAACCAAGCCCATGGTGACTGTTTTAGGCCATATAGTTCCTTTTTTAGTTTGCAAACCTTGTCACCTTTATTCTCCTCAAAACCTGGTGGCATGCTCATATAAATTTCTTCATCAAGCTCACCATGCAAGAAGGCATTCTTTACATCATATTGAAGGAGAGTCCAGTTGTAGTGTGCTGCAAGTGCCAAAAGAATCCTCACTGTATTTATCTTTGCCACTGGGGAAAAGGTCTCCGGATAGTCTACTCCATATGACTGAGTATACCCCTTTGCTACTAATCTGGCCTTGTACCTCTCTAGTGATCCATCTGCCCTATATTTGATAGTAAACACCCACTTGCACCCTACTTTATTTACTCCAGTAGGTTTTTTCACAATCTCCCAAGTTTTGTTCTTCTCCAATGCATTCATCTCGTCCTTCATCGCATTTCTCCATTTCTCCTGTCTTAAAGCTTCAAAAACAGTGTTAGGAATACTAATAGCATTTAGACTCAAGATGAACTAGGTGTTTTAGTGAAATGTAATTTGATAGTGGGTATAAGGGTTTCTTTGTGCATTCTCTGGTTCCTTTCCTAATAGCAATTGGTAGATCAATATTATTGTTAGGGTCATCTGGTAAGTTCGTATTTTGATTGGATGGAGGTTGAGTGGGACTTACAGTGGTTTCATGATAAGATTCAATGTCAATCTTGTGAGATTCTGCGTCGTGTGCGATCGAAACGGTGGTGAATGGCGGCGAGTGTACCTGCAAGGCGCCGGAGGGGGAGCTCCGGCGTAGACACTCCGATGCTTAAGTTAGTTCGGGTTTTAAGAGTAGTAGAGGTTTCTCTAGGTGAGCATGACCTTACCCTGATTGTGAAAAATGGTGGGGTATTTATAGATCTAGACAGCGATACCTGGTGATATCAAAGAGGGCACCGTTTGATGATGACGTCACAGACGATATCAGTAGATGACGTCACGGGCGATGTCTGATGGGGCTGCCGGGAGCGATAACCTTGTGGGTCCCTAGGATGGGATGACGCCGTGCGTATAGAATTGCGTGAGTCCCCCCCGCTGAAGTCGACCATCCTAGGAATCCTTCGTTGATCCTTAGGCGATACAGGGATATCCTTATGGAGCTCAGGGGGATCCGTTCCGATAAGAATCGTTTGGGCAGTAGGACCGTTAGGACTATCTCGATTGTTATCATAAACCCAACTGAAAACGAGCCCGAGTGTTTACCAAGGGCTGTCCATGTCTGTCATCTTGAATGAAGGTTTTTGTCGCGAGGTGACAAGTTCGCAGGGTCTCCGGGCTTCTTGGATTATTCAACGTCGATAAGACTCAAGTGATGAGCTGGAGATTGAGCCTGAGGATACTGGGCAAGCTGACTCCGACTTTCGTTCTTATCTAAAGATTCGTCCCGAAGGGATGCCCCTATCACCCTTGCAGTTGCGAGGTCATTACTTTCCGCCTGGCAGTATTACTCTGATTGGCCCCTCGGGGGGACTTAAGAAGCCTCAGCTTATTCGAGTTGTGAAAGAGCTGTTGTCGGGTCACCGATAATATTGTCTAGGATATTCGACCAAGTCACACCGGGGACTGGCACATATTCCAGGTCTATTGTCCTTCTAGGTGTTCTGCAAACATAGGAAGGAGATATATTCGTATATAAAGGTTAGCAAACTTTTGTACTTACAGAGGTTTGAGGTCAATACGAGGCCAATCTTTCTTTTACGCTCAAGGAAACAGCGGTATCAACGCGGCTTTACGCCATCAGCTGCCTATGATTAACGCGACTTTATACCACCAGATGCCTGCGATGCCAGCGCGGTTTTACGCATCTAGGGCTACCTGTGACATCAACACGGCCTTGCACTGTGGATACCGGTAGCCATATGACCTTTACGTGATGGCCACCCGTGATATCGTGTCTTTCGGCGTTTTTCCAGACCTTGTCTCGCATTCCTGCCGATATCAGTATTACGGACAGTATACGAACATTGCCCTTTCCTTCCGCTTTGGGCACATCAGCCCTTGCGGTTATCGGGTCGGCTCGTCTTTTGAGGACCCCATTGTCCTTTCCTCCGAAACCTCCCTCTTGGAGCTATAAATCAGGGAGTTTTTTCCACCCACGTTCTCCTCATCTTTTCCAACACGCATCATGGATCATCTGACTAAGAATTTCCTCCTTTCCAAGGGCCATTCTCTCAAGAACCTTAATGATGGTGACGTCGGATTCCTGGAGAACATGCTGGTCAAGACTTCTGAGGACATCCTGGAGTTACAAGGGATGCTGACCCCGCTTCACTCTAGGCTGGGGGCCACCTCTCTGGAGGATTTCAGTCCTTTGGAGAGCGTATCGAAACTGTCTGTCTCCATCGCTCGGATCCAAGTGGTGATCGCCATACTGCAGCAGCGCAAAGATATGCTGGGGTGCTGCCTGAAGGGAATGAGAGCCACTTCCCATGATCTGCTCTTGGTCATGGATTCCTTGAGGGACCTTCCCGAAGTGCCTGAGGACGCTGGCTCTGATGCCTGATAGCGGTGGCTCCCTTTGTACCCTTTTCTTTTCCCTCTTGTTCATGTACCTTCCGGCCATTAGGCCATAATGAATAAACAGTTCTGATATGATCCGGCCTAGTGTAAGTAAGCCGAATGATATATGGAGCTTGAGGAGGATTTAGCCGATAGAGTTATCAACAAGACTTGAAAGAAAGACACGAAGTTCACACACAAAGACACGGATTTGCAGCGGAAATATAGAGTAGAAAGGAAGAAACAAAGTACCGGAGTGTTGAATGTTGTTAGATGGACAAAACGGAAGTAATGAACAAATGCACCACTTGACAAGCTCAAACCAATCCAGCAAACAAAGCTTCAAATATATTTGAGTCACCCAAACTTGTTACAAATTCGATTACAAAGGTTTCCCGGAGGAAGATCGGGAGGAGTGTTCTCTACTCAAGCGATCTTTCTCCAAGAAGGATTGAAGAGTTTAATGACCTAGGTGATAAGTTTAAGGAGTGCTCTCAACTTATCAAATATCACTCAAGTCAAAAAAACTGACTAAGAAAATGAAACAAGAGCTATTTATACAAGTAAGCAAAAAGGTAACAAATCCGACGCTAACGTGATTCACGGTTAGGACGAACCGTGATCACGTTAGCCAAAAACTCATTAGCGTGATCACTGCTAATCCTTAACGTGAATCACGCTCGACACAACTCCTACCGTGATTCACGGTTAGAACGAACCGTGATCACGGTAAGGCACCCAAGGATCAGCTCCCACATCAGAAGATAGCGTGATTCACGGTTAGGCCTAACCGTGATCACGTTACCCAAAATTCTCCAGGCGTGATTCACGGTTAGGACGAACCGTGATCACGGTCATGCATCTTCTTTGGTTCGATGGAAAATCACATAGGCCGACTTTTCCTTGACTTGGGTGGATTCGTTCTCTCTCATTTTGCCTTCCAACCATAAGGACAAACCTCTTGCCTTGCTTCGTGTGATCGGACATTGAGGGTACACATCTTGAGTGTCGATAAGGGTGTTGGAAGGGTCCGGGATCATATCAACTCCTTCCCCTTCGAAAGGATTCGTCCTCGAATCCATTTCTTGAGGGTCTTCTTCATCTTCGGGGTAGAAAGAAAGATCATTAACATTGAAGGTACGGCTGATTCCCCCATATTCCCTTGGAAGATCTAGGACATAGGCGTTGGCGTCAATGCGACGGATAATTTGAAAATGCCCGTCTCCTCTTGGACTTAGCTTGCTTTGGCGTTCACGTGGAAATCGGTCCTTGCTCCAGTGAAGCCACACCCATTGACCCTGTTCAAAGGAAGTAGAGACCTTGCCCTTATTGCGCTTGGCCACTGCTTTTTCGTTCATACTCTCAATATTTTTGCGGACTTGCTCATGGAGTTTCTTAACAGCTGTAGCCTTGGAACTACCATCTACACACTTAAGAGAACTCAAAGGAAAAGGTGAGAGATCAAGAGGGGTCAGGGGTTTGAACCCGTAAACCACCTTAAAAGGAGAAAACCCGATGGATGTATGATAAGCATTATTGTAGGCAAATTCAGCAAATGCAATGCAATCCTCCCATTTCACTCCATGTTTAGCAATCATTATACGAAGTAATGAGCCTAAAGTTCTATTCACCACCTCCGTTTGCCATCCGTTTGAGGGTGACACGTGGTGGAGAAGAGAAGTTTAGTCCCCAACTTCGCCCAAAGAGTCCGCCAAAAATGACTCAAAAATTTGGTGTCCCTATCACTCACAATACTCTTAGGCATTCCATGTATTCTTACCACATGTTGGAAAAATAAAGAGGCAATATGTGTAGCATCATGAGTTTTCGAACATGGTATAAAATGTGCCATTTTGGAAAATCGATCCACCACAACAAAGATAGAATCATGGCCATTCCTAGACTTAGGCAAACCCAAAACAAAATCCATAGATAAATCTACCCATGGGTGTTGTGCAACAGGTAGAGGCATATAGATAGCATGATGTTTAGATTTGGATTTGGCAAGTTTACAAGCAATGCACCAATTCACAATGTTAGCCACATCTACTTTCATTCGCGGCCAATAGAAATGAGACTTTAAAGCATGCAACGTTTTGGTGATGCCAAAGTGACCACTTAAAGCTCCTCCATGAGCTTCCAACACAAGTAGTTCTCGAACATTAGAACGGGGCACACACAATTTATCATACTTGAACAAATAATTATCATGCCTAAAGAAATGCGTATGTGATCCATGTGCACATGCTGCATATATGTCACAAAAATCCTCATCATTCTCATACAATTCAATTAAATGTGAAAACCCAAATAGTTGTGCATCAAGGGAGTTCAAGAGAGCGTACCTTCGCGAGAGGGCGTCGGCTACCACGTTCTCCTTGCCTTGCTTGTACTTGATGGTGTAGGGAAATGCCTCAATGAATTCCATCCACTTGGCGTGGCGTTTGTTCAACTTGGCTTGGCCTTGAAGGAACTTCAAACTTAAGTGGTCGGTGTGGATGACAAACTGATTTGGCAGCAAGTAATGTTCCCACACCATGAGTGTTCTCACTAAGGCATATAGTTCCCTATCATACGTGGAGTAGTTGAGCTGGGCACCGCTGAGTTTCTCACTAAAGTATGCAATGGGTCGTCCCTCTTGAGTTAGGACAGCTCCTATGCCTATGCCACTTGCATCACACTCTAACTCGAAAGCCTTGTTGAAGTTGGGTAAGGCTAACACCGGAGATTGCATAAGTCTCTCCTTGAGTTCCTTGAAAGCTGCCTCTTGTCGACTTCCCCACTCAAAAGTTACATGTTTCTTGGTGAGCTCATTGAGGGGAGCAGCTATGGTTAAGAAGTTTGGTACAAATCGACGATAAAAACTCGCGAGACCATGGAAGGATCTCACTTCACTAGCATTCTTAGGATTAGGCCACTCTCGAATGGCCTTCACCTTTTCCTCATCAACCTGTACGCCATCTATACTCACAACAAAGCCAAGAAAATGTACTCTATCCAAGCATAATTCACACTTAGAAAGTTTAGCATATAACTGATGTGCACGCAAAGTGTCAAGTATGGTGCGCAAGTGATTCACATGTTGTTCAAGAGAAGGACTATACACAAGAATATCATCAAAATACACAACAACATATTTTCCTATGAATTCTCGCAGCACATAATTCATCAATCTCATAAAAGTGCTAGGGGCATTGGATAAACCAAAAGGCATTACCATCCATTCATACAAACCATGTTTGGTTTTGAAGGCTGTTTTCCATTCGTCGCCCTCGTGCATTCGGATTTGGTGGTAACCACTCATGAGGTCAATCTTGGAATAGACCGTACTCCCACTTAACTCATCAAGCATATCATCGAGGCGTGGTATGGGATGTCGATACCTCACTGTGATCTTATTGACCGCGCGATAGTCCACACACATCCTCCATGTCCCATCTTTCTTCGGTACAAGTAGTACGGGCACAGCGCAAGGGGACATACTTTCCCTAATGAAGCCTTTACTCAACAACTCCTCGACTTGCTTTTGGAGCTCTTTTGTTTCCTCGGGGTTGCATCGATAGGCTGGTCTATTTGGTATGGTAGCACCGGGCACAAGGTCTATCTTGTGTTCTATTCCACGGATGGGAGGAAGACCACTAGGCATCTCGGATGGAAACACATCATCAAATTCCTGCAAAAGGGAAACAAGTGGACTTGGTAGAGAAGAAATGGGGTTAGTGGCAGCATTCAAACAATGGGGCTTGTACCGAAGCATAAGGCACACTTTGTTGGTGACAAAGGCTTGCCTCACATTCTTACCCCTCGCTACTACACTCAACTGTTTTGGCTCACTTTCTCTACCATGCTTACTTTTGTCATGGCGTGTATTCAGCTCTCCTCTTACTTTCTTCTCTCCTCTCTTTTCTTGTGAGCTACACTCACCTTCCCTCAAGATACCATGCTTACTTTTTTCATGGCTGGTTTTTTCCTCTTTCGCACAACTTACTTTCTTCTCTCCTCTCTTGTCTCTCATCTTCCTCATTAACTGAAATTCTGCACTTGCTTTTGCCATGTGCATTTGATCTTCCCGGACTTGTATAGGAGTGAGTGGAACAAAGCTGAACTTCTTCCCACGGTGAGTGAGATGAAGCTTGTTAGTCCGACCATCATGGACTACCCACCTATCAAATTGCCATGGTCGACCAAGAATGAGATGACTCGCATCCATGGGAACCACATCGCACAATCGTTCATCCTCATAACCACCCATCTTAAGAGCTACAAGAACTTGCTCTTTTACCTTCACTTCCCCATCATCATTAAACCAATGCAAAGAGTAAGGATTGGGATGTGGGGTTGTAGGCAAGCCAAGCTTCAAGACTAAGAGATGGCTTGCTACATCCACCACACTCCCATTATCAACAATAAGTGAAACAATTTTACCTTTGACTTCACACCGTGAATGGAAAAGGTTCTCCCGTTGCTCTTCCTGGATATCCTCCTCCTTTGTTTGAGCACTCATGCTCCTCCTCACAACCAAAGTCATAGGGGCTGTCGGAACCACTTCTTCTTCACTACCTTCAGTTTCTTCTTCTTTCATCCCATCCTCTTCTTCCATCTCATCATCACTTTCAGTTTCATAGTTACCCTCACGGATGATCACTATTCGTCGGTTGGGGCACTCGGATGCAATGTGACCTCTTCCTTGGCATCGATAACATTGGATGTTCGATGAGAATCTCTTGGGCTGATTTGGATTGGTAGTGAGTGTGTTAGGGGTCTGCTTTGGCGGAGGATTAGGAGTGTTACTCTTGGAGTAAGGTGTGTATGGTTTTGGGTTGGGGTTCACTGTTTTGGGATCTTTTTGGTTTGGTTGGTCTTTAGGGTAGGATTTCCATGGTGTTTTTGGGGTTGAAGAGTAGGTTTGGGCAGTGTTTCGGTTAGTGTAAGGTTTCTTCTTGGTGGACTCGTATGCTTCCACTTTTAAGGCATAATGGAGCATAGGTTCCAAGTGGTCAAGCTCCTTCAACTCAAGCTTATACCGAATCCGTTCATTGAGCCCATTAAGGAACCGAGACATAGTGATTTCTTCACTCTCATCGGTTTCGGTTTTGATAAGAAGCTCCTCTAGCTCATTAAAATACTCACCCACAGACTTGGAACCTTGCTTGAGGCCTTGTAACTTGTTTTGCAAGTCCCGTTTGTGATTAGCGGGCACAAACCGAGCTCTCATTACCCGCTTCATCTCTTCCCAATCCCGGATGGCATCCTCTGCCCCTCTGTTTTTGCAAACCTTATCCCACCAACTAACCGCATAATCATCAAACTCCATGGTAGCTAGCTTGACTCTCTTCTCATCCGAATACCGGTGACAATTAAAAATATGCTGAATTTTCCCTTCTCATTTGAGGTACTCCGAAGGATCAGTAGTGCCTCTAAAGGTAGGAATTTGCACTTTAATACCACTCAACTTGTCATCAACCTTCTGTTCTTGTGTCGCCTCAAAATGCCTTCCAAACTGAAAAGTGGGGTTTCGTTGTCGCCTACCCCTATGGGACTGTGGAGGCTCTTCAAACTCTTCACCACCACTATCACAAGGTTCCTCATAAAATCCATGTGTGTTATGAGGTGTGGTTTTAGCATGATAATGAGGAATTAGTGGTCTACTACTTGTTGCATTGAGATCCCTTCGGTCAAGGTTGACGTTGTCATACTTCTTTCGGATGGACATCATTTGCTCCTCAGTTATGGGTACCTTAGGAGGAGGTGGGACTGTTTTTCGGGTCTCCGTGGTGAGGCAACTAGGGAAGCCACGGCTGGCCACCCCTTTGAGCTTGGCCTGTAAAGGATCATGCACCTCATCACTGTCAAGGTGACCCTCCTCTTCGGTCTCACAAACAACATGCTCCTCGTGGGAACCTTTAGGGGGCTTAGGAGGAAACTCCCTTGGGGTTACCGGGGACGTATTAATCCCCTCTAGCAAGGTGAGACGTGCCTCGGTTCGTTCAGCAGTAGCCTTCAATGAGGCCAAGGCAGCAAGGACTTGCTCTAGGGCCTCGACACTTCTACTACTACTAGAATGAGGTCTACTTCGGCTGGACATTGTGTCAAGGAATGGTACCTGCACTCTCAATCAAGCGTTAGTAAAATATGCCCTCCCTCACGTGTTTGAACACTCGTGTTTAGGTGTTTAGGTCACTCGAAAAATACGTGCTCACAAACACTCAACTTCACGTTCCCCCTGTACCTGCACACTTAAACAAGGGTTAGGGAAATAAATCTCTCCCTCACATGTTTAAACACTCGTGTTTGATCACTCGAAAAATACGTGCTCACAAATCGCTCAATAAATCCCTACACAATCATGTTCACCACACAACTTCTTGTCGTAAATAATCTTGTGGTTCAAGTCAAGCATTTGTTCACAACTAGCTTTACCAATAATCAAACGAGTAGTACAAGAGTAGGAGAGACTCAACAAAGAACTCAAAGAAACTGCAGCGATTCAAGGAAAAGTGGCAGACAATTTTCAGAATTTCAAGAACGTTGGAAATCTCGATTCTTTGGAGAAAATTTGAAATCTCGTTGGGAGGGAAGGAGGTTGGAAAATATGACTCACAAGAGTAAAAGACTCAAGGCAAAGTCAAGGACTGAATGAAAAGGACTTTTCCCTTCTTTTTTTTTTTTTATTATTATTTTTTTTTTAAAGGGTTTAGGACTTAAGTTTAAGACTTAAGTCCTAAACTTGGAAAGGAGTAAAAGACTGCTGGACTTAAAGAAAGGAAATGGACGTGGGAGTATGGAGGAAAGGATGGCACAAGTGGTTAAGAATGTTCTTTTGGTAAAGAAGGAATGTTTGCTACTTTTGAAAAGTCTCTTTCACTTAGTCTTGGTGTTAGGTATTGTGTTCCCTCTTTGCATTTAATGCAAAGGAGGGCTAAGAGGACTTGATGGCCGGCTATGCCTTGGCCAAGGAGACTTTGTTGGCTAAGTTGGTGAGTGGAAATAATATTTTAGAGGGAAACACTAGGCTTTAGCCTCTTGAATAAATTTTTAGATCAAAATTTTCCTTTTCACACCAAATTGCAAGAACACCAAGAACACACTTTTCAGATTTTGATCTTTTGATCTAGCACAACTTGGCACAAATACCACCTGAACTAGGCAGCAAAGTCAGACACTTTTGACCGCAAGAAACTAAGAAGGAATGAGATTAATAAGACACGAAGAACACCAAGTAAACTCCAAGGCGCCAAAAGCTCCGCTACCACTTGATATGATCCGGCCTAGTGTAAGTAAGCCGAATGATATATGAAGCTTGAGGAGGATCTAGCCGATGGAGTTATCAACAAGACTTGAAAGAAAGACACGAAGTTCACACACAAAGACACGGATTTGCAGCGGAAATATAGAGTAGAAAGGAAGAAACAAAGTACCGGAGTGTTGAATGTTGTTAGATGGACAAAACGGAAGTAATGAACAAATGCACCACTTGACAAGCTCAAACCAATCCAGCAAACAAAGCTTCAAATATATTTGAGTCACCCAAACTCGTTACAAATTCGATTACAAAGGTTTCCCGGAGGAAGATCGGGAGGAGTGTTCTCTACTCAAGCGATCTTTCTCCAAGAAGGATTGAAGAGTTTAATGACCTAGGTGATAAGTTTAAGGAGTGCTCTCAACTTATCAAATATCACTCAAGTCAAAAAAACTAACTAAGAAAATGAAACAAGAGCTATTTATACAAGTAAGCAAAAAGGTAACAAATCCGACGCTAACGTGATTCACGGTTAGGACGAACCGTGATCACGTTAGCCAAAAACTCATTAGCGTGATCACTGCTAATCCTTAACGTGAATCACGCTCGACACAACTCCTACCGTGATTCACGGTTAGAACGAACCGTGATCACGGTAAGGCACCCAAGGATCAGCTCCCACATCAGAAGATAGCGTGATTCACGGTTAGGCCTAACCGTGATCACGTTACCCAAAATTCTCCAGGCGTGATTCACGGTTAGGATGAACCGTGATCACGGTCATGCATCTTCTTTGGTTCGATGGAAAATCACATAGGCCGGCTTTTCCTTGACTTGGGTGGATCCGTTCTCTCTCATTTTGCCTTCCAACCATAAGGACAAACCTCTTGCCTTGCTTCGTGTGATCGGACATTGAGGGTACACATCTTGAGTGTCGATAAGGGTGTTGGAAGGGTCCGGGATCATATCAAGTTCTTATCATGTCGTCTTGCGACTGTTCTTCTTCTTCTTCTTTATTGCTCTCTTTGTCATTTTCCAATGAAGATATTCTCAGCCCAACTGAAAACGGTTCAGCCACTGGGTTCTTATTATTTGGCTGCTCTGCATTAAATCCAAGCCGCTGTTGCCCTGGCAACTGATTGGGCAAATTTACGGTTTTCCTCGATCAGGGGAAAATCTCAACAGGCGTGACTACAAATCCACTTTTGTACTTCAGGATGTACACGTGTCTTTTCTCAAGAGTCGGGCTGGAAGATTAAAAGACCCTTTTTTCCCCCGTTTTCTGGCTATTTAAAAGGGGATCTTCCTTCCTTCATTATCATTTATCTTCTCGTCGTTTTTCTTTCCAACAGTGTTAATCTCATGGCCGATTCTCGTTTCTTAGATACGTCTGCACGGGATTCTCCACCAACTCCCCCGACCTCTCTTGATTCGGATGCTCCTCCTCCATCGCCCCCCTGGAGGCCGCCCGTTCGCCGACGGTGCCGCACGAAACGGAGGAAGGAGGCTGCGAAGGCTTCTAAATCATTCTACGACGCTCTGACCACTTTTTCTTCGAAGGGGAAGGAAACATCCTGTCCTCCGCGCGAGTCACCGCAAGAGGCTCCTTCTGCCTGCTCGGCTGTGGGGACGATGCCGCCGCCTGTTGAGGAGAAGTCAGATCAGTCATCTGCTCTCGTGGGAGAGAAGGTTGAAGAACCTTTTCCTTTCGCTGGTGAGGATGAGGATGATGTGGTCTACTGCTACGGCATCTCCTGGTCTGATGGGGAATAGATGGGCGTAGCGCGCCTTTTTTTGTAGATGCCGCATGGCTTCTTAAAATAATAAAGCTTTTATTTTCTTTCGTTTTTCCGCCGCTTTCCTTTTTTGTGTTTCCAGGATTATCGCGGGAGTAAGCCTTTCGCTGGGACGCAACTGCTTTTCGGTTTTTTGTCAGCAACTGTCTTCTTCCAAAAGGCATTGATGACTGTCCACGCGTCCTTTTTCACTTTGCACGTGTTTTGCTTTCACAGGCTGTTCCTTTTTTAGGTTTTTCCTTTAAAAGGAATTCGCTCTTCTATTTTAACACTTTTCTGCTGATATTTCGAAACTCTTCGTATTTCCTTTCTTCTGTGCTTCTTTCTTCCCGAGAGATTTTTCTGCAATTGTTCGCCGGTGCCGACGGCCGATTCACTGGTTCTCTGCTCCAGGTATTTTGTTCTTCTATCGCCGTAATTTTACTTTTCTAGTCCATTATGTCTTATACTACATCCTCTGCAACCACCGAGAATCCCTTAGATCCCGAGGTTAGGAAAGCTCGTAGTATCTTTGATTGTAATGAAGTTTTGAGGGCTGAGTTAGAGGAACATGGTATCACTTTTCCTACAGGATATCGCCCCTTTATTTCTCTGAAGGATACCCGGCTTACGGATGCCATGTGGGGGACGTTCCGGCTGGTTTATTTCAAGATGTTTACCTACGGGTTTCGTCTTCCACTTCATACTTCTCTGATGAAGCTGCTCAATTATCATGATCTTAATCCCGTTCAAATAACTCCCCCCTCCTGGTGTAGGCTTTACGCCTTTCTTCGTTCGTGTGAGATGAAGCGTATTTTCGCTCCATCGCTCGAACTGTTTCATACATTTTTTATCTTAAGGTGCCGCGGCTGTTTGATAGATATTACCCCTAGATAGGATGAGGATGTCATTCGGTTCTTCTGGCGGAACTTTCAAGGCTTCGAAGAGAACGTGGCCAACTGGAAAAACGGCTTCTTCACCCTTCGCTTACCCTCTCGGTACTGGCGCGGTGGGTTCAATCGAGTGATCACTAGTGCCGCTTGGCAAAAACCAGATGTGTTGTCCAGTATGGATGTATCTAATGTTAACGCTCTAATAGAGATAGAAGGGCCTTTCCGTATTCGAGAATTTGCTTGGTTCAGGCCTCTGTCAAAGTGTGCCGTTGGTGAGTTTTTTCTTTTATCGCCTTATCGCCATGACTTTCTTGTTATATTTAAAACATTTTATCGGCAGGTAACGCTGAGGGACGCTCCTTTGGAGAAAATGACGCACCTTTGAACGTAGTGCCGCTTCAGACGTTACCTCCTTCTCCTCCCCCGAAAGGCTTCAGTCGTCCGCCTATTCCGCCGCGAGGAAGGAGAAACAAGACTGTCGTGACACGCAGCGCCTCCACCCGATCTTCTCATTTTTTGGAGAATTGGTTGCCGCCTCGCGGTAAGGGAGCGGCCCCGAATAACCCTGTGGTGGAAGAGGTCGACAGCGATAGCGGAAGCATGGATGCCGGTCCCGAGCTGCGTCATGCTACTCTTGCCCAGCGGAGGAGGCTTAGGTCAAGAAAAAATGGTCCTGCGACGGAGTCAGCCGAGGATGATAGCGACGAGATCGCTGCCGAAACCGAGCGTCTCGTGAAGAGAGTTCGCAAAGAGAAGTCTGACCCGCCGATTCCTTCCGCGGAGGAAGTTAACGGGGTTCCCACCGAGGAGGTTAACGCTCCGAGCGTTACAGGTCCTTTGCCGACGACGGAAGTTACCGAGGTGTCCTCTGCTATTCCTCCCAAAGTTCATGAGGCTTCAGCGGCGATGGGGCCATCTCTGGCGTCTGGCGGTTCTACTTCTCTAATTCGCTCCTTTATTCCGAATGTGAGTTTACCAGTTCCCACTTCGATTGCTCCTCCTACCCATCTCCCGCAGAAGCCTGAGTTTTTGTATCTTTCTTCGATTTCGGGCGTTGGTAATTCCGTGAAAAATTGTTGTCCCCCTTATATCGCCAATCTGTACCCTCAAGGATTTCAAGGCCCTGCCGCATATCAGTTGAACTTGTCTTCCCTTGGCACTGACGGTCTTCGTGCTTTAGGGATATCGGATCCATCCTCAAGAGAAGAGCCAGTGGGCCCGATAGTGGGACAAATGTTCGCTTCTTCAAAAGACAAGGAAGAGTTCTTGCGGCATTCTCCTGACGTACGGCATTCGCGTCTTCTGACCGACATGTTGGCCTGCTTTCGTGAGCTGAATTACTTTTTTGATGATCAGCGGGATAAGGTTCCCCTTTCTTTTGATTTAAAAGGGGAACTGGATACCGCCTTGATGAAGGTGACGGAGCTATCGCAACTTCAAGAGCGAACCCGGGCGGAATTGGACGACTGTCGTGCTGAGCTTGCTCGAGAAAAATCAAAGGGGAAGGCTAAGATAAACCTTCTAGAGGCGGAATTGGTGGTGGCTGATAGGAAGAATGTCTTCCTTCGCGAAGAGATAGCGTCTCGCGATGCAGATTTGGCCAAAGTACCCTCGAAGATAGACAAGACCATGGATATCTGCCTCTCCGAGTTTATGAATCTCTACCGCCAGGGAACCATTAACCCGTCAGTGTTGGCCGATAACGCTTCCAAGAGATTGAAGGATTTGAGGGAAAGTGAGGGAAATCTTTCTTCTTCTGTGGGAGGACAAAGGGATGATGACCGCGATGCTTGCAAGGACCCATGATTGATCGGGATAGTTTCATTTAGAAGACTTTCTGTTTATTCATTTCTTTTGTCTTGTAATAACGCCCTGTTATGCGGCGATACATTTGCATTTTATTGCTTTTTGAACTTCATTCCGCCCTTCCGCGTTGATTCAATACTGCCCTTTTAATTAATGTCTTCTTGCGTTATCTCCTTTCTCGCGATATCATGCTTGTTTTTTCCAATAGGCGGTGCCCACTTTTCAGAGCATTTAATGCTTGCCCTTCTTTCATAAGAAAATTCGCGATTGTACAGACACACGTGTCCATTTCTTCTGGCGCTACGAGCTAGCGTGCTTGACAGCTTTGCCTAGATCGAGGCGTTGTAGCGCTTTTCTAGGATTGTACTCATTACCTGAGTCTATTCCTTGTGCCGCTTCCACGCAATGACTGTGGCATTCGTCGTTTCGTTTAATTATTAGGGTTATAAAACCCAATATTTATTCTTTTCGTTTTCTTTTATCATCCTTTTTTCCATATTTTCTTTCAGCCGTCTCATTTTCTCCCCACTATCCAGGGCTCTTCGAAGTGCTTTTCTCTGAAGGTATTTTCTTTCTCCTCCATCGTCTTCTTCGTCTTTTAGCTTTTTAATTCTGCCATGGCTAAGACTCGCCGTTCTGAGTCGAAATCTGCCGATGAAAAAAGGATGGATATTACGGCCAGTGTTATCACCTCTGAGGCCGCTCTTCGTGAGCATTTGGCTGCCCATAATGCTGTCATCCCTGATGATTATAAGGCCAGTGTTGCCCCCGAGTCTCTACGTTTGAACAACGTTTTGACGGACACTCGTAGGGTCATGTATGCGCAGATGTTCCGTTATGGTTTTTGCCTTCCCATTGACCCTTTTGTCCAGGAATTGCTTGTTACCGGCGATCTGTCTCCGGCCCAATTGTCCCCAAATGCATATTGTTGTGTTTATGCTTTTTTGGAGCTCTGTAAATACAAAAAGATTACTTCCCCTTCCCTTCTGCTGCTTAAATCTGTTTTTAAGCTGATGAAATACCGGGGAGTGATAAAGATATCGCCCCACTTCGACGATGACTCTCTCAAGTCCTTTACTTGGAAACTCCTCCATATCGAGTCTTCCATTGATGGCTGGAAAAAGGAATTTTTTGTGGTAGATATTCCTGAAGATCTTTGTTCCTGGTGGCGATCTGGGTTTAACCAAAACGTGGATGACACCGCTTGGAGCCAGCCAGAGACCCTTCCGCAGTGTGAACAAGGCTGGTTAAACAAATTACTCGAAATGGAAATCAGCGTTCACATTCGCCAAGTGGCTTGTCGAATGGACATTCGTGGTTGTGTTAAATGTGAGTGCTGCGTTACTCCCTTCTTTGCTGTTACTGTTACTAACGCTGACGTTATTTTGTGCTTTCGCAGCGACGGATCCCAACTATAAACCCGAGAGCGTAAGGAGACGTTTGAGGAGGGCTCAAGAGAGAGAGGAAAAAGAGAGAGACGCTTCCACGGAAGCAACTGATAATCCCACCAAACTTTCGGCCGCTTCCGCGAGCGTTGCCCAAGTGTCCTCTTCGGCCGACATTCCTTCGGGCATTCCCCTCGTGACCGTCGCTGCCCCTCCTGCTCAGACTTCCTCTTCTTCCCAGGCCTCTATGGCCATTGCCAAAGGAAAAAAGAAGAGAAAAACAAGAAGCGTTGCCGCTCTCACACCTTCTCCGGACGCGGCAGGCTCTTCAGAAGCGCCTCCTTCCAACACTGCTGCGGTAAGGGTACCTTCTAGCCGTCATAGGCTACATTTCCATTTCTGTTGTTGTTTAATTTCTTTCTTCTTTTCTTTCTGTATTTTGAATTATATTCTTGGCAGGACACTATCGCTGTTGCTACCTTCGCTCCTCTGTCAGATAACATGGAGTTGAGTTATGCGCTGACCGGTTCCAGGAAGAGACAGCGCCCGGGAGACGAGGGCGGAAACCCCTCTTCCTTTACTACCGGGGCAGAGAATAGGTCTGTGGATGGGTTTGACTCGACGGCCGCTCCTCAGGGAGAGAATCCTTCAGGATTTTTGGGGAATCTGGGCACTAGCGATACCTTGGAGGCTTCTCCCCATTCTTTCGGCGGTTCCGCTCATGTGTATCCGTCCAATATGGGATACCAGGATGTCTCACAGGATTTCTCCGGCTATCAGCCTCATGGCGTTTATATCGCTTCAGGAGGTTCATCGTCACAGGTCCGCGCTCCCTTTTCCTTGGGTTTTCTTCCTTCGCGTATCCCCCTCCGGGACCGTTTTGGTGAAGGAGGAGCCACTTTTAACTGTGTAGTAGATCTCGGTCCGCTGAGTGGGCCCGCTGCGGTGACCCATCAAATTGGATTATTCGATCTCCGGAATACTGCTTTGACCGCGTTAGGGGGTGACGGCTCCGATGAGGTTACGGCTTTTCTAGCTTCTCAATTATTGGCGTCTGCGCCAGAACGGGCAGCTTTTCTTTCGAGGTCTGTGCTGGACAGGGAAAACTCCATACGCTCTTCTTTTTTTACCAACATGATGTCTTTCCATTACTGGGCGGAGGAAGCGCGAAGTCAAGCCGCTTCCCTCTCCTCCGCTTTGAAGGAATTGGAGCGGGAGCGGGATGAGAAGAAAAAGTGGCTGGAGGAGTAAACAAATTTATTGTTGGCTCATCGGGAGCAAGAAAAAGAGCAATCTGCCGCCTTAGCAGCGGAAAAGGCCAAAGTCATCGCTTTGGAGAATGAGAAATTATCCTGGGAGAATGAGAGATCGTCTCTGATCAAGGAGAAAGCTGCCCTAGAGGAAGAGTCAGCCGATAAGAGCATGTGGCATGTCGAACAGACTGCCATCACTTTAGTTGATTGTTTTGAGGAAGTCCACGGGGTCGACGCCTACAAACCCGATGAGGTCTCTGCCGCCTTTAAATGAAGATCAGGGCACATTAACGAGGAAGGCTTTCGCCAGGCTAAAGCGGCAGGCTGGAAAAGGAGGAACCCCGAAGGTTGATGCGCTTTGAGGCTTTATCGCTTTTCCCTTAGTGACCAATCATCATTAAGTTTTTGCTATTATTTTGACCATCACCGTTTGTAGCCCCCCTTAAATATTTTGATATGTTCGGACAACTTTATCGCTGACTTTCTTTATGTCTAGTTGTCTGTTTGCGAACTCCTTTGGCGTTATCTTCGCCATATTTATTCCATGCGCTTTCTTTCCCGAACAGACCCTTAGCGTTCCTGTCAAAATTACTGAACTCGGCCTTGGGCTAGCTTTCCCAGTGAGTCTGATGGTATCTCTTATGAGATCCTCGCTCTTTTCGCTGCCCGAAAAGTATTCTGCGCATTCTTAATTGTAAATTATCAGTAACAAAAACATGTTACGAGAGACAGTAATTACCCGTAGGAGCTTTTCCGCTGCCATCATAGGGCGTTACTCTAGAACCCATGGAGAATCGCTTTCGCTATCAGCTCTATACTTCACCAGGGATTACACATCTGGTTACTAGCCGGGATTTCACGATTCTCCACGTTTCCCTGTTTTCATGATCGGCCCTTAAGTGCCTCGTCTTAGTGAGCTGTCGGATCGGGACGCCTATCACAAGGCTAGGGAATTTTCACTTTTGGGCGTTGCCCTCGCGTCTAGAACCGTGTCCTTCCTTAATGGCCTGGCTGCAGCAGCCCAGCCGTTAAGATAAGAGTCTTGTTTCTAGACGGAGTTTCTATTTTTTGGGGCGTGTCTCTTCTTGATAGGCCGTCTCCACGAGAACGGTCTGTACAAGGAAAAGATTTTTCACTCCCAAAGATACCGGGTGGTGCCCTCACTTAATGAGCCGTCTGATCAAGATCGGTCATCACAAGGGTAGGACTTTTCACCCCCGGGGGCGTCTAGGATCTTTCAATCCGACGCTATTCAAGGTATGTTGGGTAGTGCCCTCACTTAATGGGCTATCTGATCAAGACCGACCATCACAAGGATAGGACTTTTCACTTTCCCAAGATACCCCCTTTTTATCTGCACAAGAGCAACCACAACATCCCACGAAAGCTCTCTCATCGAGCGTTAGTCATGGTTAGGGTCGGCATGAATCAAAGGTGCAGATAAAATTAAATTCTAGCATAATATAGTTTCAAGCGAGCGATATTCCAAGAGTTGGATAGGGGTGTACCATCGAGTGTCTCCAGACGATAGGCTCCTTTCCCGACAACGTGGGTGACACGATATGGTCCTTCCCAGTTCGGACTGAGTTTCCCCATTCGTTGTCCTGCCGCTCGCTTGTCTCTGAGCACCAGGTCACCAGCTTTCAGCAATCGCTCTTTAATGCGCCTGTTATGATATCGGGCCATCTTTCGTTTATAATGTTATGTTTTCAGAAGGATTTCTTCTCGGACTTCTGGTAACGCATCCAGGTTACCTCGTAACCTTTCCTCATTTAGTTCCTCACGAAAGTGGGCCACCCGTAGGCTCATGGTTCCAATTTCTACTGGTGTGACGGCTTCGGTCTCGAAGGCCAACGCGAAGGGCGTCTCCCCGGTACTAGTCTTAATGGTCATGCGGTATGCCCACATCACGTATGGTAGCTCATCGGCCCATTTCTTTTTAGACCCTTCTAGATTTTTCTTAATACCGCTGAGGATGCTCCGATTGGTCACTTCCGCTTGCCCATTAGTTTGCGGGTGAGCTGAGGAAAAACGTTGCTCGATTCCGAATTCTGAGCATTGGTCTTGAAAGAATTGGCTGGTGAACTGCGTCCCATTGTCGCTGACGAGGACACAGGGTACGCCAAATCTCATGATAACTTGATGTTTAAAGAAATGCCAAGTTTTTTCTGCCGTGATTGTGGCGACCGCTTCAGCCTCTGCCCACTTAGTGAAATAGTCTACCGCCACTATCACAAATTTCAGTTGGGACCTTGCCTTTGGGAATGGACCTAAGATATCGATGCCCCATTTGGCGAAAGGACAAGGGGCGATAATTTCAGATATTTTGGTGGCAGGTCGCCGAGGAATTTTAGCAAACTCCTGGCACTTAGGGCAAGCTTGCACATAATTGTGGCAATCTCTTCGAATGGTGGGCCAATAGAATCCGGACCGGAAGACTTGTGCTGCCAGGGTATCGCCTGACACGTGCATACCACACACTCCTTCATGGATTTCACGCAAGGTATGAAGACCCTCTTGCCCAGTTATACATTTGGCGGCAGGGTAAGAGAAACATCTCCGAACCAAATCCCTATCATAGTACGTACAGCGGGCTGCCTGTTTCAGTACCTTCTTCTTCTCAACGGTATCCTCAGGCAGTTCCTCGTGTTTCAAGTATTTGATTACGGGAATTCGCCAGTCGCTATCACGTTCCTCCACACATAAAGACACTTGCTCCTCCATGAAGGATGGTACCGACAACTCACGATAATATATGTCCTTGGGTATGAACGCTTCCGGGTTTGCGGCCAATTTCGCTAGGTTGTCTGCTTCAGCGTTTTCCTCCCGGGGAATATGCTCAAAGCTGACTTGCATGCCCTCTTTCTTTATTTCCAACAGTTCCCGCTTCACTTTGGCGAGATATTGAATCATGATGGGTTCTCGGGCCTGAGAGTGCCCCAAGACCTGGTCCATTATTAACTTGGAATCACCACAGATTTTTAGACGCAGGTCTCCTGTTCTTCCAGTATCATGCCTTCCTTTAGAAGAAAGCTCCTTTCCAATTCTAAGTCCGGCTAGCAACGCCTCATACTCTGCCGCGTTATTAGATAACGGCTGTAGGATTCGGATGGCATATCGTATTTGCATATCATGCGGCCCATTTATAAAGATTCCAGCTCCAGCCAGCTCTTGGTTTTTAGCCCCATCTACATGGACGATCCAGAGATCCGTATAGGTTTCCGGGAATGGGAGATCCATATCGCCCCATTCCGCTTCAGGTACGCCTTCTAAAGGATCCTCTGTAAAGGTGCATTCCGCTATGAAAATCAGCCAGGATCTGAGCCTTTACAGACGGTCTAGACTGATACCTCAATCCATACTGTTCCAATTCGAGTGCCCAGATCAACATCCTTCCGGAAAATTCAGGCTTTCGAAAGATCCTTTTTAAAGGCTGGTCTGTGAGTACGATGACGGAATAAGACTGAAAGTATCAGTTCATTTTGCGGGTGGCTTGTATAAGAGCGAACGCTATATTTTCGATTCGGGCGTATCGCAATTTCGTATCTTTAAGAACGTGGCTCACAAAGTAGACTGGGCGATGAGAGTGGTTGTCGTCGCGAACAAGGACGGCACTGACCACTTCGTCTGCAGCGCCAAGATACAAATATAAGGTATCGCCTGCCTCGGGCCTTGTCAATAATAAATCAGACGATAATCTTTCAGGCCGATAAATGCTTCCTCACAGTCAGGGGTCCACCCGAACGAAGCTTTTTTCTGTATAATTTTAAAAAAAGGGAGACACTTCTCTCCTTGCTTAGAAATGAATCGTCCAAGGGCGATGACTCGCCCTGTGAGTCTTTGTACTTCTTTGACGGTCCTGGGCGATATCATGTCTTGTATCGCTTTGATCTTCAAAGGGTTAGGCAGAATACCCTTTTGGCTAACGACGTAGCCTAAGAATTTTCCCGTTTGGAATGCGAACATGCATTTTCGGGGATTCAGCTTCATGCGATACCTTTTCATTTCATCAAAGAATTCCTTTAAGTCTTGTAGGTGATCCTGAAAACTCGTACTTTTTACCAATATATCATCGACGTACGCCTCTACGTTCCTCCCAATTTGTTCTTCAAATATTTTGTTGGCCATTCGTTGGAACGTTGCCCCGGCGTTTTTCAATCCGAACGGCATCGCCGTGTAACAGTATGTGGCCTTTGGAGTGAGAAACGCAGTTTTTTCTTCATCTTCCCGGGCCATGGGAATTTGATGGTATCCGGAGTTGGCATCCAGTGAGCTTAAATAAGCGTATCCAGCAGTCTGATCAACCAACTGATCTATTCGAGGAAGCGGGTAACAATCTTTAGGGCAGGCATCATTTAAGTCAGTAAAGTCGATGCACATGCGCCAATCCCCATTGGGCTTAGGAACAAGAACGGGGTTCGCTAGCCAGGTGGGATATTGAACTTCACGAATAAATCCTGCATCGAGGAGCTTCGCTACCTCTTTATCCATGGCCAACGCCTTTTCATTAGAGAACGCACGCCGCTTTTGCTGTACTGGCCTGGCCTCTGGGTCCACATTGAGCCGATGTTCGGCTATTTCACGTGATATTCCTGGCATATCCGCGGGTTTCCATGCGAAGTCTCCTTGGCATTTGTTCAGTAGCCGGGTCAGTTTGAGGTTTTCCGCTGGGCTAAGTTTTTCACTAATCAGGAAACTTGCCTCCTCTATTCCGATCGCTGGAACGGGCACCATCTTGTCCAGAGGTTGGGCACGCTTCTCATCGCTTTGTTCATAGGGGTATGCCGCTATACACACGTACCTATCGCAGCTTCTTTGGGTCATGAGCGAATAGCATTCAGCTGCTAGTTTTTGATCACCCTTTATGGTTACCACCCCATCCCAGGAGGGGTACTTCATCTTCAGATGCTTCTGAGATATCACTGCGCCAAAGCGGTTAAGGAAAGGTCGTCCGAGTACGACATTGTAGGGCAAATTCAGATCCACGACAAGGAATAACAAGTTCTCTGATCGCTTGTAGGTGTCTTCTCGGAAATATATAGGCAGGGTAATCACCCCCGTAACAGGGATTGGAACTCCATCAACGCCGACTATAGGCCGTTTACTAGGTGTTAGCTCATTAGTAGGGCGTTTCATGAGGTTGTAGGCTTCCAGCGAAAAGAGATTCACCGCATTCCCATTATTAATGAGAGTTCTTCTGATTCCATGGCTAGCGATGACGGGCGTAACTACCAAAGCATCATTGTGCGGGTAGACAACGCCTTTCTCATCTTCTTCAGAAAAGGAAAATACTATTCGATCTAAAATGCCTATCGCATCTCCTTTTATCATCGTGCCATCTCGTGCGCGTTTGTCTCCTTTCGGGAACGTCAGCTGCTCTGACTCGTTCATATAGGGAGTTCCTCCTGCAATGATATTAATCATAGGGATATACTCATCATCAACCGTAAGAGCTTCCCTATCTTTCCCTCCGGGAATATTATCCTTTTGCCGGTCGTGAGGAGGAACGGGTCGTTCATCCGCCGTCCTTTTCCTGAGATTATTGTGAGCATCTTCTCTTATCTGGGTGGCGAATTCTCCCAAATATCCTTCTTCAACCAATCGTTCTATCGCCGCTTTTAAGTCTCTACACGCCTCCGTGGAATGACCCCTGGCTTTGTGGAATTTACAATAAGCATTTTCTCTTCTCCCTAAAAACACTCCTGGTTTTACAGGCGCGGGGTAGCGGATGGGAAGGTTTCGCTGTTCTGCTATCGCTAAAATTTCGGCTCTTGGCACATTGAGGGAAGGAAAATCTGGGTCGTACGTTCGATTTTTATAAGAATCCCCGCGCCGCCGAGTGGGGGAGCCACTGGTTTTTCCCTTCAGAAAATTGCCCCTTTGTCTGTCAGAGGTCTTGGGGATATGATCCTTCCGCCTAGCGTAATCATCGATAAAATGGTCATCGGGTAGAGGCTTCGCAGGAGCAGCAGTGATTTGAGATGCCCCCTGCGGCACACTGTATGTTCGATCTCTGTTTTCTTCTTCTTCCATTTTTGCGTAATTGTGAGCTTTAAGTCTCAAAGCGTCTAAAGTCACTAGGGGTCCACCATAAGTGCGTCTTTCAGCTTCCCATAACGGCAATTTCTTTTCAGAGCTTCTATAGCAAAATCGATAGTAACGCCCGGCGTTAAGGACATTTCCAGATCGAAGCGGCTGAGAAAATCCTTCAAGGATTCTTGAGGCATTCGCTGTATGTCAAATAACGCGGCGGCAGATTTTCTGATTGGAATTGCGGTGCTAAATCTGCTCCGAAATTTAGATTCTAACTGTGAGAAGTTACTAATGGATCCACCAGGGAGACCTTCAAACCAGAGACGCGCAACGCCTGATAGCGTCATAACAAATATTTGGCATAGTGCCGCATCGCTGTGGGTCTGAAATTGAACAAAATCTTTCACTTTATTGATATGTGAGATGGGATCTTTCGTACCATCAAAAGTGTCATTGGGAAGCTTTACACGTCGACTGACTCGGTGACGCCTTATGCGACGGCTAAATGGGTGGCCCGATGTATCATCAAGAATTTCACGCGTTTGACGCGGGGGAGATATGTCAGCTTGACGCCCTCTATCTCGCGGTTCTGGAGTAAGATGTCGCCTAGGAGATCGACTACGACTCCTGCGCGAACGACTTCGATACCTCCGGCTACTGGACCTATCACTGTATTCAGGAGACAGACTTCTGTGGACTCCTTCCCTCCGTCCATCCCACCGGTTCCTAACCCCTCAAGTTGCCTGTCTCCTTGTAGGAGGAGACCTTGCGGCATTTGCGGTATATAAGCCTCTACTCTTCCTTGAGCAAGCTGCCCAGCACTACTCAGAGGATTTCCATCAGGTAAAGGCATCTGAAGGTTTTCTGAAAACAACGGTGACACGGGTCGATCGGCGACAATAGACGGAGTAAACATGATGCGAGGAGGGTGACCAGATCCAGAAGCACCGGGAGTGCCTCTTACGACCATTTCAGTCAAATATTCCAGCCGAGAACGAAGGGTCGCTATTTCCATTGCAAAAGGATGTTCACGGTTGAGTGTATATTCTCTCGAAAGAGGAGTGGAGAAGTCGGATCCCGCCATCTGGGATGACAAAATGTCTGCTTGCGAGGAGACCACTCCTCCAGCAATTCCAGCCGAATGGTCCAGAGGTCCTGAAATAATTGGTTGTGTCGTCATAGAGAGATCAGCAGTAGCAAAGGGAAAAAGCCGCCTGCGGATGTGGAAAGGGATATTAGAGGATGATGATCGGATCGACTCCGATCCTGTGATCATGACCATTCCAATCTTCCGACTAAACGGAGCTTGGCTATTAAGGATGCTCACTTAATATACCAAAGCTCTTAATGAAAGCACCATTTGATAAGATTCAATGTCAATCTTGTGAGATTCTGCGTCGTGTGCGATCGAATCGGTGGTGAATGGCGGCGAGTGTACCTGCAAGGCGCCGGAGGGGGAGCTCCGGCTTAGACACTCCAATGCTTAAGTTAGTTCGGGTTTTAAGAGTAGTAGAGGTTTCTCTAGGTGAGCATGACCTTACCCTAATTGTGAAAAATGGTGGGGTATTTATAGATCTGGACAGCGATACCTGGCGATATCAAAGAGGGCACCGTTTGATGATGACGTCACAGACGATATCAGTGGATGACGTCACGGGCGATGTCTGATGGGGCTGCCGGGAGCGATAACCTTGTGGGTCCCTAGGATGGGATGACGCCGTGCGTATAGAATTGCGTGAGTCCCCCCCCCCCGCGCTGAAGTCGACCATCCTACGAATCCTTCGCTGATCCTTAGGCGATACAGGGATATCCTTATGGAGCTCAGGGGGATCCGTTCCGATAAGAACCGTTTGGGCAGTAGGACCGTTAGGACTATCTCGATTGTTATCATTTCATTTTGAGGAGAGGGACTGGACTCTTGGTCTTGTATCAACTCAGGAACAATTATTCTTGAGTATACCCGAGAGAATCTAGATAAATCTGTAGCCTTAGGATCTTCTTGTTGTGGTGACTGAATTGGAGCTGCTGGTGGACTAGGTGGAGCATTTGGTGGATTAGGTGGAAGTTCCAATGGTGGGATAGGCTGAGAATTTTCAAAATTGAGCTCTTCTACTTGGGGTAAAATTTTCTAGAAGAAGGGAACACTTTCTGAAAAAGTGACATCTATAGAAACAAACCTTTTTTCTGGTGATTGGATCATAACACTTGTAACCTTTTTGAGTAGGAGAGTATCCCAAAAATATACACTTTACTGCTCTCGGTTCTAATTTATTTCTAAGAGGTTGATGAACATGGACATAGGTTGTGCACCCAAATATCCTAGGAATAAGACCATTTGTAGTTCTGAAATGTGGATAGAAAGAGTTTAGGACAATCACAGGGCTTTTGTTTCCCAAAATAGGAGATGGCAATCTATTAATCATGTATGTAGCAGTAAGAACTGCTTCTCCCCAATAGGCCTTGGGAACATTTCCTTGAAATAATAAAGCTCTAGTGGAGTTAAGAATTTGTCCATTTTTTCTTTCTGCAATTCTATTATGTTGAGGTGTATAGACACAAGATGATTCATGAATAATTCCTTGTGACTGGAAATATGAGGAAAGAGTGTTATTAAAGTAGTCTTTAGCATTGTCTGTCCTAAAACACTTAATCTTAACTCCAAATTGGTTCTGAATCATAGAATTGGTTCTGAATCATAGAATGGAAGTGAGGGATAATGTTACTGACATCAGATTTTTGTTTGAGTAAGAAAACCCATGTGACCATAGTGCAATCATCAATCAAAGTAACAAACCAGCGAGAGCCAGAAATGTTTGGAATAACAGATGGTCCTCATATATCACTATGAATCAATTGGAAAGGTTGAGAACTTCTCTTATCACTTATAGGAAAAGTCACGACGAGTATGTTTTGCAAGTTCAGACACCTCACAATGAAATGATTATGTATCTATTCCTAGAAACAGGTGAGGAAACATAACTTTTAGAACTTTAAAAGATGGATGACCTAAATGCAAATGATGTAACCAAATGGTTTCCTTACTTGTGAAGCTTACTAAAGCTACGGGTTCTTTATTTTTGAACTCTGGAGTAACTTCTAGTTGATACAAGCCATGCCACTCCTTAGCCAGTCTAATCCTCCTCCTCGTTTTTTGGTCCTGAAAGATACAATGTGTGGGAAGAAATATAGCACGACAATTGGCATCATTGGTGAGTCTATGGATAGAAATGAGATTAGCTGATAGTTCTGGTACATGGAGGACATTTTTAAGAATGATAGTAGGTGTGACCTGTATGTCGCCAGTACCTGCCACGGTGGCCAGGGAGCCGTTTGCAACAATAACTTTTCTGTTGCTTGGACATGGTGTGTAGTTGTGAAAAAGTTTAGATGTGTAGGTCATGTGGTGTGAGACACCTGAATCTATCAGCCAAGTATTCTTATAACATTGCTTTTGAACACTTAAACCAGTAGGGAATGTAGTTATACCTGTCACGATTGAGGATGAGGCTGCTCTACTCCTGTTGGCTTTGTATCCAGTGAATCCAATAGTTGTCTCAATTTTTCAACCACTTTTGGGTTGAATTCTTCTGCAGTACCGACTGTGACTGCTTCTGTCATTCTGGCTTGGGGCTTTTGCCAACCCCCTTTGTTTCTTGCCTCTCCGCGTGACGTCTTCCCATGTAGTTTCCAACACTCTTCTTTAGTGTGCCTTGGCTTATTGCAGTAGGTGCACCAAAGATCATCTCTATTCTTCCTCCACTGTCCTTCTCTACGCTGATCACATCTCTCTTTCTTCTCATTGTTAGTTTTAACAGTTGACATGATAAATGGGGAGTAGGAGAAGAAAAAGGACAAATAAGTGGTAATAGTGATAGAGACTGAGATAAATAGGAGAGAGAAACCAAATACGAACGTTCAGCAATGAAGGCTGAAGTTTTAAATAGATAGGAAATTTGCAGCAATGAAGCCTGCTAAAAAAAAGGATAATCCTCAAGGAATTTCCTATAGCTCAGGTTAAGAAACCTAAAGCTCCGCTACCATGTGAGAATTTGAAGAGTAAGAGTATTCTATTATTTCTTACTTATTTAGATTCATTACATTGGTACATATATATACACAGGTGAGAGCAATTACAACAATGAATTATGGAAAGAAAATAAGTCACTAATTAGGAAGTAAATCAGCCACCAATTAGGAAGTAAATCAAGGCTCATAATGTAGGTTAGATTAGAATCTTCAATAATTATTTTAGGTCACACTATGTTCGAAACTATATGATTTAAATTGCAAGTTTTAAAACTATAGAGGTTGAAGTGAAATATTTAAAAAATTTAGAATTAAGCATTTTTTCCTCTCAAGCATGTCATCAAATAACACAAAAAATTTCTTAATTTTTTTTAGAATTGCCCACATGTTAAATTTTCTCTCCCATCATATTTTCTGGAAAAAAAAGAAGCTCAACGTTTATATTTAATTCTATATTTGTTCCAAAATCCTTAATAACTCCCTATATTAGATAAAAGCTAACCTTATCTCCTCTATTTGAACACATAATTCAAATACCTCCCTCATTTTATTTTCTATTCGATTAAGGCCAAATTATCTTATGTTTTATTATAATTTTATTTTTTTTGTCAAAAATCAAAGCGAAGGAGGTATTAGAATCTAGTGTATAAAGAGAGGGGCAATGTTGACTTGTATCTAAGAGAGAACTATTTGAGATTTTGAAACTAATGTATGTTGTACAAAATTTAGATTGGGACACGCGGCGTCTCCTAAGGTCTTGCGGGAGTTTTGATGAGTTATAACTAAACAAACAACAAACTTAAAAAACCTAGACTTTAAGATGGAAAGCATCTCAGTACAAAAGGCCCAATATAATAGGAAGCCTAACAAACATGACTAGCCATACAACCACTTAAGCCTAATACGTCACCAACTTTACATCAGCGCCTCAATATTAATCATCCCAATTTTTGAAACACCAAGCTATCTTTAGCCGTCGGTTGCCTCCACGACTGAGCTTCTAGCCACCATTCTTTACCAGCTATGAATAATTCAAAATCACTGCCGATTGCTTAAACATAGAAGACAAATCTTAGCCTCTAAGTAGATCTAGAAGACAACTAAACTTAAATATGTTAGCCTCTAAAAATTAGTGACGTTTCCTTTCACTCCTAGCTGTAGCGAGTGCGGGTTTGCACCTCCCTGGAGGCAAAGGTGGCAGTGCAGTTGCACTCTAAAGAGACCCTTGGCAACAAGCTGCTGGGTGACGGGTCTAGAGAAAAATCTCTCTCTAAAGGAACTAGAGAAAGAAGGTCCACTTCCTTTCTTTTCTTTTCTTTTTTTTTCCTCATTTTCCCTTATCTCACCCATTTCACTTTTTTTTTAAAAAATAAAAATTGGTTATATAATTTTTTATTGTTTTTTAAAAAAATATTTCTACATATTATACTCTTTATCATTTGTCTCACTTATTTCACATCTTTTCCCCATTCTTTCTTTCTTTAATTTTTTTCTTTTTTTCATCTCTTTTATTTCTCATCTTTTTATTTTCTTTACTTTTCTCTTTCTCTCTCACCTATAATTTATACTTGTAAAAGTTATTATAAAAAAAAATTCAATCTCCTCATTTTTCAAAAAAATAGTTATCTAAACTTTTAAACGCAACCAATTATTTATTTAACTCTTTAATTAAAAAAAAATTAGTATAATAAAAAAATAATAATGAGGTTCAAATAAAAAAATATATAGTGGAGGGGTCATTTTACGAATTAGTGATAATTCAGGGGATTGAGGGAAAAAAGGAAGTCTTATCCAGACGACTACCAGTTCCAAACTTAAACGACGACACAAAAAGGAAAATAGGTCGGACTCTGGATCTATCTAAAGAGTTCATTGTTCATACCAAACCAAGGAAGGATCAATTGCAGAGGAGGAGCGCAAGAAGGAGGAGCGAAGAAATGGCATCGAAAGCAGCAGTAACAACAACACCATATCCAAGTGCCGCAAGGATCGCCGATTCCCAGTGTTTCCCACAATACACTGCCTCTCTCAAGTGTAAATTCTAATTCTACGCCTTTATCCTACCCTTGTACTCTTTTTTCTCAATTTCCCTAGCAACATTTTTTTTGGTTAAACCCTAGCAACTTGAAAGCCAATAATTTATTAAGTTCATGGTTTGATCTATTATGAACTTACCCATTCAAGAATATGGTGTCCAGTTTTCTAATTGGGATCTTACATTACTTGTGTGGAAATTTGCAGTTACTTTTTCTTTCTGCTTAAAAAACAAATTTGATAAGGGTCTAATGTGAGATCAAACTGACAGGCCTTGAAGAGTTTAGCTCAGACAAGAGTAAATGTCAGGAACATTTTGATGTTTACAAGGAATGCAAGAAAAAAGAGGTACTGCTTCCTTTTGTTCTTTTTTTAACGTTTTTACTTTTTTATCCGCAATGGTTTTATCTGCTAGTCCCTAAATGCAGGTTTGAGCTTTTTACCAAATACATTTGGGTACCAAATGATGGTAGGAGTCTAGGAGAGTGTTGCTTTCCTTGTATCATTCTTTTCTCACTACTAAACTATTGTGTAACTCTTCGTTTCTGCCTCAACAGAGAGAAGCTCGGCTGGAACGCAACAAGACTCGGTCCTTATTCTCGTAAAAGTGGCTTCTGCAGATCACATTAGACCCTGTTCTGCAAGAAATATGTTTGATCTGGTAGGAGGTTTTGATCCCTACTTTTGTAATCCGTAGGATAGGAATCCAGCACAAGTTGTGCTGCTGAGCAATGCATTAATGCATAAATGAAACTCTAATAATGTACACTTCTACACTTATAACTGTCATACATTTTATAAAGCCACCGATTATCTTATTTTGCCAAAACTACTTTATTTCCAATGGAGAAAAGAAAGAAAAAACAATGCTTGAACTCTTGGTCTTTTTAAGAAAAAGTCCTCTCTTGTTCTGCAATTTCAATAGTGCTTTCAAGCCGTGTTCTTCCTCATTGCTTCATGTGTTTAACTGAAGCAAGGTATAAAGGGGAAGTACTTCATTTTTGTGGTGTTGAAGCAAATTAAAATTGCTTTGATAGAGGCGTGAAAGCCTGAGGCATGAAAGCCTTTCAATGAAGCAAATGATATTACTCAAATTGCTTGATTCAATATACAAGAAACTACTCTTATTTATACAGTCCCAATCTTCAAAGGACAGCTGGTGCCAACCCATTCTTCAAAACACAGCAGCTAACATGGTGATGGTGGGTTGGACACTTTCGGTGCCAACCCATTCCTCACTTTTACATCTATAATATTTAACATGTGGTATTGGCTTTCTCGAACCTCAAAAACTTAGAGCTTTCTTATACAGAGACTGACTCCATGTTGTGGTTGCACGATCATTCTGAGTGTTGGGGAATGAAGGTATGATGGGGAGAGTCGGAAGTAAAACTTTGATAAAACAAGTGATAGTATCACCTTCAATTCTACCATAGCAAAGTGTTGGCCAACACATACTCGGGAACCCATGCCAAATGGTATGTAAGCGTGTGGACTTGTGCTGGCACCAAAAATACCATTGGCAAATCTACCTGGATTGAATTTGTGTGCTTCAGCCCCCCAGAGATTGGCATCCTGTTGTAGGATTGCGGTTGGGATTTGGATGTTCATTCCTTTTGGGATTATCATGTCCTTGAATCTCACATCTTGCAAGATTGTTCTAATAAGGCAGGTGGGTATAGGCGCAATGTCTCTTGTATAACCAATGTAACCTGTCAATGAAATTGCAAATGTCCAGATTAGAAACTTCTTTAAAAACTCATGAGTTGTTAGTTTTTTTGCTGCACTTACTGTTTCCATGTTTCGTAGCATATCTGCATTGGAAGGTTATCTTTGCAAATCTCAAGCACCTCATTACGGGCACGAGTTTGCCATTCTAGATTAGCTGCCAGCAACATCAAGCTCCGTGCGGCTGTGATGGCAGTGGTTTCATGGCCTGCAAAGTAATAACCTTGCAGTTACCCACAAGGTTTAGCACAAGGTTTAGCATCCACCCGAGCCAAGTCTTGGAAGAAAGACTTCAATCGAGGATCCAAAGTAAATACAAGACCGATTGGTGTCTTAGGAAGATCGTGGCAAAGTTTGAAGACATTTGGAAGAGCCAAACTCAAGAAGGCTCGAGATGACATTCTCGCACGCAAGAGTTCTAGGCGCGGACGCAATAGGCGACTTTGTCCGAACCCAGTCGAACCTACAGAAGTCAGAATCGTACGATCAACCTTGTTTCTGAAACTTCAAGATGTTAGCAAGCTTGTGACAAATTTTCAGCTCAAACACACGAGCCGTTTGCATTTTACGCCAAGAGACATTTTCGTTGACAACAATCCTACACAGACTATGACTCTCGGACGCGACAAGAGTTTCTGTCTGAGCCAGTTCGGACCTGTTCATCCTGGACTAGGAGGAGATCACCTTGTCAACTATTTTTGGATGTTATATTTCGTTTGGGACAGGTTTCAGTCCAATCAGACAAGCGGATCAAAAGTTAGCACGGGTCGATATTTTCTTGCGCATAATGAAAGCACAACAGTCCGCGAGTGGCAGAATGCGTCGAGCCTTGACGTGATCACGTCAACTCTTGGCGTGATAACGCCCAAAATAGAAGCAAGGACATATCTTCCCAAGGCCTTGATGTGATCACGTCAACTCTTGGCGTGATCACGCCAACGGGTTTACTGATTTTTGTCAAAACGGGATTTAGAGCGCTCCGACTTCAGAGATTGCATCAGAGATCATGCCAGCTGTGCAGAGACATAATTTAATTAATTAAATTAGTTTTATATGTATTTATAATTAGTTTAATTAATTAATTAATTAGAAGTTCAATTAGAAGTAGGACTTTTAATGTAAGGATTTAGGGTTTCCTATTTAAAGGAGCCACCCTTTTTCATTGTAAACTTACGTTATCTTTTCAATTAAAATTCAGAGAGAATTTTCTCCAATTGTTCTTCGCGAACCTTGTCCCTCATTGAGTCCGAACACTCGATTAGGATAGCAAGTAAAACCCGAAAGTTCACTCTATTGACTCGTAGCTCTAGTTTGGCTAATACATGATATTAGCAGGGTTAGAGATCTATTCAAGAACCTCACTTGATAGGTTTAGTTTGGTTGATACATGATATTATCAGAGTTAAATGGTCTTGTTGAGTTTGTTTATTTCCGCATCGAAATCCAAGCCTAAAACTAGATCAAAGGTACGTGCTACGAGCCTCGGGTGACAAAGGATTGTATCAATGGGTCTCCCTCACAACCAGCTTTGGCTCGCACCAGTATCATCTGGAGGAGGTCTCTCTCATAGTCAGCTTCAGCTCTTTGCTTTACAAACCTCACTATCATTGAGTTAATTTCTTCTTCTAGTTTCCATATTTCTCTATTATCTTTGATTGACAGATGTCTGATTTTGCAACCAGAAACATAGTAAGATGGGGATGACATCACATTCAGGTAGAAAAAAGGTATTACCAGGAAGACCCATTTTTACCTTAAGTCGGGGATTCCAATGTAGCTTGTGGACAAGAGAATTTGAAGAGTTTTGAGTTTTGTTATTTAGCAAACAAAGAAAATGTTTCTTACGTTATTACAATGGGTATACACACCTATATATACTCTATACTTACTACTCTAGTTATACCAATATATATACATGTATAAATATCTATACATTCTAACACTCCCCCTCAAGTTAGAGCATAGATATTAATCATGCCCAGCTTGTTACAAAGGTAATTCACTCGGGGACCTGGAAGAGCTTTCGTGAAGAGATCACCCAATTGTTCTTCTATCTTCACGTAATGAGTAGAAAAGAGATTTTCCTGAATTTTCTCACGAATGAAGTGGCAATCTATTTCAATGTGTTTAGTCCTTTCATGATAAACATGATTTGCAGCAATGTGAAGAGCAGCTTGATTGTCATACCAGAGTTTTGAAGGTGAAGAGTGTTCTATGCCAATTTCATCTAGAAGTTGCAGCATTTATAAAATCTCACAGGAGGATTATGCAATTGCTCTGTATTCAGACTCTACACTAGATCGCGACACCATATTTTCCTTCTTGATCCTCCATGAGATCAGATTCCTACCAACAAAGACACAGTATCTGGTTATTGATCTTTTATCAATCTTCGACCCAGCCCAATCCGCATCTGCAAAACACTCAATATGGTCGTGACCATACTATATAGGATCCTGAGACCAGGTGCCCCTTTCAGATAACACAAGATATATTCTAGAGTTTCTCAATGCTTATCTATTGGAGAAGACATGAACTGACTGACAACACTAACCGCGAAAGTGATGTCAGGACGTATCACTGTGAGATAGTTTAGTTTCCCAACTAATCTCCTATACTTCTCGGGATCATTAAACGGGTCACCATCATCTTTGGTGAGATGGACATTTGAAGCCATAGGTGAACTACATGGCTTGGCTCCCAACTTTCCTATTTGTGCAAGAAGATCAAGAACATACTTTCTTTGAGATAAGAAAATACCTTTGTTGCTCCTGGAAACTTCTATCCTTAGAAAGTATTTTAGCTGATCCAAGTCTTTTGTACTAAACTTGGTATGCATGAAAGATTTTAGCAAAGAGATTCCAACACTATCATCTCCTGTAATAATAATGTCATCCACATACACAACGAGCAAAATAATACAAGCAGCAGATTGTCTATGAAAGACTGAATGATCACATTGACTCTTTTGCATGCCAAATTCTAAAACCACCTCACTGAACTTGGCAAACCAAGCACGATTACTCTATTTTATACCATACAAAGCCTTCTTCAAATGACAAACTTTCTCATACTCCCCTTGAGAAACAAACCCAGGTGGTTACTCCATATAGATTTCCTCTTGTAGATCACCATGAAGGAAGGCATTCTTGATGTCCAACTGATGTAGGGGCCAATTCTTGGAAGCTGCCAAAGAAATGAATAACCTTACAGAGGATAATTTGGCCACAGGAGAATAAGTGTCAGAGTAATCCACCCCATATGTTTGAGCATATCCTTTGGCAACAAGTCGTGACTTAAGGCGAGCCACAAAACCATCTGGATTGACTTTGACTGCAAACACCCATTTACACCCCACAGTTTTCTTCTCCTTTAGTAAATTCATCAAATCCCAACTCTGATTATCATCCAAAGCTGTAATCTCCTCAAGCATTGCATTCGTCCAACCAGAATGACTCAATGCTTCCTTCACTATTTTAGGAACAACAACAGAGTCTAGAGAAGAAATCAAAGCACATGTCAATGGAGACAAGCCATCATAAGAGACAAAGTTGGCAATTGAGTAAACAGATTTGCATTGTCGTTTACCTTTGGGAAGATTGATGGGTAGATCTAGATCAGTAGAGGGAGCAGGTACCGAGGTCTCTGGTGGAGGTGCAGGGACCAGAGGATCGCTGCAAGATGGGTCTCCCATAACCGAGAGATCAAGAGACTGAATCATAACAAAATCTGCAAGTGAATGCTCAGAAGTACCTGAAGAAGTGGTCTGGTCTAGAGTAGTATCTCTAGAAGACTGATCAAGAGTACTAGAAGAAGGACCCAAGGAAGTAGGCTGGTGTAGGACATCTCTAGAAGACTGCTTAGAGATACTAGAAGAGATCGTGGGATAGACAAGCTAGTCATCATCACCATCATCATCCTTATCCTGTTGAGTGAGAGTAGGATGAGATGAGAAGAACGATATCTGTTCTAAGAAGGCAACATCAATGGACACTAGATACTTCTAAAGGTCTGGAGAGTAGCATCAGTACCTCTTCTGAAGTCGAGAATACCCCAAGAAGACACACTTTAAAGCCTTAGGATCCAACTTTGTGATGTGAGGACTAACACCACAAACATAGCAGGTCCTACCAAAAATCTTCGGCTCAATGGGAAACACTGGTTGACCTGGAGCAAGTAGTACTGTATCTGGAATACCATTATCTAGAATTGCAGAAGGAATCCGATTAATCAAGAAACATGTTGTAGAAACAACGTCAGCCCAAAATTGCTTAGGAACCTTGTTCTGAAATAAGAGAGCACGAACAGTTTCCAAAAGGTGTATGTTCTTTTTCTCTGCCACACCATTTTGAGCTGGGGTATCAACACAAGAAGATTGATGCAAGATACCATGCTGAGTCCTATACTTCTAAAAGGATTCTGACATGTATTCCTTAGCATTATCACTCTTGAGAATGCGAATAGACATACCAAATTGTGTCTTAATTTCAGTACAAAATGCACAAAAATGAGAAAATACCTCAGAACGACTCTTTATAAAATATATCCAAGTCATTCTGGAGTAATCATCCACAAATGTGACAAAATATCGAAATCCTAGCTTAGAGGTTACAGAGCATGGACCCCAAACATCAGAATGAACTAATTCAAATGCCAAATCCGCACGTTTATTAGTTCGTGGACCTAAAGAAGTGCGATGGTGCTTCACAAAATGACAAAATTCACAATCAAGAGAAGTACCATATTTGAATTGTGGACACATTTGCCTGGGATGCTGCATACACGGATGTCCCAAATGACAATGAGCATCAAACAAGGAGGTAGCACTAAAACATGCAACTGGCTTTGGGATCCATGGATCAAGAATGTAGAGACCACCAAATACATGTCCTCTACCAATGACCTATTTTGTCACAAGATTCTGAAATAAACAGTAATCAGGGAAGAAAGAGATGAAGCAATTTAGGTCTTTAGTTAGCTTGCTCACAGACATCAAATTAAATGTCAACTCTGGTAGACTAAGCACAGATGACATGGTAATAGCAAATGTAGGTTTGACAGTATCGGAACACACAACCTTACAAGCATAGTTTTAAAAACCGAACCGGAAACGAAAATTTCATGGTTCAACCGGATTCGACCAGATTGACCCATTAGACCGTTTTGAACCGTTCAATCTTAAATAATTGAACCGAATTGAACCGGCTGGTTCAATGTCTATAATGGGTCGACCCATCAAATTTTCCATATTTATAAATAAAAAAACACAAAACACAAAACGACCTCGTTTTGGTTTGGCAAAATGACGCCGTTTTGACGACATTGACCCAGCTAGGTCGATAGCGGGTCGACTGGGTAGCCAGTTTTGTAAAAACGGGCTGGGTCGAATGGTTTTTTTCGGTTCGTATGCAGGTCCGATCAGATAGCTGAACCAAACCGAAAACCTCTTCGGGTCACGATTTTCCGGTCCGACCGTCGGGTCGGTCCGATTTTTAAAACTATGCTTACAAGTGGTGCCATCTATAATAGTAATAGGTGTCCGCTTTGTAAATTTCTAGAAGCTCGAGAAGACATTGGGATTACCTTTCATGTGCCTATTCGCACTAGAATCAATAACCAATTGGTTGGAAGCAGAAATAAGACAGGTTTTATCTGTCTCAGCTGAACTAGTACAAGAGGCTGCCTTCACACATTGCAGATACTGAGAGAATTTAGCAAACTCATCTGCATAGATAGTTACAGTCTTTCTAGAGGAGGAACTAGGTACCCTGATAAGATTAGCAGAGTTCATCCTTGGATTGCGATTTTGTAGTCTCCTACAAAACCATTTTGTATGACCAGAATCCCTATAGTAGAAACAAATCGCACCCCTCAAGTCACCATTCCTACTTAACTCTGTAATTCTTCCTCTCCCTTCCAACTCCTATGCTTCCAGTCATGTTTGATTCACACAATAAATACAGAGTGATGCGCAAGAAATACGCAGCAAATTAACAACAATCAGCCAACCAAGTAGAACCAGTAATAGATTCAGAGTACAAAACAAGCAAGTATACAAGCAAATACGGAGTACATACAAAAAAATACAGAGCAAATACTAATTTAATACAGAGCAAACAATACCCAAACAGTATGCAAACAATACTCAAAAATTCAAAATAGTTCTCGTACAGTACCCAAACAGTACGCGCAAATAGTGCACAAAGGGTAATTTCAGAATTAACAAAGAACGCACATCAAACGTCACCAAAATAGCAAAACGACCGCAAATACCTGCCGGAAATGACGAAACGAGCGGCGCCGACGCACTCACACACGCCGGCGCGTGGGGAAGATGGTCAGACGTTCCGGCTGCGCGTGGCGGCGCGTTGACTTCTGGAATTGCTTCGTTCCGGCTACTATGGACTCAACTCGTCCATCTGCTCCATCCTGTGGGGGCGGTGAGAACACGAGACGTCTGGAAATGATTTCGAGCAAAAGACAGCAGAGTGGAACTTAGTTTGGCTCCGCTACTATATTATTTAGCAAATGAAGAAAATGTTTCTTACTTTATTACAATGGGTATACACACCTATATATACTCTATACTTACTACTCTAGTTATATCAATATATATACATGTAATAATACCTATACATTCTAACAAAAAGATATCTTTCCCTCGGCTGCAATTGCTCCCAAAACAAGCCCCGGAGATTATGTCAGCAGACATGCTTCTCAAATCAAGATCAACATCTATGTCTGCAACACCTCCACCACTTTCAATTCTACTCTCCCAAGGTCTTAGCGACATTTCGGTAGTGGAGTCCACCATTAGCCTCACGAGGCTCTACGAAGAGCCAGAAGAAAGAAGGTATGATGTTCGATAGCTAACCACATAATTTTCTACTCTGGATTAATAATTAGTTCAGATGCTTTACCTTAACCTTGTCAATGTAGAATTCTGGAGCAATTATCTTCCTATGATGAGCCCATATGGGACCATTTGTGGCAAAAATGTTGTTCCCCAGTATCGGTCCATAATCTGTAGATAGATAAGCAGGTTTCCCTAGATGAAGAGATGTAGAGAGGCAGATTTCCTTCACCAATTCTATATCTGTCGTGCATAATTGGTGTACATTCCCACTTGAATACATGAAAGTTGGTCCTGCAACAGATCAAATTGTCAGTCTCTTGAATCATGAGATTTGAAAGAAATGATCAGAAGACCCTTTTATTTCTGAGCTGAGCTTTACCATATTCATCTATCCAGTGGAGAAGGTGAGGGAAGACGGTGGAGAGCCAGTGATTTTGGGTAATAGTGGAAGCAAGACTGTCGTCATTGTTTTGACTTGTAGTTGTTTAAGGTAGATGATGATGATGATGTTGGAGTTGCTGTTTGATCCTTCTGATTTGAGGGATGTTCCCCACCAGAAAAGAAGGTGAAGGTCCTCTGGAGCCACGCTATGACCAGGGGAGGCTGTGGCCACCCCAAGCTTTTTTAATTTTTTTTTAATATATGTTATTAGTATGTTAATGATTAAAAAAAAAAAATGAGCACTCAAAATTTCCAATTTCAACCCGTACTCTCCCTCTCCCTCAACCAAATTTCCTCCATTAAACCACATTCTCCCAAAATTGAAACTTTAACTCCTAATCCTTCTCTAAACAAAACTCAATCTTCAATTTCGCTCCAAAAATACCCAAATTTTCTAAAAATTCGAAATGATGCACATCCATTGTTAGAATAATTTTGTTTGTACCGAGTTAGTGTGTTACAGTTTTAAAGTGCAACTTGCAAGGTAAAGTACAAATACTCTTAAACATTTTTTTCAATTTTTCGTTTAGCTCGTTTAACTTCCCTTTAAAATACTCAAAAAAAAAATTCGGGGACGCTGCCCCCGAACCCCCGCACCCCCGCACCCCCTGAATACATAAATCTATCACTATCGCCCCCCCAAATATCGATTCCTAACTCCGTCACTCTAATCCCTTGCGTTTGAAGCACTGCCCTTAGCTTTTGTGGCTTCACAACAAAAATTGTATATCCATATACAAATAAGCTAAAAAGGACACAAAAAACAAGAGATGATATGAGTTTCACCACAAAAATTACAGCTGCCTCCATTTCTCTCCTCTTCCACTTTCTTTTTCCCTCAAAAAAAGGTTGTATCTTAGTGATACCATCCAAGGAATCTCCACCAATGGCAGAAAGCATGAATAACTTTTATTTTAATCCTTACTTAATAATAATTATTATTTAAGTACTATGTTATTTAGCGAAGTCGGTAGTTGTTTTAATTAATGATTAGGGACTTAACTTCCGAGGTCGGCAAAATTATTGAATTTTATTTGGGGATTCAGAGTCTCACGTCCCTCCAGCGAAGATAATCCAAGGAGAGTTAAGATTTGTTTGCTTTAATAATCATGATTTTTATAAAGTGTCATAGGTCCAATTCGTTTCTCACACCAATATTTGATGGACACTATTGTACTCATTAAGGTTGTCAAAGCCAGTTTACTAGGCCAAACTCATATTGGTGAGCAAAACTTTAACCACTACACCAACATTAAATTTATCATATTAAATTATAATATAAAATAAAATTTTCATAAATTTTTAAATTTTCTTATACTCTACATAAATATTAATTTTTATTTACTAATATATTAAAATACGGGTCAATTGGGTTCGACCTTGAGTAAATCACTAACCATTGACCTTTTCTCCTAATCGGGGTTGATTTTACAATCTTGGTACTCACCACTTTCCGTGTCAAACTTTTTTTATCATAATTCTCAGCAATTATTTATTTCAAATAAATATTTATTTAGTATAAATTGTAGTTATTAAAAAAAATTACAACTTAAATAGAAATTGATGATTCAATAACATTTTCCTAGCGATATAGTTAAAACTCACTTTTGTTACTGTGAATGATATTTTTATAAAATATAATGTTAATATATATACATATATTTTAATTTTATTTTTCATCATAGATCGGTAATTTTTGAATATTAAGTTGGAATATTAAGTTGAATAAATTAGGGATGCTGCCTTTGATTTTTTTTTCTTCTTGTTTTTCTTTTATTAAAAAAAAACTTCATTAAAAAAAAAAAATATATGATAGCTACTAAGAATTCTTCCTAGGTTCACCAGCTTATATTTTAATCTATATTTATAAACTGCAAACGACAACAAAAGAGACAAAGTAAAGCAAAATGCAACGATGTAAAAATAAGATGGAATTGTTGCAACTTGCAAGTAGTATAGGAAGATATTGCTTCAATGATCATCATCATTACAGAACTAATTTTCAAAAATCATTACAGAACTAACAATTAATTTAAAGATCGAATTGCAAAAGAATATCAATTAACTAATACTATTAGATCTAAATAAAATAAAAGTTAAACTTTATAAAAAATTCTATAATTTATATAATATTTTATTTTGACCCTATAGTTAAAAAAATTGCAACATAAACTCTATAATTTTCTAAAAGTTGCGATTTTAATATTTTTAGTAATTAAGAAATTCAAAAAAGAAAATGGTAAAAGAATTCATAACAAAAACAAAAGGAGCCGTTAGCAAGGTTGTAAAACCCGATCCGGTCATAAAACCCGGTAAGAGAAAAGGTTTAGGGGTCAGAGGTTCAACTAGAGTCAAACCGGAATGACCCATGATTTTAAAATATTAAAAAAATAAATTTAATATTTGTATAAAGTATAATTTTTTTTAAAGGTAAATGAAAAAATTATCTTATATTTATATTATATGTTCTAATTTGGTATCATAAATATAATGTTAGTGTAATGGTTAAGGTTTTATTAACCAACACACTGAACATGGGTTTGAATCCTATGCTTAGCATATTTTTTAGATTGATCTTAGTTAACTCGGTTCAATTGACCGGGTCGACCAATTTCAGTGAAAAATCAAAAAGTGAAGATTTTGATGGTCTTTTATCTTGTATTTTTCTTAAAATGAAAAAAAATTGTTCTCGATTTATATAGTATATGTTAATGGCTTAAAAAATATGTTTATGATTATTCTCTGAATTGATTTTAAAGGAAGTCAATCTTTTATTATTAATAAAATTATGTATTTTTTTTTTATAAAAAAAACATATACAATGACAAAATAAAAGGAAATATAAGAACAAGTTTCTTTTTATTCATGAACAAAATTTCGAGTAATAGTGAGGTTGGAGAGAGGACTTAAAAGTTCATTGATTCAAATAGTTTATTTTAATTTTATTATTACTGCTGTTCAAGGCCCTGGAGGCTGGACTAGATATTTTATTGGGCCATCATTATTGGGCCTTTATGCTGTAGGAGATGGAGCGCGTGAATGGGCCTGAGAAGCACTAACTCAAAAATTTATTATTATCGTATTTTTTTTAAAGAAACATATAAAAAGAATTTTGAAAAAAAAGAAAATACAAATGAAAGGAGAAAAGAGGAGGAAGGACAGGAAAAAAACAAAGCCAGAGAGAAAGAAAGAACGACATACAGGAGGAGCTCGTGTATAATCCCATCCCCATCTCTTCAATTTCTCCTCTTCTACGCAACCCTAGCTTTCTCCGACTTCTCTTCACGCTCCTCTCATTCCTTCCAATCGTCTTCTTCTCAATCCTCCCATATTCCCAATTCCCGCAAATCTAGGTTTACTTCGCACATCTCCCACCATGTTGTTGGCTCCTAGAGCGTGAAGCTTTCTTCGAAACTCTGCCTCGCCGACGCTAAAGCAGAGAGGAACCATGTATAAAGATCGAGGAGGGATTGGCGGTGGCGGAGGTGGGTCATCGAGATCGGAGCTTGTTGGAGGGCCCTTAGATCGGAAGCGTATAAATGATGCCCTGGACAAGCACTTGGAGAAGTCATCCCCTTCAACTTCCAGGGGCTTGAACAGCAGTAATAAAGACAAAGAGAGATCCTCCATTCCCTCCACTTCTGCAGGAAAATCACAGCTCGATCATCGCACAGCTTCCCTCTCTAAGAATAAATGCTCTGATGGTACTCACTTAACCTTTTGTGTCATGATTCTGGTTTTCATTTTATGTCTTTTGGGTATCCGAGTTTTCTATTTGTGCTTGGTGCTGTAGTTTGAAGTTTGAACCAAATGGGACGTATTTTTGGTATGAGAAGTGACATTATTGTTGTTGGGTCATTGAAACTTTTTTTTGTTTTAATATGAGTTGCATGCGCATTTTAATGTTCCGCAATAGTGCTCTATGGGTTCTTGGTTCATGTAATCTGGGCTTTTATGTTGTGTTTGAAACTCTATTTTTTATGAACCTTGGTTACTTATTTAGGTTCTCAAGTTTGTTGCCTTTTTTGTTACTGTATCGTGTAACTATGTGTTTTGCTTTATGCAATGGTCTAGTTTTATATGTTGGGTCTTGGTCTACTGAGCATGTCAAAGATTTTGTTGTGCTTTATAAGTTCTTTCTTATGTCATGTGGAAAAGCCGTGTTGCATTGGTTGAGATGATGGAGTTATTATCTCAATTATCCACATCCATCTCATCTTGTGCCTGTGTTGACATTAAAAGGTCTATGTGCTTGTCTGCTATGAACTCCTGTTTTAGTTAAATGGATGCTGTTGTTTTGGGTGATTATTATTAATAATTTGAGGCTTTAATTAAACATCTACAATGAGGCAGTTATGTTTTGTTACGGTCTCATGAAATGTGTGCTGCACCCTACTGCAGCTTCTGTATAGGAATGTACCAATTATTTAACTGTGTATTCCTAAAACCATGGCTACCTTTCTTTCTGAATGCATGTGAGAAGCGGTGGGGCTTCAATTTCAAAGTTGTCCTAGGTTTTTATTTCCTCAACGTATTTCCGCTACCTCAAGTGCAAATGACTTCTACTCTATTCTGCCTGTTGAATTATACTCATTTGTGCATCAGGTCATTTAGACATTTCTTCTTACAATTCCCTTTTCTCAATCATCTGCAGAGGAATCTGAGACTGACAGTGAAGAATCAGATGTTAGTGGTTCTGACGGAGATGACACATCTTGGATTTCATGGTTTTGCAATTTGAGAGGAAATGAATTTTTTTGTGAAGTTGATGATGAGTACATTCAAGATGATTTCAATCTTTGTGGCTTAAGCAGTCAAGTTCCATATTATGATTATGCCCTTGACCTAATATTAGATGTTGAATCTTCCCACGGTAAATTTTTTATTTTTTTAAATACTTTTGGAGTAACTGAGGTAGAATGTAATTTGTGAATTTTCCATTTGTAGTTTTGTACTACATTCCCTGAATGTGTCATGCCACATTTTGTGGGAAAAAATTAGTTGTTATAAGTTGTTAGCATGCCCCAATTAAATGGTGAGGCCTGGACTTATAGGTTAGCTAGTGCTTGAATCGGTCTTCCATTAGCGCATTACAGTTAGTTTGTATGATGAATAAATTTTGTACCTTATAATGATATGCCTCCTCTACTTTTTCTTAGAGATAGTAAGAATAGGATGCAGTATTAAATTGTACTGTCTGTACTAGTGAGCTCTAGCGCAACTTGCATCCTGTTCGCTATGACTGGTTCCAGCACCCTCTGTGAAGAAACATGAAGTAAACACTGTTCATTTTTTCTTTGTTTATGCACATTTCACAGTAGCTTCAACTAAGTAATTCTTAAGGTTTGGCAGATGTGACATCCTTTATTCAGTTAACTCTCTGGAGTTTGAAAGATGTGGTTCCTTATGCTATGCTATGGGATATGCTTGAAAAAATTCACCTTTACTAGCTGCTCCATCATACATACTTTGCCTTAAAATATTGAATACACTGGAATTGCTGATATCAAACTAATAGCATTGTACAAGCTAAATCTTCTAGTTCATTGTTGACTGAAAGAAGCTTTACTATCAAAATGTTTGCTTTTGTCAACATCAAAAAATTGTGAACTTCATTGTAAACATGCTTCTGGTGGAATGTTCCTTTATTTTTGGTTAAATGTTTTGTATTAGAAATAATAAACATGTGTTGTCAAATGATTACTGGTATATTAGTATCATACAATTGATTGTTTTCCAGTCATTGAATGCATTGGTGGGTTTGCAGTTCACTTTTTCTTTGGTATTGGATTAGTTTTTAAGCTTGTTTCTTGGGTTTCCATGTCCTCAGGTGACATGTTCACTGAAGAACAGAACGAGTTGGTGGAATCTGCAGCAGAGATGTTGTATGGTCTGATTCATGTACGGTACATACTGACAAGCAAGGGAATGGCTGCAATGGTAAGGTTACGTTAGATCATTCTATCACTTGGTTGTTTTTTTCATTTTATCTTGGGTCTGAGTTCTTTTAATTTTGCTCTGGAAATATCTGCAGTTAGAGAAGTACAAGAACTACGATTTTGGGAGATGCCCTCGAGTTTATTGCTGTGGACAGCCTTGTCTTCCCGTTGGACAATCAGACATTCCTCGCTCAAGTACCGTTAAAATCTACTGCCCAAAATGTGAAGATATATACTACCCTCGATCAAAATACCAAGGCAGTATCCTTTTTGCTTATAACTATTGGTTTCTTTCAAACAGCTTCTATTGCAAATCCTCAGAAGTTGTTTATATTTTGCATTCTGCAATATGCCTTTGGAGATTTTCTTGATCTAAATGCTTCTCTATTCACAGTCAAATTCTCATTTGCTAATCTACTGCTCATTTCCTTGGTTTGCTTCTGTATATAAATTTCCTTAACATAGCCCAGACATTGACGGAGCTTATTTCGGAACCACATTTCCCCACCTATTTCTGATGTCATATGGGCACCTAAAACCACAAAAGGCAACCCAGAGTTATGTCCCGAGAGTTTTTGGCTTCAAGATTCACAAACCTTGATATGGAGTTGCAAGCTTGATGCATTTCATTTGAGATATTTCCCACCAATGGTGGTCCTCGCTTTGCCTTGTGGCATCTGTTGAAGTGTGATTAACTTCCAACAAACAAAGGTACTAGTGTGCCAGCTCACAATTGATTCTGCTATCAAAATGTTTAAAATGTGATATGGGATATTAGATGGCCCATCTTAAATTTCATGAACTGAACAGAGCATTTGGAAGCTTATTTTTTATTTTATTTGTTGAAAATTGTTCAAGTGTTTTACGTTGTAGTTCTTGCTGTAGAATGTGCATTACTATTTTCCTTCTTGATGATCCTTGATGCCTAGTCCAGTTCATTAGTATAGTAGTTATGAAACCCATCTATTCTGGAACTGTTGTGATCTTGTCAGTGTTGCAGTTATAAACTTTTAGTCAAGCAGATGTCTGTTTCATTTCATGTTTGAGCCTTTGAGGGATGTCTTGTTTCTATTGCTGATTACCCTATCCAGTACTGTAGTAATGAAGTGCGCAAGCAGTGCATGTTTGATTGAAATATAGTAATATTGAATTATTATTTTCTAACTGGAGTTACTGAAATTGAGCATTTCGAATTCAGGGAAATCTCAAGATTTTGGGGCAGATAACTCGAATGCTCTTAAAAGTTCAATAAAAATGTTTCCTGTGCTTGTATTACAAGGCAGGGTTTATAAGTATCTACAAAAGCCCAAACCCATAATTGAAATATCGTAGGCGGAGCAACAAAGGACAATATCTAATTAAATCATTTTTAGTGGAGAAATCAAAAAAAAAGTTAGTCACTTTAGGCTGAAAGAGTATGCATCGCTTTCAAAATGTCCAATGTCGGTTAATAGAAGATGAATCGTACTGTTTTTTTTATTATGATATCTCAATTTAAAAGAGTAAAAGAAAGAGGAAATAAATGCATCTCCTTTGATGTAGAGAAAACAGACATTTAAAAAAAAAAAAAAAAAAAAACGAAGGAGAGAGTGCAGTGTCACGGTGTGCGGAAGACTGTTTGGTGACAAGTGACAACAGAATGTGGAATTTTGTCATCTCCATCCCCTTTCCCTTTTCCTTTTTGAATAAAGGTAGCGGGCTCTTAGACCATCCACAACAGCGGGTGTTAAATTTGAGTATTATTCACTTTCTCTCACTGTTATATCAACTTTAACACCCAACCAAAAAGCATTTAACACTCACTTCTCAGGGTGTTAAATACTTTCTCTCTCTTCCACATCATTTAATCACATACCCCACAATATTTTTCATTTCTTTTTCTTATTAAATTTATAATTACTATAATAATTACTTTTTATAATATAATAAATAATAAATAATACAAACCTAGTCTCAATTTATAGATCTAAAAAATTAAAAATAATGGTATACTTTTTATAAAATTATTTTGAGTAATTATAATGAAAAAAAGCATTTAAAAAAGAAAAAAAATGTAAAAAATTCTAATTTTTTTTAGTGTCCAAATAATACAAACTTAGTCTCAATTTATAGATCTCAAAAAATTAAAAATAATGGTATATTTTTTATAAAATTATTTTCAGTATTTATTATAAAAAAACTCATTTAAAAAAGGGGAAATAGCTTGAAGCACCCCTGTACTATCCGCGAAAACCAACATCCTCCCCTATCCTTCAAAAATGCCTATACACCTCCCCTGTACTACGTTGACCGAGCAAAGCAAGGCCTCCGTCCACTTTGACCAACGGACCGTTAGTGTTGACCGTTGACTTTAATTAAAAAATTCCAAAAAAATGTAAAAATTCCAAAAAAAATCTAAAAAATCTTTAAAAAATGTAAAAATTCACAAAACATATCAATTTATTTTTTTAAAAATGTAAAAAAAATATAAAAAGTGTAAAAATTCACAAAAAACATCTAATTTTTAAAAAAAAAACTAAAAAATGTATAAATTCACAAAAAAATTAATAAACCTAAAAATCCAGAAAAAATGTAAAAATTCTAAAAAAATGTAATAATTCCCAAAAAAATCTAAAAATTCCAAAAAAATCTAAAAGTTTAAAAATATATATAAACAAATGTAAAAAATAAAAGAAAAAGAAAAAATCCACAAAAAAATGAAAAAATTCAGAAAAAATGTAAGATTTCACAAAAAAAATGTAAAAATCCAAAAAAAAGTAAAAAAATCAAAAAAAATCAAAAAAAATATAAAAATATAAAAAAAAAATTCTTTTAAAAAATTAATTAACCTAAGGAATTGTTTATTTCTTTTGGAATTTTTACTTTTTTTTTGGATTTGTTACATTTTTTTAGGATTTTTAGGTTAATTAATTTTTTTATGAATTTTTATATTTTTTTTGGATTTTTACATTTTTCTCGATGTTTTATTTTTTTCTGAATTTTTTGTGTATTTTTTCATTTTTTTTGTTTTACATTTTTAAAAAAAAATTATATTGTTTTGTGATTTTTTATGAATTTTTACATTTGTTTTGTAAATTTTAAGATTTTTTTGCAATTTTTATATATATTTTTGGAATTCTTACAGTTTTTTCTGAATTTTTACATTTTTTTAGATTTTTAAAAAAAATTTAGATGTTATTTGTGAATTTTTACATTTTTTAGATTTTTTTTGAAATTTTTATATTTTATTTGGAATTTTTACATTTTTTCTGAATTTTTTAATTAAAGTCAACGGTCAACACTAACGGTCCGTTGGTCAAAGTGGACGGAGACCTTACTTTGCTCGGTCAACGTAGTACAGCGGAGGTGTATAGGCATTTTTGAAGGATAGGGGAGGATGTTGGTTTTCGCGGATAGTACAGGGGTGCTTCAAGCTATTTCCCCTTTAAAAAATGAGGGGGGAAAAAGTAAATAATCGGACAGCCAATGGCAGTGCGCCACGCGTGCCCTGCAGCGCACGCGTGGCGCGCTGCCATTGGCTGTCCGATTACATTTTTTTATTTATAAAGGAACTGACAGTGGGAACCCGGTACCAAATTTTGGTACCGGGATCATCCTATGCATCATTTAACACCCATTTAACACCCTGCTGCTGATGGTCTTAGTTGCTTCCAATTATTTATGGTACACGTTACTATTTATTGAAGTATGAAGGCCCCCTATACTTTAAAAAAAAACAGCTTCCTCCCCTCAACTTTAAAAATTCAAATATTACCCCCTGAACTCAAAGTTAATTGCAAATGCTGGTCCCTCCGTCAGTCAACGCTGACGTTCGTCCATTTTAACCCTTTTTTGCCGGTTGCGCCATTTCTTCCTCCCGGTTGCTCTACTGCTCCTTCTGACATGATTTCACAATTTTAAATTTTTAAAAATCGTTTTGTGCTGCATGTGTAAATTTGAAAAAAATCATTTTGTGAAATCATTTGGGACAAAATTAAACATTTTATGTTCGCCAAAAAATTCTTTACGAACCCTAAAAATGCTTTTCTGGAAAAACTGAGAGACGGCGAAGGAAAAGAAACCCTAGAAGTTCTTTCTGACATCACTGAGAGAGCAAAGGGAGGGAAGTAATTTCATTTCTTGCGGCTGCGAGTCGACGAAGGGAAGAAAGGACCCACCGGCACAATACTAAGTCTTCTTGTCTCATTCTCAGGAGCAAGGCGAGTGAGTTGTCCATTCTCATTGAAAAGTTTACCTTTTACTTTATTTGTTTAGGGGTTTGAATTTAGGGGTTTGAATTAACAAATATTCTTTTAGGGTTTTGAGACCAGAAAATGGAAACTGGGACCATTTGTTGTTGTCGTTTACCCTTATTTTGTTTTCATTTATTGTTTAATTGTTCGTTGACCATTTAATAATACTGGAGAACACAATAATGATAGGATGCTAATTACTGTAAAGCTTTTCATGAGGGGAACATGGATTCTACTTCCAAATTTGCATTATGTGGATGCAGAGGAAGTGTGTTTCCAAATTGAGCATGATAGGCTGACATTAGAGCACCTAAATAATAAAATCAGGGAACATGGATACCATGCTACTGCTCTACATTTAGAAGCAAAATTCCCATGGCAAGAGATGGAGGAAGGATGCAGGGGTTTGAGGAAGTAGAAATATCTGAAGAGAATGACCGCAGAGATGGAGAGGATTGGTGAGGATACACTGGAAGTGTATGTGGAATATGGAGTCAACACGCCCATATTTGTGGTCAATCTGGAGAGTAGTGATGAAGAAATTCATAGTGTAGGAGGGGATGTTAATGATGATTCTGGAAATGAAGTAGAGTGTCCTCTCTTATTGCCCATCAGTGTAGATGTAGGCCACAATGGCAGCCATAGTGGTGATGGATTTCACGGTGAAGGTGTTGATTGTGATGAAGTACAGGTTGAAAGTTGTGATAATGATAGTGAGGACTGTGGTAGGGTAGGTGCAAGCGGTGCTCAATGTGAGGAGGGGATTGAAGATGAGGGAGTGGAGGACTGTGGTAGGGTAGGTGCAACTGGTGTTCAATGTGAGGAACGGATTCAAGTAGAGGGAGGGGAGGATTGTGGTAGGGTAGGTGCAAGTGGTGTTCAGTGTGAGGAGGAGGAGGGGATTGAAGTAGAGGGAGTGGAGGACTGTGGTAGGGTAGGTGCAAGTGGTGTTCAGTGTGAGGAGGAGGAGGTTAACCCTAATAATGGGCCAGACCATACAAATTATAGGCCCAATTCAGAGGAAGATGGGCCTAGCTGCAGCTACGATGTGTATGGAAGTGAAGCACCTCAAGCATATAGTGATGTAGATGATACTGAAAGTAGAGATTCCGACTTGAGTTATTTTGTGGACACTGAGGATACTGAAGATGAGGACATCTTTGATATAAATGAGGTGGAATTGAATTTTGATGGAGTACACGATGGGGGGTTTCACCAACCTAGAAGTGACAGGGTCAATAGGCCAGCAACAACAAGTTATGGTCCTGGTGTGCCTGATATTAAAACTGATTATGAGGACAGTGACAACCTGGAAACCCCACCAAATAGTGATAGTGATCATGATGATAGTGTACGGGGAAGGCAGAAGTTTCCAGAATTCAATGAGAGGAGAGATTTGGGTCGAGAAGTTCAGTTACAGGTTGGAATACATTTTGCAAGTCCTGATGTATTTAGGAAGGCTTTGAAGGCTTACTCTATTCATATAGGGCATGACTACATATATGTGAAGAACGAGAAGAGTAGGATCACTGCCATATGCAGGAATAAATGTGGATAGAGAATACATGCTTCTCCATCAGCAGATAGGAGATCCTTTCAGATTAAGACCTTCAAGAGAGTCCATTATTGTGGAAGGGATGTCCAGAATAGCAGAGCAACTGCCAAATGGATAGCTAATGCATATTTGGCAGACTTCAAGGAAAATTCGAATATGGATTTGGAGGCACTTAGAAGCAGGATAAGAAGGGAGAAATTTATTCAAGTTTCTTCTTTTAAGCTTTTTAGAGCAAAGCATTATGCACTGGAATTAATCGAGGGTGAGCATGGTGAGCAGTATAAGCATTTGTGGAGCTATGTTGAGGCTATCATAACTTCAAATCCTGGTAGCTCAGTGAAGATTACTGCTCCAAATGGCGTGTTCCAAAGGTTGTACATGTGCCATGCTGCTTGTAAAAATGGTTTTATTAAGGGATGTAGGCCAATAATCACTTGTCTTGAGACTATTAGAAGGTTGCTAATGAGGAGGTTTTACATTAAGTACCAAGGGATCATGTTGTATGAAGGGACAATATGTCCAAAATGGTTCAATAAGTTGGAGAGATGTATTGAAGATAGTCAGTCCTACATTGTGTTCCCTCATTCACAACTTCAAAAATTTGAGGTTGAGCACTTCAATGGTGAGAAGAGCATTTGCGATTTGGAACTGAAGACCTGTTCTTGCAAGATGTGGGACTTGACTGGAATTCCCTGTAGGCAGCTCCATGTTCAAGAGACAAAATCCTCATGACTTTGTACCTATGACCTATAAGAAGAGCACATTCTTGGAAGTATATAAGGATGGCATTTTGCCAGTTCCTGATAAAAGTGAATAGCCATTAGTTGAAGGACGCTATGAGGTGGTGCCTCCTGAGCATTTGGTACAACCTGGCAGACCTAAGACTAAGAGAAGGCGAGAAGCTGGTGAAGAGGGGCCACCCAACCCTACCAGATTGAGAAGGACTGGGGTAAGGATGAGGTGCAGAAATTGCATGACCACTGGTCATAATACAGGTAGTTGTCCTGTGCCTTTGAGGGCTGGCATACCACCAGTAAGGAGGAGAACGAGAAGAAGACATGCAACAACTGAAGCAAATAGTAGACCTCAAGATGCAAGAAATGAACAAGGAGCAGGCTTTGATGTGCAGGTATACATATTTATTCAATCATCTTTAATATATATGCATAACCTTAATATAATGTTTTCTAATTTCTGATAGTATGCAAGGACAACAAGGTCCAGAGCCAGATCTGAAAGAAACACATCAATGGTTTTTTCAACTCCATCAATGATTTCTTCAATTCCATCAATGACCTCTACCACAATGGCTTCTTCATCTCCATCAATGACTTCTTCAATTCCATCAATGGCCTCTACCACAATGCCCTCTCCAATTCCAGCTAGGACTCCACTGGTCATCCCTTCAGTAGTGCCCCCAGCCAGGAATGATACTGAGACAACAACCCAGAGGCCAAGGAACCAAAGGATGTCGAGACCAAGTGGAGTCAGCCGCAACTTCAACCCTCCAAGGCCAGTAAATACATCCAGTGCACCTGAACTAGTCCCTCCACCACGAAATCCATTGTCAAGAAATCACATTACAACAAGGAGATGGATTCCTTGATGGACAAGATTTTAGTGCATATTTTGGATAGATTGCCAAGGCCAGTATTTTGGATATATTTTAGTGCATATGATGGGTAGCTTTTGTGTTAATGATGCAAAACAAAAGTAGCTTTTGATTGTTTTGGTGTAGTTTTTGCTGACTTCTTTGGATGGAAAAGCTTTTTGTGCAAAACAAGGGTATCTTTTGTGTTGATGGTGTATTTTTTGGATGCAAAACAGGGCAAATATATTTGCCACTTTCATGTAAATGTTTTCATAATATGTTTGTCTAGTGTTTATAAATGTTCATGGTGCATAATTTGGATGCAAAACAGGAGAAATATATTTACCAATTTCATGTAAATATTTTCATAATATGTTTGTCTAATGTTTATAAATGTTCATGGTGCATTTTTTGGATGCAAAACAGGAAAAATATGTTTATAGTTTATAAACCAAGTTATAAATGTTTATAAACCTGGATCCTTGTAAATGTTTATGTTATCATAATATGCTCTTCATAATATATTTGCCAATTTATCTAGTAATCTCATAAATCGAACATACGAAAACTATATCATTTCATTAAGCATGATAAAACAACCAAACTTTCATCAAGGGCATTACATCATAATTTGTATGCCCAGCATCCTGGGCATCACACCAAACAAAAACAACTAAAACAGATAACAACAGCCATCATCCTAGGAGCCATCATCCTGGGCATCACCATCACAAAAACAACAAAAATAACCATAACAAAAACAAGGGTATCAACCATCACCCAACACAAAAACAATCCCACCCCCAATCACCCACATGGACCCTCATCATTAAATGGAAACCAGACCATCATCCTCATCGGGAGACTTCTCCCTCTTCCTCTTCCTCTTCCTTCCAGACATATCCTTCATATCTCCATGGTAGACATCACTTGCATCCAGGACCTTCTGCGCCACGGAGATCTCCATCTCGACTATGCTCTGCCACTGTTCCATAAGCATTATATAGACCTTAATGCTCCCAGGGCTTTGTTTAGATGCTCCAGGTACTCCCTAACTGGCCTTGTAGAAAACCAATTCTGAATCCGACCCTGTTCCTGCAACAAAAATCTCTCATGGTTCTTGAAACGCTTCAAGTCTTCTTCCACGCGACGCTTCTTGAAAAGGAGGTTTGTCCCTGCCTCACCGGAGTTGTTGATGGCCATGAGTGACTCCTCAATAAACTTATCCTTCACCAAATTGTTAATCATTGTGTACAGAGACAAGGAGTATTACTAAATGAAAAAGGAAAGGAGAGTAATGAAGAATGTGGTGTAATACACACAATTTATAGCCGAGATAGCTGTCTTTTGGCATTCAATAGACGCATATAGTGGCTGTCTGTTGGTTTGCCAACGTTTGGATTCCCAACAATGGTGCCTATTCGGTTTCCCATGAATTGAGACTGCTCGAGGTAATAATTGTTAATATTAATTCATTCAGTAGAAATCATACAACAAAAGCATACATAAATGACAGACAAAAAAAACCCTAAAAATTAAAACGAAAATCATACCCTAAAATTGAAAATCAAGTTCAAAACCTAGAAATTACAATAGCAATGAAGACAAACAGAAGAATGATGGCAAGATATAGAACTACATACGAAAAGAGGGTCCCCTTCATCTGTGCTTACGCTCTTTGAGATACGACGTAAACAAACTCCCTCAAGTCACTGTGAATCACTATGCTTTCTTCCTTGATAACATCGATAATATCATCCTTCAAAGCAACCCTTCCATCACTTTCATCCCGACGCATCTCCGTTCCGCCTTCGGGATTGCACCATGCCCAGAAACCACACTCCACATTCCAGCACTTATAATACAACCTACCTGGATTAGGAGTCGATTCTGATATCTTCACCGCAACCCTCACCCCACACTTGCACAATTTGTTCTTGTATCGTATGTACGATGCTGAGACAGTACCGGCGGACGACGATGTTGACCGATTACTTGAAGAAGCCATTGCCGGTTGAGATGCAAGTCGATTCTTATACCACTGACTTGATTTGTTTTCCTTCGCTAATGCGCCGTCGTCTTCAAGCTTCTCCGTCGTCTTCAACCTTCGCCGTCTCTGAGTTTTTCCAGAAAAGATTTTCTAGGGTTCGTATTCAATTTCTTTCCCAAAGGAAATGTTCAATATTTTCCCAAATGAACTCAGTTTAGTTGTTTAATTGTATTTAAACATGAACAAAATGATTTTTAAAAATTTTAAACTTGTCAAATCATGTCAGGAGGAGCAGCAGAGCAACCAGGAGGAAGAAATGGAGCAACCGGCAAAAAAGGGTTAAAACGGACGGACGTCAGCGTTGACTGACGGAGGGACCAACATTTGCAATTGACTTTGAGTTCAGGGAGCAGTATTTGAATTTTTAAAGTTTAGGGGAGGAAGTTGTTTTTTTTTAAAGTACATGGGGCCTTCATACAATAAACCCGAAGATATAAAAATTATCCTGTCTTTTTTAATGGATTTATACTGTCTGATTTGAATTTAAAACTGCAAAAAAAGGCCTTATTATATTAAAAATTGCACCACTCTTATATTTGGCCTTTTATTCCTTTTCTTTTCAACGTGGTATTTTAGTTTACATATCTCAATAAAAAAGAAATATTATCTAAGCACAACCTATAACAAAAAAAAAAATTCAGTCAAAATCATTCAATAATTCAGTCACCACATTAGGTGCCGATTGTTATAAATTCCAACTGAGCAGGACAATTATTAATTTAGTTTCATAAACCAAAATTTTACAAAACCAAACATAGTTTCATTGTTTTTTGGGTCTAAACTATAACCATCTCTAAACCCACAAAATCACCACTAATCAATGTTTGAACTGCCTACCCATTAAGGTATAATATTTATACTAAATAATTATTTCATATATAAATATTTAAATTAGGAATTTCTAACTTAAAGAATAAAAATATTAAATTATTTACAACGGCAAATTTATTTTCATGATCATTCATTTTTTTTCCGTTGATATAATGTAGTATCTCGGATTATTTTTCGAACCAGACTAATTCAACCCCACCATGTTAGAGGCTAAAGGCCTACATCACTAGTACCTTAGAAATTTTAAAGTTGTTGCTTACTCCAAGTCTTAAATAAAGACTTTAAAATGTTTGTATAAGTTCTAAACCAACTCCGTTGCACCCTTTTGGTTAAGAAAGAGCTTTTTACCTTAACCAAATTAATTAAAGGATAAAATATTCTAAAGTTTCTAGGGGTATACTTTAGCCCCTGATATTTCGGTCCCCAAACTTTAGTCTCTAACGTATCGAAACCCATCAAATTTTAATCTCCATCATTAGAATTTTTGTCTCAAACCCTAATGGTGCATTAAAAAATAATTTTTATATTAAAATATTATTTAAAATTAAGAAAAAAATTGGAAAATGGAGATTGATTTTTCTTTTCTGATAATATTTTTCCATAACAAAAAAATAATAAAAATGGGAGAAAATAAACAATTATTAATTTTTTTGAATATTTTATAATTTTTGAATTTTATAAAAATGGAGTTTTAATAATTTTATTAAAGGAAAAATATGAATAAATATTCTAAAAAAAATTCAATGTCTAGTTTTTTGAATTTTCCATAAAATTTTGAAATTATATATTTTTACGAATTCTTTATATAATTTTTATTTTTTTAAATTGTTTTAATTTTTATAATTTTTACTTTCTCATATTTTTTATAATTTTATAATTTCACCTATTTTTATTAATTTTCTTAATTGTAAAAAGAATCTCAAAAAATTCAATCACCATTTTTCTGATTTTTTTAATAATTTGTTATTGATTTTTTAAGCATATTTTAATACAAAAAAATTATTTTTTAACACACCGTTAGAGTTTCGGACGAAAATTCTAACGACGTTGATTAAAGTTTGATGCATTACGATACATCATAAATTAAAATTTGAGAGTCCAAACATTAATAAATAAAGTATAAAAATGCATATACCTTAAATTTTTTAGAATATTTTATCATAATTAATCAGCAACTAGATGGGGTTAGGCAACGGTTAAGTGTTGTCCCAATACAAATAGTATACAAGTTCTCATTTTTCTAAGTTTTGTCCGCAAAAAAAATTGATTTTGTGAAGAAGCAACACGAATTGAAAGTCCATGGAGTCACACAATTTCTACCAAGTCATTATCGTGGAGTGAATATAAGAAATATATACTCTCTTCTTTCTTTCTTTTTCAGTAAGCAAGAAAAAATATAAAAAACAACGACAACAGTAATAGTGAGCTGAAAATAACCTAACTCGATTTAAAAAAAAAACAAAAACTAGAAGGAGCACAAACTGGCCTTCAAATTGATTAAGTTCGACTTAGGAAATTATAACTTAAGGAATTGTTTATACTTAAGGAGCACATTTGGTGTTTTTACTTCATAATGAATTTTGTGATAAAATACATTTACTTTGACACTTTGCAATAGTTAAAAAAATTCAAATAAAATAATAAAAATTGCAAAATAAAGGTTATAAATTTTGGACAAAAAATATAACAAATATGATAGGACCTAACAAAATAGACACAAATATACTCTAAAAAACATTATAATCTATTTTGAATTAAATTTTATTTTTTATTAATTATTTTATTTTTTCAGTGAATTAGACCCTAATAAAAATATTTTTTTTAAAATGTTTTTACCATTTAAAAATATTTGGAGTCCATTCTGACAGTTTGCTTCTTCTTTTAACTAAATTTTTGGTATTTTTAATTTAAATTGAGTATTTTCCTTTTTTTTTTATAAATCCACGTTTACTTTTATATAAGAAAGTATATTACGTGCCAACTTTTAATTTAATTTACAATTAAACATATTAAAGAAATTATTTTTCAAACTTCCCATAGATAAGATTAATTGATTTAGCTAGGAGAGCGGGCTGTAAGTTTGAAGTTACTCCGTTTAAATACCTTGGTTCTTGCGTTGGGATGAACCCCAAATGTCTGTCTAACTGGGAAGGTCTACTGTCCACGGTTAGGAGAAGACTGGCGGCCTGGAAAGGTGCTCTTCTTTCGATGGGCGGAAGGGTAACCTTAATTAAGTCAGTGTTGATGAGCGTTCCTGTTTACAACATGTCCATATTTCGAATACCTCTGGGGATAGTTCGCCAATGTGAAAAGATTATGCGTAAATTCCTATGGGGTGGAGATGGTAATCACAGGGGCTTGCCGAAAGTCCAGTGGGAAAAAGTCATTAAAAGCAAGGAAGAAGGGGGTCTTGGGTTAGGGTGCTTGCGGACCATAAATGAAGCCTTGCTATTGAAACGGGTTTGGGGAGTTGTGTCAGGGAAGTAGGGAACCTAGGAGAGGATAATTAGGGCGGAATACGGAATCCAATCAATAGGGGACGTCTGGCGATCGGAGAAAGTGGCGGCCTCGTCGATGTGGGCAGATATGCTTGCAATTTGTGGTAGGAATGGTTCGGTGTTTGATTTTTGGACTTCCCAGGTGAAGGTCAAGGTTGGGAACGGAGCTCAGGTGAAGGTGTGGTGGGACCCTTGGGCAGATAGAATCCCCTTGGCTATTAAGCATCCACGGCTGTACCAATTAGCAACGAACAAGTTGGGGACGATCAGAGAGATTGGATTTTGGTCCGATGGCGTTTGGGAGTGGGATTTCAGATGACGTAGAGCTTTGTTCGATTGGGAGTTGGATGAGGCTAGGGATATGCAGCGTCGGCTCTCTCAACCGCTAGTCGGCGAATCCACGGATAAGACCCTGTGGAAACTAGAAGTCTCTGGCAAATATTCTGTTGGTTCCTTTTGCAGAGAGAAAGCGAGGTTGAATATGGTGTCTAATGGGGACACTCATTTGCAGCACTGTTGGAAGGCGAAGGTTCCCCACAGGGCTCAAATCTTTACTTGGCTCGCTTTGAACAACGGGATAACTACTAGGAACTTCCTGCGGCATAGGGCAATTATTGATACTGCTAGTGATAGGTGTCCTCTGTGCGGAGATAGCGAGGAAACGGTTGATCACCTACTTCTACACTGTAAGTTTACTCTACAAATATGGACGACGATCTTGAGATGGGCAGGAATGCAGTGGGCCACACCCAAGTCTATGTTAGGGCACTGGGAAAGTTGGCCGTCGTTGCTGATGTGCAACAAAAGGGTTGTTCAAGATTGCTGGCTGATTCTTCTTTATGCGGGGTGTTACTCTATTTGGTTGCAGCGGAATAAAGTGGTCTTCAATGATGGCAGATGTTGTTCATTCGGTTGCCTTAACCTCATCTTTAGTACTTGGCAGCATTGGTTGCTGACTTTGGACCCGCGTTTCCCTTATTCACACTCTCAGATGTTCCTTGGGCCGGATTGGCTTTACGGACTAGGATGATTGAGTAGCTGTTTATTCTTCCGTTGTAGCTTTGGTTGTTGAGTAGTTAGTTGGGTTTTCCTGTATGTGACTATTGTTCTCTGCAGGTAGTCTGACTACCTGCTTTGTTCCGCTCTGTTATGGTGCTGCATGACTTTTAATACAATTTTGCTTATTAAAAAAAAAAAAAGATTAATTGATATCAAAGATTTAAAATCTCAATGCTTCCAAATATTTGTTAATTTAATTGATTTACAACTAATATCTATTGTAATTAATTTATATAATTAATTTTATTTATGGAAGTAATTAGAAATGTTCATAGATTTTTTATATACTTTATCAAATAGTAATTTAATATACTTTTAATTTAAAATCAGAGAATTTAATATCTCTTGTTAATATTTTCACACTCCTAAATTGAATAAGGGCATTCCATATCAACAAGAGCCGATTTCATAAAATAAAATAAAAAAAATATATTTTTGATATATTAAATCATACGAGTACTTCTACTCGATCGTATAAGTATTAAGTCAACAGTCCATTTGAATCTTGACAAAGTCCTTTATGGTACAAGAAAAGCGGTACGCCTCTTACAAAAGCCAAAAAGCGAGCGATGAAACCAAAGAAGATGAGATGTTAACGCTTACATTATTTAAATCCATTATGCTTTCGGGTGTAATGATAATAGTCTTAATCTTAAGTTAAGTACTCATTTTTTAATTTTAATTAATCGCACTCCTCGGTCCTCACATGCTATGCAATGCTGTTCTGTTCTGTGGTCACTTATTAATAAAATGTGTTAAACTTTTAAGACAAAGCAAACAACTAGTGTACTTCAGAGTCTTGGGTTCTTCTTTGATAGATTTTAGAAAGAAAAGGTGGAAACAGGAGGACCTAAGTTTGCTCTTCTCTGAAGTGGAGAGAAGGGCGATCCTAAGTATCCAGATTGGGTGTTTAGGGTTAAGGATAATCTGCCGTGACATTATGATAGATGTGGGGCTTGGTTTGGCAGCCCTTGGGGTTTAACTCCTTCCCGGAATGGTGGTTCAAGCTAGTAGAAGGATCTTCTCCGGATCTGTAATATGGCGTGCTGACGTGAACTATCTCCCTACTCCTACGCCACCTGCAAAGCACCGGAGGGATCTCCGGCGTAGAGGGTCTGACGATCAAGTCAGTTTGCATGACGAAAATAGATAGTAAAGGAAAACTATCGGGTGGAGATAGGTAGTTGGGTAGTTGTGCTGGTATGGCTTTAGTATGCATGCACGTGTCAGTGTGTCCCCTAATGAAGGGGTGATGGGAGGTATTTATAGTCTCGCCTTGTGGGTCACCCTAGACACGTGTCGCTTGGGCTTGGTTAGCCGTTACCGATACCTGTCCCTTTACCCGATAGTTTCCCTAGTAAGTCGTACGAGCAGTATACTTACCTGGTGGAGCTGGTATATAGAGTCTTGGCTATGGGTGGGGATATATATTAGGAGGCACATATATCAGGACCCCCATATTGGTAATGAAAGGTCGAAAATACCTTTGAGGTGCCTTGTTTATATTATCAGAGTCCCAACCGAAAACGAGCCCGAGTGTTTACTAAGGGCTTCTGTTACTCTCCCTGGGCGTTGTTTATTGATTGACGACGCATTAAATGCTCTGGAGACCATCAATAAATGCAGTGCAGGCCGTGATGATTGCCCTCGACCTGCGCATGCCCACGTGGCTTCTTTTTGTCCATTTAAAAAAGAAAGCAGTTGTTAGGAGTTGGTGCCTGACGCACCGCTTCGAATACCGTAAAAGTTGCGGTACGAATTTGAAGAGATGGTTCAGCAGGCACGGGATAATTAAAATAAATTAATAAATATATGCCACCATGTATCAGGTTCCCATTGGCTACATGCCATATGTCGTCCTCCGATAAGGTGTTCATACGGTAATGAGGTGTTATGAGATATAAATAACCCTCTCTTTCTTCCTTTCCCAATTTTTACTTAATTCTACTTCTCATAAGCTTCTTTTTTGCTTTCCTCATCTGCACTCTCTATGCTTTTGGAATCTCCACCATTGACCAAACTCCGGCCAAACCCGTATCCTCAGGCGTTCATCTTCTTTGCCAGGTATTCACCAGTAACCATTCCCTTCTTGCTTTGTTGTGTTTGATAGTGCTTTCCCTTTGCAATCGACCTACAACCATGCCTCGCGCTAGACCTCAGATTAAACCAAAGGGTCAGGCTGAGAAGGAAATCGAGAGAACACCCACAGTAATGACTGATATTGGCGAGTTGTGGGTTGAATTGACTAATTTTAGAGCCTATTTTTCTGACCAATATAGCATTCTGGTAGCAGATGAGAACATTAGGTTGAATAGTACTTTGAGGGGTAATCGGAGGGTATTATACACTAGGATATTTCAATATGGTTTTCATCTTCCCCTTCATCTGATGATTAGTAACATGTTGAACCAGTTCGACTTAAACCCAGTACAAATCTCCCTAAACTCTTGGTCTAGGATTTATGCCTTTCTTAGGATTTGTGAATTGAACGACATCCCTTATCCTTCTGTTACCTTATTCCGTATCTTTTTTCTAATTATGTTACCAGAGGAGTATAGTAACTATTTTTCCTTGTTGGGAAGACACATTGGTATGATATTTCCTGTGAAATTTCCAAAAATTAGAGTACTCTGTGCATGGCTGGAAGGATCACTTTTTTGTGATCTAATTACCGACACCCCAATGGAGATCTGGGTTAAACCGGATCATTACTGAAAAACCTTGGCAGAAACCAAGTGGAATTTCTCCTGAAGAGGGTGCCCAGGCTGATAGATTACTGGGAGTGAACACACCATTCTATACTAGGAATCTCACTACTAGTGTTCGGTTATCGGATTGCCGGATTGGTGAGTTTCCGTTAACCTTCTTTATTTTTCAAGTTTTTTTTATTCTAATATTTTTTTGTTTTTTACGGTGATACCAAAAGGTTGAATACCAGATTCATTACACAAGAGGGCCAAGAAAATCGCACCATCTCCTCCTCGAGCAAGGGCTCCCCATAGTAAGAAGAAAACTGTCGAGGCTTCCTCTTCTCAAGCAAGGACAATACTAGCAACTCAAGTTTCTACACCTTTACCAAGTTTCCCTGAGTCTCCTAATTCTCTTTCTATAGAAATATCAGACGTAGCTTTATAGCAGGAAGTCAAGCTAGCAGTGTAGAGGTCGAGGCTCAAGTGCACCCGACTGCAAGACATCATCCAGGTGACTTCGAAAGAGCAACTTCCGGTTCTTCTTCCTCTACTTCAACTTCTGAGATGGACCCGATAGAATTTTTAAGACGGGCTTCCAAGCGTATCAATAAACGGAACAGAGATGGATTCTCTTCCACCCTCCACCCCCAGTCACACCCATGTCAGCAGCAAATTTTCCACCACTAGTGGTGGAATCAAAAGGTATCTGTGTTTCTGACCTCCTTGGCGAAGTTCCCGTCGGAATTCCTCGGGAGCCTACTCCAATATCTTTTTCTCCTACTGGAGCTCCTCCTCTGTCGGCTTCTTCGATAGCTACTTGCTACCCAGACAATGTGAGCCAGTCTAAAAAATTTCCAAGTCCTCCTCACACGACAACTTCGGCTCCAATCCAATTTCATTTTATTCCGGGATCGGTAATTCCTCCTTTGTTGTTCCCCAATAACTGGGTTTGGGGTCCACCTCTTGACCTCAATGCACATCTATCTTCCATGGTCCCAGACAGTGCAGTCACACACTGGCTGAATCTCAGGCACTTGGGGTGCCAAGGTTGTCCAACTTTAGGGTTGCCAGAACCCAATGCCCAAGATGTGCCAATGGCTTCTCTACTATAGGAGATGATTTCCATTCTAGCAGATAGGGAAGCCTTCTGACACATGTCCCTGAGTGCTCAATATGCCCAAGTTCACAACAGTATATTCTCTTCTCTTTGTCAATTCCACTACATGACGAAGTATAGCGTTGAGAAGTTCGAGAAGGTTGTTGACGACCTGGAGAGAGAGAAGATGTTTCATGCTCATACAAGGAATGAGTATAAAAGCTATGGGGAAGAGACTTTCAGTGTCTCTAAACATCATGAGTAGGCCCAAAATACGTTGGAGGATTGCAATTAGTTAGGAGAGGGACAAAGGGAAGGCCAAAGTGGAGGAGCTGTCGGCGTTCAATGAAAAGATGGAATCAGAACTGGCAGCTGAGAAGGAGAAATCTTTCGCACTAAGCCAAGAACTTCTTGAGAAGAAGAAAGAACTTGACATGGTTCTAGAAAAGATAGGTTGGTGGTGGAAGAAAACCATGGATGCCCTTATGGATGGATTTTTGGAGTATTACGGGGATGCCAACTTTAGTGCGACAGTTCTTGCTCCTTACGTTAATCGAAGACTTGCGGCAATTGACGAGAGTCAATTCAGTATCCCGTCAAGTTCTGATGATGATGAGGAGATGGATGAGAACGAAGGACCAGAGCCTCCTGTGTGAGAAACGCTTCCTCCGTTTCCTCAAACTCCTCTAGACTTGTAGTTTTTTTTATATTGTAGATGTCGTATGGCCTTTATGAATGATTTTTTTCCTTTCAATAGAAAATTGCAAGTGTTTATGCTACGATTGAGTAACCTGCACTGTTAAATACGATAACATGCTAACAAAGAACTTTCTAACTCCCGTTAGACATCTTTAAAAATGCTAAGGATAATGGTAATACTCCAACGAAAATTAAAAAATAAAAGAACATGTCTCAACCATGTTACCTATTTCCATTTGATTTTGTATAGCTACCGGATGGCTATCGTGTAGCTTTGCGCATGGCCTCCGGGAAGACTATCAAATTGCTTTTCTCATTGCTTCCAGGAAGGCTATCAGATTATTTTTCTTATTGCTTCCGGATTTTCGAACAGCTTTTACATTTCATTTGCAAAGCCTCTGTTTGCACAACCTGCAAAAAATAGAAAAAAAAATAAGTCTCTTCCTTCTCGTTTGCACAACTTCCACGGGTGAATAATTTCTGTTCGTTTGAGTATCATGCTCTGTACTCTTATCTTTTAAGACCTTTTTGGCTCTTTGTTAGCATCCCTAAGTTGTACCACCGTTTGATTACCGTCAGAATGGGCTTATAAAGCTTTGCTAGACTTATCAGGCTCTCGCTGATGATGCTTTTAGCTTACCCAGGTAGCACCTGAGTATCCCAATAGGTTTATCGGGATGTCGCCGATAAAGTTGTTCACCCCTAAGTCGTGTCACCGTCTGATTACCACCAGAATGGGCTTAGGCGACTTTCATGGGTTTATAAGGCTCTCGTTGATAAATTCGTTAGCGTCCCTAGGTAGTACCTAGATAGCCCAATAGGTTTATCAGGTTATCGCCGCTAAAGTTGTTCACCCTAAAGTCGTACCACCGTTTGATTACCACCGAAATAGGCTTAGGTGGCTTTCATGGATTTTTCAAGCTCTCGCTGATAAAGTCGTTAGGGTCCCTAGGTAGCCCAATAGGTTTATCGGGTTGTCGCCGATAAAGTTTTCAGTATCCACTACCACTCATCCGCTTGTTGAAAAGACGGAGATAGGTTATGGCGGATACCCCCTTGATTATTGTATCCGCTACCATCTAGTCGTCTATTAGAAAGACGACGATGGGTCCTAGCAGATTCTTGGTTTTGCCGATAAAGGTAATGGTATCCACTGCCATGCATTCGTCTATTGAAAAGACAAAGATGAGTCCTGGTGGATTCTTGGTTTTTTATTGCGCATGTCATAATCTGCATAAAATAAGGAACACTTGCATATTTCAGTGGTTCGAACTTAAATCCTATGTCCACGGTGTTATTATTCACATAAAGGATGTAAATAAAACAGTTGTCCTTGGATAATACAATTTTAGATTAGCAATATTCCAAGAGTTAGGTAATGGAGTACCGTTAAGCTCCTCTAAGTGATAAGCTCCTTTTTTTGATAATTTTGGTCACCCGGTAAGGTCCCTCCCAGTTGGGACTAATCTTTGAGTTAGGTAATGGAGTACCGTTAAGCTTCTCCTAGCTGGGACTACCTATTCTCGCAGTTCCGGTAATAGGTCAAGTTGTGCTCGTAGTCTGTTTTCATTATATTCCTCATTGAAGTACTCAATTTGGAGGCTCAAAGCCCCAATTTCTACTGGGGAGACTGCTTCGAACCCATAAGTCATGGTGAAAGGGGTTTCTCCAATACTTGTCTTGGTCATCATTCAATATGCCCACATGACGTATGGTAATTCTTCGGTCCATTTCTTTTGGGCTCCTTCTAAATTCTTCTTGACCCTGTTTAGAATAGTTCGATTGGTGACTTCCATCTGACTGGTTGTTTGAGGGTGAGCAACAGAGGAGAACCTTTGCTCAATCATCAGTTCCCAACAACGTTCCTGGAAATAGACACTGGTGAACTGTCTTCCATTATCGCTGATAAGAATACGTGGGATGCCAAATCGCATGATCACCTGATGCTTGAAGAAGTGCCAAGCTTTCTCTGCCGTTATAATAGGAACAACTTCTGCCTCGGCCCACTTTGTAAAATAGTCCACCGCTACAATGACAAACTTGAGCTGAGAGAAAGCTTTCTGGAAGGGGCCTAAGATATCAATCTCCCATTTAGCAAATGGACAAGGACTGATCATTGTTGATATCTCCGTGGCTGGCTGTCGCGGGATTCTTGCAAATTCTTGGCATTTTCGGCATGTGTTTACAAAATTATCACAATCCTTTCGGATTGTAGGCCAATAAAATCTAGTACGGAGAACTTGTGCGGCCATTGTGTGTCTGGATACATGCATTCAACAAACATCCTCATGGATTTCTCTGAGTGTATAGAGACCTTCTGCCTCGGATATACACTTGGTTGTCGGATGGGAAAAACATTGGCGAATGAGCTCACCATCGTAGAATATACATTTGCTGGCCCGTTTGAGTACTTTTTTCTTTTCAGCAACATCTTCTGGTAACACGCCATGCTTGAGTTAATTGATTACGGGAGCTCGCTAATCATCTGCTGCTTCGCTTATGCATATAGTGAGTTGTTCTTCCATGAAAGATGGGACTGTAATTTGTTCCACCATGACATCATTTGGCATAACATCGTTGAAATCAGCGGCCAGCATTGCGCTCTCATCTGCTTCCGCGTTCTCTTCCCTTGGTATGTGCTCAATCTTGACTTAAATTCCCCTTTTCTTAATCTCAACTAGTTCTTTCTGAACTTTTTCAAGATATCGTAACATGGTTGGATCTTTAGCTTGGGAATGACCATTAACCTGGTCTACAATTAGTTTTGAATCACCATATATAACTAAGTGCATATCTTCTATCTCTAGCCGGTCATGTATTCCTTTTGCAGATAATTTTTTACCGATACGCAAACCGGTTCACATTGTTGGACATGGGCTTCAGAATTCCTTCATACTCAGCCGCATTGTTGGACAAGGGCTCCATAATTCTTAAGGCGTAGTGCATCTTGATCCCGTCGGGTCCTGAAATAATGATACCAGCACTAGCGGATTCTTGGTTCTTAGCACCATCAATAAAGATGACCCACTTATCGTCGTAGGTCTAGGGATAAGGTAGATCTATATCTTTCATTTCTACTACTGACATTTCAAGTAACGACTCATATGTGAAGGTGCATTTGGCTATGAAGTCAACTAAGGCTTGCGCCTTAATAGATAGTCGGGACCGGTACTATAATCTGTGTTGTTCAAGCTCTATGGCCCATGAAACCATTCTCCTGGAAGTTTTTGGCCTTCTGAAGATTCTCCTCAAGGGTTGTTCGCGTCATCTTCCGGGTTTCTTGTACCAACGCAAATGCCAATTTTTCAATGCAGCATGACCTCAGCTCCACATCTTTAAGAATGTGACTGACGAAGTAGACTGGCCTATGTACACCATCTTCATTATGTACCAGAACAACACCCACTACTTCGTCAGCAACCCCCAGATACAAAAATAAAGTATCTCCATCTTTCGGTCGGGTTAGCAACAAATCAGAAGTGAGATATTCCTTGAGCTTAAGAAAATCTTCCTCGCACTCATCTGTCCATCCAAATGGAGCTTTCTTCCGGATTAACTTAAAAAATAGAAGGCATCGCTCGCTTTGCTTGGAAATGAATCGGCTTAAAGCGATTATCCGTCCGGTAAGTCTTTGAACTTCTTTGACATTCCTCTGCAAAATCATGTCATGAGTCGCCTTCAACTTGGCTGGGTTGGGCTAGATTTCTTTCCGACTAACAATGTACCCAAGGAACTTTTCCATCTGAAATGCAAACATGCATTTCTTGGAATTGACTTTCATGTCATACGTTGGATGACTTCAAACACTTCCTCCAAATCCGCTAGATGACACTCGAAACTCTTATTTTTCACCAACATGTCGTCCACATACACTTCTAGATTTTTACCAATTTGAGCCTTAAAAATCTTATTGGCGGGTTCTATGAAATATGGCTCTAGCGTTCTTCAATCCGAACGGCATAGCCTGATAGCAATAGGTGGATTTCAGAGTGATTAAATTTGTTTTCTCCTCATCTTCCACTGCCATGGTATCTGATGATAACCCGAATTTACATCTAGCGAACTCAGGTACTCGTATCCTGCCGTCTGAGCAACCAACTACTCTATCCGGGGCAGCCGGTAGCAATCCTTTGGGTATGCTTCATTAAGGTCTGTGAAGTCAATGCACATCCTCCACTCTCCATTAGGCTTGGAGACCACTACCGGATTTGCTATCCATGGTGGATATTGCACTTCTCGGATGAAGTTTGCCTTTAGGAGCTTGGCCACTTCTTTTTCGATTGCATCCACCTTCTCCTCCAAAAATGCCCGATGCTTCTACTGGACTGGTTTTGCTTCCGGATTGACATTTAGTCGGTGCTCGGCTACTTCTCTAGAGATACCAGGCATGTCAGATGGTACCCATGCAAATTATCCTTTATATTTGTTCGGCAGCTGGGTCAACTACTTGCACTCCTCTTGACTGAGTTTCTCGCTCACCAAAAAACTTTCGGTTGCAACTCCTTCTACCGTAATTGGAACCATTTTCTCTAACGATCTTTCTGCTCCAAGGCGTCAGTGGCTACGCAGATATATCGGTTACAATTTTTGTCAGTCATGACAAGATAGCATTCCGCTGCTAGCTTTTGGTTGCCTTTGATTGTGACGACACCATCCCAAGAGGGATACTTCAGTTTCAAGTGCCATTACGAGATAACTACTCCGAAAGCATTCAGAAAAAGTCGTCACAAGATTACATTGTACGGTAGATTCAAATCCACTACCATGAATAATTGCTACTCTGTTTTCTTGGAACTGTCTTCCAGGAAGAGTACCGGTAAAGATATGACACCGGATATCGGAATGGGCACACCATCTACTCCAATGATTGGTTTCTAGCATGTGGCCAACTCCGTCTCTGGGCGCTTCATCAATTTATATGCATTGAGGGACAACAAATTAGCAGCGCTCCCATTGTCTATCAAAGTCCACCTGAATTCATGATTACCAATGACTGTCGTCAATACCAGCGCGTCATTATGGGGATATACAACACCCTGCTCATCCTCTTCGGAGAACAATATCACCATTCGGTCAAGCAAACTAAACCCGACTTCTTCTTGCAAGGGTTCATCCTGTTTCCTCTTTCTAGTAGTAGAGGGTCCCTCGATGCACTGAGTCCCTCCTGTTATTAAGTTGATAATTGGGAATTTATCTATGGATCCCATCAACATTTCCTTGCCTTTATCCCTTCGCAACTCTACCACAGGGGACCTAGAAGGTACAACTTTCATTTTTTCCTCTCGATTGACATTCAACCGGTTATCGGGGGCCTGCGCTCTAGCCTTAACTACGTACTTGCCTAAGTATCCTTCCTCAATCAATCGTTCAATGGCCATTTTTAACATCTTACATTCTTCCGTTCCGTGACCCCGCGCCTTATCAAAACAGCGAAATAAATCCATGCGCGCACCCATAAACACGCCTGGTTTGCGAGGAAGATATCAGATTGGTAATTTTTTATCCTCTATTATCGCCAAAATTTATGTCTGGGTATCAGCAGCGATGTGGATTTTAAAATCCGTCTGCTTACCCTTCCGGGGCTCTGACCTCCTCTCTGTTGGTTTTTATGGCACGTATTCTCTTTGAGTTCTCCGTTGGTAATCAACCTCTTCAATTTTGGAATATTTTTGAGCCTTGGTCCTCAAAAGATACAAGGTTTGCGGAGGATCTACTAGTAACGTGTTTTCTAATTTATCATAACCACAATTTCTCTTCAATGCTTCTACCGCGAAATCTACGGTGACATCCATCATCATGGCCATCTCCATGTTAAATTGATCCAAGTAACTCTTAAGAGATTCCCCTGGTTTCCGACGTATATCAAACAGAGTTGTGGATGATTTCTTCAGAGGAATAGACGTGTTGAATCTACTTCGGAACCTCTCCTCCAATTGTGCAAAGCTATCTATGGAGCTGGATGGTAATCCCTCAAACTAGGTTTTGGCAGTTCCGGACAAGGTCAGTATGAAGATCTGGCACAACGCCTCATCTCTCCGTGTAAGAAACTTAACATAATCCTTTACCCTATTTAGATGGGTAACAAGATCCTTGGTGTCGTCATAGACTTCGGTCGGAATCTTGACCCATCTGCTAACCCCACACCTCCACACCCAGTAAGTCAATGGGTGTTTTGGGTCATCATCGTGCTCTCTCTAGTGGCAAGGTGAAGCGAACTGGGAAATTCCAAACTCCTCTTCACGTGGATTTGATCCGCAATCATAGTGACGATTTTCCCTCATGGGCTGATGTGCCGCAGGAGATCTGCCCTGACTCTTTCTATTATCAGATCTCCTCACATACTGATGTGAAGGGTCTCTTCTCATATTGTGATGCGTTACGCGGTTACTAACCTCATTCATGTTGTCCAAATATCATTCTTCTATCTTTGGAGGATTTACAGTCGAGGGTACCGACAAAACAACCTGCTCCAAGTTCCCATGTGGGAGATGTTGGCTTCTTATAGGGGCCAAATTAACCACCTGAGGAGTTGGTGACTCATTGAGCGCGAGTAAAGGTATGGCTTGCGAAGCGATTAAAGGCTGAGTAAATAGTGGGGGCGAAGCTAGTACATGACCCAACGAGTGAGGAATCAGGCTGGCGAGCATGGACATGATAACATCCATCCTCCCATGCAGGGCGACAACAGACTCAGTGGATGGTGGCGTTGTACTAGCCGTACTTGGTCCGGGAAGAGTTGTAGCTAGGAAGCTTATTTCTGAGCTGGTGGAAAAGGTGAGTTCGCGATTAACTGGAACGAGTGTTACCCATGTTGGTGTCGCCGAAGTTGGGATCACTGGAATGTCACGAGTGGGCACGATGGATCCGCTGGTGGGTTGGAGCGGCGATAAATCTTGGTTGGACGTCATTCGGAGAATAAATCTTGAAGAAAAGAGATGGAGATCTTCGATATTAAGATTTACTCACTTAACAATCTAAGGACCGGAGGGGGTCTCCGGCGTAGAAGCTGGGGTGAGGGTGATTCTATAATATGGCGTGCTGACGTAGATTGTCTCGTTACTCCTACACCACCTGCAAAGCACCGGAGGGGGTCTCCGGCGTAGAAGCTCCAACGATCAAGTCAGTATGCATGAAGAAAATAGATGGTAAGGGAAAATTATCGGGTGGAGATAGGTAGTTGGGTAGTTGTGCTGACAGGGCTTTAGTATGCGTGCGCGTGTCAGTGTGTCCCCTAATGAAGGGATGATTGGGGGTATTTATAGCCTCGCCCTGTGGGTCACCTTGGACACATGTCGCTTGGGCTTGGTCAGCCGTTACTGATACTTGTCCCTTTACTCGATAATTTCCCTAGTAAGTCGTACGAGCAGTATACTTACCTGGTGGAGCTGGTATATATAATCTTGGCTATATGTGGAGATATATATATCGGGGACCCTTATTGGTGATGAAAGGTCAAAAATACCCTTGAGGTGCCTTGTTTGTATTATCAAGAGGCGAGCAGGAATTGGAGTGGCTTGCCGAACAGAAAATGGAACAATGATTGATGGAGTGGCGGTAACGTGGATTGTAATTCTATTTTAGTTGCTAAGCTTTAGCGATTTTTGAGGCCGTCAACCTGATATTATTCAGGAATTTTGAAAATATTATTGTCGAGAAGGACTATATGGTTCTAACTAACCGGTTCGGTTCTAATGAGACTCATTCCTTAGGGAATTAAACCTCTAGTTGAGCAAATGAAGAGGAAAAAAGGTTAATAGAAAATAACCCTGAATTTTAATATTTTAATTAATCACAATCTTGAACTATATTTTTTATCGTTAAAAATATCTAATGTGTAATTAACTCCATTAAATTTTTTGGCATGCCAGCTCAATGTTGCCATATCGGTAAAACTTTTGTTTTTTTCATCTTTCCTCCACATTGCCCTCCCCTCTTTCTCTCAACTTTCCCAGCCACCACTCCACCACCTCCCTCCACAACCCACCACCTCCACCCACCTCTGCCATCTCCAACTCCCCCTCGACAACCCACCACCTCCACCCACCTCCCCCTCCTCCCCCGTCGTCCCCTCTTTCTCTCAACTTTCCCGACCACGACTCCACCACCTCCCTCCACAACCCACCACCTCCTCGCTGTCTTTCTCTCTATTGATCACGCTCCTAACTGTGATGATCCACATAAACAGTTCTCTCTCTTACTTGCAATTTGATGATTTTCCCTCTCTTGTTCTCCACGACCACAAATTAATCTTATTGTCCACGGATAAGATTTGAGAGGTGTTTTGCGCAAAATTAACTAGGAGAGGACGATTGATGATAGGTTCATGTGATTTTGGAAAGATTAATTTGAATTAGGGATTTAAGCGAATTAGGGATTTGAGGATTTTGTTTTTTTCTGGGTGAGTTTTGTGTAGTGAATAGTTAGGGACTGTGAAGAGAGTGTGATTAAGGAAGAAAAGTGAGTGAGAGAGAGCGATTGAGGAAGAGAGTGAGAGAGACGGTGAGTGGAGTCAAATGGGATTGGTGTGGCGGCTACCGGGGTGGGGGATGGTGCTGGTGTGGTGGCGGGTGGTGGTGTGGTTGGTGCTGGTGATGGAGGAGGATGGCCACCAAACCCATCTGTTGTGATCCAGTAGTAGCGAAACTTGCGACAGTAGGACCGCCGGTGAACTGTTGAACCATGGCCTGGAAATTAGTGGTGTCGGTGTTGAGTAAGGTTGTGGGGGTCCTCCTTGATGCTCTAGACCTTCTGCGTATGAGCTTTGAGACGTGGCCATCGGGGCTGAGGGTTGCGCTGCCGCCAGAGCTGGCGGTGGTGGTGGTGATGGCAGTTGCTTCCAAGACTCCAGCATCGTCGAACATGGTTGTTTCGACTAGTCCTGAGTTCTGCTGGTAGAAGTGGGCCCATTCAGTAGACATACTTTTGGTTTCACCCGTTGCAGAAGAAGGAGGATCGAGGATGAGAAATATCATACGTGGCGTTAATCCAACATGGCAACGTTGAGTTGACGTGTTAAAAAATTTAACGGAGTTAATGACACATCAGATATTTTTAACGATAGAGGGTAATTAAACAATAATAAATACATATAAATGGTTACTAAACAAAAAAAATAGTTTAAGGTTGTTAATTAAACCATTAAAGTTCAGAATTGTTTTTTAACTTTATCTTTTGTTATCACATCAGTAGGAGTGCCAACTGTGTTGTACATTGGGTTGCCAAAACCGCTATTGTTGGGCAGTGCCCACACCATTGGCTTTTTTATTCTCCCGATAGTTTAGCTTCCTTCGTTACAACTTACAAGGGAATGTAAGTTTACTTCTTCTCACTGGTTTTCATATTTTCCACCAAAAAAAAAAAATCCGACAACATCTATTAATAACACATTTATAATATCATTTTATTTTTATAGGTAAAAGATGAAATTTGAATTTAATTTTGAGTCCTTATTAGTATTTTTTGCAACTAATAAGATAATCGATGATTTATATATCCATTGACATAATATCTATTTATAAATGAGTAGGTTCCGATTTTGAATATGTTAATACCCGTCATAATAGGATAGTTTGTGATTCTTTTGTACCTTAATATCAGTCTAATAATTATATATTTTTGTATATTTTCTCAAACACACTAATAAGTTAATAACCCAAACCATTAAATTATATTACTATTTAGTGAAAAACAGGTAACAACCATCTATAAAAAATAAAATTAGTAATTTTTAAAATACATAAGAATACTATATTCAAACTAAAACATACAGTTAGTATATATTTTATATTTTATAAAAATGATGGTTACAATTATTGAGTGACATTTTTCTTTATAGATAATTTCATTGATTATAAAAGGAGTGATTTTTCAGAATGAATAATGCTTCGAAGTCAATCCGAAAGAGAATAATCTTAAAATAGGGTTTTTTTGTTGCCATAATACATTTTCATTACCTCCAACCCTTGACTTACATTTAAAAAATACATATATGCATCATCTAACTCGTACTTAATGGTGTTTTCCTATTTGGTAGCACCAACCTCATAAAATAAATGAAGAAAAGTAGGCATTACAAACTTGCGTGCCACGGAAATTAAATGGGTAATGAACTAGTCCAAAAGGACCGAAATACATCTTAAGACCTATTTTGCTTAAAATAAGTCTTACAGTATTAAATTATTTGGAAAAAAATAGTACCCCTCAAATTCGGAATTAAAGGAATGAAATTTCAAGTATGGATGGTTGTATTTCTTTAAATGATTTTAAACACAGGTTTATTCGTTAGTTTATTGATGATAAAATTAATAGATTTTTGGATTCTGAATCTCCTCGTTTTTTCATTTTTTACGAAAAAAAATGATTAAATTGTAAGATCAAAGGCACTTTGTTTAGATGCTGAAAACTTATCTTCTTATTCACTGAAAATACGATAGCTTTAAATAGCCTTTACATCAACAAAAATACCGAAAAATCTGCAGAGAAACAAAACTTCTTCTGCAACCACTTTGACCGAAACAACAGGTCCTTATTTTGACTAAGCAATACTTAAAACACGTTCCACACAAGACTCTTTCTCAGCTCCTAGCTTCTCACACTGATTATTTCCAACAAACCCTCCCTAAGCTAAACTTGGTCCATCAATTTCAGCTTATCTGCAACAGAACTAACTCCAAGCTTACTTCTTAACTCTTCAAAAGTTTCCCGCTTCAAAGCCTTTGTGAAAATGTCAGCCACTTGTTCGCTTGTACCACAATGCTCCAAACTTATAACTCCTTCATTGACTAGATCACGTAAGAAATGAAACCGAACTCCAATATGCTTGCATCTCCCATGAAAAACTGGATTTTTAGAGAGCTTAATGGTTGAGGTGTTGTCACAACGAATGACTGTGCTTCCTTCCACATTATAACCCAATTCTTCTAAGATCCTTTTGAACCAAACAGCTTGACAAGCACAAACAGATGCAGCCACATATTCTGCTTCGGTGGTAGAGAGAGTGACTATGGGCTGCTTCTTTGACAACCAAGCGACAGCACCTCCATCCATGAGAAAAACATAACCCGAAGTACTCTTCTTACTATCAACATCTCCTGCAAAATCACTGTCAGTGTACACCGACACTTCTCCTGTTCCTCCTCTCTTATACCAAATTCCAAAATCCACCGTACCTCTCAGATATCTCAATACCCTTTTTGCAGCTTGTAAATGCAGAGTAGTAGGCTTAGACATGTACCGACTTAAGAGACTTACAGAGAATTGCAGGTCTGGTCTGGTAGTTGTGATGTACATGAGACTGCCTATGATTTGTTTATAGAATGTCTCATCTACTCGCTCTCCTTCTTCATCTAGGTCCAACTTGTTCCCGGGTACAATTGGACTGCTCACAGAGTTGCAATTCTCCATGTCAAAACGCCTCAACACTTCAAGAGCATACTTTCCTTGTGAGATGTGTATCCCGTGTGGTGTTTGCAGTACTTCTATTCCGAGAAAGTAACGCATCTTCCCGAGATCTGTCATGTCGAATTCTTCTTTCATTGATTCCTTGAATTTCTCCATCATTGAGGCGTCATCTCCAGTATAAATCAAATCATCCACATAAATGCTAGCATAGAGTGAATTCCCATGTCGATTTGTCTTGAGGAACAACGTTTCTTCATTCTGCGACTTGACAAACCCAGCTTTGGCAAAATAGTCTTCAATTCGACTAAACCAGGCTCTTGGTGCCTGTTTTAGTCCATATAATGCCTTGTAAAGCTTGTAAACTTTATCTTCCTCACCACTAACCTCGTATCCCTTGGGCTGTTGTATGTAAACATCCTCCTCAAGGATCCCATAGAGAAAAGCTGATTTGACATCCAACTGGTAAATGTTCCAGCCTTTCCTTGCTGCAGTAGACAAGATAGTTCTGATAGTATCCATTCGAGCTACAGGAGCATATACCTCAGTGTAGTCGATCCCATGTTCCTGAGAATACCCCTTAGCCACCAACCGAGCTTTATATTTGCTCACTTCTCCATTCTCGTTGAGCTTCGTCTTATAAATCCACTTGACACCAATACACTTTGTTCCTTCTGGTAATTCTGAGAGCTCCCAAGTTTCATTCCTTTCAATCGATCTTATCTCTTCATCCATAGCTTCTCTCCATTTGAGACTCTTCTCTGCTTCTTCAAAAGTGTGAGGATCAGATGAGTTTATCACCGCCATGTTAACTTCATCCTCATCATCATCGATCTCATTCCCGGTAACATAATCCTTCAGATAGCTTGGAGGTCTCGTCACTCGACCCTCCCTGGTTTCTGCAATCTGCTTATTTTGAGCTTCTCCGGTGACCCCTGCAGATTGTTGTTCTCCATTCTCCTCATCACTTTCCTCCCATATATGATCATCGTCATTCCATGTAAGGTCAGACTCACGGTGATCTTGAGCCTCTTCCCAGTTCCATACTTTCATTTCTTCGAATACCACATCTTTACTTACAATGATTTTCTTGGTTTCCGGATTGTACAGCCGATATCCCTTTGATTCATCTGAGAAACCAAGAAGTATGCAAGCAATGCTTTTATCATCAAGCTTTCCTCTTTTCTGATCCGGAATGTGAACATGTGCAACACTTCCCCACACTCTGAAATGCTCCACGTTTGGCTTGATTCCACTCCATGCTTCTTGTGGTGTTACATCCTTGACCGAATGAGTGGGACATCTATTTAGAATATAGAATGTCCAATTCACAGCCTCTGCCCAGAACATCTTAGGTATCTTTCTCGTCGAAAGCATGGATCTCACCATGTTCATAACAGTACGATTCTTCCTCTCCGCTACGCCGTTTTGTTGTGGTGTATACGCCGTAGTCAATTGTCTGCGAATCCCCTCCTCCTTGCAGAAATCAATGAACTCAGTTGATGTGTACTCACCTCCTCGATCCGTTCTTAGGCATTTGATCTTTTTTTCAGTTTCCATCTCCACCTTCTTCTTAAATGTTTTGAAGTGATCAAATGCTTCAGATTTCTCTTTCAAGAGGTAAGCCCACGCCTTTCTGCTGAAATCGTCAATGAAGCACAAGACATATTTCTTCCCACTGGTGGTGGTGGGACTGATCGGACCACAAATGTCCGAGTGTATGAGCTCCAAGACTTCCTTTGCTCTCCACGTGCTCAATTTAGGGATGGGGTTTCTTGATTGCTTGCCCACCAAACAATCAGAGCAGGTGAAATTCTGTGTATCAAAGCTTGGAAGCCCATACACCATTTTCTTACTCTGCAATGCCTTCATTCCGGTGTAGCTGAGATGCCCGTACCGTTCGTGCCAGAGCTTCGGCACGTCCTCTGCAATAGTCTGTAGACACCTCTGCTGTTTTACTCCATCACTGGTTTGATCATACAACATGAACATTCTGTTCCTGCTCATCTTGCTCTCTGCAATCAGCCCTTTCTCATCATGATAGATTTTGCAAGCTCCTTTCCTTATGATGATTGTTACGCCTTTCTCCTGAAGCTGTCCCAAACTCAGTAAGTTGTTTTTGAGTTCCGGAATATAGTATACCTCACTGATAATGTATGCAGCGCCATTCAGAACCAGTCGTACATTCCCTTTCCCCATAACTTCCAATCTCTTGCCATTTCCCAATTTTACCGAGTGTTTGAACTTAGTGTTCATCTCCAAGAACAGCTCTCGGTCTCCACTCATATGGTTGGAGCAGCCTGAGTCGAGAAACCAAGCTTTCTTCCTCATGCTTTCATTCTCACCATCATCACCTGCATATGTCATCATAAGCTTCTCTGCTTTTGTCTCAATGTCTTCTTCTTCTTCTACATATGCCATTAACAACATCTCTTCCTCTTCATCTGCATAATTGACTTCCTCTTCCCATTTTGGACATTCATTTTGGAAATGTCCAAGGCGATGGCACTTATAGCACTCCACAGTGCTCTTGTTTGGAAACGTACGCCCACGGCCACGTCCCCTACCTCTACCATATGTACCTCTTCCTCTGGCCCCAACTCCTCTTCCATAGGTTACTTTCAGGACTTGATCATCTCCTTTGTCCTATTTTTTGAACTTCTGTTCATGCACTGTCAACGAACTCTGCAGCTCATCTAGTGAAATGCTCTCAATGTCCTTAGACTCTTCTATGGACACCACCACATACATGAATTTCTCGCTAAGAGTTCTGAGGATCTTCTCCACCACCTTTGAATCATTCATGATTTCTCCATTTGTTCTCATCTGGTTTGTGATGGCTAAGACACGAGTGAAGTATTCTTCCACATTCTCAGTTTCCTTCATCTCCAATACTTCAAAATCTCTTCTCAGCTTCTGCAATAAAGATTTCTTCACTCGATCATTTCCACCATACTTCTTCTTCATTGATTCCCAGATGATCTTGGATGTTTTCCTATCCAAGATTTGCTCAAATGTTACTCTATCAATGGATTGATAGAGATAGTGCTTAACCTTGTGGTCGTTTGTCTTGGCATGATCAAGTAGCTGTCGTTGCTCTGCCGTCAACATTGTTGTGGTTGGTGGTTCCTCAAAACCAATCTCCACAAGGCTCCACAGTCCTTTCGCTCTGAAGAAATTCTCCATGATCTCACTCCAGTGATCCCAATGTCCATCAAATTGAGGCAGTTTCATCTTATCGTCACCCATCTCTCTTCTCACTTGATTTTTGAAGCTGCGGCTTCTCTCTCAAAAATTTCCAGAATCTAACGGAGCCCCGCTACCACTTTGTAAGATCAAAGGCACTTTGTTTAGATGCTGAAAACTTATCTTCTTATTCACTGAAAATACGATAGCTTTAAATAGCCTTTACATCAACAAAAATACCGAAAAATCTGCAGAGAAACAAAACTTCTTCTGCAACCACTTTGACCGAAACAACAGGTCCTTATTTTGACTAAGCAATACTTAAAACACGTTCCACACAAGACTCTTTCTCAGCTCCTAGCTTCTCACACTGATTATTTCCAACAAAAATTAGTAAATGATGTCATTTTTTTTACCCGAAAAGAAAAAGATCGAGAAACCACTAGAAGGCAATAATTGATGAGTTCCGGTTGTAGCCGGATTTATGATAGACACGGTTTGCATTGAACCAACCATTTGAAAATTCTCATTTCTTCTTTCTTTTTAGTAGACGGAGGCCGGTCGTCCTTTTCTCTCTCTCTGTTAATATCTCCAAAAAATAAGTGGTAAAATATTCTTTGATTTTTACGATTTTACCCTCAACTTTTTTAACCAATTAGGTTTCTTATTTACAAAGATAGGATTAAGGAGTATTTTACCGTTTTAAAAATTTATTAATTTAATACTTAATTAATTAAGTAAAAAATAAAAACCAGAAACTTTTATAAGCCCTGCCCCACAATTCACTCCTCACTCTCGAAAACAGACACAGTTCCCCTTCTTTTTCTCTCTCTTCAATTCGAAATCAGACACCCAAAAAAGAGCAGAAAAAGGAAAAACACAACCAAACGCAAAGAAGCAATCACTGCAAATCCTTTGAAGAAAAGGCTTTTCCTCAATCCAATCCAGTCCATCAAACACAATTCCTAGTATTCTCCCTTATGTAATGCATCAGAAGAAATCAGAAGTCCAAATCGGAAAAGAAAGCAGCGGCGTCTCTTCCGATTTTAACCCTATCCCTCCCCTCCTCTTCTCTCCTCCTCCGTCTCTTCCGCCGTCCTCCGATCATACCACCAACGCCCCCCACATTCTCATTCAACTCCAAAATAATCCAATTACCCCTACCTCCTCTCCTTCCCCTTCCGCATCTTCAACTCCCTATAAACGCCCCCTTCTCACCCATCACCACCACCATCAACGCCCGCCCCGCTCTAATTCCCTCGTCAAATCCCCAACTCTTTACCATTTCACCACCACAACCCATCAAACCCAGTCCTTGTTCTCAATCTCAATCGCCGCCAAAGCCGCTGCCTTTCGATTCATCCGCCGCTTCATCCACTTGCGCCGCCTGCGTGTCCACCTCCGATTAATCCTTCTCCTCTCCCTCCCTTTCTTTTACTTCCTCGTTTCCCATCCAAGCCACTCTTTCCTCCTCGATTTCCTCTCCGCTTTCGCCTTCTCCGCCGCGCTTTTGTTCTCCCTCAATCTTGCCCTCCCGCGCCTCCCATCAATCTGCCTGTTTTTAGCGCGTTCGTTCCCCATCAAAATCAAACACCCGCAATCGAATTCTTCGGACTTGCCTGTCTTTTGGTCAATTGGGTCACGCCCAAAGGCCGATAAAAAGGTCAATTCTGGGAGTTGGGTACAGGTTTATAGCAACGGCGACGTGTACGAGGGGGAGTTTCACAAGGGGAGTTGCGGTGGGAGTGGGGTGTATTATTATTACATGAGTGGGAGGTATGAGGGGGATTGGGTGGATGGAAAATATGATGGCTACGGAGTGGAAACTTGGGCAAGAGGGAGCCGGTACAGAGGGCAGTACAGGCAAGGGCTTAGGCATGGATTTGGAGTGTATAGATTTTATACTGGGGATGTCTATGCTGGAGAATGGTCCAATGGACAGAGTCATGGCTGTGGACTTCATACTTGCGAGGATGGGAGTCGGTATATTGGGGAATTCAAATGTGGTGTCAAGCACGGCCTCGGTCATTACCATTTCAGGTAATTCATCTTTTATCTTTGTACCGTCTTTCCATGTATGCTTCCCTAAATGCTTGAATTTGTGCTCTGGTTTTGCTTTAAATATAGTAGCACCCATTCAGAGACTTCCCATAGGTTTTGAATTGTATTGGTGTTTACATTTTCTAGTTTTTCATATTGTAATGAATTGAGACCTTAGCAAGATATAGCGCATTTGCTGCTACAGTTGGACTGGGACCAAATATCTTACCTTTCGTTGTTTTTGCTTAGAAATGGAGACACTTATGCTGGAGAATATTTTGCGGACAAGATGCATGGATTTGGTGTCTATCGTTTTGCAAACGGGCATCGCTATGAGGGAGCATGGCATGAGGGTAGAAGGCAAGGCCTTGGAATGTACACATTTAGAAATGGGGAGACTCAATCAGGCCACTGGAAAAATGGAATTCTTGATGTCCCAAGCACACAGAACACTTCTTATCCTGTATCTCCTGTCGCTGTGTATCATTCCAAGGTCCTTAATGCAGTGCAGGTATATGGAGTTTTTATCTTTCCTCTTGTACTGTTTTTGCAAATTTCTTTTGCTTCTACTTGGATGCTTATTTATCTGGCTGTTACGTCTTTTGTTTGTCCATATTGTTTGCCTTCTCTTTCCTTCTTGGATAAAGTGCTGATTGAGTACATTTTCAGCAGTCAAGTTTTATAGAGAATTCGTGCTATGTGAACAGGATACAAATGGAAATCCTTGTCTTTTTGTTATAGCATCAAAAACTGAATTTTATGGCAGAAATTTCTTGCTTCTTTGACGTATGTTCTATTTTGCAATTTAGGAAGCACGACGAGCAGCTGAGAAGGCTTATGATGTGGCAAAGGTGGATGAAAGAGTGAATAGGGCAGTAGCAGCAGCTAACAGGGCAGCTAATGCAGCTAGGGTAGCAGCAGTTAAAGCCGTCCAGAAACAAATACACCATCATAGCAATGATGAGATTCCAATTCCAGTTATGTGAGTGACTACCATAGCAAAATAATGAAGTGGCCGAACTACATAAGATATCAGCATAGAGGGTTTCCTTTTACAACGTCAATCCAAGTGTGCTTCCCTTTTCAACAGCTTCATTCCATGTGCAGTAATCTTCTCTTCGGCCTCTGTCTTGTCTTGTGAGATCACAAGCCAAGATTTGAGCTCAGACCCCTTCCACGATGGAGAAAGGTGCTGTATCATAGACCAGTTTATCTTGTTCCTTTGACATCATTATACATGGAAAATGCTGCTGGCCAAGAAAAGAGAATTGCAGGGGTAGTACCTATTTGAGATTTTCTTTCCAATTTTCCGGGTAGATTTTTGTAAAGATGAGTTAGATGTAGTGTAATATAAGTGCTGATGGTGCCCAGGTTAAAACCTCAGCCCAGCTCCTGTTGTATGTGAAATTTGTTTCACGCCCATCTTGAATGATAAGTTGTTATGGTCCTTTCCTCCAAACTGGAGTTGCTTCGCAGCAAAATCGGCTGCTTAATGCTCTCATTTTAGTATTTCACCGATTCTTTTCTGGAGTCTACAACAATTGCGCGAAGCCACCAAGCAAAAAACATAGATTGAAAATTCTACTCCCGTAGTTGAAACTTTGAACTGTCCGCCACCCAAGATTTGAGGTTGGCAGGAAAAGCTCAGAACACACTCTGCTTTCAACTAGCGACCGGTTTTTCTGCTCGAGTACATGAAAAGATGGTGCTATTTCGTATTGTTAAGCTCAGAGGACTAATGTATAGAAGAATTCACTTGGGTCTACACATGTGTCTTCAAACTGAGCACATCTACCTCCCTTACATGTATATCAAATTCTCAATGCGTAATCAATCTGTCCCAAGTTGACACATGGGCAGTTCAAGCAAACTGATTGAAAAAAGAAAGTTCCTTGGACCTTGTTACTACAATCTAATACGAATTCGATTGGAATAAATTTAATTGCAAAGTTAAACATTGGAAACAAACAAACATGTTCACACACGAAAATAAGTTTCCTGCCACTTAAAATTGATCCTTTGTGATCTTTTTTATCGGGATGGGTGGTGGTAATTAGGTTTGAACAATAAACCACAGGTTAATCGGTATGCTGCATGCCTTTAAATAGGATCTAATTGCCAGATTCATAAACCAAACATCGAACCCTAACACACCGAACCGGTTGATGGAAAGTATAAGTAATCTGGTGTACGAAGTAAGGTTGTCAAACCCGTTCCAATTACTCTCAATTTTGCTAACCGGAGGAGATGGGACTTGTTTGGAGCTTTTTGGGTCGAACCTTTGAGCAGCAGAGGAGTAAGCGACGCTTTGATTAATTGAAATTAATGAGAATGGAGGTTGAAATAATTGAAATTTACAAGACTGATGGCCATGGAATTAAGGATTTGGAAGCATAGCTGCGTAAGAAAGAGAGGGACGAAAGAAACTTTAGAGAATTGTACGTTTTTCAGTTTTTCATACTTTTTTCATTTTCTTACCGGGATCAAACTTCATTTTCTTACCGGGCCGAAACAGAACCAGTATGTGTATGTACATACCGACCAGAATTTGCCATAGGTCAGGATTTAAACTGGGATGAAATGAATGATTTTCAGATTGGGATGGTACATAAAGGCCATACCGGGATTGACAACATTGTTACAAAGAGCAAGTACTTTGTCACACGCAAGGAGAGTTTCTATCATGTTCTAAAAACTTGTTAAACTACCATAAATTATAAATGCCAAGATTGTTAATCTTCATTGATTTCAAAGATCCTAGGCGATATATCAAGGAAAGGAACAGCAAAAATTGTTCAGAAACATCTTGTGCAAAGATTACACCAAAATCGATTGTCACAGCCATAAGATTAAATTAACTCTCAGTCTGCTCCCTCAGCCTGCGGATGGTACTCCTGACAGTCACAGCAGCAGCAGTACTGTTCCACACGAACAAAATATGTGATTAGAACAAGCACAGAATAAGATTCGCATAGAACATAAACTTAGCAAGTAAGGTGAATAAACAAAAATCTTACTTCAAAGTGTATGCACCTCCTGCTTTCACCTTGCCACAGTACTTGCAACCCCAGATTCCAACAGCTTTCCTTTTCACAGCAAACTGGAAGAATGAACATTACCAAATTAAAACGTCACAAACTGTTGAGGTGTGCGAGGAGTGAAACATTAAACTAAAACAACATATTAAATGAGAACTTGGATTAACTACCTTCCCACAGAATTCGCAGAAGTACTTGCTGTGCTGGCTGACCTCCATTTTCTTAATCTGCTTCCGCAGACTAGCACCATAACGGGTGCCTGCAATGTAAACATGTTATTAGGACACCCATCTACGGCATAAACATACCCTTTATCTATCTACGGCAAATAACTAGTTATATGCAGTAATAGCAGAACAAGTGACACATTGAGAGAAAAAAAGGAGAGGATGCAGACTAATGAGGGTAATGAAAAAGAACAGCTCCATCATAAACATCACCAAATGGCCAAAATGAAAAGTGTGCAAATGAACACCATATCTACAAAGATACTAAGAGCCAACTGACCTTCTACAAAACAAGCAATCATAAGTTCACTAGTCTTAAGATCAGCATATGTTCACTAACCATTACTAATCTTCGCATAGTATCAAGGTTGAATAAGAGAGAAACAAGGAAGAGCATCTTAATGACGTACCATACTTGCCGACGATACCAGCCTTCTTGGTTCTCTTGGTCTGCAAATCACACCCAAAACAAGAGTGGAAAATTCAGCTAAATGCAAACAAATTAAGAACATACTCATGTTACAAAAATCATTGGATCGCCTGCTAATGTGATCAAATCCGTCGAAATTAGGGTAAGAAGAAACATAAAATAGGGAGAAGATGGAATAGAGAAGGGTAAAGTACCATTTTGGAGCGTTGTTAGAACCCTAGAATCTCTTTTCCTTCGTTTCGGCCTTCTGAAACCCTTTTGCTCTTCTGCTTCGGAGTTATATATCGCGGCCGAAAATACTAATGCGTGCTGAGCCCTAGGCATGGGAATGCTGGGCTGGGCTGGGCTGGGCTGGGCCTATTAGAGTGTTCTCATATAGGTTTTTTTATCGTGGCCCAAACTTTGGGCTTAAAAAATACTTTTCCCTGACTAAATTTAAGAGGAGATTTGAACTCTTTCGGCTATATTTGTTTTAGAATTTAAATTTAAATTAGGTTCATGAGAAATAGTTTAATTACTTAAAATTAATCTCATACTAAAAATGACAAAAGAAATCCGAGAAAAAAGAAGAAGTAATCCTTATGCACCCATTTTATATAGGGGAAATAGCTTAAAGGACCCCTGTACTATACGCGAAAACCAAAAACCTCTCCTATCTTTCAAAAATGCCTATACACCTCCCCTGTACTAAGGTCTCCGTCCACTTTGACCAACGGACCGTTAGTGTTGACCGTTGACTTTAATTAAAAAATTCCAAAAAAATGTAAAAATTCCAAAAAAAATTTCAAAATTTCAAAAAAAATGTAAAAATTCACAAATAACATCTAAATTTTTTTTCAAAATCTAAAAAATTGTAAAAATTCAGAAAAAATGTAAGAATTCCAAAAAAATATATAAAAATTTCAAAAATATCTTTAAATTTACAAAAAAAATGGAAAAAATCACAAAAATATATAATTTTTTTTAAAAAATGTAAAAAATAAAAAATACACAAAAAATTCAGAAAAAAATAAAACATCGAGAAAATGTAAAAATCCAAAAAATATATAAAAATTCATAAAAAAATTAATTAACCTAAAAATCCAAAAAAAAATGTAAGAAACCCAAAAAAAATGTAAAAATTCCAAAAGAAATAGACAATTCTTTAGGTAAATTAATTTTTTTAAAAAAATTTAATTTTTTTATATTTTTTATGAATTTTTTACTTTTTTTTTGAATTTTTACTATTTTTTTGGATTTTTACATTTTTTGTGAATTCTTACATTTTTTCAGAATCTTTTATATTTTTATGGATTTTTACATTTTTTCTAGATGTTTTACATTTTTTCTGATTTTTTACATTGTTTTGTGGATTTTTTCTTTTTCTTTTATTTTTTACATTTTTTTATATATTTTTTTAAACTTTTAGATTTTTTTGGAATTTTTAGATTTTTTTTTGGAATTATTACATTTTTTTAGAATTTTTAGATTTTTAGGTTTATTAATTTTTTTGTGAATTTTTACATTTTTTAGTTTTTTTAATAAAAAATTAAATGTTTTTTGTGAATTTTTACACTTTTTATATTTTTTTACATTTTTTTAGATTTAAAAAAAAATTGATATGTTTTGTGAATTTTTATATTTTTTAAAGATTTTTTAGATTTTTTTGAAGTTTTTAAATTTTTTATGAAATTTTTATATTTTTTCTGATTTTTTTAATTAAAGTCAACGGTCAACACTAACGGTCCGTTGGTCAAAGTGGACGGAGACCTTGCTTTGCTCGGTCAACGTAGTACAGGGGAGATGTATAGGCATTTTTGAAGGATATGGGAGGTTTTTGGTTTTCGCGTATAGTACAGGGGTGTTTTAAGCTATTTCCCCTTTTATATATTAAGCGTAGATGCAGAGTATAACCAAAGGTTTAGGTAGCGTTTGGTTCACGGAATGTTACTTTCTCCTTTGGAATCATGCTCCCAAGAAAATGATACCCGGGAGAGTGATTGAGGGGAATGTTAGTTTTTTGTGTTTGGTTGGGATTTAAGATTCCCGGGAAAGTAACATTATTGTGTTTGTTTTGTACTTGGGAATCCTCAGGAAAGTAAGAAAAATAACTACTTTATCCTTTTCTATATTTGTGTCTTTGTTATCTTGTTAGGTATATAATTATTCTTTTCTATATATACTGTGCTACACAGTTTCCTCTAAACACGTTAGACTTTCTCTTTATTTAATTGTCTATCTTTCAACAATCAAAATATCAAATGAGTTTGTTTTATAACTATGGTTTTTTGCAGGTTAAAGAAAATGACAAGTGACATAACCTTCGTATTAGAGTCCTTGAAAATTATAACAAAGTATGACACATATTGTTCCAACAATGCAAAAAAATATAACTGCAACAATAGATAAGTCTAAGATCAAGATTTCTTGGATGATTTGTTCCCGTTCCTAACCGTATTTTCTTCTACCTATTATTATTTACATCATTACTATGTAATTTTTATGTGATTATTATAATTTTGATGTCATTATTCTAATTTTGATGTAATTAATATAATTTGGCGAAGTTTTAGAAAACAGAAAAGGAAAAAGACGATTTATTAGGTTATTTTTATAATTAGTTTTGGATAAATATGTCATTTAACAAAAAAAATTAACTTTCCCTGTAGGGGGGGGGGGAATCACTCTCCCCACCCTCTAGTCAAGGAATCACTTTCTCCCATTTTTTGGAAAGTCGAGACGGTTAAGGAAAGTTGGATTCCAGAGGAGAGTGATTCCTTGTCGCAACCAAATGCAATAAAGCTCAGAATCTCAAATTCTCGAATCACTTTCCTCTTTGATTCCGCCAACCAAACACTTTTTAAGGTAAAGTGTGAAGCACTTAATTTTCGAGTTTATAATTAGAGCAAATCTCAAAATTGTATAACCGAATAATGATTTAAATATTAGAGTGCTGCTACAAATTTGAATCCAACATATTCATTTGTTTTGAGGGACTTTCTCTTCTCATTTCTTAGCATCTATTATTATTTTGAATGAAATCAACTTTTTTTTCTTGATAGGAAAAAGAAAGAAATAATTTTGTCACAAATTCTTTTTTAAAAGTAATATTAAAATTACTAATATTTTTTATTATGAACAATGCCGGACTTCATTTGGTTGCAATCCTGTGTGGACGTTCTATATGAGACTGGTTGGAAATTACTCTAAGCACCCCACCCTTATTTTTCATGTTTTTTTTCTCCGTAAATACATTTCTCATCTCCATTCTCATTCTCTCGATTAACCAACTGAATTCTTGAGTTTCACTATCATCATCTTGCTCTCGTTTCAGGTTAAAGGATAGTTGTTCGATGGTAGTTGAAAGCGATGATGGTGAGTGGATCGCCGGACCGGAGCACAAATTGTGATGGTGAGAGGAGATCTTGTTGTAGAGGCCTTCGTTACAACTCAATGGGATCTGTTGTTTCTATATTTTTCAAAAAAAAATTAGCCACAACTTCAGAGCTATTCACTATTTGTTCGACTCCAAAAGTCATCAAAACATTTTCCTTACTTATTTAAGCAAATAATTATTAAATTATTAAATTATTAAATCATATATAACCGGTAAAGGTGTGTTTAACTTGAAAAATAAATGGTTTAAATCCAAAATTGACACCTGCACTTGAATTGATTGACTCATTTGGTACCTCTATTTGTAAAACAGTTTAAAAGGTACTTGCACTTGAAACATATGACACATTTGACACTCCTCACTCACACCGTTGGCCGTCTACCGTTATTTGCTGATGTGGCATGCCACATGGCTTGACACGTCATCAACATGATGACATGGCATGCCACATCAACATATGTTAATTAAATTATTTTTTCTTTTTCTTTCTTTCTTTTTCTTTTTCTTTTCTTTCTTTTTCTTTCTTTCTTTTTTCTTTCTCTTCTTCTTCCACGACAACCAGCCACCAACCCCACTCCTATCCTCCTCCCAATCAATTAAAATCAATTAATCAACAACCACCATTTGATTCAAGAAAAATGGCCGCTGCAGCTCCTCCACCTCCGCCGTCCACACCCCCAACCTCCCCTACTAGCATCCCCGACACCAAAGATTCCACCACTCCTTACTGCTGGTTCTGTTTTGCCGTTGGTGCTGGAGGAAGAAGATAGTTTGATTGTTGTGTTTAATTTAATCGTTGGCTGGGTTTAATTTAACTGTTGGTTGGTTTAATCTTTGGTTTGGGTTTAATGTTAGTATGGATTAATTTGATGTTGGATTGAATTGCTGTTGGGTTTTGTTGCTACCCGAATTTTGATTTACGTCACAACTTTTTTTGTTTATTACATGTCGTATTAATAGCCCGTTTACGTCAAATTTCAATCAACTTTTGATCAAAGACTATTTATTTTAATATTTCATGTCATTTCACGTCTTTTAAATTTTTCGTATTTTTCTCGTATTTTCGACTAAAACCGTATTTTTCGGTTTTCGTCAACGTATTTACGTATTTTTATGATTATTGCGTTTAATACCCCGTCTAGGTCAAGTTCTTGTCAATTCTTGGTCATAGGCTAGTTTGTTTAAAATTTTGTGTCATCTCGTGCCTTTTATTTTTTCGTACTTTCAACTGTCTTCATTCGAACTTTTCTCGGTCTCGAGCAAGTTTTCTCGGACCAAGGTTCGAACGCACTATTTCTTTGTTTGATAATTACGTGTCAATTTTCTCTTTCACACCACCGCATTCAATTTCGTTCAATTTACGTCGTAAGGGCATTTATTTTGCGCACGAACGTGTTGACACTTCCGAAAGAGAAAATGAACACGTCACCTCAACTTTCGCGTTTATTCACTGTATATTAGTTTTCTCGGCTTATTTTTCTACACATAGTTGGATCTCGCTTCGGGTTTATTTTCATTTTCGAGCGATTTCGCTAGTACAAAAATATCCCGTTCGTACCCCAAAAATAGGATAAATGTTACATAAATGCCATTTAATTCCTTCTCATCCTCCAGCTCGATTCCAGCTTGCCTTGCTCATCACCTAGCCACACAATCAAACTTGCTCACCACCTAGCCACACAATCAAACTTGCTCACCACTCCGGCCACTGTTCATTATCATCATTTTCCTTCTTTTGTTCCCGTCCATTTGCAGCCACAAGCCGGAACCGACTCCAACTTTTTTTCTCCCCTATAAATAGCAAGCTTCAAGCACCAAATTAAGGGCACCAAATCCTCCTCTTAATCTCTACTTCTTGCTCATCCTTCTTGGCCAATAGCTCTCCCGGAAAGGTAATCTACCTCTCTCTCTCTAGTTGCTTCAATTTTCGTTTTTCATTATAATGCATGAATAACTTGTTAAAACTTGTCTAAAATGCTTAGTTTCCATGTTAGTAATTGATCGCGCGTCGAACACGTCAAATATAGTAGTGAAATAGTTATGGAATTGGGGGTAGAAATACAACTTATCACTGTCTACAAAGATTTGTAGATGATGGTAAGAGGATCGTCCACAGAGACCTCTAGGAAACGTAGTTCTTGAGTTTGACTTCCTCGTCACTGAGTTTGGGTTTGGTTGGTATCTGAAACTGAAAGACAAAACAAAAAGGTAGCGAAAACAGTTTAAAGTAGTATTGGCCAGAGTCTAGGCCAAGACTGGGGTCTAGATTAGGAATAAGTCTAGTAATATGGAATTCCAGGTAAGGGTGATGTGAGCTTGCGTTCTTATGACTCGATCACGGACTCTAGGATGTTCATCTCTTCGTTTGTAGCACTGCTATAGAGTGGAGGTACTCCTGTTCACTCCTGTCTTCCCTCCTCTTCAAATTACCTGGCGGGTACTCCCTCTCCTGATAATCCTAGCCAAGGGACACCTTGCTGGTTAAAGGGTTTATCCATTTGACTGCTGTCTTGAATGGTTGCTCACCTCTTCAATAGTACAGGGGAAGACAATGCCTAGGTCAAGGTGTTTCCCCACGGAAACCCTAGGTTGTCAATCTGGTCTTGACCTAGATTACCTATTCTTCTAGTCTGGCGCGAGACTAGTCACCTACTTCGTCTAGCCGGCGGGTACTCCCTCTCCTTCTAGACTGATTACAACTCTTCTCTACTAGGGTGCAAGGATGATCAAACCTTGTCTCTAGTGAGTAAGCGATAGATTAAGTTCAAGAAATAAATAAATACAAAGGAAGAAATTATGAAGTACGAAAGATGTCTCACGAATGCATAAGAACTTCAGCTCATCAACCCTTACCAAGAATGGGTGTTTAGTTACTCATACTCATGAATAAAAAGATAAAATATTTAATTGCATAAATAATATAAATCCGAGATAATAAAATCCGGAGCAAAGTGTAACAATGTCGAACTAAGAAAAGAGAAGAAGGATTGCCTACTGTTCGATGTGGACAGAGGTGAATAATGTCTTGCTAAAATAGCCCTCAGAACCTCTGTCCCAATCCAACTCTAATCCCTAGAAAATCTCCTAAAAGATTATTACAATTAATTGTTCTTAAAATGGAAACTAAATCGCTAAAATAATAAAGAGGGAGATCCCATTCGGGATTCTACATAAGATTGTCTTCAGATCCCTCTAAAATAGCGGAACAGCTGCTATGTGCCAGCTGTAAGAGTCCAACGTTGAAAGCGGTCCAAACGCTCCAAAGTGTTGTCTTTATCGCGAATGCGTCTTGGCCACAGTCTTGGCCAAGACGCTCATGGTATGCGCGCTGCGTCTGATGCGAATGTGTCTAGGCCAAGATCCAGGCCTAGACTCGGGTAATGCTGCTCCAGCTCTCTTCTGTTCAGTTTCCTCCAAAGCTGCCTTCCAGATCAGATCTGCTAAGATGTGGGAAAACAAGGATAAATCAACAGATTTACTGTCCAAAATAACTAGTAAATGGACAATAAAACTTGATGAAATACAATGCAATCAAACTCCCCACACTTAAACTATGCTTGCCCCTAAGCATACAGACTCAAAGACTCACTTAAATAAAAATAAATAAAAACATACCAAACAAAACACACATCCTGAACCCCCCGGACTTTCTCAATTTCAGATTGCTTACCCTTCCACTGGATCTGCCAAGATACTTCAATAAGATATCAAATGCAAGACTAACAAGGAATGATCAATACCCCAAACACACACCTTCCACATGGTATCAGGACACCCTAATAGCAAAGATCGATAAGGAAGAAGGGAAACAGAGTTAACCAAAAATTTGAGCCCCACCTAGTGTCGTCTATCCATAAGTGCCTAAAGACTTGGTGCCATTTAAATCACTTTGACAGATTTATTTTATTTTTTGTTTCTTTTTCTTTTCTTATTCTCTTTTATGTCTTTAAAATTTTTTTCTTTTTCTTTTGACAACTCAAGTGTCCTTTGTATGTTTACAGACACAGCACATAGACAGAGCTTGTCCTTTTCAGCGGGGACTTCCACCTTTGCTATGTCTGACCTATGACATTCCAGCACCTTATTTGCCTCACACTACAAGTAGATAGAACGACACACTCAAATCAGCTAACCCCATCATCCTAAGAAGAGTTAAGGTACTAGCTAAGTGTCCCTACGACCATGTGGATGATAAATGTTTGGAAACATCAGATAACATGCCCCTTGGGCATTGATCATTTACGCTCATTTGCTTCCCTGTTACTAAAGCATTGTATCCCCTAGGGAAGTGTCTAAATGCAGTCTCACCAAAAGACTAAACAATCTAAGCAAGAAAACAGGGATTCGGATGTGCACACAAAAATAGACGCAAAACATGCAGAAAAATACAAATAAAAATCATGCATTTGACAGACTATATACTGGACAAACTGACATAAAAAAAAAAAATTTAATACACATTAATTTGACTCACAAAACAGACGCAGGACACATAGTCAAACATTCAATATTCACAAAACACAAGACATATTTAACACCCTCCCCACACTTAAAAATACACAATGTCCTCATTGTGTGGAGAGGCAAAAATTAAAAACAGAAAAGAAAGTAAGGAAAAGAAAAGTACGACCTGGGGGCAGAAGCAACTCATGTTGCTGGGGTCTGGGGATCTTGGCCAGAGGCTTGGCCTAGATCAGGGGCAGGAGAGGATATTGGCTTGGGCTCTTTTGGTGGAGGAGGAGGCATCGACGGGCGGGATGCGTTCGCTGGCTGGGCCGATGGCTGGGGTTTTTCCTCCTCATCAGAGGATTCTGAGTCACTCTCTGAGCTCAGATTGTCATGGAGATCCTTGAGGATCTTGAAATGGGCTTCGAGGTGCTGGTAAACGTGGAGGACGTTTTTCCTTGTGAGCTTCATCTGCTCAAGGAGGACGTCCTGCCTGTCATTAAGGCATTGGGCCCACTGAGGCACCACATTCCTGATGGGTGCTTGATTCTGGTCTTGGCCCTTGTCTTGGCCAAGACGATCGAGGATGATCTTCTGCTGCTCAAGGATGAGCAGCTGGCGAGCTTGGAATTCTCTTGCCCACTCAGGTGGCTCACCGGTGCTACTGGCAGGGGGGTCTTGGCACTTGTCTTGGCCTAGATCGACTGCAGCAGCAGGAATCGTGGTGTCTTGGCCAGCGTCCTGGGCAAGATCGCCCTCTGCTTCTTCTCCTGGTATGACTATGGGACGCAACTTGTATTGCCCTCCATTTTTCTTTGAGAAGATGTGGTCCGCCACTGGTGTAAAACCTGTGTTACAAGCAACAAACTCTCCTTCTAAATGGAAATGTCCCATTTGGTCGAAGGATCTAAAATCCAGGATTTTGGGGGAGCAACATCTAAACAAATCAGAGGCAGCAGGATCGAATCTAGCAGTTTGAATGGCAAGCCAAGTAATCAATGATCCAAAAATTAATTTGGTTTTAGACTCACGTGCATGCAATACTTGAACCAAATACAAGCCTAAGTTGACCTTTTTCTTGTGCCTAATGCACCATAACAGAAACAATTCAGACTTGGCTAAATTTCCAGAGACCTTTGTCTTCCCCGAAAGGTTGATAGACAAGGCCCTATGGAGCATTCTAAGAGCAGGGTTTAAAATGGCATGTGCCTTAGAGTTCCTATCAAACTTAGCATTCGGATCACCAGTGATCTCTCTAAAAGCAACATTATTATCCCAATCTTGGGGATAATAAAAAATAGCTTCATCAGAAAAGGCAAATCCTAGCAAAGCATTGAAGGCATCAACAGACAAGTGACTCCATTTATCACACAACCTGAAATTAATCACATCGGGGGCAGCAAAATCTGGTTTGTCTCTACCCCTAACATACAAGGTGGCCTCATCAAACCAGAAGGTTGTGGGAAACTCAAGACACAGTTCAGCAAAAGCATCACACTCAACAGACATAAAAGGGACCCAACCAATCGCATACACATATTCCCTAATTTTATCCCCTAATGCCATCTCATTCAAAAAATCAAACTCTAATCGAGCATAAGCAGGGATATCACAGGCATGCATATCACGCAATTTGGCTTTAAGGTCTGGCGTATCAAATTTCAACCAGTCTTTGAGTGTGTGCAGAGGAGGAAGAGATCGTACCTTAGGAGTCTTGGCCGCAGTTTTGGCCAAGACTAAATCGTCTTCGTCGTCCTCTTCAGAATCCTCCACGACCGCCTTCTATTTCCCTTTGCTCTTGACAGTGGAAGGAGCGGCGATGGTCTTGCTCGGCTTAGGGTTCGGCGGAGGCGGAGACTGAACCGTAATTGGGTTTTTGCCGGCTTTTTGGTCGGTGTCTTTTTGTGAGCCACCTGCTTGATTCGCCCGGACTTTTTGGGCGGCGCAGTGGCTGAATTTTTCTTCGCCGGAGGTGGCGGTGGCGGTGTGGTAAATGTAGCGGCGGCGACAGTAGCAGGAGTGGGTTTCTTTGCAGTGGTTGTCGGAGTCGGGTTAGATGATCCGGCAGCTGCCATCTTCTTCATTAGCCTGCTCTGGCGGCGGCTAGCTCTGTCTCCCGTTGACGCCGGGGCAGAGGTCTTCATCCTCTTCGCCAGAGGAACCTCATCGGAATCCTCATCGGACACGACAACAGCTCGGTCGCCTCCTTGGACACTCTCCTCTGATTCCTCGGGTAAGTCATCTTCGGAGGACATGGAATCGTCTTCCCCTAGTGCGTTGAGCAACCGTCTCGCGGCGGAGAGGGAACTGGTCGGAAGGGCAGTCGGCTGAGCTCCACGGAGATCATCGCTCTCCTCAGGGATGTGGGAAGGCGAAGGACGGCTGGGTGCAGTCATGGGTGCGAGAGGGGAAAGAGATTTGAAAGGATTTTGGGTTTTTGGAGTTTTAGTTTGTGCAGGTGACACTGTGCGATTTTTGGGGAAGAAGAAGGAGAAAGGTCTGCTGCTTTTAGCTCAGGTGAGAGGTTGGATTTTGTTGGACGTGGGGAGATCGTGTCAGAGTGGGAGAAGGAATATGCAGAGGTGGTAGATTAATTTCCCACGTTGCCAATTAATTCCTGTTAATTGGCTTTTTGAAATTGTCCGTTTCAAAAGCAAATAAAGGCTTTTATTTGGTGGCTATGACACGTGTCCCACTATCTCACAAAAGGGCTCTTCACTCGCGAGGTAGACTAGCTCTAAGTCTTGGCCAAGATCTCGGCCAAGACTGCTTCAATTTCCCCACACTTAATTTCCTGCACAAAAATGAAAATAACCCAGTGAAATCAAATGTGACTAAAAATTTAAATATATGCTAAAATTAAAAGAAACAAGGGTTGCCTCCCTTGCAGCGCCCTTATTTTAAGTCCTAGGCTTGACTCTCAATTTTTTTCAGTTGTTTTTGGGTGGCTCGTCCACCTTTTCAGAAACTTTCTCTTCCTGAAAACCCTCAAAGAACGGTTTCAGTCTCTGTCCGTTCACCTTGAGCTCGGCACCTGTTTTCTCATTCCTAATATCTACTGCACCATGTGGGTAAATGTTAGTAATAACAAAAGGGCCTTCCCATCTAGTTTTTAGTTTTCCAGGAAACATTTTAAAACGGGAGTTATAAAGAAGAACTTTCTCCCCTGTGTGGAGAGGTTTTCCAATAATCCGCTTGTCATGGTAAGCTTTCATTCTAACTTTGACAATCAGCTGATTGTCATAGGCTTGGTCCCTCAATTCCTCTAACTCATGGAGTTGTAACTTCCTTTCTTGACCAGCCTCATCACAACTTAGGTTGCACTTTCGTATAACCCAAAATGCTTTATGTTGCAACCCTACTGGTAAGTGGCATGTCTTTCCATAGACTAGCTTGTAAGGTGTCATCCCGATTGGTCCTTTGTAAGCCGTTCGGCAGGCCCACAATGCGTCATCTAACCGCTGGCTCCAATCGCGTCTGTCTAGGCCTACTGTCTTGGCCAAGACTGACTTTACCTCTCTATTTGACACTTCGGCTTGGCCGTTTGTCTGAGGGTGGTAGGCTGTGGATATCCTATGTGTGATGCCATATTTCCTGAAAAGAGAAGACAAAATCTTGTTGCAGAAGTGGGTTCCTCGATCACTAATGATCCCTCGAGGAATCCCAAATCTGTTCAAGATATTAGATTTAATAAAGGAAATAACAGTCCTAGCATCATCATTTTTAGTGGCTTTCACCTCTATCCATTTTGATACATAATCCACAGCTAAGAGAATATATCTGTTGCCAAAGGAAGTTGGAAAAGGTCCCATAAAGTCTATGCCCCATATATCAAATATTTCACAAGAAAGAATAAAATTCATAGGCATTTCATTTCGGGAACTAATGTTTCCTACTTTTTGACAAGCCGGACAAGTTTTACAAAATAGGGCACTATCCAGAAAAATTGACGGCCAATAGAAACCAGCCTCTAAGATTTTTAGGGCTGTTCTTCTCGCTCCAAAATGGCCTCCGCATGCTTTGGAATGACAGAATTCAAGTATAGACTTGGTTTCATCTTTAGGTATACATCTCCTTAGCAATTGATCGGATCCTAATTTCCATAAATATGGATCATCCCATACATAGTACTTACTGTCGTGTTTGACCTTTACCCTTTCATAGGTAGTCATATCACCATAGTGCCTACCTGTTACTAGGTAATTCGCTATTTCAGCGTACCATGGCCTCGAGCTTGGCTGGTGTCTAGGCCTAGACTCCGGGCTAGACTGTGTGATAGAAAACAGTTTTTCATCTGGAAATTCTGCTTTGATTTCGTTCGTGTCTCCCTTTGCTAGGCAGCGGCTTAAGTGATCTGCCACGAGATTTTCCCTGCCACTCTTGTCCTTGATTTCCAGATTGTGCTCCTGCAGAAGAAGAATCCAACGGATTAGTCTAGGCTTAGTATCATGCTTGACCAAGAGATATTTTAATGCCGCATGATCTGAAAATACAATAATCTTTGTGCCCAACAAATAAGATCTAAATTTTTCCAAGGCAAAAACTATAGCAAAGAGTTCTTTTTCGGTTGTGGTGTAATTTCGTTGGGCATCATCTAGCATTTTGGATGCATAGTAGATCACGTGAGGGTCTTTTCCTTTCTTCTGTCCAAGAACCGCTCCAACAGCAGCATCACTTGCATCGCACATTAGCTCGAATGGCAAGCTCCAATCAGGGGGTTGAATGATCGGTGCTGTGGTCAATCGTTCCTTCAGTTCTTCGAATGATTTCTTGCATTCTTCATTGAAGTCGAACTCCACCTCTTTTTGCAGTAGTTTGCACATGGGTTCAGCCACCTTTGAGAAGTCTTTTATGAACCTACGGTAGAACCCTGCATGTCCAAGAAAACTACGAACCTCACGCAAGCATGAGGGGTAAGGCAAGTTTTTGATAGTGTCAATTTTGGCTTGATCAACCTCAATGCCCTTTTTAGAGACTACATGTCCAAGGACAATCCCTTGATCTACCATAAAATGGCATTTTTCAAAGTTCAAGACTAAACATGTATCAACACATCTCTTTAAAATATTTTCTAAGTTGTGTAGGCATTGTTTGAAATCATTACCATATACGGTAAAATCATCCATAAACACTTCGATGCTCTTCTCTACATACTCAGAAAATATACTTACCATGCACCTTTGAAAGGTGGCTGGCGCATTACACAACCCAAATGGCATGCGTCGATAGGCAAACGTTCCAAATGGATAAGTGAACGTTGTCTTTTGTTGATCTTCGGGTGCAACGGGTATTTGATGGAACCCTGAGTATCCGTCCAAGAAACAGTAGTGAGACTTTCCAGTAAGCCTCTCTACCATTTGATAGATGAAAGGCAGCGGGAAATGGTCCTTCCGAGTGACTTGATTCAGCCTTCGGTAGTCAATGCATACCCTCCATCCGTTTTGAATTCTAGCTGTTCTTTGAGCTCCATCTTCTCCTTCGATTACTGTTATTCCAGTCTTCTTAGGGACTACCTGCACAGGAGACACCCAATTACTATCAGAGATAGGGTAAATCACACCCGAGTCTAATAGCTTGATTATTTCTTTCTTAACAACTTTCATCATAGGAGGGTTTAATCTCCTCTGGGGTTGCCGAATGGGTTTCTTGTCCTCTTCCAAATGTATTTTGTGGGTACAAATATTAGATGATATCCCCTTGATGTCTGCCATCGTCCAGCCTATCGCTTCTTTGTATTTTTTCAATACAACAATCAATTTGTCTTCTTCATCTCTTGATAGTTTGGCTGAAATAATGACGGGAAGGGTGTCATCTAGGCCTAGATAGGCGTACTTCAGGTGGTCTGGTAGGGATTTCAATTCCAATTGTGGTGCCTGCACAACAGAGGGTAGAAATTTAGGGATCGTTGATTGCACATATTGGTAACTAACTATTTTTCTTCTTTTGTTGGCAGTCTTGGCCGGCGTCTTGGCCAAGCTCAAAGCCAATACTAAGTCTGTATCTTCCTGATCGGCCAAACTGTCCACGACTTCTTGGAGTTCCTCCTGATTTCCCGTGCGGTATTTTAATCCTTCCAATGTTTGAGTGGAAATTCCCCTGCTCAAAACATACTCAAGGGGATCGCTATTATAAATGTCAGCAATTTCTTCAGTAATTGGATCCAAAACATCCAAAAAACTAACACAATGCAAATCATTAGGATGTTTTAGGGCATCAGTGATGCTGACTTTAATTGTTTTTCCACAAAATTCGAGAATAATGCTTCCTTCGAAGCAATCTATCTTCGCTTTCGACGTCCTTAGGAAAGGTCTTCCTAATAAAATATCAGTGGTACAAGAAGGCAATTGAACATTCATCTCTACTATATAAAAGTCAACTGGATAGATAAAATCGTTTACCATTACCAGGACATCCATCACTACACCTTTAGGTCGGATGATTGTTCGATCGGCCAGCTGTATCACTAAGTCAGTCTCTTTCATTGTCCCTATCTTCAAGGTCTCGAATTCGCTTAGAGACATTACATTGATGCCAGCCCCTAAGTCGCAAAGGGCTTTTTCAATGATCTTGCTCCCTATTTGGCATGGAATAGTGAAAGTCCCTTGATCCTTGCACTTTTCAGGGAGTTGTTGTACTGCGGAGACATTTCTGGATAAATTCACTCTCTCAATACCTGCAATTTTCTTTTTATTAGTGCACAATTCTTTAAGAAATTTGGCATAAGAAGGAACTTTTGCAATTAAATCCAACATTGGAATATTCACGGCTATTTTTCCAAAAACAGCCATGAAGTCTCTCGCTTCATCTTGTTTCTTTTCTTTCGAAGATCTTGGTGGAAAGGGTGGTATGATTTCTATAATCTCCTCCTTCTGGTCTGTCTTGACCTGTGTCTTGGCCAAGACAGGCTCTTTTTTCTCTGGTTCTGCGATAACGGTAGGCTTGGCCTGAGTCTTGGTCAAGACTACTTCCGCTTCAGCTTCTTCTTCCTTATCTTCATCCACGTCCTCCGAAAGGATTCTTTTTATTTCCTCATCTGTTTTCGCTCCTTTCCTTTCTGGCAACACAACTCCACTCCTCAAACTCATGGCACTCACGTTGTGTGCTGGATTATTCACCGTGGTTGGGGGTAATTTTCCTTGATTGGCTATTTGAGTTATTTGCTTTTACAGCTCTGCCAAGCTAGTCTGAGTTGACTGCATATGATTCTTCTGCAGCTCCATCATTTGCTTGAGCGTGTCCTCTACTGAGGGGCCAGTTATCTGCAAAGGTCGAGGGGCAGGTGGTAGCTGGGCTAAAGGAGGTTGGCCTGGCGCTTGGCCTAGATTCTGGCCAAGATTCTGATTTGGGGGTCGCGGCACGAAGTTTTGGAAATTGACAGGAGGTTGCTGTTGCTGCTGAGGTACACCTTGATTTTGATTCTGATTTGGAGGAATTGGGTCCCTCCATCTGAAGTTTGGATGTGCCCTCCATGCGTATTGGTTACTTCCTTGGGGAAAGTTTTGCATGCTTCCTTGGTTTTGTGGATACACTGCATTGACCTGACTCACATCATCTGGATGCTGCACCATATAGCAGTTGTTGGTCTGGTGGTCTTGCTGCTGGCATATCCCACAAACAGATGCTACTTGCTCTTGGTTCTGACTTCCTGAAGACATTGAACCTGAAATATTAACAGAGAGGGTTTTAACCATATCAGTTAAATCATTAAGCTTTTGTTCAACATTAATTGCGTTTATGGAAGAAGAAGAAGAATTTCTATCCGAAATTGTGTTATTTTGGCAATTATCTGCCAATGTTTGGAGCAACATTTTTGCTCTTGTAACCGTGAGATCTTGAAGTGCTCCACTTGCGGCTGAGTCCACTTTTTCCTTGCTACTTGGGAGCATCCCATCGTAGAAATATTGTATCATGGTGTTGTCTGCTACGCCATGAGTGGGGCATACTTCTTGCAAATCTCGGAACCTCTGATGGTACTTACTGAAACTTTCACCGCTTCTTTGTTGAATTGCTGCCATGTCTTTCCTGGCTATCCCTGCCTTCGTTGCATTCCAATACTTATTAAGGAACATCGTGGACATCTCCGCCCACGTGTTGATGGTATTATGAGGCAAACTGTAAAACCAGTTCTGAGCTCCCCCCTCTAGAGAGCTTGGAAAGGCTTTCAGCTTCGCTCTCTCCATGTTTATAGTGGTTGGTTTCATAATGTCACACTGGACATGTAAGTTTTTTAGATGCTTGAATGGGTTTTCATTGGAATGGCCGTAGAACTTGGGAAGGTTGGCCACCATGTTGGTCTTTATGGACCAATCATTAGCCACAGGAGGTAGATTAATACAGGAAAAGGTCTCCTGTTCTGATGTTTTGTTCAGCTCCCTCATTGTTGGTTCTGGTTGCTGGTCCGCCATGTCTTGGTCTGAATCTAGGCCAAGACCGTGGTTTAGACTATATTCTGCTTCGGAGTTAGAGCTTTCCGATTCACTTTCTTCTTGGGCTGCTCGTAGTCGAGCTTGCCTCCTTAGCTGTGCTTCGGTCCTAGTGAGATTAGGATTGATGGGCAATAAATCTTGTTCTCTACTTGAGGACCTGGTCATCAACTGTCATAAAATAAAATAAAACAAGAACTAGAAATACCGTTAGAGATCCCCGGCAACGGCGCCAAAATTTGATCGCGCGTCGAACACGTCAAATATAGTAGTGAAATAGTTATGGAATTGGGGGTAGAAATACAACTTATCACTGTCTACAAAGATTTGTAGATGATGGTAAGAGGATCGTCCACAGAGACCTCTAGGAAACGTAGTTCTTGAGTTTGACTTCCTCGTCACTGAGTTTGGGTTTGGTTGGTATCTGAAACTGAAAGACAAAACAAAAAGGTAGCGAAAACAGTTTAAAGTAGTATTGGCCAGAGTCTAGGCCAAGACTGGGGTCTAGATTAGGAATAAGTCTAGTAATATGGAATTCCAGGTAAGGGTGATGTGAGCTTGCGTTCTTATGACTCGATCACGGACTCTAGGATGTTCATCTCTTCGTTTGTAGCACTGCTATAGAGTGGAGGTACTCCTGTTCACTCCTGTCTTCCCTCCTCTTCAAATTACCTGGCGGGTACTCCCTCTCCTGATAATCCTAGCCAAGGGACACCTTGCTGGTTAAAGGGTTTATCCATTTGACTGCTATCTTGAATGGTTGCTCACCTCTTCAATAGTACAGGGGAAGACAGTGCCTAGGTCAAGGTGTTTCCCCACGGAAACCCTAGGTTGTCAATCTGGTCTTGACCTAGATTACCTATTCTTCTAGTCTGGCGCGAGACTAGTCACCTACTTCGTCTAGCCGGCGGGTACTCCCTCTCCTTCTAGACTGATTACAACTCTTCTCTACTAGGGTGCAAGGATGATCAAACCTTGTCTCTAGTGAGTAAGCGATAGATTAAGTTCAAGAAATAAATAAATACAAAGGAAGAAATTATGAAGTACGAAAGATGTCTCACGAATGCATAAGAACTTCAGCTCATCAACCCTTACCAAGAATGGGTGTTTAGTTACTCATACTCATGAATAAAAAGATAAAATATTTAATTGCATAAATAATATAAATCCGAGATAATAAAATCCGGAGCAAAGTGTAACAATGTCGAACTAAGAAAAGAGAAGAAGGATTGCCTACTGTTCGATGTGGACAGAGGTGAATAATGTCTTGCTAAAATAGCCCTCAGAACCTCTGTCCCAATCCAACTCTAATCCCTAGAAAATCTCCTAAAAGATTATTACAATTAATTGTTCTTAAAACGGAAACTAAATCGCTAAAATAATAAAGAGGGAGATCCCATTCGGGATTCTACATAAGATTGTCTTCAGATCCCTCTAAAATAGCGGAACAGCTGCTATGTGCCAGCTGTAAGAGTCCAACGCTGAAAGCGGTCCAAACGCTCCAAAGTGTTGTCTTTATCGCGAATGCGTCTTGGCCGCAGTCTTGGCCAAGACGCTCATGGTATGCGCGCTGCGTCTGATGCGAATGTGTCTAGGCCAAGATCCAGGCCTAGACTCGGGTAATGCTGCTCCAGCTCTCTTCTGTTCAGTTTCCTCCAAAGCTGCCTTCCAGATCAGATCTGCTAAGATGTGGGAAAACAAGGATAAATCAGCAGATTTACTGTCCAAAATAACTAGTAAATGGACAATAAAACTTGATGAAATACAATGCAATCAGTAATGCTTTCCTTGCTCCAATTTAATTGTATGAGGCTTTGAGTAATTAATGGATATATATGCATATTAATTAACTAGCTCTTTCCATGTAAAATTGAAGTTATTCTTGACGTGTTTTGTTGCTGTTTTTATTGCCATAATTTATTGCTTTTGTGGTGTAATTATTGCAATCATTTTAAGTAAAGATGATGAAAGATGAAATTTTGGATATATGGCCATGGTGGCCGGCTGAGAAATAAAGAAAGGAAGAAGAAGAAAGGGTGAGTGCGGGAAAAGGAGAAAGGCAAAGGTGATGGGCTTGATTTTATCACAAGCCCATCTTGATTAAATGAAAGTTGGGCTTGATTTCATCACAAGCCCAGCCACTGTTTTGGACCAATATCGAGCCCGGCCCATTTAATTTTCGTACAAGAGTTTCGTATACGTGTTGTCAATTTTTCGTATAACTTTCGTGTTTAATTTCTCGTAATTCTTGCATGCTTTAAATACTTTGTTTTTTAAATTAAAATTTGGGCTTGGCTTGTGCCAAGCCCATTTTTTAATGTCTAAAAATCCCTTGTGGGGCCCACTTATTTTCGTATATGCCATGTATAATTTTCGTATGTCATGTATAATTTGTTTCGTATGCTATGTATACTTTTCATATGTCATGTATAATTTATTTCGTATGCCATGTATAATTTTCATATATGCCATGTTTAAATTATTGGGAAATAATTAATATGCTTGCATGATTTAATGACTTATTTATGCCATGTTGTATTTATTTAATTGCTTGCATGTTATAAATAATTTGTTGAGTTGTTTGCCATGTTTTATTTAATTAATTGCTTACTTATCGTAAATCAAATAAATATTGCATGTGCTCTTTATTATTTATTTATCTTCAAACTATCGCTAACATTTGCAATTGGCAAGGTTGATCAAGACCACGCAACGCGGGTACGTCTTTCTTCTAAGTCTCTTTTATTTATTTAATGTCTTTCGCAAAATATTATTTTCATGTATGTTATCTAAAAATGCTAAAAAAAACTTATAATTATATGCATGATAAAATCCACCCACATGCTTACATGTTTACATCACTTGCGTTTAAATGCCATGAGATTAATTGCTTTCTTGTTAAGTGATATGCATGGTGGCTTCGATCCCACACGGTTATTTGCATTCATTAAATTAACATCATGCTAGTATTTATCCATGATAGGATCACTTAGTAATTAATTAATTAATCATGCATGGCCCGATGATATAAAGGGGGGGAAACGTCCGCTCTAGCATAACGAACAAACGGTAACCCCGTCCTTCGTGTCCCGATCGGAAATAGCATGTCCCTACGAAAATGCTAAGATGTAACGTCACCTTTGAGGGCCAAAACGTGTCAAAAATGTTTAGATAATCGGAAAGTGACCCAATTCTAGTACGCGGATTCAGCCGACATGATTCAATCATTTGCCTATGTAAATGGTTGGAAAGTGGCCTGGATTCGTAGGAAGGAGGAGGTTGACATGCTTCGATCGTTTAAACAAATCTTTGTATATCAAAACTGTCTTCAAACACCTTTATAACCGGTAACCTATTTTAGGGTGTGACTTGGGTGCCTAACACCTTCCCAAGTCCACAATACGACCTCGAACCGTTGTTCAATGGTTTAGACCACATATGCCTTAGTTTTTATTTTTTATGCCATGACGCTTAGGTTCCCTAAACCTTAGAAAATAGGGTGGCGACTTCATTGTATTATGCGAAGCATCCATTCATGCTTAGCATCCGCCGCGAACCTTAAACTCGTTTTTTTCAAACGAAAAAGGGGGTGCGACAGTTTGGCGACTTCACTGGGGACTAGTAGGGTCGAAGCCGGTTTTTTTTTTAGGTGTTTGTTTTTTTTTTTGATATATTGTTTTCGTGACTATTTGTTATTGTTTTGATCAATTGTCATACGCATTACATGCATAGGCCCTACACCCAAGGGTCGCCTTACCAAATAAGTTTAGGACGGGGAGTAAGGACACCCTAGGACACGAGTCCTGGGTAATGTTCTCGAAACCCAACCCGCTCGAACCCTTAAAGCTAGCCGGACGGTTGGCCTCCATTCTAGTACGCAGATTCAGCCGACATGATTCAATCATTTGCCTATGTAAATGGTTGGAAAGTGGCCTGAGTTCGTAGGAAGGAATAGGTGGTCGCCTTACGACACTTTTTGGACCATTCTATGGTATCGTCGGGAACCTTCAGGCCGTTAGAACTTTAGTCAACGTCAAAAGCCCCCATCACGTGCATCATACTTGTTTTGTCGTGGCTTGGTTTACCACGTTTTCTACATTTTTCTTCTCTTTCGCACTAATCTAGCAATGCATGTAAAGAACCTAGCAACATATTTTGTGTAAGTTGCTAATGCAGGGACTCTGTTTCGTGTTCTTTCCCCAAGACCCATCCTGCTTGTTCAAATGACAGTGCCTACGCTACTTTCACTTGATACTTTTGGGGGAAGAAGTTTTGGGAATCAAGTTGCACAAGGGTATATGATGAAATCCAGTTTTCATTTCCGATATTGCGGCCAAGATTGGGGTAGAGGAAGTGGGGATGCAAAAAGGAGAGATTGCGCCATTATAACATTTTTATGAGCAAAAGGATCCCGACTTCCAAGATTGACGCCTTCAGAATCAAGCATCTGTTGCTCAGATTTTTTTACCCCATGCAACAATGTTCCTAGACTTTGTCTACTAGCCTTTAGATAAATCTAGATAGTTAAATCAACTTGTAATGGTTGTAACCCCTTTTGGATGAAAAAAAAGTATCAATGACAAAATTCGGATAATTACGAAATGCGTTTTTCTCTCTCACACATCCAAAAGACATCGAACGGCCATCGCCTACAATCAAATCAACCTTCCCCACCAAAATTAACCATATATAAAGCCCACCAAAAAAAAAACACACGAAGGACTGACCTTGAAAAAAAAAACACGCTCACAAAAAAAAATTCAGAACGCAAGAAGTAGTTGTTTTGGGTTCAGCTGCACACTCTTTTATCTTGGCCAATATGAATACAATTGGCTAGGAATTTTCGCTTTACCAAAACACGAAAAACGTTCGTAACACATAGAAATCCACCATTAACAAATTTCATAATCTTCGGAACAGCCCATTTTCTCCAAACGAGTTCAGAACACAAAGACAACTCCATTTCTCGGCCTCAGCTGCACAATCTTTTGTCTTGGCCAAAATGAAGATAATTTGCACAGAATTGCCACTAGACCAAAACATGAAAGATGTTGAAAACAGGCCGAAATTTAACCATCCAAACTTTCATAAAGTTCTGGGTGGCCAAACTCTCACAAAAAATTCGGAACGCAAGGGAAGGTCGCACTTTCTCGGCCTCAGCTACGCAATCTTTTGTCTCGGCCAATAAGAACACGTTTGGCTCCGAATTTTCACCCAACCAAAACACGAAAGATGTTCATCACACATAGAAATCCACCCCCATCAAATTTCAGAATTTTCGGAACAACAAATCTCTCGCAAAAAAATTTAGAACGCAGGGGCGGATGCTCCTCGGTCTCAGCTGCGCGATCTTTTGTTTTGGCCAATAGCAACGTGATGTACTCGGAATTTCTACTCGGCCAAAACTCGAAAGATGTTCCCAACATCTTGAAGTTCATCCATACCAAATTTCAGATTTTTCGGAGCAGCATAGCTCCATCCAAGGAGGCCGCAATCGGCTCCCAAACCTGTCTCTGGCGGTATACCGCCTGGCCCCTAGCGGTATACCGCTAGCTTCGCTCCAATTCCCATCGAAATCATTTTTTTGGCCTCCAAAATCATCCGCTCAGCTGCGCGATCTTTTTTTTTGGCCGATATCAACGTCATTTACTCAGAATTTCCACTCGGCCAAAACATAAAAGATGTTACCAACATGTTTAAGTTCACCCATGAAAAATTTCAGAAACTTCTGAGCAGCCAATCTCTTTCAAATAATTCTAAACTCAAGGGCAGCTGCTCTACTCGGCCTCAGCTGCGCGTTCTTTTGTTTTGACCAATATCAACACGATCGGCTAAGAATTTCCACTTGGCCAAAACACGAAAGATGTTAATAACACCTTGAAGAATTTCCATACCAAAAATGGGATCTTTCCGAGCGGCACATCGCCCACAAACAAATTCGGACATAAGGCAAACAGTTTTCTCGGTCTCAGCCGTGCGATCTTTTGTCTCAGCCAATATGAACACATTCGGCTCAGAATTTCTGTTCGTACAAAACACGGAAGATGTTTGTAACACGTTAAAGTATGTTCCTACCAAATTTCGGGATTTTTGGAGCAGTGCACCTCAGCCAAAAAGCAAGCCCCGCGAAAGGCCATCTCTGGCGGTATACCGTCTGGCCCCTGGCGGTATACCGCTAGCTTCGGCTCCGAAATCAGTTTTTCACCCCCAAAATCATTCGTTCAGCCGCGCGCTCATTTGTTTTGGCCAATATCAAAGCGATGGACTCAGAATATCCCTTCGACCAAAACACGAAAGATATTCGTAACATATTGAAGTATGTCCACACCAAATTTCAGAGCATTTGGAGCAACAAATCTCTCGGAAATAATTTAGGCGTGAGGATAACTACTCTACTCGCTCTCAGCTGCGCGTTCTTTTGTTTTGACCAATATCAACACAATCGGCTAAGAATTTCCACTTGGCCAAAACACGAAAGATGTTCATAACACCTTAAATAATTTCCATGCCAAAAATGGAATCTTTCCGAGTGGCGCATCTCCCACAACAAATTCGGACATAAGAAGGACAGTTTTCTCGGTCTCAGCCGTGCGATCCTAGGTCTCGTCCAATATGAATGCATTCGGCTCAAAATTTTCACGTAGTCAAAACACGACAGATGTTGACTTCGGGTTGGAGTATGCCCGTACCAAGGATCGAAGTTTTCTGAACAACAGACCCCTCGAAAAACCCTTTAGAGATGACCTTAGCTACTCATTCCAGGCCACTTCAGAAGTTTTATTAATAGCATCCAAGATCACAGGGCATCGCTAGAATAAATGAAGACTTCCCTCACGTCTCCACCAAGAGCACCAACCCAAGGGGCACCCGTTTCTCGCTCCCCCTAAAGTATCAAGTGAAAGAGTGGCCGGGAGATTGATCAAAGCAGCGTGGAGGCCTCGAGGTTAATACACACATTATCGCTTATACTTATTTCTCTTCACTTTGTTTTCTTTTCAAGATAACGATAGCTCCTCGAAAGAAAACTACTCCACCAAGGCTTCCCGCAACTAGACTACAAGCAAGAAAGATGGCCGAACAAGTTAAGACCGACGGAAGGACAGCCGCTAGGATAGCCGAACTAGAAGAACAGGTCAAGATCGCCACGGAGAGGGCCGCTCGGGCCGAAAAAGAACGAGATGAGGCCACTGAAGTACCACCCAGTTTCGATTCAAGCCAAATGATGGCACCTTCCTCGTCCGTTGTTTTCGGGCCTTCAGGACCCCAAGCATTTACCCATCCCCTCTCCGGACCTTCAGGACCCCAAGCATTTACTAATCCTGGGGGTCAGTGGAAATGGAATGATCCCTTCAGAGCATCTGCCGACACCAACACCAACCCTAACACTGGGGGAGAAAATATCCCAAACTTACAACATACCTTGGGTAACCTCGCCTTAAACCCCGGGAAAAATCTGATCCGTCAAGAGGTCCCAGGATTCCACCCTCCCCAAACCCACTACACTCAGGTCATAAACCCCAATCCTATGGGGACCCAACCCCCATTTACAAACCCAACACAACCACTAGGCATGCAAGAACCCTTTGGTACCAACCCGATCTTCACCGAAAGACCAAACATCGATAGATTGAGCCTGCTAGAAGAAAGGCTCAGAACCATCGAAGGAACCGATCCCTTTGACTCCATGGGTCCCGCCGATATGTGCATGGTCCCAGGGATCATAATGCCTCCTAAATACAAAGTGCCAGATTTCGAGAAGTATACAGGGGTCGAGTGCCCAAGGACTCACCTCAGGGCCTATTGTAATAAGATGGCAGAGATGATACACAACGAACCCCTGTTGATCCATCTGTTCAGGGAAAGCTTAGCCAAGCATGCGTTAACTTGGTACATGGGCCTAGACAGAGCCAAGATCAAGAATTTGAGGGATTTATCCGATGCTTTTTTCAAGCAATACAAATTCAACATAGAGGTAGCCCCAGACCGCTCCGATCTCCAAAATCTTGAGAAAAAATGGAAGAATCGGTGAAAACTTATGCTCAGAGGTGGAGAGAACTAGCTTCCAGGATATCTCCTCCTTTGCATGACAAAGAGCTCTTATCAATTTTTGTGGATACCTTCGAAATTCCTTACTACACCTATCTTATCTCCAATCCGTCGAGTAACTTTTCCGACATGGTTCTAGTGGCCGAAAGGGTAGAACAAGGAATCAAGTCTGGGAGGATCATTGTTTCTGCACCAGAAGTGACACCTAAGAAAGCGCCTCATTTAAAGGAAGATGTCAACTCGGTCTCACACCGACCTGGTCACAAACAACCTTTCACACCACCAGGCAGCCCGCCAAATAACCCAAGCAATCAAGATAAACGAGGTGACCGTGAGGACCAAGGGTCGCAACCATTCTTTTCCGTCCCTGCAAGGGAGGTTTACGAGCATCTATTAGCGGTTGGGCAAATTACGCCCATCCCCACTCCACCAGCACAACCTCCTTACCCGAAGTGGTACAATCCTAGTGCTACGTGCGAACACCATGCTGGGGCTCAGGGACACACTCTAGAAGACTGTTTGGCATTTAAAGGGAAGGTTAGGCGATTGATCAAATGCGGACGGTTCGCTTTCGAAGAACTAGCCAAAGGATCTAGCACGGCCGCTCCTACAAACTTTTGAATAATCCTCTTTGGCGGCCCCTGCTGCACGTTATCAAAGGAAGTCTGTTTCCTTTCTTTTGCTTTCTATTTTAACTATTGTAAGATCCTTATGTAAGTCCTTTTAGGGGGCAACTTTTGATATCTTTAAAAAGTCTTTTGGTCCTTGTGATTATAAATAAAACTTCACTTGATGAAAATCCTATGTTCTTTTTTTACATTCCTTAGATCAAGCATATTCATCATTTTTAAACTTGTGCGTTCATTAGAAGTTGTATAAACATATGAGATTTTGTCTGCTAACTCTTATGTCCATGACATGTTTAGATATAAGCGATCACAAACATATCCCTGTGAGTATTTTGGGCCTTCGCGCCTTGTTTCTTTCGTGAGTGTAAATGCTAAACTAGGCACTAGTTAGATTTGCATAATATCCAGGGTACATGAACAATCAGACATGGGATGACAATGAGATGACATTGGACTTTGCGTTCTCCTCCCCTCTTAATTTATTTTTCCAACTAAAACTACACCACCCTACATTCCTTTTGCCACCTTAAAAAAAATAAACCCTTCAAGAAAAAAAGAGAAGTTCTTCGCAAACAAATAAACACTCAACTAGAATGATCGACCAAGGCACCATGCGCGTGTTAAGCTCATCACAAACAAATCAGCAAAAAAAAAAGGAAACCCCCACCCAAAGGTGACAATCCTCACTAATACAAAAGCGAAAAGAACCAATCAAAGGTCGTTACCCAAAGAGGGAAGTCTAGACAAAGGGAATTGCACTTGCTTCTTTCATTTTCTTCTACCTATAAAAGAGGGAAAGAAAAGAAAACAAAAAAACAAAAAAAAAACAAAAAAACAAAGAAGAAACAAAAGAAAAAAAAAGAGGGAAGAAAAAGAAAAAAGGAAGAGAAGAAAAAGAAAAAAACACAAGGAAGTGAGTGCGAAAAAAAAGAAGAGAGAAGAATAAAAGAAAAAAAAACAACCATCATTAAACAAAGTCCATCGAAAATAAACATGGAGAAGAACACCCATTTCTCCCCAAATGAAAGAAGAAACTCACAAACTTGGCTCCTCGCCACAATCAAATCGCCAAAACATCTTTCACCATAATTTGCCCTCATCACAATCAGTCAATGAGCGCAAACTCAAACAAAAAAACCAACAACACCACAAACTTTCCCTTTCCATAAAATCTCTCACTTCTTATCTCTTGCAAAGTCCTCTGGATTCTTAAAAGGCCCATGCATGTGCATCTTCATTTGAAGTCTATTCACTCGGATTGACATTGCAAATTTAATTTTTATGCTATGTTTATTACATTTTTAGGAGTGTAAACACATAACCTAGTTTTCTGAGCGTGAGCGCAAACACTAATTATCTGGTGAGGATTGCTTACAGCTAAGTGTCATGGGAAAGTCTTGTCCTTGAGGTCGTTATTTCCTGAACAAGACGTAGACGTTATCTAGACTTGTATCAATCATGTTTGTATAATGAAAATTGAACGCATCTTTTCAAAAATGTATACTTGAGTTTATTTCCTCTTAAACAAAGAGGTCATTTTCATTACAAAACAAAAACTTGGGGGCAAGTCATGAGTTGAATATAGGAATATTTGATGTTTCTCACATTATCATTTGCTCTCTTTGTTTCCCTCTGTCGCTGCTTCGTGTTTGTTTCCTTCCTATTTGCAGGACACAGATACACTTCATTGGAATCATTGTAAAGCCCTCATCATGGATTTTCATCAAAATCCAATCAAACATCCTACCAGACCATCTCCTCATTATCAGAGAAGATCATCAAACAACCGATTTCACTATCAGAGATCGTCATTTCCTCGATATCAGACAACCATCTCCTCATTATCAGAGAAGATCATCAAACAACCGATTTCACTATCAGAGATCATCATTTCCTCACTATCAGAGACAACCGATTTCACTATCAGAGATCATCATTTCCTTACTATCAGAGACAACCGATTTCACTATCAGAGATCATCATTTCCTCACTATCAGAGACAACCGATTTCACTATCAGAGATCATCATTTCCTCACTATCAGAGATAACCATCTCCTCATTATCAAAGATCATCAAACAACCGATTTCACTATCAGAGATCGTCATTTCCTCGATATCAGACAACCATCTCCTCATTATCAGAGAAGATCATCAAACAACCGATTTCACTATCAGAGATCATCATTTCCTCACTATCAGAGACAACCGATTTCACTATCAGAGACAACCGATTTCACTATCAGAGATCATCATTTCCTCGATATCAGACAACCATCCTCATTATCCGAGAAGACCATCTTCCTCACTATCAGAGACATTTCCCTCAAAGGTATGTTACTATCAACCAACATCAGACCAAAGGTACATTCTAATTCTCATTTACAATTATGCAATTTACGTTTTTCCTCACTATCAGAGAAGTTGTCATTTACATTTCTGCATTTCTGCATTCTCCCTCAATATCTGAGTAGTCTGCATTTATTTTCCCGCAATTGACATTGTTTATGAAAATTCCCAACTACATTCTTACATTCCTGTCTATCTAAATACTCCTCCTTGAGCGACTACTTTTCCGCATACTATATCTAAATACTCCTCCTTGAGCGACTACTTTCCTGTCTTACATTCCTGTCTATCTAAAATACTCCTCCTTGAGCGACTACTTTCCTGTCTTACCTTCATGCCAACCAAAATCTCCTCCTTGAGTGACTACTTTTCCGCACACTCCTTCTAAACCTCCTCCTTGAGCGACTACATTTATGCACAATCTCCTCCTTGAGCGACTACTTTTCCGCATACTATATCTAAATACTCCTCCTTGAGCGACCTCGTTTACATTTTTGCAATGCATTTCACAAAACCGTGGTAGCACTTAGGGGCAACTGTCTTTACTGCTAATCAAAAATTTCAGTTACACTGTATTTTTGATCAGACAGTAAAGAGGGGGCAACTGTTGCTACCCGAATTTTGACTTACGTCACAACTTTTTTTGTTTATTACATGTCGTATTAATAGCCCGTTTACGTCAAATTTCAATCGACTTTTGATCAAAGACTATTTATTTTAATATTTCATGTCATTTCACGTCTTTTAAATTTTTCGTATTTTTCTCGTATTTTCGACTAAAACCGTATTTTTCGGTTTTCGTCAACGTATTTACGTATTTTTATGATTATTACGTTTAATACCCCGTCTAGGTCAAGTTCTTTTCAATTCTTGGTCCTAGGCTAGTTTGTTTAAAATTTCGTGTCATCTCGTGCCTTTTATTTTTTCGTACTTTCAACTGTCTTCATTCGAACTTTTCTCGGTCTCGAGCAAGTTTTCTCGGACCAAGGTTCGAACGCACTATTTCTTTTTTTGATAATTACGTGTCAATTTTCTCTTTCACACCACCGCATTCAATTTCGTTCAATTTACGTCGTAAGGGCATTTATTTTGCGCACGAACGTGTTGACACTTCCGAAAGAGAAAATGAACACGTCACCTCAACTTTCGCGTTTATTCACTGTATATTAGTTTTTCTACACATAGTTGGATCTCGCTTCGGGTTTATTTTCGTTTTCGAGCGATTTCGCTAGTACAAAAATATTTCGTTCGTACCCCAAAAATAGGATAAATGTTACATAAATGCCATTTAATTCCTTCTCATCCTCCAGCTCGATTCCAGCTTGCCTTGCTCATCACCTAGCCACACAATCAAACTTGCTCACCACCTAGCCACACAATCAAACTTGCTCACCACTCCGGCCACTGTTCATCATCATCATTTTCCTTCTTTTGTTCCCGTCCATTTGCAGCCACAAGCCGGAACCGACTCCAACTTTTTTTCTCCCCTATAAATAGCAAGCTTCAAGCACCAAATTAAGGGCACCAAATCCTCCTCTTAATCTCTACTTCTTGCTCATCCTTCTTGGCCAATAGCTCTCCCGGAAAGGTAATCTACCTCTCTCTCTCTAGTTGCTTCAATTTTCGTTTTTCATTATAATGCATGAATAACTTGTTAAAACTTGTCTAAAATGCTTAGTTTCCATGTTAGTAATGCTTTCCTTGCTCCAATTTAATTGTATGAGGCTTTGAGTAATTAATGGATATATATGCATATTAATTAACTAGCTCTTTCCATGTAAAATTGAAGCTATTCTTGACGTGTTTTGTTGCTGTTTTTATTGCCATAATTTATTGCTTTTGTGGTGTAATTATTGCAATCATTTTAAGTAAAGATGATGAAAGATGAAATTTTGGATATATGGTCATGGTGGCCGGCTGAGAAATAAAGAAAGGAAGAAGAAGAAAGGGTGAGTGCGGGAAAAGGAGAAAGGCAAAGGTGATGGGCTTGATTTTATCACAAGCCCATCTTGATTAAATGAAAGTTGGGCTTGATTTCATCACAAGCCCAGCCACTGTTTTGGACCAATATCGAGCCCGGCCCATTTAATTTTCGTACAAGAGTTTCGTATACGTGTTGTCAATTTTTCGTATAACTTTCGTGTTTAATTTCTCGTAATTCTTGCATGCTTTAAATACTTTGTTTTTTAAATTAAAATTTGGGCTTGGCTTGTGCCAAGCCCATTTTTTAATGTCTAAAAATCCCTTGTGGGGCCCACTTATTTTCGTATATGTCATGTATAATTTTCCTATGTCATGAATAATTTGTTTCGTATGCTATGTATACTTTTCATATGTCATGTATAATTTGTTTCGTATGCCATGTATAATTTTCATATATGCCATGTTTAAATTATTGGGAAATAATTAATATGCTTGCATGATTTAATGACTTATTTATGCCATGTTGTATTTATTTAATTGCTTGCATGTTATAAATAATTTGTTGAGTTGTTTGCCATGTTTTATTTAATTAATTGCTTACTTATCGTAAACCAAATAAATATTGCATGTGCTCTTTATTATTTATTTATCTTCAAACTATCGCTAACATTTGCAATTGGCAAGGTTGATCAAGACCACGCAACGCGGGTACGTCTTTCTTCTAAGTCTCTTTTATTTATTTAATGTCTTTCGCAAAATATTATTTTCATGTATGTTATCTAAAAATGCTAAAAAAAACTTATAATTATATGCATGATAAAATCCACCCACATGCTTACATGTTTACATCACTTGCGTTTAAATGTCATGAGATTAATTGCTTTCTTGTTAAGTGATATGCATGGTGGCTTCGATCCCACACGGTTATTTGCATTCATTAAATTAACATCATGCTAGTATTTATCCATGATAGGATCACTTAGTAATTAATTAATTAATCATGCATGGCCCGATGATATAAAGGGGGGAAACGTTCGCTCTAGCATAACGAACAAACGGTAACCCCGTCCTTCGTGTCCCGATCGGAAATAACATGTCCCTACGAAAATGCTAAGATGTAACGTCACCTTTGAGGGCCAAAACGTGTCAAAAATGTTTAGATAATCGGAAAGTGACCCAATTCTAGTACGCGGATTCAGCCGACATGATTCAATCATTTGCCTATGTAAATGGTTGGAAAGTGGCCTGGATTCGTAGGAAGGAGGAGGTTGACATGCTTCGATCGTTTAAACAAATCTTTGTATCTCAAAACTGTCTTCAAACACCTTTATAACCGGTAACCTATTTTAGGGTGTGACTTGGGTGCCTAACACCTTCCCAAGTCCACAATACGACCTCGAACCGTTGTTCAATGGTTTAGACCACATATGCCTTAGTTTTTATTTTTTATGCCATGACGCTTAGGTTCCCTAAACCTTAGAAAATAGGGTGGCGACTTCATTGTATTATGCAAAGCATCCTTTCATGCTTAGCATCCGCCGCGAACCTTAAACTCGTTTTTTTCAAACGAAAAAGGGGGTGCGACAGGTTTAATTTCTGTTTGGTTGAATTGCTGGCTTGGATCGAATTGTTGTTTGGTTGAATTGTTGCTGGTTCGTTAGTGGCGTCGGTGATCGAAGGAAAGAAACGGAGTTGGGTTTGGTGATGAACGAATCCGAGTTGGTGATGGAGGGGATGTGTTCTTGAGCTTGCCGACGCAGTTTGTAGAATTTCCACTCTCTATCCTTATCCCTGTTAGTTAGTTAGTTTTTCTTTGGATTCGGTCTGAATAAATCCCTTTACTTTCAATGTTGCAATCCGGATTGGTCCATTTTTAATGTTAGTGTGGATAAATCTAGATAACTGTCACTGTCTTGTTTTTCAAATTGGTGCTTTTTAATTTTTTACTGAGGTATCCCAACCGCACCAAATGTTTGATTAGATTTGAATCGTCGCAAGAAATGGTATGGATTCTTTAATTCTTTCAGCGATTCCGTTCTTGTTTTTTCACAAATTGATTGTTTCTTGATTAAATCGTGCTAAAAGGGTTCACTAATTATTTAATATTTTGCATGTTTGATTAGATTTGAATCAAATGGTGGTTGTTGATTAATTTATTTTAATTGATTAGGAGGAGGATAGGAGTGGGGTTGGTGGTTGGTTGCCGTGGAAGAAGAAGAGAGGAAGAAGAAAAAGAAAAAAGAAAAAAAAAGAAAAAGAAAGAAAGAAAAGAAAAAGAAAAAATAATTTAATTAGCATATGCTGACGTGGCATGTCATGTCATCATGTTGATGACGTGTCAAGCCATGTAGCGTGCCACATTAGCAGATAACGATGGACGGCTAACAGTGTGAATGAGGAGTGTCAAATGTATCATATGTTTCAAGTGCAAATGTCTTTTAAATCATTTTATAAATAGAGGTGCCAAATGAATTAATCAATTCAAGTGCAGGTGCCAATTTTGGATTTAAACCAAAAATAAATACTCCCTCCATCGTCGTTCTTTATAAACAAAAAGAAAAAGCACATGTCAACAAAACGACCGGCAGTTCAAGCAGACGACAGGACGGTGTCTCTGTTATGGATTTGACGGTAACGCATCGCAACTCACGAGGCAGCAGCTTCTTAATTTGACAATTTCAGACCAAGTCAAAACTTAACAAATAGTCGAGTACCCAAATCATTTTCTTTTTCTTCAGATCATCGATAATCAAACATTTTCAACAGATAATCAAATCGATCCATTCCGAATCCGCATTCGATGTATATGCTGGTGGACTGCTCCAACTGCCGGACTCCGTTGCAGCTCCCTCCCGGCGCTGGATCCATCCGCTGCGTCATCTGCCAGGCTGTCACCACCATCGCCGACCACCCCCGCCATGTCTCCTCCTACTCTCCACCCCCTCCTTCCACCTCCTCTTCCACGTCTCCTCCACTGCCTCCCTCTCCCTACAACCACGCTCCGCCGGGGCCTCCGCCCAATGCGCATGGAAGAAAAAAGGCGGTAATTGTCGGTATATCCTACAGGTTCTCAAGGCATGAGCTTAAAGGATGCATAAACGATGCCAAGTGCATGCGTCATCTTCTAATCAATAAGTATCGGTTCCCTCAAGATTCTATTCTCATGCTCACCGGTATGCTTATTTCCTGTCTTTCTGCAATTTTGATTTCGGTTGTTTGGAATCTTACTTCTGCTTTTCCTTTAGGTTTTGATATGTTTGACTGTATCTGTCCAAGTACATTCATGTGATCTGCTATTGTGTCTTATATGTTCTAGTTATTTGTCTAGAGTGGCATTAGGATGCCTTGAAACAATTTGCAAAGCAGCTTATAGTAATGAACTAAGTTCTCATCTTAAGTTGATGTAGCCTTGTTTAGAGTTAATTCTTGTTCCGAATTTGACCTGCAGAAGAGGAAACTGATCCCTATAGGATTCCCACCAAACACAACATGAGGATGGCTTTGTATTGGCTTGTACAAGGTTGCCAAGCTGGAGATTCTCTCGTTTTCCACTATTCTGGTCATGGTTCAAGGCAAAGGAACTATTCTGGTGATGAGGTTGATGGCTACGATGAAACCTTATGTCCCTTAGACTTTGAAACTCAAGGGATGATAATTGATGATGAAATAAATGCGATGATTGTCAAACCTCTGATCCATGGTGTTAGGCTTCATGCAATAATTGATGCGTGTCATAGTGGCACCGTTTTAGACTTGCCTTTCCTTTGCAGAATGAGCAGGTTAGCTACTATGGGAATTACTCATAGACTTGGATTAAAAATTCTAAGCTTAGTGTTTCCTTTTTATGCATTTAGTTTATGCGCTTCTTATGTCTTGTTGCACTCTCAAAGCACTTATGAAACCACAATCTTTAACTTGAAAGGACTTACTTTTATGCTTTGTTGTTGAAGGAAAGTTTGAGCCTTGTGCCACTCTTGTTTGCATTTACCTAATCCATGTGGGTTTGGGTAGAATCCATATATATGATTGTTGTCAATAATGTTGTTGCAAATATGTTCCTTTCCTTTTTCTTTTCTCTTTCCTTTACTATCATCCTATAATACCATGGCATCTTACAATTTTGGAAAGCCAAGATCTTTGTTATGACCTTACTATAATATTTTGGTGGAAATAGGAGTGGGCAATATGTATGGGAAGACCATCGTCCACGATCAGGTATATGGAAAGGTACAAGTGGTGGGGAAGTCATTTCATTTAGTGGTTGTGATGATGATCAAACTTCTGCTGATACATCAGTAAGTTTCAGAGGAAAGGCTAATTAGCAGCTGTGGACATATTGTATTTAGTTATTTTGCACCCAAGGACAACAATTTAAAACTTCCAAGTTTTTATGTGGTGCAGGCTCTATCAAAGATAACTTCTACAGGTGCAATGACATTTTGCTTCATCCAAGCCATTGAGCGTGGACAAGGGGCTACATATGGCAGCATCTTGAACTCAATGCGTTCTACTATTCGAAGTACTGGTAGCAGTGGTGCTGGTGGTGGAGATGTAGTATCCTCTCTCCTTACCATGCTCTTGGCAGGAGGTAGTGGTGGCGGTGGGCTGAAACAGGTATATGACTTGCATGATTTTCCTATTTGACAATAGTTTAGCTGAGAATGATTGTTAACCAAATTTACTCCCTCCTCCTTCATAAGGGGCTTCTGTTACTAATCACGCAAAAGCCCATCTTCCTAATTGGCATTGCTTTCATTTGATGAGTCTTCCTCGTCTTCTATTATGCTGCATCCATTATTGTAAACTGCTGTACGGAATAATTAAGTTATGCCATATTAAACCGATGTGATCTGTATGTAGTTATGTTCATTATGAGCTAAAATTGACTAGGATCACTCAAGCATTGAAATGGACAAATTAATACAGGAATTGTTTCTTGGAAGCGTTAAGAGTTATTCCCATAGATGTTCACTTTTGTTCCTTCACATCTCCTGTTTAAAGCGGTAATTTCATTCTATGTTCATCTGGATCTCCATGTTGGCCGTTATTGACTGAAGTCTAGTTTGCTGTCATCTGGAGTCTTTCTACGATTATTGCAACTGCAATGATCGCATAATTTCTCAAAGAAAATGGAGATGTTTTGCATTCATGGAATTAATTTTATCACTCTCTTTGGTCACAGGAGCCTCAATTAACTTCCTGCCAACCATTCGATGTGTATCTGAGACCTTTTTCTCTCTGAAGCTTTGTGGATATTGACGATACTTAGTTCTACAGGAAGGGTTGCTCCGCTCATTCTCACTACTTGTTTGCTGTAGAAAACCTTATACAACATGATTGGTTGTGCGTAGCTTTTTAAGCAATGTTGCCATCTTGAATAAGAAACAGATGATTTTCTTTTCTGTTGCCTTGGTTTTGTTTTGCTTTGTTTCCTCCATGGCCTTTTCACCGGTACGCCTAATTTTGATCTTAGAGGTCACTGTAGACTCTTGAGTAGACATTTCCTTGTCGGAAAATATAAATTCGAGATTGCCAGCTTTAGGGGTAAAGATGGCTAAATATTAGAATTTCCATCCGATGACTGATTCATTTGTCTTAAGAACCATACCCAATTTACATCAAACGTTAGCTCGAAATCTATTTCCAATCCTACCTGCTATGATAGATTGCATGATCAACAGAAACAAAATTTGATGCTCAATTGAACCTTTCATAACTGCGGTGAATATTTGAAGAATAATATTAAAACATGGCGATGGAACCATATCCAAATCTCCACCCACCAAGCAAGGGGAAAAAAAATCGCAAACTATTAGGTAACCTAAAAGGGGCTGGCTACACAATTTCTTTTTCCTCTAAAGATACAACGAGCATCAGTGTCAACTAAATAAAGTTTTCCAGTATCCTCGATCTGTATGCTGGATCCGGCGGTCGGAAATCCCTCAAAGGCAAATTGGAGCTGGCACGAATCTTGTTTAGGACATCTTCTCCTTTCTCACTTTTGACTCTTTCCAATGTGCTTCCAAGCACATCCCCTGCAAGCCCAATCTTTAGAAGCCGGCCAGGCTCTTCTCCACCTTCACGTAATAACTGCCCGATCTCCCCCAATGAGACTACATTTTCCAAAACAACTTTGGCAAACACACGACCAAGAAACTCCGCAGCTTTTGGAGCATCATTCACAGCATCCTCTAGAGTTGTGAGAACAGATTCAAACCTGACCAACAGAGTACAAACAAACATCAAATGACAGTAAAACTCAAAACAAGCGAAACAATAAACTCAGCCACGGGACAAGAGCACAATTTCATCTTTCCTACCCTTTCATGAGCTGGGAAGCAGTCAAAATGCTATCTGGAGACCTTGTTAGACTAACAAGAAGCTCCGCCAGCATATCCCTCTCCATGTCCTTCCTCTCAAATGAATCATTGACCCAAAGAGAGATCATTGATGGATGAAAACCAGGGGAATTTAGATCTTTGATACAGAGTTCAACTTCTTTCTCATCTCTGGCACTGGAAAATAAGTAGATAATGTCCAATAAGAACACTTGCTAACTATGAGTTTTCCTAAAAAGAATATTTTATCTACCATCTCATACCACAAGTTTATGGAGTAAACACTGAAGAACCAAAATCAAGAGATGAAGAATTAAAAAATCTATAATGAAGATACCAAGCACACAAAACCACCCAAAAAATAACCAAACATCAAGAGTGATACAGAACTATTTAATCTATAATCCAGATTCCTAGCTGCAGAAACAAACAATGAATTCAAGATTATAATTTCAAGACGATTAAGTTAGGCATTTCAACTGATTTAAGCTTGTAAAAATACATTATTGAACTAAAACCCACCAACATTTGAACTCTGCATTACTAAGACCAATAAATTCAGAAGGGAAAGCCACCAAAACAAAATAGCCAGGCCAAGAAGTCTAGACAACACACATAGGATCATGTCAAAAGCCAAGATGATACCTGTAATACTCTTTAATTGTTGACATCGACATATCACGCAGATGTTCTTCAGGCCACCCCTTTTCTGAAGGAGCACTATGGGTGTGGGCAGGTCCTACCACTCGTGTTGGAGTTGATTTCGCAATAGGTCTATCAAACCCACGGTCTACACTCCGTACATCCCTGTTAATATAATTGATATTTCGCTCCTGAGGACTCAGTTGATTGTAAGCAGTCGGCACTGAATATCTGTCTAGATCATTTCTTGGAGCAAGATCTCTGGGACTGTAACCATTTGATGGAGCCATTCTTCTTGAGTCGCCTAGGATGGGTGGAACATCAGCTATAGGGGGTCCTCTAATGGACATCCCTTTAGCAAGACCACCTTGGGGAATCAAAGTAATATCCTCACCAAGAGATCTTTGAGGCAAGGGAACTGACAAGGTCCTAGCCTCATAAGGCTGTCTTTCTTCAAACCGAAAATCCTGGTTGCCAAACCCGCGACCCTGACCAGGCAAACCCCGGAAACTACCCATATGTGAACCTGGTGAAGACAATGCCGGTCCTCTCTGACTAAAGTCCATAGGTGCCCTTCTCGTAGAAGGATTCATGCTCTGATTTCGAGACAGTCGACTGGTCTGTTGCTGTCGTTCTTGCGCAGCATCTCTATGCACTTCCTCAATCTTTTTTGGCCCTTCTACCTTTCTTCTTTGCTGCCATTTGTTCTTTCTAAGATCAATTGAATCCTTCAACATGAACCTAACTCTAGATGATAGTTTCATGTTGTTCGATAACTTTGCCATCATGTCAAAATATGCATCCATGTGTTCCTTTGCTTTTGGATGGTCAATCATTTCTCCAATGGTGCTCATCAATTTGCACAGAGATTCAACATCCTCCTCATCAGGATTCTGATATTGACCCAGCAGCTTCTTAATGCATTCATGCATGATTCTCTCAGTTAACATTCTCTTCTTATACAACTCTCCAATTAGTCTTATGTTACCAAGCATCCGTCTACGAGCCTTAATTCTCTTCTCCTCTCTTTCCTCCTCGGACTGTTTAATCTCCCCTTCTTCTTCAACTTTATTAGCTTCTTCTTGCTCTCGCTCCCCCCTCTCAAACTCCTCTTGGCACTTGTTCAGAAGTAACCTCTTAAAAGTTATCTTCTCATTATCTTCACTGAAGTCAGGTAACTCTCCAGCCAGATAATAGCAGAAGTTGGCATACATCTCACAGAAAGTAGGCTCCATTAAAGCTTTGTCAAAGATCTGTGAGATAACACCACTAAGTGTCACAGTATTGTCAATATTAACTGCCTTCACTTGCTCAAACAACTTTTCAAAATTCTGAGGAGTGAGCTTGTTCAAGATGGCCTTCAGCTGCCTTTGCTTCGCTTGTTCTTCATCAGTCACTTTACCTACTTCATACTTTCTCTCAGCTCTATGCATCATCTGTAATGGAGTCTGAGGAGAAGGAATCAACCCCCTCTGGAAACTTGTAGCACGCTGCCACCTCTCAGCATCTGGATTGTTTCTATGCATCATTCCCTGAGGAATGATTGATTGCATTGGCCCAGATAAGATCCCTCCCTGTAATGGAGTCTGTCCTCGTGGGTTCCTTAGGACACCATAATTCCCTCCCGGGCCAGGTCGAAATCCCATATTACCTCCATAACCAATATCCATTCGTAAATCCCTGCCAGGGCCAAAAGCACCCTGTGGTTTATTCCATCGGTCATCTTCAACCATAACACTTCCACGGCGGTCCATACGCGGTCCACTATTTGTCCTTTCCATCACCCTCCCAGGACTGGGGTGGGAATCACGGTCAACAGTGTGAATACTACCACCCATCAAAGACTCTGCAATATCAGATGTAACTTCAAAACCTGCTGGAAGATCAGCACACTGCTCAGAAAATTTGAGGAGGAAATCTCTGGAATACTTTTTGGCTGTATTTGCACTCTCATCATCACCAGGTAGCACTTGACCTCTGTGAGGCTGTTCCTTCTTATCAGAACTTTCCAATTTTGGTGTGGAAATATCAGCTGCATCTTCCCAATCTTCTGGCTCAGCTTTATTCTGCACTCCTCTCTCATTTATGACAGAGTCCATCTGAGAAGTATCACCAGGTGCCTGCTTCAGACTAGAACTAGTGGATGTGTGTTCAGGAATATTGGAGGCTGCATCAATTTCTTTCTTTTCCTCAGGAAATTTATATGCCATGTAAAGATCAGAAGTTGTTCCTGCAGCATCTGCTTTCTGACAAATTTCTTTCTTCTTCTTCTTAACTTTGCCAGTGCTACTCCTTGGTCTAGTCAGCTCAATGGGTTTATCCTTGGAACCAGATATTTCAACAGAGACTGAAACACCACCAGTGTTTTCCACACCTTCCACATGTTTCAAAGCTCCACCAGAGAGATCTTGAGATAGAGAAGGAGGCATATGACATTCTGGCACACCAGCTTTTGCAGAAGAAACTACCTTAACATTCTCATTCTCAGTTTTGCCTGATGAAGCATCCAACGCCAAGGTAGAATCACAATGAGAGCTTTCAGTACCAATGGAGTCCATACATCTCGTTTTAGAAGAATCGATATTGTCTGACATCCTTTCATTTCCCAAGTGGCAAGTCACGGGTTCATCCAGCCTACCCTGCAGATGCTCTACGGCTGGAACCTCATTACCAGAAGCTACAGTTGTCACAGCAGATTCTTCTTTAGACTTCTTCCTGAGATCAACAGAATTTGAACTGGTAGGTTCTGAAGACATCTCAACACTGATGTTTCCTTGTCTGGAATCTTCAGGCTCTGTTCCCATTTCTCTTTGCTTTTCTATTCCTGAAGTATCACATTTTAGCTGTAGGGAAGAATCATCTGACTTATCGTGAGGAACATCCAGGGTATCAAGAACAACCCCAGTATCAGGAATTTGAGATGAAACAGCAGAGGTGCCATCTCCACTGGAGTTGTTGACCTTGGCTTCAGAAAGTTTGGAAATGACAGCAACAGTTGTTGGTGTAGATTCCTTGTTTGCATCCGATGAATTGGAGAGGCTTGCTGCACTTTGATCGGTTTCAGAAGCTCCACTGTGAGGAGATGAGCTAAGCTCTGAATTGCAGGTGGAGGGGCTTGAAAAAGAGGCTGTTTTCCCACCAGCCTGTAGCACCGAAACCAAGCAAATATAAAGAAAAGAGCAACATTGATGAAGGAAATATAATATATAATCATAAAAGTAACCAACACTAGTACCTGATGTTGGGGTTCAACGTATCCTTTCTTGCTTGATTTCTTTTGGGGATCCTTAATAGAATTTGATCTACTCAAATTTTCCCTTCTCCTCCCTTCAGCATTGACTGCAACAGGTGCTGAGTCCTCAGACTGAGCAGGTACAAAAGATGGGTCAGACGGGGGCAGTTCAACGCCAATCACTGCAGGTTGTTTAGCTACCATTTGCAGTGAACTGGTTTCCAATGATTCACAGCCAAATTTTGGCTGCTGCAAAGAACTCACTGAACAAGTCTCTGAATCTCTTTGAGGATTAGATGAGCCAGCTTCCACGATAGACCTTGAAGACTTGTGAAATCCACCCTTTTCAACAGTTGATGAGCTACTTGACGATGATGAGTCTGCAGTCCTTTCTCCAGCAGAACTAGCAGCTTGTTTGATTGTCACATGCACTGAGCCTGATGGAGCAGAGGAGATAACATTGTGTACATCACGAGCATGTTCTGTGTTCGATGATTCTGCAACACCATGAATTGCAGTCCCAGACTTGTTCAGTGGTGTGGAGTTAAGAGGAGCTGAATTCATAAATGATACACTTTGGGGACCCTGATTGACAGAATAGTTGTATCTAGTCGGCTGAGAATTTGGTGCTATCTGGCTACCGGTTAATGGAAGAGAGCTTGGAGTAGGAAAAAATACACCATTAGCACCATAACTATTACCATAATAGTTGATTGGATGGGACGCTCCAAAAGATGCAATCGGTTGGGATTGCGGTATGCTGGGGTGAGATCTCAGGCCAGTTCCACCGTCAGCATATGCATCTGTCCGCTTATCAAGTCTCAGCTCTTCATGTGTCTTTGGATCAGTAATCTTAACAAGTGTTGGTTTACGTTGACTGCCAAATTTACCTCCTTGTTGTTGAGGATATTGCGAGGCCATCCCAATTCCTAAGTTCCCCAACTGTGGAGGAATCTGTGGACTCATTTGAGCTGTAAAACCCATGCTTTGACCCTGATGCATGATTCCCTGAGGTTGCATTGGATGCGGTTGTAGACCTTGGACAAACACAGGCTGTTGCACCTGAGGACCATTACCCATCGGCAATGGCATGGGTAGCAGCATCTGAAGAGAAGTTGCGGTAACACCCTGGGACTGCATAGGTGGGTTTGGGCCACCAAACTGCATGGGCACCTGTGGCTGGTGATATGGAATTTGCATTGAAGGCATGGGCATGGGGAGAACAGAAGGCTTTTGTGTTTGGCTAACAGGTGGTGCAGGTGACACCTGCGTCTCTTTTTTAGCCTTGGTGACTGGATGAACCTCCCCAGTAGTAGTTCGATCACCAGCACCGGCATCCTTTCCTGGTAATTGCTGCTTAGGAGTAGGAGAGGGCACAGGAGGTGCGTTTCTAAATGAATGATGCAGGGCCTACAAGCAAAAACAATGTAAATGCTCTTCAATTTCATTTCCCCAAGGAACAGTGGGATTGAATGTAAAAAAGTAGTACACAATAATAAAAACACAGCCCATTTAGAGACTTCTCTCAGAGACCAATGAAGCAGAGATAAGCCCAGAAAGCATGCACACCTGATCACGTTTCTGCTCATCCAAATTTGGGGGAGCTGAGCTTGTTCGAGCAGGAACCTACAATGTAATTCCTTAACTACTGAAGGTACACATAAAACCTACAAGGATGAACTGAGAATGTGAAAGAGAAGAAAGATACCTGCATCCCATTCATGAAACCAGGACTTATGGTCCCAAATTGAAAAGGAAATGCCTTGGAAGAATCTGTAAGAGGAGATACTTGATCAAAATCACAATCCATGCAGCTTCCAATATCAGGAACAGGAACAAGCACAAGGACATACTTACCCTTCACAGGTGTTGCAGGCGACACAGAATCAGAACTCAGGGGGGCAGACTGAGAAGTTGGAGCTTTCGGAACAGCTCGAGTGCTCCTCTGAGTTGCTGGTGCTTCTGTTGGCTTGGCAACAGCAGTGACAACTGGTGCATCAGATGCTCCTATTACAAAATTAACAAAATGAACTTACTAACAAAACCCAGTATGTAAATTGGATCCACCAACGGAGTATCAGCTAAAGAATTTCTTAGGGGGGAGAGTACATAAATTATAAAGTGAACCATACCATGTAATGGAGGCTGTACATGAGCCCCATTTGATACATTTCGCGGTGCAGAAGCATTGGCGGAATCGGATGAATTAGAGACTGGCACGCTTACCCTCGATTGCCCTCCTTGAGCATTATTAGACTTCTTAAAACTATCATCAAAATGAATAAAAATAGGATAACAATACACAACAAAACTAAAGCTACAAAACAAAAACCAGTAACGTCGGCACAAGAAATTAAAATCAAGTTCAAAATAAATATAAAAAAACCCCTAAATAAAAAACAACCGAAAATATAAACAAGTAAAACAAAGACAGAAACCCTAATCAGAAAGTACCTGCGATTGGAAGGAAGAGAAGAGGAGGAAGAAGACGGTGAAGGGCCGGCGCCCCTACCGTAGCCACCTGAGGAAGGCCGCTGCTGATTAGAGGTGGCGGATCGGCCTGATTTCCTGTACTGCGTCTCGCTCTTGTCCGACCTTGATTGATTGAAGGACATATATCCTGTCCCTTTAATTCCCTTTCTTTTATGGGGTAATAATAGTTGTAGTTTCCTTCCGAGAACAGATCCACCAAACAAAAACAGAAACGAGAATCAAGTCAGCTACGCATTGATAGAAGCAAAATCAAAGTTCGATTAAACAAATTAGAGAGAACAGATGAGATTGAATTAGCTGAGGGTTACCTGTGGAGTGGAGTGTGTGGAGATGGAAAATTAGGGTTTTAATGACGGGTCATGACGAGACTGAGAAGAAGAGAAAGAAAGGGGGGAGGAGGAGGAGGAGGAGGAGAAAAAAACTTGAGAGCAGCAGCTATGGTAAAAGAGAGTTAATTTCGATAATAGAGAAAGAAAAAAAGAGTAAGGGGAAGATGATGGTAACAAACTGGCGAGCCAAGGTGGTCAAAAGATAGGTTTTTTAGGAGATCCTAAATCGAATAGGTCGCGCCTTCTTTTCTTTTTTGCCTTTTTTTTTTTTTTACTTACGAAATTCACTCTTTTCTTTTCTTTTCTTTTTCACTAGGTAGGTATATTTTTTTACTTTTTATTAATATATATACACTCCTCCTCCTTGCTCAAGTAGTAGACTGTAGAACAAGAAACCGACAACAACTATGTCCGTTGATTGCACGCGCCGTCAGATGAAAACGAAAGAGGAAGGAAGACGGTAGGGCGGTGGCAGAGGCAGTGACGGTTGCGGTTGAGTTGTCCTAAGCATAGTTTTAAAAATCGAACTGGACAGCGAACCGGAAAAGAAAATTTTATGGTTCAACCAAGTTCAACCAGATTTCAACCGGATTGACCCATAAGACCGTTTTGAACCGTTCACACATCTAGCCGTTCAATCTTAAATAATTGAACCGGATTGAACCGGTTGGTTCAATGTTTATAATGGGTCGGCCCATCAAATTTTTCATATTTAAAAAAAATAAAAAATGCAAAACGACTGACATTGACTCAGCCAGGTCAATAGCGGGTCGACCATTTTTTCCGATTCGTATGCAGGTCCGGTCAGATAGCTGAATCGAACTAAAAACCTGAAATTTTGTTGTTGAACCGGCCGGTCCGGTCCAGTTTTTAAAACTATGGTCCTAAGGTTACCTTTTGGTACTGGAAACAAAAAAAGAGTTTGGATTTCAATGTTTCTCATTCGGCTCAAATATTCTAAATATTTTTTAAGTAGGGCAATTTTACATCTTAATATTTGTCTTTAGAATTTCCATCTAAAACTTTAACGATGCATTAAAAAATTATTATATTAAAAAATTATTAAAAAAATTATAAAATGCAAAAAATATATATAAATTGGAGATTGAAACTTTATTGTTATTAACAATAAATTTTATTCAAGCAAATAATCTAAATGTTATAAATTGAAAATAAACAGAATCTTCACTTCATTATTTTCATCAATTTCCTATTTTTTATCATCAATATCATATTTTATTTAATTAATTTTGTCAATTTTCTATTTTTAATTTTATTTAGTTATTAAAAATAGAATCACAAATACACTAAATGATGGGCTTTGCTCTTGTAGTGTATTTGTGTTATCAATTGAATAAAATTCCTTGCTTATAAAAAAAAATAAAAAATATTCAATTTCTAATTTTTATACATTTTTTTGAATTTTTGATAATTTTTAGTAATACTTTAATACTCCGTTAGGGTTTTAGATGGAAATTCTAATAACATAAACTAAAATTTCATAAGTTTTAATATGATAGTGACTAAAGTTTAAGGGCCAAACATTAAGGATTAAAGTATAAAATTTCTTATACCTTAACAATGTTATAATATTTTACTTTTTTGCTTATAAGTTGTAGTACTAGTTCTTCATATAAGTTAAATTATATATTCTAAACTTTTCATTTATATATCGGTTACCTGACTTAAAATAAGCACGTTATTTCTAAACTTGACAACAAATCTTTAATTTTCTGCAAATTAATCTTTATTCCAACATTTTTAGTAAATTGAAGAAAATGAATTAGCGGTGATTCCAAAACCAATACCTATCTAAAAGTGTCTAGTTGTGGCAAAAATATTCTCAAACAAAGATTCAATATACAAATCAATTTTTTTTTCAAGATTAAACTCAAATACTAAATCAAGAAGAGATGAAGAGTAAAAAAAATTGTTGGTTTATTGGACCTTTGATATAGGATTTTCTTCATTTTTTTTGTTCCTTGTTGTTGAATCCCCCTATACTTTCTTTACTTATTTTATCTTTCATTTCCAGCCTAGTAATTTCTTTTGTGGTTAAAGTCTAGCCTAATAATACAACCATGGGGGGCCTCGTTTCGGCCAAAAATAGTCAAACCCAAACCCTTTCCAACCAAGTCTTTTCCAAGTTATATAGTTGGGATTTTACAATCAAGCATCGTTGTTCTTCTTCAATTCAAGGGTTCCGACGAGAAGTCACTTCAAGACCAATACTCCCCAAACGAAACGAGCATTCTCAATGATGACTTGATGGTTTGCTTCAGGATACCATGAAATCCTTCATTTTTGGTGTTTTATAGTTTCATGGTTTGCATCATATTCATGAACCTACCTGTTTCAAACTGTCAAGACCTTAATTTTTTCGAGTTGGGCCATTCCTATGCCCAGCCACCATTCAAGGGCTAATCGATTATTTCTTTCATCGCCCAAACATGCCAATATTAGCACTAATAGTACATAAATATAACTCGTTGGTTAAACAACATAAAGTTCCTAGAGTGCTGGATTTGAAATTTCTCTCTAAAGCCAAAGAACTTTTGTGATCTAAGTTAGGAATGTTAGATTGTTTAAGTAAAAATATATTTTTCATCCATCTCTTCCAATCTACTAGTTTGCTCAAGGCATTATCCTTGAGAGAGTTGGGTTTGTAGTTAATAGATCCTTGGTTTATAATCAACTAGTTTTATCAAGTCAATGTTCTTGAGAGTGTTTATTGTTGCAAAGTTCATTTCTCATTGTTCTCATATTTGTCCTTCTTTTTTCCGGAATTGAAAGATGAAAAAGACTTGAACAAAGGATACCAAACAAGAAACCAACCACTTCTTGAATAAATATGATCTAGTTTATAAAGGTTTGATTTTCAGAAAAAAATGACAAATACAAGAACAATAAGAAATGAACTGAGCAACTACAAACCTAACCGTCTCAAGAACATTACCTTGAGCAAACTAGTAGATTGGAAACCAAGGATCTCAACTACAAACCTAACTCTCTTAAGGGCAATGCCTTGAGCAAACTAGTTAATTGGAAGAGATGGATGGAAGATGTGTTTTTACTTAAACAATTTAAGCTTCCTTAAAATTAAATCACCTAAAGTTATTTGGCTTTAGAGAGATATGGAGATACACTCACAAAAATATTTAATTCAAAAAGGCCCTACTAAAATGAACATCTCTTTCTAATTATACGAAGACAAGAAAATAACTCAAAGCCTAAAAATATCCTAAGTTCTCGTCAGTCTATCATGGGTAGCTCCATAGGTATGACATGAACCATGACAACTGAAAAATACCAAAAATGAAGAATTCATGGGAAGAAAACTATGAAATCATCCATGATATCGCTCATTTGGCTTAGCGAGCCTTAGTCTTGAAGTGGCTTCTCGCTTGAAGCCTAGAATTGAAGAAGAACAAAGATTCGAGGTTGGAAAGGCCCAACCATGTGACTTGAAAAAAGCTAGGGTTTGATTACTCGTAGCTTAAAGAGGTCTCCTATGTTAATATCACATAGTCTTGCTAAAATGGTAGAAATGTATTACTTCTCTCATCTAAAAATATATCGCTCCTATCAAGAATTGAATTTCTTTTTTACCACAATATATTCAATGTCCAAAATTGCTTCAGGTTGAAGCATCAAAATATATGATTTTGCCTGAGGTGTGAATCATATATTCAATGAGCGTTTGTCGAGAATTTTTGTGTGAAAGAAGTCAAACTCAATGAGCGTTTGTCGAGAAATTCTAGGACTGCAAATGATTCAATAATTATAGTAATGTCTTGTTTGGAATACAAAACTAGAGATTGCTAAAATTTTAATAATAGTTTGGATTTTTTTTTCCTTAAACAAGATAAAGGAGAAAGGAAAATTAATACCTCTAAAATAGGTGATACTTTAAAAATCTCTTAGGACAGGAAATTGGACAATTTATTTATGACAAAATTATCCACTCACTTCCTAAAAAATTAAACGTGTGGTTGAAGCAAATGTACTGCACTATCTTTCTTCCACTCCACTCATTCCCTCCATTGTTAGATAGACTCAATTTTTCTTTTTATAATCACGTTAAACATTTTCTTTTATAATCAGGATAAACTCAATTTTTCATTAAAAAAAATTATCACAAAAATATTTGTAATTAACTTGTCTCTTCTCTTGTGATATAAAAATTACTTGAAGGGGTAATAGTTTTTAGCCCCCCTATACTAACCGCGAAAAGCAGAAACTTCCCCTGAACCGAAAAATGCGCAAAACACCTCCCCTGAACTACCATTTTCGTGCAAATTGTCTTTTCCATTAGTTTTACTAACAGAGCCTTATGACCCTTGACAGCCGGTTTCCCAAAAAAAAACTATTGTTCCAGGTAATTAAAATATAAATTTATTTTGTTAAAAAAATTAAAATCATTTCATTAAAAAAAATTATCCTATTTTCCTACTGCCCCTAATAACTTTAATCTCATCACTTTTCCATTAATCATTTTACTAAAAATCAGTTCATCTTGATTTCTATCTTCTGATTTCTTCGTCTTGATTTCTATGTTCATGCCCTCTATTCCTTGTCCTTAAGATTCTGCAATCAATTAATTTTTAATTGGGTTTTCTCAAAAATTAAAATTTTTGGGTTTCTTCAGTGTGTTAGTCCAGATTTGATTCCTTTAACCAAAAGATCATGTTAGAAAAAGGGAAAATCAGATTTAAGGAAACCCATCAAAATCAGATTTAAGGAAACCCATCAAAATCAGTTTCCATTATTACTAATTCTTAGAACAGATATTGCCAGAGCAATCTAAACGCATACCTAGAATTAATAAAAGGTAAAAAAAACCAGAATCATAAGCTATTACAGGAAAAAAAACGTTCTTCGTTCCTTTGGATCTGGACCCCTCCATTAGACAACATGGAACAAGTATCAACAGATACCACAACTGGCCTCCTCTGCATCCTCAATTTCAACACACTCCCTTCACCAATCCCTCTACATCTCTTCACCTTAAACTTCACCAGATTCGGACATCTTTCTCCAATTGCTTTGATCCCGCTACCCAAAATTGGACAGTTCTTGATATAGAGCTTCTTCAAAGCACACAATTTTGCAGCAATGAACATATTTCTGAATCACCAACCGTGTCGGTGAGCCATCCTCTATAGCCCTTTGTAGTTCACAGCCAAGGCATTTAGAGAAGCCATTGTAATAGGCACACTCATGAGCACAATCAAAATCAGAAGCTATTACAGCAAAAAAATAGATCTGGATCTGGATTTTTTTCTCTTTCCATTTGATTCTTCTTTCCTCTACGTTCCTCGCTCTTCTTCCTCCCAACCTCAACACTACCACTAACTCCATTTCGCCAACAAACAAACTCCGACTAGAGCATCGTCAAAGCTCCACCTCAACAACCGGCCACTAGATCCATCGTCTTCTTGCCCCACTAGCTGAAGCTCCACCTCGTCAACCACCAGATCCAGCCACCATCAACTTCCCTCCACAATTCCAACTCCAGCCACCATCTCCACCTTTCCTCTAGATCCCAACCATCACAGTACCACCGTATCCACCTCTCTATCACAGTGCAGCCACAACTCGCCATCTACAGCCACAACAAATCTGTCCAGTTGATCATTATCTCAACATTTATTTTCCTTCGATTATTGGTATTACTACTTTTGATTATTAATAGACAGATTAAATAGAATGAAAGGAAAAATAAAATGGAAAGAGAGAAAGAGAGAACAAATTTACTTTGGGAAGAGGAGGCTATGGTATGGTGGGTCACTATGATAATATTTTATTTTTTAATAAGGTTTGTTATATTTTTTTTGTGTGTAACTGGCTGTTTCAGGTCTGAACTAACGGTCACGTTAGTAAAACTAATGGAAAAGGCAACTGGCGCGAAAATGGTAGTTCATGAGAGGTGAAATGCGCGTTTTTCGGTTCATGTGAGGTTTATGTTTTTCGCGGATAGTACATAGGGCCAAAAAACCATTACCCCTTACTTGAATATTCCGCCATATTATATGATTTGCTTAGATGAAAGGAAGTCTTTGTTAAGAAAATGAAAAAAAATAAAATAAAAAATGCACTTCTTCATTACCTCAATCATATTTGTCTCACTTTGGAAAGTTGGATTTATTCTGGGAAATAACATCCTTAAAATTGAAATTCGTGTAAATATATGTAAAGGTATTTTTAACAAAAAATAATTGACATTATTGCAGTGCTAACTAAAAAAAATAAAAATATTTTTCGAGAATCTCATAAAGTACTATTGTACTCCCTCTGGTCCGAATGATATGACTTCCTCGCATCCCAATATTCAGTAGGTTTAACAATAAAAATACAAGTAAAATGAACAGTAAAAGCAAAACCCAAAACGTCATACAATTCAGACCGGAGGGAGTATAATAATAACAACAACAATAATAATAATAATAATTGCATAGAGTTGTGTCTGTTTATTTTATAAAGTTGTGTTTATCCATTTAAGAGTCATATTGTTTTATATGGTCACATTCTTTCATGCATATATCTATATAAATGATGCATGTGCTAGAGTACGTGAGTTAAATCTATTTTCTTTTCTTTTTTTATCTTTGGGTCAACTGGTTCTTGATGGAGAAGTCTCTACAAATGCAATGTAAAGATTTTCTCAAGAGTGTGACATTATATCATGGGGTTATTTGCATATATATCAAGGGGCGACACTACCACCAGGGCATGGTGTTCATGCAAGGCGGCAAGATGTGGCAAGACAAGCGTCTACCGAGGGACATTGGGAGCATGCCACGACGACGAGGGCGTTGCCGTCATAGGTGGGGGAGTTTGTCACGTCACGGGCCTAACGGTCGAGTCGCGACCTGTCAGATGCGGCCACAAAGGCCTATGTCCGCCCACAAGAGTCTTAATCCTTCTAAGACTTGTATTACATACGCTAGAAGTTGAAAGTTGTGTAAGAGTGTTCTAGACATGTCATACATGTATTAGGAGTTTGTAGCCGAGTAGGAATAGGACATTGTAACCGAGTAGGATTCTAAATACTCTCATGGGGAGGCGATTGTGTATAAATAGAGGTGGAGTTCCACATGTACGTTTAACCAAGAGCTTAGAGCAAACTTGTAGGGTCAAGTATTTGTAACTAAGACTTGTGTGCAATTGGGAATACATAAGCTTTCTTCTCCAAGCCATCTCGTGTGCTTTCCTTTTTGAGTTCTTTGTTCATTTATGCTAATATTATTCTAAGCTTTGTGGCTTACTGTGTTTGTAGGCTGACTTAGCAAGTAAGAGGCGAGCTAGCTAGGTGCCGCACAGGTCAATCGTTGCGCATAATTTTATTCCGTGATAAGAAAGTTTCTTCGAAACGTCTTGCCACACAAATTTTATTTTATTTCTTTCTTTCTCCTAATTTTCTATTTCTAAATTCTACCCACATTTTTAATAACAATTTAAGGATAATTACCTCTTCATGTACTATGTCACTCGATTTCAGGAATGTGGAAAATTACAAACTGATCTTTTGTTCGTTGAGATTATTTTTGGTAAGATTGGATGTCATGGAAATGAAGAGGCGGAGGGGAGAAACAATGCAACCAATTTCGAGAAGGACTCCTCGTCTAAATTTACTAACTTTCCTTCAATTAATTAATTATTTGAGATTAAATGGTTCTTGATTTCTTTTTGTACATCATCTATGACATGATATATAATTTATTTATTAGAATTTATTTATTATGAGCAAAATATTTATTGACAGATTTGGATATATTAAAGTACGAATCATTTTATGCTACATTATATGTTTATGTGTGCTTACTAACCACTAGGGTTGCCCAGTCGGGTCTTCGGGAATTCCGAGACCCGACTTTAAAAATTTCGGATATTCCGAAATTAATTTTTTTGTTCCCAATCCCGAAGTTTTAAAACCCAGTCCCAATCCTGAATTTCCGAATCACAATTAGTAACCACACAAATTATATTGATAGAAAAATATTTTGCAGAGCAAGTGATATATTTCAAAGTTCCAAAATTAAGTAGGTGAAGCAAGAATCATATACGAAAAATGAATTCATTCGATGAAAATGTGTATATGATATTTATTTTTAAGATGATTAACATCAAATTAAATTACATCGAATTATAAAGAACCTTTACATTTGAGAAAAAAGATTTTTGGTGTGCTACCAAAATATTAATACTTATAAGTGAATGAGTAAATTGTAATCGAGTGTGCTACCAATATTTGGCATTCATGAGTAAGAGAGTAATATTTTTGAGAAAAATATTAAGTGAATGACTATAGTCATAGTCATGATATTATTTAAACCAAGTTGAGATATGAAACCCATTTTTACCACATTAATGTTTATTAATGGTTAAGTTTTTTAAAATTTGAAGGCAATTCAACTAGATCTATATGAGAAATGTCAACAAGTGTAGTGCGTTATAATTTTTAAGGAATATTGAGATAAAATACATAACTAAAGATTATTGTAAAATAATATTTTAAAAGTCTCATATATAGTTAATACACTGATAATCCACAACAATTATCCTTAACATAACTCATAGTATAAATGGAGCGACAAAATGATTGTGGGTGCTCTCAATGAGCCTGCCTTTGCAAGTAAGAAAGTAGGGTTCTTTGGTAAAACCTGAGAAGTATATGTAAAGATGACACTATATACTTTTAGTATAAAAGTTAGTAAAAATATTAGTGTCTTTAACATAAAGTTAAAAAAAAAATTCCATTAATGCCTCAATAGAAAATAAAAATTAATAAACTAATAAATAAATGCCTTGCCCAATATCGAGTTAAGAACCAAATTCAGTCCATGGTTCAAGGTAGGGTGTACATTTGACCCGCCTAACCCGCATAACCGACCCGACCCGACCCGCCAAAATTGAAAAAAGAACAAAACCACCCATATACAGATACATAACCGACCCGTATATTTGGTGCCGAATCGGTTCGCGGGTCGCATTTTTGAAAACCGCCTATAACCAACCCGGCTCGCCAACTAACCCTAACTATATAAGCATCTTATTCTTTCTCCCCCTCGCAGACAACACTCTAACCAATCCATCACCATCAAAAACCATCTCTCCCTCATCACCAACACCGCCACACCTCCGATCTCTCACTCTCTCGGCCTCATCACTCTCAATCACCGCCGCCAACCACACCGCCACACAAGTACAAGAAGTAAGGTAATTTACTTCCCCCCTTCTTGCCTAATCATCATCATCATTTATTCATTCCTATTGCTTCTATTTTTCATCCCTATTAATAATATTTTGGCAAACAACAAGGTACTTATTTTGGCAAATAGATCCTAGTAGATGCTTTATGGCATTATTTTAATGCATTGATATCTCCATTCATATTGATGCTTAAATTTAATCTTATGAAAAATCCACTCAAGTGAGGTTAGATTGGACTATTAGTTCAATATGAATAGTTTCTAAAATTGCTGCTAATTTATTTGAAGTCTATTATATGCAGGCTCCAATTTATGTAAATAAACAGATCTTGATGTTGATGAAGTGTATATTCACTGACTTTTTAATTTTTTTTTCATCATTATTGTTGAGAATTTTTTATGATTTTTTTATCTATTATTTATGTATGTTTAGGAGTTTGGAGGACGATAAGGAGGTTGTTCATTCACTTGTTGTTGGATCATGAAGCCCGGGTATTTTTTGAAGTTAAGAGTATTCGTCTTTGTTTATTAAATTGTAAACGCAGGCCTTTAAATTTGTGGAATGGTGTCTGATTTTTTTTTTTTTTGTGGATTATAAGCCCGACCCATTATTTAACTCATGGATTACAAACCCGACCTATTTTTTTGGATCATGGAGCCCAACCCGCCAACCGTTTATAACCGATCTGACCTACGGTTATAGTAGTAAAAATCAACCCGAACCGACCCGTCTAATTACTGGTGGGTCAGTGGCGGTTTTGGGCTATAACTGACCCAACCCGATCCGTGTACACCCCTAGTTCAAGGCATAGTCCACCATTAGATATACATTCGTATAGTACCCATCTTTTTATTTTGATTCATATTTTAAATTATTATTATTAAGTGGGAGATTATTGTATAATAATAATAATAGTTGTTTCTCTTCATTTCATAAAGTTGTGTCCATTCATTGTTTTATATGGTCACATCCTTACATACATATGTCTATATAATACTAAATCTATTTTCTTCTTTTATTTTTGGGTCAATTGGTTCTTGATGAAGAAAATTCTACAAATGCAATTTAGAGATTTTTTCAAAGAGTGTGATATTGTATACTAAGGTTAATATTTCCGTTAGCCATTTGCATTTATTAAGTGGGGAAACAATCATTTCTTCGAAACGCATTGCCATACAAATTTATTTTATTTCTTTCTTTCTCTTAATTTTCTATTTTTGACTACCTACGTTTTTATATAATATGTACAATCAAACAATGCAATTTTTTATCTTTACAATCACTATAAGAAATGATTCCTAATGTAATCTTATAATTTTTCAACCGCCCCATCAATATCAAATACACTAAAATGGGTGGTGTTGTGATATCAATCGACGAAATATACTATTAATAAAACATCAACATATGGATATTATATAAAAATATATTATTAGTATAATGTATCAAATTAATTTAGTGGTTCAATATTCAGCTCTTCTACATTCTTTAAATTTTCATAAAAAGACTACCATGGAATCTCATAAACTTATAAATAGATAGTTAAATAACCATGATTAGTAATTAAACAATAATAAAAAATTATTTAGTAGTTAAATATTCAACTCTTCTACATTCTTTTAAATTTTCATAAAGAAACTACCATGAAATCTAGTTAAATAACCATGATTAATAATTAAACAGTAATAAAATTAATAAATATAATAGACATTATTCATACAAAATAAGTATATACAATTTATTTTCTTTATGATTTAGAATTATAAAAAAAGTATCCAATTTTTGAATTATATATCTTACATTGAAACAAACAAAACCTACAAATTAAAAAAGATAAAGACATATAAAATAAATGATTGAAATGTTAATTGAATATAAATGAAATTCACATTGGCTTAATCCATAAGTAATATAAAAGAATCATAAAATGAAGGGAAATGATAGAAATTTGAATAAGGAACTCACTTTTGCATGTTCCTACTATGAATGGAAACCAAAAATATAATAAACAAAGGATAATTTATTTGTAGACATTAGTATGCATTCAAAAGGAGGTGAGGATGAGAGGAAAGGCGAAGAGAGAAAAAAATTAACCATATGACAAACTTCATAACATACTACAATTTATATAAGATTTGGGTGTCACTTTAAATTTTTTAACCGATGAAAATATTTATATACCCAATTTATTATGATTTAATAGAAATTATTAGTAATTTAATACAGCAAAATCAATAGATAATAAATATTAGCATTAAATAATATTAATGGTGAGAGAGTAAATAATTTTTAATGGGTTACATTAAATAGTATTTCTAATAAAATTGTATTAAAACTAAAATAATTAAATCATTAAATGAAAATATGTATTAGTAATTTTTTTATTAAATTAATTTTTCAAAAAATCCCTAAAATCATTATATCAATTTTTTTATAAGTTCGAAATAACTATGCAAAACATATACCAAGTATTTATCCTTCGTAAGTCTAAACATAATTGATTACCTAATAACCTAACCTACAATACTATTAATTAATGTCCTATTCATTTTCTCACAAATCACTATTCACCTTATTAATGTAATTGATTTACTAAATTACCCTTTAATAACTCACAAATTTACAAACTAATATGTCAACTATTTTACTATTCTCTAACAATATTCAATTGGTTGTCTTTTCTGACCCGATATGTATCGGATATATTTACACATATTAAAATAATATTAAAATTTTAAGCGAATAAGTTTTAGACCTGCATATTTATTACTGGGTTTGCGCACCAGCCAGTCCCTAGGTTTAACACTTTCATTTTTGTTGGTCTCTGACAACGACTTTTATTCGATCCAGTCCCTCACGTTACCTACGTTAGTCGCCCTACGTCCATGTTTCCCTAATGGTGACTAACGGCCGTTAAAATTGATTATTTTATTATTATCTCTAAAAAGTTGTCAATTTTGTGGGACCCATACACCAAGCTTTCGAGAGAAGCTAACGTCCGTTAATATTTTAAAATCGTTAAACAGTAAAACGCAGGACCCACAAATGGCTAATTTATCCTAATTAGTTTATTTAAACCAAATTAACTTGAATAATAGTATTTGTGAACTAACTAACTAATTAACAAAAACAAGAAATTATACAACCATTACACAAAAACTCATCCCAGCCATTATATATATATATATGTGGGTGTGAAAATAGTGTTAATATATGAATAAAGGAATACATTTACTATTCTTCGATTTAATCCAAAATTGTTATCTAAATTGCACACTAAACAATAAAAAGAGAAAAAACTATCTGAATTTGGAAATAAAGGAAAGGGAAAGACCAGGAAAAGCATGCTTCTCTCTCTCCATTTTTCTCTTCCTCGGTCTACTGCTTGGCTATTTTCCAGTTATGGCAAGTAAATCTTTGTCGATGTCCTCTCGTCAATTCCAGCGAGAAACAACACAGTTTCTTCTGCTTCTCTTCCTTGATTGCTGATTTTTCCTCGGACGATTTCTCTTATGCTAATGGACGCTTTTCTTGGTCGGAAGAGGAAGACGATGTGGTTCAGGGTTGCTTGGCTTTTTATAGCTTGGACTGGATACAGAGAAGATAGAGGTAGTTCAGGGTTGCCAAAAGATTTGGCTATCAATGAGGGTTTGAAAAGAAGAAAAAAAATTGAAATAGGAGCAGCTGGGTTAACGGGTTAGAGCCTTTTCTTTTTTTTTATATTTTTGTTGACAAAAAATGTTTAACAAGCGCCAAATCTGATCTGATGTTGAGAGATGGTGAGAGACTGAGGTGGGGTGAGATGATCTTTGAGTTTAAATTAATGTTGCCAAGTTGCCATTGATGGTGACGATGAAGAGAGGGAGGAAGAAGAAGAAGGTTCGTGAATGTGGGTCTCACATTTAATTTAAATTTCTTTAGTTAAATTAATTAGGAGAAAAAGGAAAAAAATTCGTTGGACGTTTTTCAGAGATAATAATAAAATAATCGATTTTAATAGTCGTTAGTCACCGTTAGAGAAATAGAAACTTGGGGCGATTTAGGTAACGTAAGGGATTGGATTGAATAAAAATTACCATTAGGGATCAAAAACAATGAAAATATTAAGAGTAGGGACTGACCGGTGGACAAACTATTTATTACTAGCAGTTACTATTAAATAGCTAGTTTGAACCGGTTCAGCCTAAAGTATTTATTTATTTTGTATTCTATTCAACCAGGGTAAAGGCAGGCAAAGCAGTGAATTTGTTGCTTCTTGTTGCTATTGCTGCTGCTTCCTAGTTCTTCTTCACCTTGCAAAAACTAGCAATACAGTGTCAAGCAAGCAATGACACCTTTAGAACAGAGTGCGTGAGCAGCCGGCTCAAAAGAATGGAGGCCGTAGGGTGGATTGAAGGGTCGGAGAGCGCGAAAGAGATGCTCTCAAGACTTCTAAGGGACCGCCCTTTCTTCCTTCTTCCTCCTCCTCTTCACCGCCTTCCTTTCCGCGTCGGCAATGTAGTGGAGCTGGTCGGACCTTCCCCTTCCGCCAAGACCCACATCCTCATGGAAGCCGCCATCGCTTGCATTCTCCCAAAACACTGCGGTGGGCAGGGTCATTCTGTCGTTTTCCTTGATTTGGACTGCCGTTTCGACATCTCGCGTCTCTCACATTTGCTCAAGCTTCGCCTCTCACGCTTTGAGACTGGTAATGCAGACGTGGGATTTGATGTGGAATGTTTCGCTGAGTGCATGAGAAGATTCCTCTATGTTCGCTGTTATCACAGCCTCCAATTTCTGGCCACTCTCAAGGTATTTTAAGTGTTTATATCTTTATTTCCTTCTTTCTATTATACTTTTGGCAAGTCTTCGGGTTCTTTTCTGTACTCTAATGTAGATGGGACTTGTAACCATTGTGATTGTGCGTCATTTAAGAATGGGTTTATGTCGGGTGCAGTAATGGACAACAGTAGTCTTATTTGTGTTAGTGGGATATTTGCAGCTCATAACTCATATTTTATGTGGCTGTGTCGCGGTTTTGTTGAAAGGTGTCTGTGCTCCCTAATATCAGGGGATGTCTGTATTGCCCCTGGTAGCGGCAGGGGCATTCAAGGTGGTACTGTATAACTAGAAGGAGGTTGGCCTTCTAAAAGGAGCTCTCGAGTGACTGAATCTTGGGAGGAACTTTGTTAGCCTTTTGGCATTGCTAATTTCATTAATGACCTCCTAGAAGGCTGTTTCCAGAGACGGTGGCCTTTGATAATAAGTATTGAGTAGGCTTTCCTTCTTAGACTCATAGCTATGTGGAGGTGTAGTTTGTGATATCAAATGATTTTAGTACAGGTACATGTTAATGTTTATTAGGTTGAAACTATTGCCTTTTCCCGAGCAAATTGAGGTGATGTGAGGAGCGACGCCTATAGAGTGTGTAATAGAATTTCTTACCAGGTGAAAAGTTGGGGATGCTTTTGGCTTTGCTCTGGAAATTTAGAGGCATTCTTGTTGAAAATTTAGGCCTAATAGGCTTTGCTCTGGAAATTTAGAGGCATTCTTGTTGAAAATTTAGGCCTAATAGCCTGCTATGAAGCATTTACAGCCTCATTAATGGAGTCCTAGATATGAGATGCAGTAAGATTGGCAGATGGCGTGGCTGTTTTAACTTTCAAGGAATTTCTTCAACTGGAGGAAAAGTCGATGGCGGCCCTTATTTTTAATGACATGTAGCGTAAAATTAAAAAAAGGACATCTGCAAACTAGACATAAAAGGCCTGATATCATGCATCTGGGACTACTACTTAAATGGGCTTTAGTACTCTTTGTAGGAAGTACTTTCAAAGGTTATATTCATTGGCAACCGTTGCATTACCTTAAAGGTTTATGTCCTTTGACAAGAGATTCGTTGGTTCCTCTTTTGTTTCATTTTTATAACACAGTTGCTTATTAAGATGGTATGGAAAGTGAACAGTCACAGATGAGTGGGGATTTAATATTATCTTTGCTGGGGGGGGGGGGGGGGGGTGTAGCAGAGGTTAGTTCTTCTGACTCTGAGAGATAATTTTTGACTCGCATATATGGTACCATTCTTAAAAAAATATATGGTACCATTCTTCCCATGGACGAAGTTCAAAGGTTTCACTGCTCAGGATCCAGTAGTATGGCTTTAGAAAAACTTATGCAATTCTGGCTGCCATGCAAATAACTGAATTTTCAATTCAGAAGCACTTAATTATTTGTTGGCAAGAATAGTTTTAGAATCACCTAGCTTTTACTGTACAGATTGTAGTGATCACTGACACATTTCTTTTTGGTTTATTTTCTGTGTATTTTCTTTGAAATAATACTGTCTGGTTACCAAAGAAAAAAGTTTATAGTTTGTGTACGATGTCATTAGTCACATTTTGTTGTGCAGTTGGTTTTAGTAAGTCAGAATTATGACAGCTATCACTGTGATGTAACACCTATGACTGCTTGTGACACTGGGGGCACAAATGCTTTTGCAATTTAAAGCCATTTTCTCTTGTGTTAATGCTTAATCACAATAACAAAATGAACCTTTTCTATTGAGATGCCTGTGCTGAAAGGTGATATATGACAGATTACAACACCTCGGTAGCTAACCTGAACAGACTTGTTATAAAGGATTGTTGTAGTCCGGTTGACTGCAAAGTTGCTGACTGATGTGGATTGGATTGGAGTTCCTTCTAGGGTTTGATATGAGGATTTGTGCTTTTGTTGATGGCTGATTATAAGCTGTAACTGTAACACTAATCTGGATTACTGCAGCAATAGGGTCTCAAAGCAAGAAGATGAGAAAAACAAAGAAAACTACAAGCATCATTCTTAGGGACCTTAGGAGTCTATTTGCACCTAAGGGTTGATTGCATCTCATTAGCACAAGCATAAACCTACTTTTCCAGATTTTCCAGTCCGGGTTGCGTGGAAGCAATTACATACTCACATACAGACTCTTAATGAATCTAAACTGTATTAGGATAAGAACAACAATAAAACTTAAAGCACTAGGATTTTGACCCAACTCAAAACTACACTATTGGTAGAAGATTCAAAGTAGGACTTAAAGGCACGGACCCTCCTATTTTGATGTGCTAAAATTACAGAAACACCCTTAACTCTTAAAATAAATAGACATAACTTGCAATAAACAAATTCATTGTTTAACTTAAAGGCTCTTGGACTTGGACTCTTGTTCCTCACCAAGAGGTTTGATCCCAAAAACATTCACTAGTTTCGCTTTCTTACTTGAAATAGCCAGTTTTTGTTGAGGTAGTGCCATTCCAATGCATTTGTGAAGCACCATTCAAGCATCACATATCCTTATAATTTTAATTGCTTTCCAAGCTTGGATGCGCTATTTAGGGGGTCTTCTTTTAAAATTGCTTTTTCTGGACAGAGTTTCATTTGGTTGTTGAAGACCTTTTGTTTTCAGTTTTCGCCTTACCCATTAATATTTTAACTTCTTGGCTCACAGACATTGCATTATCAACTTCAAAAGGTAAGAGAATCCCATGGAAGCAGTGCTCATCTCCTGATGGTTGACAGGTTTGCCTTAGAATATTCTTTATTAAAATCTTCATAGTCCTGATTTTTGTAGATTTCTACCGTTTCATTTCCATTTTCTTAATACACAGTCTACTATGTTTTTTTCGTTATTTAATTTTATATACAAAGTATGATGGTTTCTTCTTTCCTTTGCTTTGGAAAGAAAAAAAGAAGCCAAGGAGGGTTTATGTGGGATGAATGGTTTAAGAATATCAAACTGCATTCCATTAAATCTCAAATGATAAGAACGTTAGGCTTGTCTGTTTGCATATGATAAAGAATCTGATCTCAAATTTTGCTACCTGTAGTTGATGTAGGACTGAAAATAGGGTCCGATGATAGGTCTCTTGCTTGGTGAATCTTGTAGAACATCTTTTCTAGGGTGTTTAGATATTTAGGTTTCAAATAAACGAATCCTTTGTAGATAGTTCACCCTTTCCAAGGTACAAATGAAAATAAAGCTTTAACAGCATAGTCACTTCAGATTAAAACAAATCCTAAAGGTACTGTAACTTTGACTCGTAATGCAAATAGAATTCTGTCCTGGAAAGGAATATATATCAAGACATCAAATATCCAGTAGAAATCTAGATCACCTGCTTTTATAGATGCATTTGTTTCCAGTGAATGTAGATTGAGGCAAGGTATTGTTGAGATCATATGATGAAACAAAACTAGTTTTTGTCTGAATGATGCTTGAGTTTTCCAATTAGTGGATCAAATATTAGCGGCAGCACTAAGCATATTGGGTCAAGAATTCAACCATAAACCAACTGTGGGTCCTTGCCAACATGCCGAGGTTAGGATTATACCCACTTTTTATTGGATCAGTACAGCACTAGTTCTATCAATTTTAAGGGAAATAACAAAAGGTGTTAGGAAGAAAGATAAGCTGTTAAAGGGAAAATTAGGCCTCACTTTTGTCACATTTAACCCTTACCTCTTCGTTCTTGGTAATGCTTATAAACTTGTCCAGTTCCATTCCGATTAATGATTTGGCTACAAAATAATGGATGTATATCCTGTTGGAGTGAGAAAATTTTCTTTTAAAAGCTTTATGTAATAAAATCTACCAAGGCATCAATTTGGTGTGTAGTCTTCATTGCTCATCTAAAGCAGTCATCTAGAGAGGACTAAGTAAGCCGATTTATCTTGAGAACTTCAATTGAAAAACCTCAAACTTTTGTGATTTCTAATCTATTATTGGTCTCACAATCATGCCACATAGCTTAGTAGTTATTCTGTTAATTTTTTTCTGTTCCCCCCCACCCTTTTTTGCAACAAGGAATACTAAGAATCAGTGTTTACCATGAGCTAACTTCATTCTCATGCAAATGAAATGGGAAAAATAAAGTTGGTGGATACTGGACAGGTTAAGTAATTTGATCAGTTAAGAAGTGTCTTTTATAAAAAAGAGTTACATCTTATTGCATGCACCCTTTGCATAATTTATCTCCATTGATCCACGGGTAAATACTAGAATGTTTACTGAAGGTTCTTTTGCAGAAATTTATGTGATTAAGAGAATCCTTCAGACTCTATCAAGCATGTGGCAACAATTCTCAATTTAGTTTTTGATGAAGTATTAGTAGAATTAGGTAGACAATAATTTTGAAAGAATAGTTTTTTTGCAACCTGTGGAAGCACATAATCGACAAACAACAGGATATGGTTTTCTAAGATTTAAATGGAAAATATCCCAGTAGCAATGAGAAAAGCTGAACAAGCAAGGGTCATTGTTAGTTGAAATTAGTCTGAAAACTTGATTTTGCATGCCTCCCTCTACGGAATGGTTGCGTATAATTTGACAATAAATAACTGCCACCATTTTGGAAGAAAGGTGGTGAAAACTACTAGTACAGCTTAGAAATAGAAAAGACTGCTGGAAAAATTTCTTTTCACTTTTTTATTGAAGGACTTAGTTTGGTGTGCTTGGCATGCTCATGTTCGAAGTTCGCTAGGACTCTTTCTTCCAGGTGAACACGTGACAAATGATTGTTAGATATCCTGGACCTTCAGTATGGAAAACAAATTCAACAAAGATATAATGCTAAAGATACTAACTTCTCAACACCACCGCTTTTATTAAATGACATGGCAATACATGATTGGGGTATATCCTTATTATAGTTATCTTTTATTAATTTAAAATAAATAACTACCAAGTTTAATATAACAATGATGTGTACATTCAAGGAAAAAGTTAGTAAAAGTGTCGGTGTCTCTAGCACTAGTGCACTACTATTCAAAACAATACATTGGGTGTGTGAGACTATAGAAACAAACGCTGAGTTGAATAAGTTTACTTCTTTTGCTGGTCTTGCATGGTGAATCCAATTGCCTTAATATCTTTGAAAGTAATAATAAACATAAATCAATCACTTAATGGAATTGTAAACTAGAGCTTTCGTTTATTAACTGAAGAATATTCAATGTAGCATTTTCCCTTTTCTGTGGGCTCTTTTTTTTATATAGCTTTTCTTGTTTTTCTTTTCTCCAGCATTGGGGCTTTTCACTGGACAGATAGAGCTTCAACATCATTGCCCTTAACTGGTAATAACAGGTGATTGTTCATTGTTTATTTATGCTAATTGATAACGTGATTATTTGTCTATGTGAGTAGATTCATAGTAGTTCTACTGTTATCTACAATATTTATCATGTTGGATATATTTTACTACTGCAACATCATGGATGTGCAGGAAAAGCTTCTCGCTCCAAAATGTGTCTGAAACTGTAGTTCAGGAGATTAAAAAGCTTCTGCTGGTACATCCTATGCTTGTCATTGCAACAAAAGCAACCATTCTAGGTGATAGATATGCAGCTAATGAGAAAAAGTGGTGAGTGCCCAGGAGAACAAATTACTTGACTCTTACTTGTGTTTCAATGAAGTACTCAAAGGAGGAGGTTTTGTTAAATTGGTGTGCACAAAGTTCAGTTTTCAACTTTGGTACCAGCTTTTTTTCCCCGTTTGTTAAAAGGCTTTATCCCGACCTATAGCATTGCATCCGATGCACTCTGTGCATTCTTGTACTGTCCATAGAGTAATGGAAGCTGCTTTGGAGAGTTGTTAATTTTGTAATAATATTAGCACAACATGCAACATTCTTTCTTTAAAAATAGAATCGTGGTTCTCCAGTTCTGAAATATGAATCAGTGCACAGCAATTAGGCTCTGGCACTATACAGAATATAGTTTTATTTTTCATAACTCACACTCTAGAGTTCATGAATCAAATCAATGTTTTTATACTATAGTATATTTTTCTTTTTCTTGTAAATATACTATCAAGTCTCTTAGATGCTTTTCCCCTACTTTTTCATGTTTTATTCCATTAATGTAACAACACAGTGTGTTTTATTCTTACCGGTAAATTTATAATGCATAACTTTTTGGAATAGGAATCTCAAAAGGTGGAATTCACCAGATACCTCAATGTCAAGAAGTGTAACAAAGGACACAGATCAACTTATGCATCGTGAATATATGTCTTCTGTTTGGCAGGTCAGATTTGTCTAGATGTATTTCTGTGGTCGTTTCCTTATCATTCATCCTTGTTCTCGTTCATCGTTTATTCTGTCTAGTGTCCACGTGTCAAACTTGTAGCTGAATAATAATCAATCCGTTATTTAGATATCATTGCCTTTACTGGGGTCTATAAATACCTGAAAGCCAACTAAAAATGTAAGCTGTCAGTGCCCATAATGCTTCTTACATTGGAAACTTTTGTAAAAAGCATTATTTGAGGAGTTTCTAGTTAATATCACTTGCTTCGAGACTAGTCTTTGCGACCCGAGGTTCATTTGTTGTTTCTGAATTGGGGTAATAGTTTTTAGCTCCCCTCTACTATCGTCGAAAAGCAAGAAGCCCCTATACTTCATTTTTTGCAATCCGCCTCTCCTGGACTATTGTTTTCGGGCAAAAAGGTCCTTCAATGCACATTTTTACAATTCTAAAAAAAATTGTAAAAATTCTAAAAAAAATGTAAAAATTCTAAAAAAAATGTAATTAACCTAAAAATCAAGAAACATTGTAAAAAAATCCAAGAATTCACAAAAAAAATGTGATTAATTATGGACAGAAGGGCCTTTTTGCCCGAAAACAATAGTCTAGGGGAGGCGGACTGCAAAAAATGAAGTACAGGGAGGTTTTTGCTTTTCGACGATAGTTCAGGGGAGCTAAAAACTATTTCCCCTTCTGAATTTCATCACTGAGTCAAATATGACTCTCAGACTTATCTTGGTTACCATGCGTGTAACTGCTAAAATATAAGATTGCTTTCTTTACCAAATTTGACATGAGCTGTTCTCATTTCCTGTAAATGAAGAAAGCAATTTACTGCAGAAGAATGAATTGGCTATATCTCTTGAGTTAAGCTACAGAGCACTGAAACATGCATGTCAATAATTTCATCAACATAATTTTTTGTTTGTTTGTTATGCATTGAACTTGTGGTGGACAGTAGATAGAATGTTTCATGGAAAAGTTGTTTATTCATGAATAGTGCCAGTCACAAAAGCATCCTTGTTACTTTTACAATCACATCTCCTAGAATTTTTTGCTATGGTTGTTGTGTTACAGTTTTGGGCCCGCTTTGTTGTTTTCTAATTATTCTTTGTAACTGTTGCAGTCTTTTGTTACGCACAGAGTACTTGTACGAGATACAGGTTCGGAAATTATTTTATGCTTTAATACCAGCAAATTTGGCGGATTTATTATATAGAAGCTCTCTGTCTACATCTTTAGATACTTATCTGCAATTTCTTCTGTTGCTTTGCAGATGATCATACCTCTATTAGCAAACATAATAAACACAGTGTCTACATGTTAGAATGGTTATTTCCATCACTAAGTTTTGAGGATAAGTTTATGGTGGGAGATGTAAGGAAAACATGATACTTCGTAGATAGAATTTGACAATATTGCAGTTTTGGGTTTATCTGCGTCTATTTCCAGCCCTTTTAGATGATGTTACTTGTGATGCACAGGCTGGTGTCTTCTGTATTTCTTGAAGTGTGATTGCACGAGTGTTGAACAATCTCTTGCTTCATTATGCTGTGTAAGAATTACTTTTTTATTGGCAAATAGCTTTTAGTATAGAGCATTTTGTTTCTCATGATTTCATCAAGTTTACAGGCCATATTTGTTTTGTGCAGAGTTAGATCATACCAGATGCCGGAAGAATTCAGCATGGCAAGAGAGCTTGACTGCAAAATGCTCTAAATTGTTTTTCTTTATTGGGTTCCCTCTATTCGCTGCACGTCCATCATTCCACAACTGTCTAAAATGTCAGGCTGAAGATGGGTGAATTCGTCGGATCTTCCATTCCTCAACCTTGAATCTTTGGACCTGGAACTGCACTTTCCTATAGTAAAAGTTCAATGGAGAGCCATGAGGCTTTGTATACAATTAGTTGAGACCATTGAAAAACTGTGACAGATGGGAGAAAGATATATAGCTTCAGTGTTTCCCTCCCTCTCAAAGCTTGTGTATGAGATTTTTTTTCCTTCTTGGTTTTGGCCTTTTCTTTATGTGTAGTTTACATGTATTGATCCGTAGATCTTTGTTTTTATCTTGAGATAAAAACTTCTGATTCTGTCCTATGGATCTACTTATTTTAAAATCAATGCAGCATCAATAGAATAAACAGCTTAAGGGAGGTGCATTTAAAGTAGGGTGGCCCGTTTACCTGTTCCGTTCTACCCGGTTTTCATGGGGTCCGGTTTATTTGGACGGGCCTATCTTGGCACGTTTCGTAAGTGGACGGATAATAAATGGGACATTCTTATTTACATGTTTAAGGAGAAATAGTAACTTCATTACTTAAATAAACCCAATTAACAGTTTTGGATAATTCAATTAAAGAGTAATTTACTTTCTTATTTAATTTAAAGTAAATAAAATTATTTTACTTCAATATATTTATAGGATAATTAAGATTATTTGTTTTTCCCCACCAACTCTTTTCTCTATTTACTACAGAACTACTCATATTAATAACAGACATTTGACCCATTAGTAGGCCCATGCCCCAGCTTACAAACAGGCCCAACTCACTAATTATCTAGTCCCTTTTGACTCTAATAATTGTCACTTTCCTACGGATTCTTACCATTCATTTTATGCATTTCGAAACATATATTTTGTCCAAATGACAAAAAAAATATTATGCATCAACCCAATTTGATGATGGTGTAATAATTTGAATGAAAATTAGGGGTAAAAATGAAACAACGTGAAATAAAATAAAATAAAATAAAAAATTATTGTCCTACGAATTTTTACTATTTCAAAAAGTCAATCGTTGGAGTTCGGAGGGAGTAATATAAATCGTTACAGAATATTTTTAAAAGAAAAACCTATTAGAAAAGGGAAAAAATCAAAAATAAATTGCAATTAAACTATTTCCCCCCTTCTCTTACATTTGGTGTCCAATTTTCATAGTCTTTTGTAATTTGTTATCATTTTTTTTTAACCTTTTAAATATTGAAAAGGTTGAAATTAATTTTTTTAGAAAATTGCAAGTTTTAAGACTATTTTACTTTATTTTTTTGTTCAGTATTTTTCAATGTCTAGACAGTGACCCAACATTTGTTCCATTCGGTAGAAAAAGTCAAAGGTTGGCAGGTGATAATGTTGGCATTCTAAATTACAAATGCCTTAACTCAAGTCCATTTCAACTAAGAATAAAGTAATCATGAAAATGTCAGATTCCCACCGATGATCGCAATTTCACAAATCTAAAAACTTCAGTATTATAATGATGTTGATTTAACCACAATTCTCCTCTCCACCCATATTCTAAATATCATAAGATTAATCTTACTATAAGCATTATAAAATTACTTTTTAAAGGTAAATTTTTTTTTAACGAAATTAATTTTGATTGAGAAGATAATCGAAACAAAAGAAAAGAAAAGAAAGAATGAGTGCAGTTTTTGTTTCAGTTAGACAAAAATGATAAACCACTGGCTAGGAGTTCTTAGTTCCTACTGTCTATTTTGTAGATTGATTGATTCACCTGGAGTAGGTAGGAATAGGATGGCAACACTTGTCAATTCAAAAGCGGGGCCCACTTTGTTTCCGTATAAACCCTGGCGTGCTACACCATCACTTTCCTCCGATCCAACAGCTCATATATTTCAAGAGATTTTGAAGAACAATTGAACTATTTCTGTCACAAAATGCAGAGCAAGCAAGAGAAGTGCTGCTGCTGCTGCCCAATTTCCAGTTTGAGAGAAAGGAAAAGAAGAGCAAGCAACCCAGTCCAGCCAGCCAAAATAGACTAAGAACAAGAAAAATCCATGGAACAAGTCCCCTCCTAGTTCCTATCTATAGCTACGTAGGTCTCTTGTTAGGTAAATTTTATATCACCACCAATGTTTCACTCCTTTCTATTTTATTTCCCTTTTCATTCTCATCTGGGTTTTTTTAAGTTTAATTCATGTCTCTATCATTATTATCTTTGTTTTGTATGATTCCCACCTGTATTCTGTTATTCTTCCACATGGGTTTTTGTTGTTTTCGTGTATATATATGTCCTCCCACTCCGTTCTGCTTCCCCAATTCCCTTCCATGTTTATAGTGATGTTTGATAAAGATTGCATCTTCTTCCTGAGAGTTCTTCTTTTTCTTTTCTAGCATGGTGTAAAATTCAGCTTCTCTTCCCTCCAAGATCAGTTCTTTATGATACCCAATAAAGTTCAAACTTCAAATCCAAAAAGTTGGTGCCTTTTAACTTTTAAGAATGAAGTGCTTCCCATACTTCAAGGACAAATCAAGAAGCAGGGAGCAAAGATCAGCACCAGAGTTGAAGGCTGCAGGCAAAAGTATTGATTGTTCAGGTTCTGATACTGGAAGGGTGGCTATGTCTTCATGCTCAGATACTTCACCGCGTGGTATACAAGAATTGTATGCCGAGAAGGCTCCTAATCTGCGAGTCTTCTCTTTCCCTGAGCTTAGACAAGCCACACATGATTTCAGCAGACTACTTAAGATCGGTGAAGGTGGATTCGGGAGTGTCTATAAAGGTTCAATCAAGCCTCCAGATGGGAAGGGTGATCCTGTTGTTGTTGCAATCAAGAAGCTTAACCCTGATAGCTCACAGGTATGACCTCAAAACATGTAATAATGGTGCAGAATTTAATCTGGGATCTAATGGAAATATATACTCTTTTACCAAGATATGCTAACAATTCTGTGGTCCTTGGTATAATGTTGATTTTCCTTTAATTTCATCGCAAGAGTCACTCTCAATATGAAATTCCCAGTTGCAGACACGTTAACAGAAGTTGTTTCAAATGAATTGAATCATTTTATCAATTCGCGAGCACCTAGAGCACCTATAAGGAATTATGATATCCTGGATTATCTCATGGGTGAAGCTAGTTCTGTGTTTTCTGTCCATTTTCCCAGAAATTTGTAACTGCTATTTTGAGTATACGTTTTCCAGGTACTACCTTGTAAATATGAGATTGGTACTACCATGATTATCTAGGAACTGACATTAGTGATGAATGGAGGTTCAATACAAACTGACATTATCCTTCGTGCTTGTTGACCTATGAATAAGGTTACTGGTAGGCTAATTGGCACCTTCTTTTGCTTCCCGAACATGATATGTTATCTTTTGCATCTTTCAAGTCTTTTGGTTTATATTAGTTCTCTGATTCTCATATAGGGTCACAGGCAATGGGTGACAGAAGTTCAATGTCTTGGTGTTTTGGAGCATCGAAATCTTGTCAAACTCCTTGGATACTGTGCCGTGGATGGTGAAAGAGGGATCCAACGATTGCTTGTATACGAATTTATGCCAAATAAAAGCTTAGAAGATCATATTTTCAGTAAGGCACGTCCTGTGGTTCCCTGGAAAACAAGGTTACAAGTATTAGTTGGAGCAGCTCAAGGGCTGGCTTACCTCCATGAGGGATTGGAAGTTCAGGTTCTTTTAAACCATGACTATTGAGTACTTTTTTGTGTGTGAGTGTGTATCTATACATTGAATCCTGATCATTAAATAGAGAAAACAAGAAGGGAGCTTTGATGATTCATGCTGCTCAAAACATTGGGATTTGATCCTTGAAACCTGCCATATAGTTGTTTTTACCTGATTGGGTTAATGTCTTTCTGAAAGTTTTGTGGCCTGAATGTTTCCTTGTTAGAAAATCATGGGAACAAATACATGTCTACTGCCTGAAACTAGGTTAAAGTTGCAGTCATAGTATAGGAATTCTACCATTTTATCTCTTGTTTTAAGATCATTACTTATTCTTCACTGATACCTGTTCTAGCACTGAAGCAACAATTATTGCAATCCTGTATTAGTTTGTGCTAATCTAAAACTAGAGGGTGTTGCTTATAGATGTAAACCATCACTTATGGTGCCAGAATTTCTAAATCAACCGTGTTTTTCTAGTGTTGCAAAATTAGTTTCCATCTTTTCTAGTTCTGCATGTTTGTTTTCGAGGATTAGAAGATATGCTTGTCCCATTGATTTGTGTACTTTCCTTCTTGAATATTATGATTCAGGTTATATACAGAGATATTAAATGTTCCAATATTTTACTGGATGAGAATTTTAAACCAAAGTTGTCTGACTTTGGGCTTGCTAGAGAAGGACCGATGGCTGGACGTTCGCACGTCTCGACTGCAGTAAGTACAATATAAACTCAACTTAGCATTTTTCAGTTGCACTTTGCTGACTATTTTAAAGCATATAATTGCCACCAAAGAAAACTCGTGTTTTGACTACTCTACAAGAATCACCAAAGAAAACCTATTGCTTGACTATCTAGAAGAACCACCTGCTGGTTATGCATATTTGCTTGTGTTGAAGCTGGACTTTCTAGAATTTTTTTCCTAGCTAGATTTTAGGACGAGGACATCCTTGTCACCGAAGAGCGGAAAAAAGTCGTTTCCTAATTACTAGTCTCTAAAGCTGATGAATCACTTCTTCAGCCTCCTGGATTTTTGTGAATTATTTGCCAGATTATTACTATGTGAATATGATAATTCTGTTGATGCATGCATGAAAGGAAAATGATTTGGTTTAATTTTGTTTAATTTTGTAAATCTGAATATGTATACTAATGTGAACAGTCTCATATGGGGGTGCTTGTTTTCCTTGATCAGGTGGTGGGAACATTTGGGTATGCTGCACCAGATTACATCGAGACTGGGCATTTGACGAGCAAGAGTGACGTCTGGAGCTTCGGTGTTGTACTCTATGAGATTCTTACAGGAAGGCGGTCTTTGGAAAGGAACCTTCCAAAAGTGGAGCAGAAGTTATTGGAATGGATAAAGCTTTTCCCTGCTGATAGTAAAAAGTTCGGTTCCATAATGGACCCACGGCTTGAGAATCAGTATCCGATAACTGCAGCTCGTAGAATCGCCAAGTTAGCTGACAATTGCTTGTTAAAGAGTGCAAAGGACAGACCAAAGATGAGCCAGGTGGTGGAGACCTTGCGACAGATAGTCCAGGACTCGGATGAAGAGAGAAGCCATACAGAGAAAAGTTTTGAAGCCTGTGAAGATGACATTGTCGAGTCAAATGAGACGCCGAATTTGGAGGCCACTGAATCTTGGGTAAGGCGAATGGCACGTCTCGCAACTCTTAGTGAGCATGTGGAGGGAGCGAGTAGAAGGCGGTTGATGGTCTTGCAGAGAGCCAAAGTCCCGTAGTAAAGGGAAGTCGGAAAAGCAGAAGAATCCACCATGAGCAGCTTTTTTTGCGTTTGGATGTTTTCATATTGAAGCAGCATTTTCCCTGCACATGTGTAAATTCCTTTTGTTTCTTACAAATCTTTTGCAGTAGAGTACGTTACTTAATACACAGATCAAATAGTCTCACAAAATGGCTGGTTGTTCTAGTGATTGAATTGTTGTTGGGACTTCTGATTGGGCTTGCAGGTAAGTGGTACTTCTCCCAATTTACATTCTCTATGAAACCAAAGAATAGTTTCGGCTTTGTTTTTTCCCTCTACTTCTGTCATTTGTCAATTTTCCTTTTCTTAGGTGTTTTATCAAGTCATCGTCATTGATAGAATTAATAATGGTATATGATTTGTATAATTGATAGTATATTATAGGGTTAGGTTTGGTGAATGGCGCGTGGTGTGGTGTGTTGGTCATTGCCATTTTCTGGGCAATCCTTGACATCTTCGTAGAAGAATCAATCATGTGGAGACGTAAACCTTTGTCAAGAAAAATCTCCAATCTCCAAAAATCAAGATTCAAGATTGATTTTTCAACTTGCCAGAATCAACTTCTCTTTGGAAAGAGGAGGGCTTTCTTTTTGGTTTCAGAGCTTTTACAAAAAAAAAATTTTATTTTTATAAATATAGTTAAAATTCTTCGAACTTCAATCTGAATCTCTATTAGTATCTTTGACAACGCCCCTGTTTTGATCAATTTTCTAGCTCTTTTGCTTCTCCATTGATTAAAGTTTAAAGTAACAAAATAGATCAATTTCAGAATTCGTATAAACCGAAATTATTTAGGTAAATTAGAAAGGGAAGCTCTCAGTAAATAATATAGTACGGTAGCCAATTTTTAAAATTTACCGAATAAATTATACTAAAATACTATGGTATTAAAAGTATTATTACTAGTAAAAGGTAATATCCTTATTATATCATCATAAAACAGTACTTTAGAACAAGGCAGTTTATCAACTGCACCAAAGACAATTAGTATAATCTAATTTTGTTTGCTACAAGAAGCAAGATGAATCTCTCTAAAAAGAAGATAGGATCTGTGTAGTACAGATTTTACCAGTAAACAAGAAGATCCACACCACACCAATGTCTCGTCATCCAACAGTTGCAAGATTCGCTATCTGAGAAGAGAAGAGTCACAACAAATGGCAAGATTCATCCAAGGAATACACTCCAATAGTAAAGGAGTTTGGAAAATCAATACAGTAGGAGATTGGAAACAGGCACTGGCTTGTAACACAAGAAAGATTCATTTCCTAAAAATGAATTTATTTCTTTTTATTAAAAGAAAAAACAAAAAGGTGAGCAAACCTCTCTCTATCACACTCTTTGTCCTATGATGCATTCTGAGTTCAGCTGTCTGCACTGGAACTTCTCAAACTTTCTAACCTTTTGATTTCAGACCATCTTTCACTACTTGTCAAGATAACTGCATCAGCGCTGGTTCTTTCCTTTGACTAGCTAAATGCAACAAACAGGGAGGCAAGACTACACCATAACTAACAAGATCTAATTGCAAAGAAAAGGAGTTTCTTTAGTTGTTGAAATAGGCTTCGTCACTTCTTGGATTATGTACACACATAAATAACATTGTGCGAGAACAACAGAACAATGTCTGGTACTGAATGTGCAATTGTTGAAATTAATACACCTTCAACAGGGAGCTTGACCACAGCTGCATACAGAAAGTGCAACGATGGAAAAGTGAAAATAAAAGGTGTACCAACCAGAACAGTTTGTGAGCGAAAGAGCTGAAAGATTACCAAAATGATGACCAGTAAAAAATCAGGAGTGGAAAAAACAGATGCAATGGCCTTAATGAAGAAATATACAAGCGGTCTACAAGTTCTTTCCTTTCATCCATTGATGAAGAGGAATGACTTTTCCCATTTAAAACAAGTTAAAAACAGCGTAGTAGTTAATGATGCCAATCATTCAACAGTAACATATAACCCAAGTTTCTCAGATAGAATTACATAACCCTGTTCATAATGCATAAATTTCACCAACCTGTGCCATTGTTCCTTATGATTCACCAATTGATATCCTCCAAGACCTGAAACAACAAAAACGCCATTAAGAAGAAGCCTAGAATAATGAAATTGTTTGCTAGGTAAAGTATGAAAGTGAAAGAAACCTCAATGCTTCAAAGAAGATTCTTTCACCAGTAATATGCAGCATCATAATGTCGGGTTCTTCAAGAAATAAATCTAGATCCCTTGCTGACTAATCAGCTCTGAACACCAAAGCAAACTTTGATGTACTTCACTTCAGGGGGCATGCCAAAAGATGAAATGACTACGGGGACTCTCTAATGACAAACTATCTTCTAAGTCAAGGGTCACCCATGTATTCATATTGCACCTCATTCTCCCTCTCTTCTCCTCCTAGTGCTTGCATATTTACCCATCTCAAGCACAAAGCTTAGCTCATCTCCGCAGGCAGTGGCACTTCAAAGTTCATAGCCACCAAATGCGTATTGTGTGGTGTAAACGTCACACGTAAAGTGCAAATGACTACACAAGATCCTTGGGAATCATGAACCCCATAAAGTTATCTGGTAAATCAACTTTTAGGATCCACTCTAACCATTAGAGATCAGTTTAAGTGGACCTTGAGATGTGGTCCAGTGATCTCTATTTCTACTTAAATAGTCATATGTTATGTACATGAGGAAATCCAGAAACAAGCTCTTTTCAGCAGTTGCTCTTACACGCTTTGAATTTCTCTCTATGCTATGGGAGGCTCTGTCCAATATTATGTAGGAAATTTCATCAAAATCAAAGGAAATGTCTTTCAACTTCTGACCCCACATTAAGGCCCTCTCAGGCATCCCCTGCTTGCAGAAGTTAGATAATATCAAATTAGCGGTCACAATGTTTGGAACAAAAGCCATCTTGAGCAGCTTTGCAGCAACAATCATAGCACGATCTAGTATGTCGGTGCAAACGCCATTCATCATAGTGTTGTATGTTACAGTGTCAGGAACTACACCCGCTGCAATAAGCTCGTCCAGCATCATCACAGCTCGGTTCATTCTTTGACTACCGCAGAATCCATGAATGCGGATATTATAGGTGGTCACATCTGGGTCACACCCACTGACATACATTTTGTTCATAATTTTATCTGCACTAACCATGTCGAATGCTTTACAGTATCCATCAATCAAAGAGTTGTAAGTGATAACATCAGGGACCAGTCCAGTAAGACGCATGTCTTTAAAGGCATCTATGGCAGACTTCATTTGGCCTTCTTTACAGAATCCATAAATGATGATGTTCATGGTATAAACATCAGGCCAAAGACCCCTTTGCTTCATATGCTTCTTCAATACCAATGCTTCATGCAGATGGCCACAGTTGCAAAACCCGTGGATCAGGGAGTTATATATAAAATTGTTAGGTACAAAACCTTTCCTTGACATTTCTAAAAATACAGCATATGCATCCTCCACAAAACCTGCTTTAGAAAGGCCAACAATGAAGGCCGAGAAAGCAACAACATCTGGATATATCCCTCGCCATTGCATCTCATGCCACAGACTGTGAGCCCCCTGAGTATCCCCAATCCTGAAGTACCCATCCAAAAGCACTGTAAAAGCCATTTTATTGATGGGAAAGCTTTTCTCAATCATGTCATACAGAAGTTCCCTCGCTTCTTCCAGTCTCCTGTTCTTGGATAATCCGATAAGTAGAGAACTGCAAGTGGAAGATGAAGGATTTAAACCAAATTTAACCATAATTTTATATGCTATATAGGCATTCTGTTCTAGTCCTGCATTGCTATAAGCAGCAATTACTGAATTAAAAGCAACGACACTAGGAGGTATGCCTTTCTCAAGCATGTTCTCTAAAAAATCCATGGCTTCTTGCAACCGACCTGCCCAACACAAGCCTGAAACGAAAAAATTACATATTGAACGATCTTGAAGTAAGTCTGGGGCCGGAAAATTCCTTAATAACATATCACCATCTTCTTCTCTTCCATACTTGTAATGCCCTGCAACTAAGATGTTGAAAGTTGTACCATCAGGAGCTATACCCTTGGTCCTCATTTCCTCATAAGCCTGTTTGCCTCATCAATGTCCATTGCCTTAACATATCCATTCATCAAAGTGTTATAGCTTACAACCGTTGGAGAGAGACCCGCCTCCTGAATCCCATCAAAAAGCCTCTTTGCTTCCACCATATTTCCCTGATTACAAAATGCACTTATGATTGTACTAAACGTGACAACACTTGGTTTACAACCATTTTCAATCATAAAATGTAACCAACCAAGAGCACATGGAGTCCACCCCCTCAAACAGTAGGCATTAATCAAAATGTTATATGTATAAACATCAGGCTCACGCTGAAACTTCGGCATCAGATGCAGCAAAGTCTCTGCAATTCTAACATATCCCTTATGACAAAAACCAAGAATCATCGCATTAAAATTATGATTAGAAGGCGGAGGCCCTTTCATGACCATACCTCTAAACAACTTCCAAACACTACCATAATCACCAACTCTAAGCAACAACTTCAAAAGAACTGTTATTGCCGATGGACTTGGCCCCAAACCCAACTGCCTCATCTTACCCAAAATGTTCAAGGCTTCAGCATCCATTTCCACATTCAAGAAACCCCGCATGAGTGTATCAAGAATAGAGAAATCTGACTCATATTCTGGGTGATTTTCCCACAAAAACTCAGCAAAGTCTCTACTCCTACTAGCTCCAATTCTCCTAATAATCCACGAAACCACATCTTGTGCAAGGAATCGCAGATTCTCTGCAGCCAAAACATGGACAGCAGTACAATAGGACTTAACCATATCATCGGAATCATCTCGAAATGCGAATTTGAAAAACGCAAACGCAGTTTCACGAGATTCCAATAAGTTCATTACCTCAACCAACAAAAATGGGCAAAATTTAAAGGAAAACCTCTTCAAAACGAGACCTTTCCTTTGTTTTATTATCTTGGACAAGCCAACAACTACTCTGCGCCGCTCATTCGAGTTCAATGAGCTCAAAGAAGCGTAATTTGAATAAGCAAAAGGAGAAAACTGGTATAAATAGTGGGAACCTTGGGGGTTAGAGGAATCAGAACAATAAGATATTGCGTGCGTGAAATGAAACTGAGGACTAAGGTTATGGAGACTGAAAATGGATAGCAGTGGTGAGGATGCTGAATGGTGATGTTCAAGCGCAGCAAGGTTGAAGGAGGAGAAGTAGTGTACCTTGAGAGAGCTGCCCACACGGAGCACTTTAGCAGACATCCGGTGCCGCCGAAGAGCGGATGCAGCGGAGTTTTGAGGGGACTGCCACAGTTGCAAGAGGCCCCAGTCGTGACCATGAAATTGAGAAGGAGAGAGCAAGCCAACGAAACCATAAAAAAGAAAGAGAAGAAGAAAACAGGCCAAAATGGGCTAACTAAGGTTGAGCTTTGGGCCGATAAAAAGAAATAGGCCAATTGGTAGCTTTACAGCCCGTTTTAAGAGCTGAGAAGGCCTCTAACGATTGATACATTCTTCTCTTTTAAAAAAAAACTGTTGATAATTACTGGCGGTGGCCTCACGCGTTCCAGGATCAGAACTGTTATTATTGTTCCATCACTCAGCACAATATGAGGCCTATTGTACTGATGAGGTAATGAAATGAGCCACGAAATCTGCCCAGTATTGTATTGCTTGAGTGGATCTGTTTTCTGATGAAGTATACACACAACACATATAATACAGTAAAAAAAAAATCGTTACAATCCTAAAAGTTGTCTTAAAAAACAATTCTAACGTTCAAATCAACTAAACGATTTAGGATTTAAACTAGAATAAACTGTGTGGTATGCATAACTTAACAACTATTGTGGTCGTCTTGTTTTATAAAGGAAAATGATAGCATGCTTGGAGAGGGTTCAACAGTTGCCAGCATCCTTTGATTCTCTACAAGTTATCAATTTTTTGAACGGAATGCCTCTTTCTCTTAATCAATTAGCTTTTGTGCTACAAGATGTTCTACTCTTCCCGAGTTCCTTCACTAGTGTCTCATTTTCTCATGGGTTAATACACTCTACGATTCCAAATATTTGTCATTTTATTTTAGTCAGTCCTAAACATTTTTTTTTAATTTTTATCAGTCCTAAACGTTTTATCCGCTAGTTCAAATGAGTCTCAACTGTTAAAAATAACGTTAACGGAGACAAACTTCATTAGATTTTATTATTTTAATAATTTTTTTGACAATCGGGTCCCACACGTCAGAAAATATTTTTTAAAAATATAAAAATTAAAAAAATCTAATAAAATAGGATTTTTTTTTTAAATATAAAAAATCTAATAAAATAGGAAAAATATTTTTCATATTTTTACTATATTTAAGTTATTTTTCCTATTTATTAGATTTTTCTTAATTTCCTATATATTTTTAAAAATATTTTTCCTATTTTATTAGATTTTTAATATTTTGTATATATTTTTTAAAATATTTTTTCAATTTTATTAGATTTTTTTATATATTTTTAAAAAATATTTTTCCTATTTTATTAGATTTTTCTTAATTTTCTATATCTTTAAAAAATATATTCTCACGTGTGAAATCCGATTGTCAGGAAAAAATATTAAAATAGTAAAATATAATTGAATTTATCACCATTAACGTTTTTTTTACAGTTGGGACTATATTAAGCTAACGGTAAAACGTTTGGGACCGATAAAAATAGAAAAAAACGTTTGAGACTGATTAAAATAAAATGACAAACATTTAGGACTGTAGGGTGTATTAACCTGACATGCTAATGTAGTTGCTAATGAGTCGAGTAGATTTGCTTTATTTTCTTAATTGTCTAGGGGAATTCCCCAAAGTTATTTGACCTTTTTTTGTAATTTCAGATTATTGATTCTAATGTTCATTGAGTTTTTTTTTTTTTAAAGTCTCATATAGAGTATTAAAGTTTAACTTAATCCATAAATTCCTCCCCTATTAATTAAGAACGAAAAGAATAGCAGGATCTTCCGTCAAGTTGAGAATTCAATTTAGGAGGTGATTATTAAGGGTGGGAAGTTGCTGTTAGACTTTAAGGAGGTCGGGATGCCAAAACAACCACCTCCTGCTCCTACGAGACACCCCATTGCTCCAAAATGGCAGCCTCCTCCGATAGGAATGGTAAAGATCAACACAGACGCAACAGTAGGGACTACAAGGACTAGTCTGGGTTTTATTGCGCGGGACGCTAAGTGTCACGGACTAATCCTTTGGAAGCCAAAGGGATTAAGTTCGTGCGGCGTTCACGCACTCTCTCTACGAAACCAGCCTTTCACACACACCTTAGACCTGCATCGCCAGGGGACATAAGGTTAGAAACACAATAAGGCCATTATAGATTATCATAGGCATAACATCGAGCAAACACATAGGCAATAGGGCATACAATCATGAAAGACATCACTTCATTGAATAAACATTATATTACAGATAATGGCCAAAAAGGTCGCAGACTAGGGGGCCGCCCGCACAAAGGCCGACTCAAACACCCTTCCAATGAATAACCGAGCACACGGCACAAAGGGACTGATTACTCACTCCCCCAACCCGAATACAAAGATCACCCGTAAGCTCTCGTTAAGGTTAGGCGGCCATGGGCGTGAACATGCCCTGGACGAGCTTAGACCTTAACACTCTCCCCCACTCAGTTCGTCGACGCCCTCGTCGACCTATCTTCGAGGAATTCTTTAATCAATTCTTGTGCATCTGCCAAGTCCTCTGCGCTTTCCAGCTGATTTCTTCATCGCCCAAGTCTTTCCATTTGACGAGGAATTGTCGTTGTTGGATCTGTCTCTTCACATTTTGAATTTGCCTCCTGATTTTCGCCGTGCGTTCGGCAAGGATAGCTTCGACTACCTTCACCGGTTGAGGCTGCACCTTGAAACAGACTTCAGCTCTGACTGGCTGATTTCTACTTGCATCCTCCTCATCCATGTGAAACGGTTTTAAGTGGCTAACATGAAACACCGGGTGGCACTTCATCCAATCTGGCGGGTCAACACGATATGAGACTCTGCCTATTTTCTCAACAATCGTCACAGGGCCCTCATATCGTCGTAAAAGGCGGTGATCCTGTCGTTAGAGCGCTCGAATCTGTTCTGGCATAAGTCTCACCATTACTTTATCGCCAGCTTGAAATTCAAGGGCCCTCCTCCCTTTATCCGCCCATTGTTTCATTCGACAAGAAGCTCTCTCCAACAGAGCTTTGGCTATTTCAGCGTTCTGCTTCCATTCCTTAGCAAAGTTAAAGGCACTAGGACTCTTCCCCCGATACTCGTTCACCGTGTGTGGAAACAACGGTTGTTGGCCTGTAACTAGTTCAAAAGGGCTCTTGTTAGTCGCAGAACTTTTCAAGGAATTAAAGCAAAATTGTGCCACATCAAGGAGTTCGATCCAGTTCTTCTGATTAGCATGAACAAAATGCCTTAGATACTCTTCTAGAATAGCATTCATTCTCTCAGTTTGCCCATTGGTCTGAGGAAGGAATCCTGAAGACATATTCAACCTAGAGCCAAGTAAGCTGAATAGTTCCTTCCAAAAAGTGCCAGTGAATCGAGGGTCTCTATCACTAATAATGTTTTCCGGGATGCCCCAATACTTCACAATATTTTTAAAGAACAATCACGCCGTTTCTTTCGCAGTGCAACTTTTGGACACCGCAGCAAATGTCGCATACTTCGAGAATCGATCTACTACCACAAAGAATCCACAAAAATTCCCCACTTTTGGAAGGCAAGTAATGAAGTCCATAGATACACTATCCCACAGCCGATTGGGAACTGACAATGGGTTAAGTAGGCCTGTAGACTTCTGTCTATCTACTTTATCCTGTTGACAAATCAAGCAAGTCTTCGTAAACATACGAACGTCATCTCTCATTGCTGGCCAAAAGTATGCCTGCCTGATGAGCGCCAAGGTTCTACGCCAACCGCAGTGTCCTGCCCATAAGGTATCGTGACATTCGCGAAGTAATTTCCTCCTTAAGTCCCCTCCTTTTGGCACATAGACTAGCTGTCCCTTCGTCATTACCAAGTCGTTCTCTACCCAAAACCTTCGAGTTTTACCTTCTTTCACAAGTGTCAATAGCGCTTGTGCAATTGAATCAGACTTCATCTGCTCTCTAATTTCCCCTCTCAGCGGGGTACTGATTTTGCTTACGCTAGCCTGAGCCATCATACTCATTGAAGCCAAGACACTTCTTCGGCTTAAGGCATTCGCAACTTGGTTGAACTTTCCAGCTTTGTGTTCAAAGTTCACATCGAACTCTGCTAAAATCTCCTGCCATCTAGCCTGCTTAGCAGTCAGCTTCGGTTGGGTGAGAAAATGACTAGTCACCATATTATCTGTCTTCACTATGAATTTAGAACCCAATAGGTAATGACGCCATTTGGTGACACAATAAATAATGGCTAGAAGCTCCTTTTCTTGCACTGCGTATCTCCTTTCCGCATCATTCAGCTTCCTACTCTCAAAAGCTACGGGATGTTGGTTTTGGAGGAGCACCCCACCTAGCGCAAAGTCGGACGCGTCAGTTTGAACTTCATAAGGTTGTGTTGGGTCTGGGAGTGCCAACACAGGATCTTCCATCATAGCTCGTTTGATATTTCTGAATGCCTCTTCGCATTCCATAGACCACAACCAAATCACTCCCTTTTTCAGCAAGTTCGTAAGAGGGCAAATCCTTCTGGCATATCCCTCGATAAACCGTCGATAATAGTTAGCTAAACCCAAGAATGAACGCAGTTCTGTCAGCCCATTCGGAGGTTGTCATTCTTGAATCGCTTGTACTTTACTCATATCCATGTGAATCTTACCCCGTTCGACCACATGGCCCAAGAAGTTAATCTTGGTTTGGGCAAAGGCACATTTCTCCCTTTTTACGTAAAGTTGGTTCGCTTTGAGTTTGTCGAACACAAGTCTCATGTGTTCCAAATGCTCCTCCAAACTAGTTGAATAAATCACAATGTCATCAATATATACGACCACAAACTTATCAAGGTAGTCTCAAAAAACCTGATTCTCAAAAAACCTCTACGCGTCGCACTCGTTCCGCAAAGAGATAGAACGTTTACACATTCTCTTCAACAGAGAAATCATTATCGGCGCTCTCGCCTTTAAACATTTCATCGTATTGGGTCAGACGGGATTCTAGCATCTCAATGCGTCTATCCCTCTCAAGTATCTGTTTCAATGTTACCTGTGGTTGCGAGGAGCCAACACCTAGAGTCCTCTGACTCTGTATCCACACATCAATCGCATTCACGCGATTCTCTAGTTCAATGCACCTGACTTTCAAAGTCTTTGCCATCTCAAAGAAATCAAAATCGCTCAACTACCAACTGTCACAGACTAATCCTTTGGAAGCCAAAGGGATTAAGTTCGTGCGGCGTTCACACACTCTCTCTACGGAACCAGCCTTTCACACACACCTTAGACCTGCATCGCTAGGGAACATAAGGTTAGAAACACAATAGGGCCATTATAGGTTATCATTGGCATAACATCGAGCAAACACATAGGCAATAGGGTATACAATCATGAAAGACATCACTTCATTGAATAAGCATTATATTACAGATAAGGGCCAAAAAGGTCGCAGACTAGGGGGGCCCCCGCACAAAGGCCGACTCAAACACCCTTCTAATGAATAACCGAGCCCACGACACAAAGGGACTGATTACTCACTCCCCCAACCCGAATACAAAGATCACCCGTAAGCTCTCGTTAAGGTTGGGCGGCCATGGGCGTGAACATGCCCTGGACAAGCTTAGACCTTAACACTAAGGGTGGGCTGGTTTTCTCGGGGGGCATGTTCCTTACTCACATGACTGAGCCGCAAACAGCGGAGGCCCTAGCGCTAAGAGATGCCCTTATACAGGCTCGACAATAGGAGTGTGACAAGATTATTGTTGAGTCGGACTGCCTCATGAATATCTTAGCCCTAACGACTAGGGACCTCTCTCTGAACTACACAGGGCTGGTACTGGAGGAAGTGACTAAGTTTGCGTCTTCTTTCACTAGTTGTTCGTTTCAGCACACAAAACGGACGATAAATATATCGGCTCACGAGTTGAGACAACTTGCTTTGATTTCCGGTTTAGGAAATGTTTAGGTAGGGGAATGCCCAGAAGCGATCGCGCTTTTTGTACTTCCTAATATTAATTAATCAATTTCCACTTCTCTTTTTTTTTTTAAAAAAAAGAACGAAAAGAATAGTTACTTGATGGTTGTTGGGAGTTTAGTCGTTATGAAGAAGGATCATTGGAGTATCCTACAATATCAACTGCTCCCTCTGAAATTTAAAAAAAAAATGACGCAAAGTGGTTTTCATATGATTAAGACAGCATTAAATTGTTGTTTTGTGGAGTAATTTTGATGAAAAATTGCCCCGATAATAATTAAGCTTTCTTTAGTTACATCAAAACAGTTAATTAGCCTCCATATTTCTAATTATTAGCCTAGAAACTCACCCAAATTTTCACATTTTCCATAATTGATTATTAAACAAAATTTAAGCCACTCTAATTTAAACAAACCCCTAAACTCTTTGCGAGAGTCTCTATTTTCACCCAATTATTTTATTTTCATATCAAAATAGTAAAAAAAAAAATTATGTTATTATGTTTTCATATCTTCTCAAATTCTCTTTATATGCTAATTTATGTATTTGTTACAATTTATTTTTAAGATCAATCACTTTTTCTTTGTCATTTTCCTTTTTAAATAATTATTTAAGAAAAAATCTATTTGATATCCAATTTTTTTTTCAGTGTAAAATTTGCCCCTAATTTTTTATCCTTAATAACTTGGCACTCAACTTTTATTATGTTACACAATTTTGAAGGGTTAATACACCTCACGGTTTCAAATATTTATTAATTTATTTTAATCAGTCCCAACCATTTTTTTCTATTTTTATCGATTCCAAATTTTTTATCTGTTAGTTTAATAGTCTCAACTGTAAAAAAAAGTTAACGGAGACAAACTCCGTTAAATTTTATTATTTTAATAAATTTATTTGACAATCGGGTCCCATGTGTCAGAAAATATTTTTTAAAAATATATAAAATTAAGAAAAAATTAATAAAATAGGAAAAATATATTTAAAAATATAGATAAATTAGAAAAAATTTAATAAAATAGGAAATATATTTTAAAAATTAGATTTTTTTTTTTTAAAAACAAGAAAATTAAAACAAATAAGAAAGTGATTTCTTCAAAATCGTCTTAAATACCGCCAAGATTGCAGCGAAATTTAATTGATCACGTTCTCCTGTCCTCAAAGGAATCTTCAAACACTTGACCCATCACGTCCTCTTCTCCTAGCGAATCCGGCACAACATGATTCATAGAATCATAAAAAAACACAAAAGTTATCAGATTGACAATAAACAAAGTACTATCCCGCTCAGTTTTTTCCTTCTTTTACAAAGCAAATGGGAATGGAAACGAATGAAGATTAAGATGATAGAGGGAGGCTTAATCTTAGGAACCGATTTGTTACTCCACTCTAGATTGGACATAGTAAGAGATAGATTATAGCACGCCATTGGAGGAGATTAGAATTGTAATTAATTTAAATTTACTGTTAATTGCACTTTCTCTTAAAAAATAACCAAGTGTTACATTAATAACTGTCATTTTTCTACTGATAATTATTGTACATTTTATTTGACTTTTTAGTGTTTCATATTTTTGAGTGACATAGAGACTAATACCGGTGGTAATAAGAAAACAAAATATTTTAACAAATTTGAGTGTTTAAACAATTTCCCATATTTTTGTTTCTAACAAAATTTTAATAGCAACACTTAAAACGAGGAGGATTTTTCACTGTTTCCAAGCTAGGAATCGGTGCGGCTCCCTGAATTTGATTACTACTAGTACCAACAAAAACTCCAGTCACCAGTCACCATCTATTGGCCCATTTGTTCATCATGAATAGAATCCTGGAGTTCGATTCAAAATTCTGTTCAAAACCACCATGGAAACATCAAAAACCATTATATGAAAAACGGACAATTCTCACTCTTGGATCAGATTGGATCTGGGATTCTAAATTCGCTATGTTCTCGCCGCCGATGAAAAGAAAAAATAAAAATTATTAATTGCCTCAAAATTTCTATTTTTCAGATGGAAACCAAGGAAGAACATGTGTTCCTAATTTTGGAACGGATCAGTACAAAAATTACACAAAAGCATCCATACATATATATAAAACTCCACCTCTCAATCCTCCTAATCGTTAATCCACCTCAAAAACGTCCTCTCGCCCAAAAACATCAAAATCCATCTCCATTCTTTAGTGCATCGTTAGTTCCTTCACTTTACAAAACACCAAGGACTGGAATTCCCATCTCTTTTCTTACTTTTCTTGGAGGATTAGGGGTGGGTTTTTCAAAATTGGAGATATACTCGATCGATCCACATGTGATTCGCTTCAATTCTTTCATTATTTTCTTATTTACAGAGTAATTAAGCAACCGCGACTGTATCACCTGTCCGCACAGGTTTGTTAGAGGAGGCATCTTTGGCGTCTGATTTCCTGATAGATCTGGAGGAGGAAGACGAGAGTTTCCAACTCTTCCTCTCCTTCGCCTCATCCACATCTATCTGTTCTTGCCTGCACTCTTTGCTACAGAACGGTGTGTTCCCTCTGCAAACGACAGCGTTTAACTTCCATTAATAATCGATCACCAACCAAAATAAGAACAATCCCTTACAAATCTAATCGAAATAAAATCAACCAAAACACAAAACTCATACTGAAAATCTCGCCTTGATTAATTGACTAACCTGTACATGAAGATATCGGAGTTGTACCCAAGCGGTTTGCTGCAAAGAGCACAGGATTCGAGAAAGTGAGGCTGTTGGCGTGGGTCAAAGTACGCACCGTAGTAAGCCATGGATAGATTGGAGAAAGAAGGAAAAAAGCAATTAACCAGAAGAACAGAAGAATAAGCTTTTTTTCTTGCTAAAATGCGCCGGTGGAGAAGAGGAAGAGAGGAGAGAATACACAAACAGTGTGAAATGAGGAGAAATGGGAGGGAGAAAAGCAGGTGGTTAGTTGGGCCTATATAAAGAGAAGGAGTGGAGTTGAGTCATCATGAGTGGTTATGTTGTAAAAAAATAAAAAATAAAAGGTCAAAAAGTAGGAATGATTGGATGCGCGATGGACCACAGGAGTATGGTGGTCTGCGGCTACCTGGCTCGTCTGTTTGTTTCTTTTTAATGAAGGAATGCTTCTGATCGCCCTGTAACGAATTTGTCACTTTCCTTTTTTTAATTGGTGAAGATATAAGTCACGTTCTATTATTATTATTGATAATCCTCGAGGTAGGGTGACGACTGTGTTATAATTTGGCGTGTTGATGTGAACCTTCTCGCTGCTCCTAAGCCACCTATAATATGCTGGAGGGGGTCTCCGACGTAGAAGTTCCGACGATCAAGTCAGTATTCATGATGACAATGATAAGTATGAGGCAGAACTATCGGGAAGGAGATGGCGTGTGCGTGTATCTAATTTTGTATGAAGAGGTGATAGGGAGTATTTATAACCTCGCCCTATGTGTCACCCTATACACGTGTCGCTTAGATAAGTCGTCACCAATACCTGTCCATTTATCCGATAGTTTCCCTACCGTGTAATGCAAGTAGTATACTTACCTGGTGGAGCCTTGGTAAAGCCGATATATGTAGCATTTGCTACTGTTGAGGATATATACCGGGAGGTACATATATCGGGATCCTCTCGTTGAGGATGAAAAGTCGTAATTGCCCTTGAGGTACCTTGTTGACATTTGTACTTACCGGTAATCTCCTTAATCGAGCTAGCTAAGTGCTTGTCATGAACTTACTGGGACCCCATTAATCCTAGTCCACTTGGCATACACTTTGCCGTCTACCGGAAGCTAGGTTACCGGTTCCATGAAATGACAGGAATACCCTTGGTGTATGTTTATGTATTATTAGAAGCCCAACTGAAAACGAGCCCAACTGTTTACCAAAGGCTATTGTTGGTATTTTATTTTCATGACCTCCCGTTAACTCTGCCATTAATGCACTTTTGTGGCACAATAATTACCTTCCCATAGGTAAAGTGACGTGGCATTCTTTCGTCTGCGCAATTAATGGATTCGTTGGGAACTGAAACGTTAAAGCAACTCAAATTCGAATGTTGCAAAAGCTGTAATTCAAATTCGAAAAGTTTTGGCAACCGGCGCATGCTTGTTATTAAATGAATAGAATAATTGCTTCTTGTCATGTGCTAAGTTCCCATTGGTCCTTCGAACAGTCGTAGGAAAATCTCCACTTAGGTATAAATATTTTTTTTCTTTTCTTCTTTGTTTTCCTTATTCATTCTCATCGCACTCTTTGCATTCTCAAGCCTTTTGCTTTCTTTTCATTCTCTGTTCGGCAGCTATATTCCAATTACTCTCCGACCATCCGCAACTTGCCTTCTTCCCTTCCAATTTCAAGGTATTCTTCGCCTCTATACCTCTGTAGTTCCGTAATTAGAGCGATATTTTTCCTTTTTCCTCTCCTTCTTCCATGGATCGCTCCATCTTTAAAGTCGCAAACTAGATGGACCAGACATCGTCTCTCATCACTGACGAAGCCGAGCTAGCTTATGCTTTGGTCAACTGTCGAGTAAGTTTGTCGAAGGATCACCGGGTGATGGTCGCCGGAGACAACATCAGGCTCAATAGTACGATGGAGGGCACCCGACGAATATTATATACGAAGATGTTCCAGTATGGGTTCCGATTTTCCCTCCACGAGATGGTTCAAGATTTACTGCTCACTTATTCTCTGAACCCGGCTCAGATCTCTCCACCTTCCTGGGGTATTATCTATGTCTTTATTAAGATCTGCGAAATTAAGGGTATCCCTCATTCGATCAAAATCTTCCACTTCTTCTTCCATCGTTATATACGAAGGTGCTCAGTATCTTTCTCGCCTCAGTGGAAGATTGAAGATATTTGGGGCTTTGCCCGGAACTTCCAAAAGGTAGAATCGTCTGTTCACAATTGGAAGAATCACTTCTTTGTAGTAGACTTATTGGAAGCTTATCGGCGTCCAGATTTCAATTGGTCCATCACAAAGAAAGACTGGACAAGGCCCCGCGTTCTAACGGGTGAGGAGAAAACTCAGATTGACATCCTCAAACAAATATCCACCCCTTTCCATACAAATAATCTAGCTGTTTGAATTCCTTTAAGGGATTGTCGTATTGGTAAGTCTCTAATATTTTGTTGATTTTAGGTCAAGTATTTCTGACTAATGTTTTCTTGTTGTTTGCAGACGTACCAGAGGACTGGTTACCAGAGTTCTTAAGGAGAGCAATAAAGAGACAAGAAATTGTTCCTCCCATTAAAAAATGGAAGGTTGCAGTTGCTTCAACTTCTCGGGTGAAAATGAGGATTACCGGTAGGACACGACAAGTTTATGTTCCTCAACTACCGGTAATTCCTGAAGATATCGGGTTTAGCTCAAGAGATTCTGTTGTCGTCGCGTTTGAGTCAGACGTGGACCGGATAAGCGAAGACGACATTGAGGTATAACCTGACCCGGAGGTCGACCGCCCTTATCGGGAATTCAACTATATTTTCCAAGTTCTTCATCTTCATCATCTGACGAAATTCCTATCTAATTGTTTCTCACGCGAGGATCCAGGCTCAAGTGGAGAAGGCTTCAAGAGGAGGGTACCTCTATAGAGGGTGGAAAGAGACTACCACCTCCAACCGGCCACATGACCCAGACCAACTTCCCCTTATTGAACGAATCTGAGGGCACTTCATCCCAAGGACCAGTTGATCCCGTTAGTGTCTCTACTCAGACGGACACTTCTCCGGCCACTATTCGCTCAACAAATTCTTCTGCTCTTCCTTGTGATGTTGCTACTATTGAGCCATTCGCTGCTTTTTTTACCTCCTCCACACTACCGGTTGTTGCCCATGTTTCTAAAGAGGCAATTCAACCAGGGGCACTAGCCGAGCCAAATCCTCTTGAGCTAGAGATTCTTGCCACTCCCAGCCAACTTCATTTTATCCAAGGACCAACAATACCGTTTTTCCTTATATCCAACATTAGGCTTCGAGGCCCTCCCGCAAACCTAACTGCCAACTTATCGGATCAGGGTCCTGGTGGCGCAATCACCCATCAGGTAAGCTTGAGGGATCTGGGCTTGGAAGATTGTCGGTCTTTGGGACTGCTAGAGCCCAATTACCGTAATTTACTAATAGGGAGCCTGCTGTCTGAGATGGTGACCAATCCAACGGACATAGTAGATTTTAGAAAGTTGTCATTTAGCGCTCAGTTCGGCCATCTTCGAAGCAACCTATACACTTCCCTTGCTCAGGTGCAATACTTGTTTGAGACGACTACTGAGAGGACAGACAAGCATAATGCCATCATCAATAAGGTATATGCTGATAATAAGGTTGCTCAAGAAAACCTCCAGTAGGTCTCCACATAAAGATTAGTTTAGGTTTTGTAGTTTGTACTTATTTTTTTAGATGTCGTATGGATTTCTGTCAATGTCATCTCAAAAATTTCACAAGTGTTTGGAATTCTTTCGTTTTGAATCTCTTGTACTGTTAATCGTAATAATATGCTAACGAAATAATTTTCAATTGTCGTTAGAAGTCCAAATGACTTGAAGAAAATTTTAAGGATGATAATAATACTCTAACGAAAAATGAAAAATAAAAAGAACATGTCTCAATCATGTTACCCATTTTTCGTCTGATTGGGCATGGTTGTCGGATGGCTATTGTATGACTTTGCATATGGCATCTGGGAAGAGATCAAGTCTCTTTTCTTGTTACTTCCGGATAGGTTTCCGGAAATCTTTTATATTTTATCTGCAAAGCTTCCGTTTGCATGACCTGTAACAGTATAACTTTATATTTCTTTGAGGGCCCCTTTTAGCTCTATAAGCGTTCTTAAGCCGTACTACCGTCTAATTCAGCAGGACCGATATCGGCTTGAAAAGCTTTGATGCTTATTTCTAAGCCATGCCACCGTCTGTTCAGAAAGACCGGGATTGGCTTAATATTTTTGCTGGACTTATCAGGCTCTCGCTGATGAAGCCGTTAGCTCCCCTAGGTAGCACTTAGGTAACCCACTTTAGGTTTACCGGGTTCTCATTAATAAAGTTGTTCACTCCTAAGCCTTGCCACCGTCTGTTCAGTAGGATCGGAATGGGCTTAGGAGCTTTCTTGGGTTTATCAGGCTCTCACTGATAAAGTCATTAGCTTCCCTAGGCAGCACCTAGGTAGCCCACTTTATGTTTACCGGGCTCTCGCCGATAAAGTTGTTCACTCCTAAGCCTTGCCACCGTCTATTTAGCAGGATCGGAATGGGTTTATGAGCTTTCTTGGGTTTATCAGGCTCTCGCTAATAAAATTGTTAGCTTTCCTAGGCAGTACCTAGGTAGCCCACTTTAGGTTTACCAGGCTCTCGCCGATAAAGTTGTCAGTATCCACTACCATTCATCCGTTTGTTGAAAAGACGAAGATAGGTCCTGGCAGATACCCCCTTCAAATTTATGATCCGCTACCATTCTTACGTCTGTTGGAAAGACGCCGATGGATTCTGGTGGATGCCCTGAAGAGTGACGTTTGGATTTCTGGAGCATTCACAGAAAAACACAAGAAAAAAATAGTTATGCAATTTATGCTATTAGAGTATATGACATATATTTGGTGGGCACAAAATATTTCCATACTGATAGACAATTGTGATTGTCAAGTTTTTACATGTATTACAAGTGGGAAATTTTACTGATAGATGTCGTGCTGATCATTGTTCGTTCGGTAGATTTTCTCTTTCCATTGGTATGAGATTTCTCGGTTCTGAGTTTCTCATGTTGTTTAGTCAGTCATTGGGTATTCACCCAGGTATGCCACCAACTTTTTTTTGCCCTTATCCTTTTGGAAATCTTCCGTAATAGACTCAGAAGTCACATCTTTCACTTGGTTCTCCGATTGTTATTCAACTGGTTATCGGGAGCTTGCCTTCTGGCTTTAACTGCATATTCGCTCAAGTGACCCTCCTCAATTGCTGCCTTCAGCACATTGCAATTCTAAGTGTCGTGACCAGATACCTTGTGAAAATGATAGAAATGGTCTCTCCGTGGCCCTAAATGGGCATCAGGTCTTCGGTCAGAATATCGGATTGCTAAAATTTCTGCCCTTGGAAGCAGTAATGGGGTTGTCTTGAAACCCGTTTGTTTGTCCTTTCGGGGCTCCGCCCTTCTTTATTTCGGTTCTCATGGAATATAATTCCTCTGAGGGATATATTCCTTCTGAGTTCTCCGCCGATGGTAATCAACTTCTTCCATTTTGGAGTAGTTATGAGCCATGATCCATAAAAGACCCAAGGTTTGCGGCGATTCTGCTAACAATGTGTCTCTAGCTTATCATATCCGCAATTTCTTTTCAAAGCTTCTACCTCCAAACCAACATTGACATCCGGTGTCATGGCCATCTCCATGTTGAATCGGTCCAGATAACCCTTGAGAGATTCCCATAGCTTCTGATATATGTCAAATAAAGTTGCGGATGATTTCTTCAAAGGAATAGACGTGCTGGATCTACTCCGAAACTTCTCCTCCAATTGAGCAAAATTATCAATAGAGCCAGTCGGTAACCCTTCAAACCAGGTTCTGACAATTCCTAACAAAGTTAGTATGAAAATCTGACACAGAGCTTCATCTCTTCGTGTTTGAAACTTAATGTAATCCTTCATCCGAGTCAAATGGGTAACGGGATCCTTAGTACCATCATAAAATTTCGTTGGAAGTTTGATCTGTCTGCTGACACAATACCTTCGAACCCGATAGGTTAACAGATGCTTCGAATCATCGTCTTGTTCTCTTCTATAATGGGGTGAAGCGGGTCGAGGGTATCCGAAATCCTTCTCATGTGGACTCCATTCACGATCATAGTAACGATTGTCATTAACGAGTCGATGTGCCGCGGGAGATCTGTCTCGACTCCTTCTATTATCGGATCTCCTCACATGTTGATGTAAAGAGTCCCTTCTCATATTATGCCTTACTGCACGATTATTGACCTCATTCATGTCCTCTAAATATCCTTCCCCTATCCTGGGAGGATTTGCAGCTAGAGGTACCAGCAAAACAAGCGATTCTGAATTCCTGTGCGGAAGTTGTTGACTTCCTGCAAGGGCTAAATTAACCTCTTGAGGGGCTAACGGCATGTTGAGTGCGAGTGAGGGTACAACCTGCGAAGCGACTAAAGGCTGAGTAAATAGTGGTGATGGGGCTGGAAGATGAGCTAATGGTTGAGGAACTAAAGTGACGAGCATGGACATAATAACATCCATTCTCCTATGTAAAGTAGCATCAGACTCAGCAAATGGTGGCACTGTGGTGGGCATACTTGGTCCAGGCAGAGCAGTAGCTGGAAAACTTATTTCTAGACTAATAGAAAAGATAAGTTGGCGGTTGACTGGAACCAAACTCGTTCCTGCTGGTGTCACCGTTGTTGGAACTATAGATATGTCACGAGTGGGTGCGACGGAGTTGCTTGTGGGCTGGATCGGTGAGATATCTTGATTGGATGTCATTTGTATAGTAGATCTTTGAAGAAAGAAAAATTGAGATCTTAGATATTAAGGTTTACTCACTTAACAATCCAAAACTCTCAATGAAAGTACCAATTTGATAATCCTCGATGTGGGGTGAGGACTGTGTTGTAATTCGGCATGTTGATGTGGACCTTCTCGCCACTCCTAAGCCACCTGCAATACGCCGGAGGGGGTTTTTGGCTTAGAGTTTACACCACAGGTAGCAAACGCTTTTATTTAGATTTGTCAAACTAAAATCTTATATTTTCTTTTTTACTTCAATTCACAATACAGTATTTTTATTTTTATTCTACGTCTATTTTAAAATGTAAGAAAATAAAAATAAAGTAATGATGGTCCTTAATAATTCAACAGTATAAAGTTGAGTACGGAGAAAAATATATTGTGGAATAATAAAATGGAATATTGGAGCTTAATTAATTAAAATAAGAAAATTATTTTCAAAAAATACGTAAGCTAGTAACATGTTAATGACATGTCATTTGTTCTGCTTTCACCCAAATAGTTTATGCGACAGTCAATAATGATATGTCAATCAACACTGCAGGGATGAAAAATCAGTCCTACTCTTATCAATTTGAATACGTCACTAGTCAACGTATCTTTCATGTGGTATTTAATTACTCCCTCCGGATTATATTAAATGACGTCCGCACTGTAGATACGCATATCGAGGAGGCCGGATGGCGCACTATTTGACCCCAAAAAATTTCGTACTTTTTTTTGAACGTACATTAATCCTTAACGTACGTCCGAGAAAAAATTCGGGGCAAAATTGTCTCAAATAGTGAGTCATCCGACCTCCTCAACATGCGTGCACAAATAGTAAAAGTCGTTTAATAAAAGACGGAGAGAGTAATAAATATTTGTATTTTTCATATTATTATTACATGTCATGTCATATTTTAAAATAATTTTCTGAATTTTAAAATTTTATAAATAAATTTAATTCAAATTTGGAAGATAAATTGAGTTATATTAGAAAAACTAAAGTGACTATTTATAATTGCGCTTTTGTCCCGTTTACTTGCGCTTTGCGGTGCAATACATGGTAAAGCGGGGAGTCAACTTTTGTCCCAACATTGCAATTCCGTCAATTTCTAGGGACTTGTCTGTAATAGTACTAATACTAATTGGTAACGATGTCTCTAGACTCATTGGGGCATGGGACCACTCGGGTCGTTCTCTTCCACCGTGGACTTGAGTGAGAGTGGGCCCCACAGTCTCGTAGACAACAATGAAATCGAAGTCGGAGCTGAGTAGATGCAGGCCCCACAGCGCCAAAAGGAACCAACAAGAAGCCAACCGTGGCGGGACCCACCTGACGTCACATTCAGAAAGAAACTTGGCGCAACTCCCTAGGTCCCGCCAGCCTCTGCCCGCTTGCCCCAACGTTTCTTTACTTTGTGCCCGCGACACGTGGGAATTAGGCAGGCAGCCCACAATAGCACGATTGTGATTATTATTGCTCCTGCTTTACGTGGCACCTTATTGCAAAAAAGAAAAGAGCTTCCCGTTGTCTGTTCTCGAGATGAGTTGAATCAACGGTGCAGATTGTGCCATGCTAGTTGGTCGCTCAATTATTATGGTGAATAGCACTTGTTCCTCCCAAACAGGCCGGAACATCAACATGTTAGAAATATTACTACTATTATTTTTTAAATTAATACTGCCTCGATTTTTTAATATATGTTATTTTAGTCCAAAAATTACATTTTAAATTTTCATATAAAAAGTTTACTGCTGCGCTTTATTTAATTTTTTATTAATTTTCTTAAACTATATGATTTATACAGTAACGATCAATATTAAAAAGGAGAAATAGCTTAAAATCCCCTGTACTAAGCGCGAAAACTAGAAACCACCCCTGACCTTCAAAACGTCCATTACACCTCCCCTGAGCTATTGTTTTCGGACAAAAAAGCCCTTCAATGTACATTTTTACAATTTTAAAAAAATTGTAAAAATACTAAAAAAAATGTAAAAATTCACAAAAAAAATGTAATTAACCTAAAAATCAAGAAACATTGTAAAAAATTCCAAGAATTCACAAAAAAATGTAATTAATTATGGACAAAAGGACCTTCTTGCCCGAAAACAATAGCTCAGGGGAGGTGTAATGGATGTTTTGAAGGTCAGGGGTGCTTTCTGGTTTTTGCACTTAGTACAGGGGTGATTTAAGATATTTCCCCTATTAAAAAACACGTGAAGTATATCAATGATAACACTTCCTTTATTAAAAAATATAGCAACAAAATATTTATCTCTTTTTTTATTGATAAATAATAACCGAATAGAAGCGTAATTTGAATTCAAAATTTTATTGGTATTTTATCACCAATTAATGAGCTTTTTAACGATACTTTTATAGTTTTTCTCGAATTGCACTCAATAGTTTATGTACATCATTATAATCTTACCAGTAATAAAAGTATTAGTATAGACTCGAATTTAAATTCAAATTACATATTAGGAGTAGTGTTATGCAAACTTTTTCTTCTTTAGAGATTTACTAAGGTAATTAAAAAAGACTTTAATTCTATTTGGTTGGTTAGAAAAATGAAGTTGAATTTTGTGAATTAATTAAGTAGATTATTAGTTTGGATTTGCACATGTGATGAGATGGTTATCAACTTATCATCAAGTTACACGCTTGTGACGACCTGTAGAGTTCATAACTAGTACTCCTAATATAATTATTTGTTTAAGAAGTTAGATTTTGCGTATACTAACAGCTTCTCTTATTTATTTATATTCATATTTATTTCCTCACCAACCTGATAATTGAAAAGTCGTTATAGCCACCTCATATATATAAAAGATTAGCATGGAATAGAAGATGACTCGGATAGGAGTAACATTCCTCGTCCCATGACTCTCAAACAGCAAGACATTACGTGTAAATTACACAAAATAACAATAAAGAGAGACTGATGTGCAATGTGTCAATTTGTTGATGTGCAATGTGTCAATTTGTTGATGTGCAAGTATTGTGTGCTGCTGCGTAGGAGTAGGAACGATGGAAAGAGAGACTGATGCTGCGTCTTATGGGCTTTTCCACTCAAAAGCCCAGAATAAAACAACCACTTGCTAATTGCTATTAGATCCATTCCAAATTCCAAAATTATTGTTGCCAACTTCACATTCAGCTTGAGCTCCAAAAGAGCTAAGCTAGGCAAAAGATCTCTAAGTATATGGACATGGCTTCATCATCAAAAGAGAGCAACAAATTTGCAAAATGACCGAGTCAAGGAGCTAACTAACAAACTAACTAACACTAGCCCGTGAGAGCTGCATTGAGGGCACTATGCACCACGACTCCAATTTGGGCTTCAGCTTTCTCCAACTCAGTTGTAGCTGAGCTCAACTTCTGATTGAACTCGGCAAGTCCCTTCTGGACTAGACTGGCATCAATGTTATCAAGTGGCACGGCTTCAACAGCGATTATATCTGCATATGAGTTTGCATGAACGAATACGAAGCCGCTGCTAACAAAATACTTTGTCACTTCACTCCCTTCGTGCACTGATAGCACCCCAGGCTTCAACTCTGCAATCGTTGGCACATGTCCAGGAAGAATACCCATATGTCCGCTTATTGCTGGAACTATGACCATGTCAACCTGAACAAAAGAATCAAGTAAGACTTTCAATGGCTGTGGCATAACCCCCACTTGCTAATACTAGTTAGTTCCATCATTCCTTAGTATATATTGTTCAAACATCATAGATGCTCATATCTACAGGTTGGGTACAGAACAACCATTCAAAAACCGTGACAGTTTTGTGATTAGCATTCAACAATATTCTTGACAACAAGCTATTTCTAACACACTGACAAATGTAATGAGTGCATTACAATCTTAGGTTGCAATAGCGTGTTTGTATCTAGATGCCGTGAGTAATGCAACCACTCAAAAGCATCTCAAATTTGTAACCAGCATGGCAGTGATACTTTAGTTCACTTACTAGGTTCATTGGTTCCTGGACCCCGGCATGCATTTTCTTTTTTTGACCTATTGGGTGCAATAATTATGGTGGACAGTATATTTTTTAAGAATCCAAGGAAGGGCGAGTCATATGTTTGATCTAAAAGCAGTCACAAAAGAAAAAACATGCTAATTACAAAGACACTAAAGATGTGGCAGAAATAGTCATATAAGTGGCAGCCTCTCTTTTTTGCTTGCATGTGTTACTGTTAACAGAAGAAGAGGGAGAAAAAGAAAAGAAAATCTCAGTAATCTTTTGTTTTCAAATTCCTAGGCCGTTCATCAAGACAAGTGAAGTAAGTAATTAACCATGTTACTGGTAAACAAACAGAATGAAGAGCAATTTTTTTTTCAGATTCAAACCCATCCTGCATTGATACAGGAATGTAGCATAAAATTCAGCCCTGTGAATTCCATACTACCCAGCAGTTTTCCAATATTATTTGAAACTAAAGCAAGCATCCTAAGAAGAAGGAAGACCACGCCTTCTACAGCCAGAGTGAACTCAATGACAAAACAAAAATGGCACAAGATATTCACCATCTTGAAAATGCTGACAATGTGGGAGGAACCAAGTCCTCTGTACCTTGATTACAATTTCACTTCTTTAAGAAGTATGAATTTAGAGTACCAAAGAATGTGTACAAAAAAAGAAAAAAGAAAGTAGAAACAGTTATTAAAGATAACAGTTGCAAAGGTCGTTCTATTCTCAAAAGCATATTTGACAACTAAGGTACGCATACAGAAATCACGCCGATTTGCATCTGTGAATTAAACAAGAAAGGAAAGGGAGATGAAGAGCATCCAAAACCATCCTCGTGTATCCAAGGAAAGGAGCCGCCCCTCTATGAAAATGAGCGATGTGATCCCAAATATTCCCGAATATTCATGTGTACGTAGGCATCATAAATTCATCAAATATTAAGTGTATATATTTCTTTAGGATTTGAAGGAAAAAAGCAAAATCTAATCATAGGCCAATATATGAAAAGAATTATATTCCACCCTTAGCTTATCATTCCTAAAGTATGAAACAAGAGCGGACAAACACACAGGAAGAGTAACTAGATTCAGGTCTGCTAACAAATGCTGCTACCCAACGTCCAAATATAACAAAGCAACTCTGTCATTCAGCTCACAAATAAAACCACCAACTCCAAATTTACACAAAATATGAACCCTACCTAACATTAACAACAGCCGTTCAGAAATTGCAATGAATTTAAGTTTGAAAGCAACAAAGGAAATGTGTCAAAAACAAAATTAGCCCAAAAATTAAAACAACAACTAAAATGTGTGCAACCCTACTCCCTAGATCAATATCAGCACCAAAATTGCATTTAAATAAAAGCAAAGTGAAGATGATCAACTAAGAGAGCAAGAAAGATGTGGAAGGAAACAGACCTCTTTCCCGGACAATTCAGAGGCGTAAGGAAGCACGAGGTTGACGGTGACCTTGGTAGGGATAGAAGGGGCAGTAGGAGGGCGGGGAATCATGAACGAGAGAGGGGTTTTGGGTGGGTCCATATTGGGGATGACTTTCTTCCAGGCGTCAATGAAAGAGGCGTTAGGGGTTTCAGCTGATGCAGAGAGATCCGTGGCGAAAGGTCGAATCTTGGCACCCAAAATGGGTCTGGCCAGAATTCCAGTAGCAGCTCTGCGCAACATGGTTGGGTTGCGGGGGGATCGCTCGGCTCTCGCTAGGTCGGAGGGGGAGGAGGTGGTGCGCTTTCTGGGTAACCACTGGTGAACCGGAAGCGAAGAACGAGTGATGGTGATAGGTCTCACTGTCACAGGCTCTTTTTGTTACGGACCTGTGTGTGGCCTTCCTGGTTGATTCTGAAGCCCACCTAGGGGTGTCAAACGGGTCGACCCGACCCGACCCATTTAAAGCTAACCCGGCGGGTAGCGGGTCAAAAATGACCCGACCCGTTTATGACCCGTCAGGTAGCGGGTCGACCCGACCCGACCCATTCGACCCGCTAAGTGAAAACGGCGCCGTTTTGGCTGATTAAAAACGACGCCGTTTTGTTTAAACTAATAAAAACGATGTCGTTTTGATTAATCAAAACGACGTCGTTTTAATTTTTAATGAGAAAATAATTCTAGGGTCAAGCGGGTCGTAAACGGGTCAGCTCGACCCGCATACGACCAGCATGGTTTGGCAAGGCGTGCCAACCCGCATACATTCGGGCGGGTTGACCCGTTGAATTCGGGTCGGGTCAGCATGACCTAGATTTTTGACCCGGATTTTTTATTTTTTAAAATTTTTTTTTTGATATGGGTTTTTATTTTTTTAAGTAATGGTGCATTTATAATGCCAATTTTCTTTACGAATTTTTTTAAAAAATATATTTTATAAAAACAAACGGTTATTGATGTGATTTTTCGATTAAGAAGTTTCATACTATATATTTTACGCATTTAAATTTCTAACAAATACTACACTGAAATAAACGGATTTTAAAATGAAATTCTTGTATAAACATTAAACAAATTACATATGTACTTAATTTAAAATTGCATGTATTTCTATTGTCAACGGAAACTAGCAATCGGAAGTCAAAATTGCGGATCGAATCACTTGAGCCATTAATGCCAAAGATGTTGCGGATCGAATAAACATCTAAGCAGACAACATACCGTTCAGGGTCACAAAAATCAGCAGGCTCAACACCCTATGACTTCCATTTTTATCAGAGTTGATAAACAACCTGGATTACATATCAAGAAACAAAAGTCAGTCCCGATATTGAATTGAATAGAACAGAACTAAATAATTTTCTATGCAAAATCTCTACTTCTTCTTTGTGGAAATAAGGTACCTCACTAACATATGAAAAAATAATATTTGTTTTTAAAAAACAAAAGAACTGCAGCACCTATATGGAAAGATCATGCATATGAATAAACAAATTATGGTATAGAAAACAGGAACAACCTTTTCATTCAAAAGCAGTAAAAGTCATTCCTAATTTTTGCTTTTCTTTGTTTGATGACCAGCCATTCTGCTATACTCCCTTTCTGCACATGTATAATGAATTGCTGCTCTAATCTCCGTTACAACCTGTTATGGGGTCATGCAGCCCCTGTTACTTTCTTCAGCAGCCTACTTGTTTTGGGTACTTTCCTCTTTTCTTTTGGTACGCAAACAACGACAGCATAAGAAAAAACAACAAGAACTATCCTCTACTTTATCGCTAGACTTTATTTACAACTTTATTCATTTTAAAACAAAAAGTAGGCATATTTCAAACATAATGGCTTGTACACATATTTCTTTGGTTTATAGAACAATTGCAGCTGTGACACATTACATTACACCCGTGAAGTTCTGCTATTTGGCTATTGCTGCAACACCCTTGAAGTAATCGGAATCTTTTAAAAATAAACAATACAGCATGCAGAACCAAAGAGTTCATACCTGTGAGCAGTAATCATCCATTTCCTCCTCCTTCTGCTGTCGCAGCTCATCCTAAATTTGCTGTACATGCAATTAAGATAACTAATTTGCTGTACATGTACAAAAAGGAATAACAGATTGCTTTCCACAGTTGCAACATTAGAGAAGATTAACAGAAACCTGAGTTGGTTTTACTGATTGGAATGTCCTACGATGCCAAACCTGCAGAGAAGTCCAAAGTTTAAAATGAGAGAAACCAAAGATAATGAGAGACTTAACTGCAAATGCAATTAAGCAAATCAAAGAAAGATCGCCCCTGCAGCATGCTCTCAAAATAAGGCTTCAATTTTCATGCAAAAACTTATAAGGAAAATAATGACAGCTTAAACCAAGTAGTAATAAAAAAGAAAATGCTCCATATAGTAAGTACAAGACAGCTGAGGCACACCTGGCTGCGATATGCTATCTCCAATTGCTCAGCAACATCCTCACGAAGTGGCAGCCAATCAAGGCCTCCTTTACGAGCAAACCAATGTCCTCTTAAAACACGTCGATTTTCTCCATTCCAATAAACAGGAAAGCAATGTCGCTTCACTAGATCTACCGCTTGCATCCAAGAACAATAACCTTAAGCCCCAGTCCCAGCAGAGGATGCGGAGAGAGGCGTGAATTTAGCTGCGTTGGATTTGAACCTTCAAAGCAGATGCTCCGCCGCCGTAGCTAGTGTACTGAACCGCTTGCATCATCTTCCCCGCCATACCTACAAGAAGCGACGACTTGAGGAGGGCGAAATTGAAAAGGGTTTTGAGATTTTGGGGTGGGAAGTGGAGATCATGGAACTTCAACGGGGTGAGGTGACGGGAGGCGATTGGGGGAGAAAGGTTAAGGGTTTTGAAGGAGGGGAAGCGAGAGAGTGAAGGGTTTTTTTTTTAAATTTTAAACGGGTCGACCCTCAACCCGACGGGTCGACCCATTTTTGACCCGTCATTTAACGGGTCGAAAAATGATGACCCGACGGGTCAAAATGAGGGTCGGGTACGGGTCGACCCGTCGGGTCGAACCCATTTTGACACCCCTAGCCCACCCCAAAGTTAGGACTTAGGCCCGGAAAGTGGGAATCCTGTTAAAGTTTCTTTTCTTTCTTATCCATAATCACTAGCTTTTTTTTTTTAAATTGTAACCACTATTTTCATTTTTACTTTGGTCTCTTTCTATAAGCCGATCGTAATGGTTAAGAATGTCTAACAACATATCTTTTCTTGGTTCTTAATCAAAGAATTAATTTTTTGTTAATAAATAAATAATCCGAGACTTGTTTGTGGAATTTAATCTATGAACAATGTTCATATTTTAGAAAACTACATCTCCTAGTGCTTAGTGCTTATGGCATGTAATTATACATCCTATAAGGATAGACTTAAGTAGGGTGTGTGTGTTTTTGACCGATCCAAACCATATTCGATTCGAACCTTTTTATTCAGTTGGATAGATACAGATCAGATCGACAATCAAATCAGAATTTAAAAAACTAGTTGTTTCTCATTCAGTCGGATACCGCATTCGAATCCATTCGTATATCCAAAATTATCCGAATTATAGATACCAAATAATCAAAACTTCGATCAAACCAACCCCAATTCTCCTTTTTTCCTCTTGATAATCCATGAACATGGGGTAAGGATAATTTGAGAATCTTCTCCGATGAGAGGGTGGTCGTCCACGCCGCAGCTACACTTGCAAGACGCCGGAGAGGGTCCCCGGCGCAGACACTCCGACGATCAAGTTAGTGTTCATGACTACAAATGGGGTAAGTAGTGTAAGAGTAAAATTGGGCAGAGTTTAGGCTTATTTTTTTATGTATTTTTCTTACCTGGATTATCCCTTGGAGGGGGGTATTTATAGGCCACTAGGATCCGGTAGCTTGGATAGATTGATGCCGGGGAAGCTGAGGTACCGGGTGTGGGAAGGTGCGCCATGTAATGTCGGATGGGACCCCCTCGCTGACATCGTCCACACCCCGGTAGTAGTGAATGTGAGATTCAGGATAAATATGGTTAGGATTGTAGATTATGGGCCAACGATTCCGGGTTACTGGTTCTGGTACCCGTGTAAAGACTAAAATGCCTAGGGGGGGTATGTTTTGGATTACCAAGGGCTTCCGCTACTCTTCTTGGGCTTGATTTATTGAGGGCTTCTTGCCTTGATTCTCGTGTCTAATTTTGCACTCCTCCCTTTCTACTTGCTTGGCACATCAATGGATGGATCTGAAACGGTTGATGGTGCTTTAACTGATGCTTCAAAGTGCTAAAAACACTTTTACTGTATCAATGTCTTTTACTGCTGTGAGGCCTTCCACCTTTTCCCAAGGGTTGCCTTTCTTTGACCATCGCATCGTTTGGTTTGCTTCTCAAGGTTCATCTTTTTTCGAGGCAATGAGTCTGTGTACTTATAAATTAACCTTTCCTCTTCTTCGATTTTCCTCATTGGCTGATTGGCATGCATTCTCCTTTAATTTCTTATTGTATTCATCTATTTTCTCTTATATCATGGATGATTTTATCATGAATTATCTTCTTTCTACCGCTTCATCTGTAAAGTGTAATGCTGCAAAGGACGCTTCTGTCCTAGAGCGTATGATGGCCAGAACAGCTGAAGACATTTGCAAACTGGAGGGTATGCTCAATCCATTAGTGGTCAAGCGTGATATGACATGCGAAGAGGACGATAACGCCCTAGAGGTAGTTTCTAAGACCGCCACTTCCATTTCCTATGTTCGTGTTGCCATTAACATGTTGAAAAATAAGAAAGCTTTGCTGGAGTGTTGCTTGAAAGGGGTAAAGGCTTCTTCTCTGGAGATGACCTCTATCGCTGATGCTTTAAGGGAAATTCCCTACTCATCTCATGACAATGATGATGGTGATGATGATGATTTCCCTTCCCCCTAAACAATGTTTTCTATATTTTCCTTTTGTCTCTTTTCTTGTAGATGTCGTATGGCTTGTAATAACATAATGAATATCTTAAAAGAATTTCTTATGAGTATCAACCTTACAAACCTGTCAAGTTGCATGTGAGGATACCGCTTGCCCGAGCCGGAACACAACGTTACCAATTTTGCACTTCTAATAAATGAGGCCAATGGTTAGGTGGTTTCTCCTAATAAATATTAGTTATGGATCATAATGGTTGAGACGCCTCCTCTTCCAGAATATCAATCATGATTTCAAATTTCCGAGACAATCTATCATGCGTGTGGAAAACAAAGCCTTCCACCGATCAGCAACTTTTAGTAAATGAAACGCCCCATGCATGTAATTGCAGATTAGAGCCTATAAATATCCATTCTCTCCTTAAACAAAATCCTCAAGCTTTTCCCTTCTCAACACAAACTCCTTCACATAATGAGATTGTTCAAATGCCACTCAAAGAAAACCAACCATAAAATGAGAATGCTCAAACGGCAATCGAAAAAGACCGATTTTTCGAAGGTGAAGACAACTAGGGAATTTGAAAAGATGTTCTTTGAGACGTTTGGCATTCTTTTTGATTCAATTCCTCCAACCCAGACAGAGGTGACCCAGGGGAATAGCGAACTCTTCCCTCATATTGCACACTTCATGTCTGGTGAAGGGATTCCTACTCGTGAGGATGGTCCTGCAATTCCTCCACTGAAAGATGAAGTAAAGACTTTTACGTCCGCTTCGAAGTGAAGAAACGAGAGCAGGAATCAGGAATCAGGAATCAGAGGGAAACAGTGGAATAAGGAAAAAAGGTCGTATGGACTTGTTTCCCACGGAGGGAGAATCCGGTGTGCCTTATAGCTTATGGAATGAAATTCTGCCTTCCCCAGAAGGAGAACCTGACATCCCATCTTCCTTACTAGATGAAGATTAGACTCAGTGTTGTCTCACTCACTGTACTCCCGTAGATCTCATGAGACCAGCCAGCAATATGTTTCTTTGTTTTACAAATGTCATGTTCCGTGTTTTCTTTACTTTCCATGCTTTCTTTTCTTTTAAGACGTCTGATAACTGCTTGATAAATCCGGGAAATAATATTACCAATTACGGAAAGCCCAACCAAAGACAAGTCCAGTATCCCTAATAACTAATTGCCAATAATAAATATTTCCTTAATCTACGCGTAACCGATAAGCCTTTATTTGAATTTCAAAATTCTAACCTCCCACACTGAAGAATCACGCGTACCTATACCATTTAATGCTCATCCCATGCGTCAAAAATTCTTCACATTTTGATTGGTTAGCCAAATGCCAACGCATCATTAGGGATTATAAGGAGATTTCTTTCTTCTCTTTTCCTTCGCCAACTGCTTTCAGTATTCTCACATCTCCCAACTTCCTTTATCGCTTTACTCTGCAAGGATTTCACTACTACGATTCTGGTTAGGTGATTTCCTCTTATCACCCTTCACTCCTTGAGGTATTCCGTTCATTCCTCTCTCTTTTTTATTCTCTTCTTTTCCTTCAAGATCCACCAATATGCTCCACACTAAATCTTCCTTGAACCCACAAGGTCCCATGGATCCAGAAATAGAAAGAAATTATAGTATAATCACCGATGATATTACTTTATGGAAGGAAATAACAGACTATGACGCCTCCTTCCTAAACGCTTACACCCTTGAAGTGGCTGATAAAACCCACCGATTGTGCAGTCTCCTAAGAGGGAATCGTAGGATTCTGTATACCAAAATATTTTTATATGGTTTCCGCCTTCCTCTTCATACTTTATTTACCAATATGCTAAACCGTTTTGACCTTAATCCTGCATAAATAACTCCTTCTTCCTAGTCCAAAATTTAAGCTTTTATTTGAGTTTGTGATATGAAGGGTATTCCTTTCCCTTATGTTCCCTTGCTCTGTAGCTTCTTCAAGTTAGATAGCAATAACGGTAAGTTGATATCATCCCTCGCTGGGACGACCCCTTTGCTTAACCACTTCTGGAAAATTTCCAAGAATTCGACGCCATGGTAGCAGGGGTAGATGAGTGGAAGGATAGAATCTTTACTATTGAACTACCCACACCACAATGGTGTTCCAGTTTTAACGTAAGATCGTTAGCAAACACTGGAAGAGACCTATCGGGATAGGTTCGAGAGACAGAGCTCACGCTGATATGTTACGGGGTATACAAATGCCCTTCCATACCTTTAACGTTGCTACAGGCATGCCTTTAAAGGAATGCGTTGTGGGTAAGTTTTTACATCTCTTCTCCCTTTCCCACACTTTTTATCGCTTGACCTATATATCTTTTTATTTTACAGAAATTACTGAAGAACAACAACAAAATGATGTAGGCACACCATCCAGTCCAGGTACCTCTCAAGCTGTAAGTGCTTCCGGCCCACTCCACGTGGCCCTAAGAATTGTTCTTCCTGTCAAGAAAAGAAGATCCACTAGAGCTCCCAGAAGGACACAAGGTTTTCTTCACAATTGGCTACCTATTCACGGACTCGGAACAAGTTCCCAGCCTGTCCAGGAAACATTTCTTACAACAGCTGAAGTAAAAGTTGAGTCCGGAAACATTCCTCTATTTTTGCCCTCCTCCTCCACGGCATCACTATTTCAATTTTCTGACGATATGGATAGAGAAGAAAGTCTCCGTCAGGCCTCCAAAGCTCATAGGTAAAAAATAAGGGAGGAAAAAGAAGCCTTAGCTGCTGGACACAAAATTTGTCCTCCCCTAGCTCCTATGAAGGGTGTGAATTTTTCGGATTTGTCCACCTTGCCTGATAGTTCGGAAAGGATTCCGGTCGAGGTACTTAATTATCGACCAGTGACAAATCCCATTCTAGAAGAGGTTTTGGCCTGGACTTCACCAATTACTTTCCTAATTCCAGCCACAGGTACCCTTCCACTATTGCTGCAGGATCTTCTGCGGCATTAACCGCCAATCTTATGTCGCTCTTTTTTGCTCCAGTCTCCACATCACCAATTACTCAACTAGGCTCTGCTCAGCATCCGTCTTCCCATTATGTCATCAATCTTTCATCTGCAAGCCCCCAAGGTACTCCCACACATCAAATAAACTTAGAGAACTTGGGAGTAGACGATCTTCGTTCCCTGGGGGTTCCATAATCGTCTACTGGAAGCGGAATGACAACTTCCTTGATAAGCAGCATGCTGACCCTTCCTCAAGAAGAAGAATAATTCCGCAAATTACCTTTTGAGGCCCACCACCTCCAAATCCAAAATGACCTTCTATCTCTCTTCCGCAAGTTGCATTATGCCATGGAGGCAAATAATACCAAAGTACAAGGCTTGACCAATACCATAAATAGCCAAAAGGCACAACTTGCTCGAGGCTAGATTAAGACCCGGAAGGTAATACAACTCCATGACCGTACCTAGAAGGAGTTGGATAACTGTAGGGCCGACTTGTCAAAAGAAAAGAAACGGAGCGGAGCCAAAATTGAGGCCCTTGAAGCGGAGTTGATAGCGGAGAAGAAGAAAGTCTCCTTATCTAAGAGGAAATTTCTGCTAAAGATGAGGAGCTAGCCAAAGTTCCTCTCAAGATTGACTGGTGGCGGAAGAAAACTATGCGAGCCATGAATGTTGGGTTTTTGGATTATTATGGACATATCAACTTTGATCAAGGCCGCATTGTAGAATACACCCATAAGAGGATAGCTGAGATTGATGAAAGTAAGGTTGGGCTCTCCTCAGATGATGATGGAGGCGACGAAGATCTTTCCTTGTCTGATACCCCAGATGATGTGGAAACTGCAGACATGGAAGTCTGTACAAACCCCAGAACAGAAGACTCTGTCAATTCGGGAATAGAGGAACCCACAAGACCAGGCACAGAGTCTTCTACTCCTCCACCAGTATAAACATTCTTATTCCTGTACTTATTTAAACAATTTTCTTCCTTTCTAATTGATGTTTATTATTTCTAAAACTTGTGAGAATATTTCCCAAACATTATGCAAATATCATTTTTCAAAATGATATCAACCAATTTTTTCCCTCAAACTGGAAACAAATAAATGGACATAACTATAATCCGGAAGATCCTTGAACAAAGTGATTCCGGAATAACCTTGAATAAGGTGCTTCCAGAATAACCGGTTTCGGTTATGCTCTAAATATTTCCCTTCGACAATATCTCATATTTTATTGTAGAAAATATTCTCCTCTTGTTAGAGCATCAAATGCTAAAAATCCCTCATAAATGCGATTAAGGAAGCAATGACGACAAACACGTGTGTTCCTTATACAAACCTTGCTCAACCAACACCTCTTTGGAAATGTGAGGTATTTCTCTCCCATAACAGTCATGACCTTTGCACGCGACTTTCTCCTTTTTCTCCAAGCACCACCTGGTAAGTGGTAACTGGCCAGGCAGTCATACCGTTTTGGCATCTAGGGTTATAAATTGCATCACTATTCTTTTTATTTCCTCCTATTTCTACCATATTCCACAATCTCCTTCACTTCTTCTTTTCACAACGTCGTCCAAGTCTTTTCCTTAGAAAAATTTCACACATCCTCCTCACTTTCCCTTCTTCATTTTAACTTTCTGTCTCCTATCTCACAATGTCTGGTGATAATCCTACCAGTCTTCACACATCTGATGAAAACCTTTCCAGGGTTCAAAAGTCTGGTGAGAATCCATCCAAACCTCAAGGACGGGGAGAACTAGAGCTAGAAGAAACAGTACCTTAGAGGGAAACCAAAGAGTTTTATATACCAAAATATTTTACTTTGGCTTTCAATTCCATCTTAATCCCTTAATGTCACAATTGCTGACTGATTTTGACTTAAACCCTGCCCAATTCAGTCCAAACGCCCTAGTATACCTATACTCTTTTTATCCACCTCTGCCAATCCAAACACATTTCTCCCACTATTCCGTTTATACTGCCGCAGGGGATTAATCTCACTGCTCCCTCGCTACGATAATGAATCCTTGAAGGGCTTCACCTGGAAGCTCTACAAATTCGATTCCTCCGTATCAGGATGAAAAGACAATTTTTTTGTGATTGACTCTCCTACCCCGCTATGGAGATCCAGATGGAACTGTGCCATTACCGAAGGCAACTGGGTTAGGTCAGGTCCCCTTCTTGAGGCAGAACATAATTTGGTCGCCCAATTGCTCTAAGTGGATATGGTTTTCCATACCCGGTATCTGGCTATTAGATTGCCAATGTCGGAATGCCAATTGCGTGAGTTTTTCTCCTTTTTGTATTACATAATTTTGCAAAAAATACAAAATATCACCCCGTATCTTATAGTATTAATATTACTTAACATTCTGCAACATTTCGCAGTTGTCGATCCAAATTGGAGACTGAAATGCATCCGTAAGCGCGAATGAAGGATCAGTCAATCTGCGATTCCTGCCTCCAAAGGAATTACTATATCGGAGCCTTCTGCGACGCCACAAAAAAAGAAAAGAAAAATGACCAAGGGTCCTGCAGTGCCAACTAAGATACCGAAAGTTTCCGGTACCAAGGCACTAACAAATATCCGCATTGTCGTGACTACGGAACTGGAGGTTTCGGATGTCTCAGTGGATCCTAAGGCACCTGCAGCGACTGGCACGTCTGACGTGGCAGTATATTCTGGGACAAGTCACGCTGTAGTAGATTCCGAGGTAAGTGTGACGTCGGAGGCTCCTGTGGTTACCACAAGTTCTACAAGAACCCTGGAATCCACAACTACTGTCCTTGAGAAAGATTCTGGGGTAACTACGGTATCAAACGCTCCAACCATGGAAACCCCTCTCCAGGATATTCCTCCTAGCTTCCTTTCAGAAACTCAGGTATGCTTATTTTGACATTATTTTCTTTCTTTTATTACCTGCACTTTTGTTAATACGAAATGCTACTTGACTTACTATGCAGGAGGTTACGGAGAACTTCGCTACGGCTATCCCTTCCGAAACCTTAGATGAGGTTGAGGACTTCTTTCTCTCCTGCTACCAGAGTAAGGAAAATGAAGAGCCCTCTGGCGAGGCAACGGTAGCTACTCACCCTGACGGGCAAGCAAATCTAGGTGATGACAGGAGACCCATTGAAATTACTTCCGAGGAAATAGGGGTTTCAGAATTGTTGGCACTTACTGCCACTACCAGGCCTGCCACCTTCACGCCAATCTCTGCATCACCTACCCCCTCCAAATTATTATAGGGTTTGTCTCCTACCCTTCCAGTCTCACCTCTTAACCTTTTCCCAGAAACAAGGGTAGAGGCTTCTTCATCTATTCTGGCTACCAAGGTTAATACTGCTCTATCACCTCTGCTCCCACAATTTTCCCATGTCGGCCTTCCTATGGTTTACTTTGTTCCTTCTTCCGGTATGACTATTACTGAGGGGGCCTCCCATACTACCTGCAATCTTATAGTGAGCCTGAGTACCTTGGGACCCTCTAGTCCAGCCACTCATCAACTAGACTTAAGTACCCTGAGGAAGGATGGCTTTCCAGCCATGGGAGCTTCTAGTTATGATGATGCCAATTGGAGTTCATCCGCTCTGGCTGCTGAGATTTTGTCCCATCCGGAAGAGAAAGACCGTTTTCTATCACAACCAGTTGAGGATCAACTTTGTGATATGTGGTCTTCTCTCTTCTCCACTCTATGCCGCTTTCATTACCTTATGGGCCATAACATAGAAATGAAGTTGTCTGTGGAAGAAATACAAAATTCTAGGGATCAAGTCGTCAAGGAATGTGCCGAGAAATAAAAACAACTTCAACTCCTTCAAGAAGCCCTTACAACAGCTCAGAAAAAAGAACAGGCTACAGAAAAGAAATTGCAAGAAGTTCTGCAGGACTTAGAGATTTCCCAAAAAGGTGAAGCACATTACTAGGCCAAGTATGAGAATTTGTCAGAGAAAGCCAAGGTAATGACAGATCAAATGGCAAAGGATGCCCTGGAAATGTGCGGTTTTAGAGCGGCAGTGGAAGGTGAGTGGGAAAGAAATGCAGCTTTGGAGAGGAACTAAGCATGGGCACAAAGAAGTGCCAATGGTACAAATGGGAAGGAATGAGGACAGTAACGGATGCTTTTATGGAACATTACGGGAGGGAAAAATTCGATCTTACTGCCATTGCTGCTATTGTGAAGCGAAAGATGAAGGACCTAACGAATGATAAATTCTATGCTTCACAGCCCCGTATTGAAGGTCACGGGTGATACGATCCTAGCCCCGAGACTAGCCTTAGCGCACGCACAACGCGCACACGCCTGGCGACTAAAGTCAATCAACCCAAAGCGTCGAGCCCAAGACATTGCAAAGCTTTTAGAGAGGTTAATACAACCTCTAGACATGGAGATAGGGCAAGGAACGTTGCTGGATCAAGTCCTTAGGCGAAGGAAGACATGGAAGTTGGCTTGGAGGCGCATTGTGCAAGGTTGCACATCTACACAAGCCAATTTATGGAAGAAAGATTCCAAATCAGGTTGCAAGATAAATACAAGACCGATTGGGATCTTAGGAGAGACTCTGCCAAGTTTGAGGACATTTGGATGAGCAGTTTGCAAGATGGCCCGTTGCTACTTTTGCATGCACAAGTGGCCTAAGCGCAAACGTGACGGACAACTTCGTCGGACCATATCTAGATCATCAGAAATCAGAATCGTGAGATCTATATCAATTCTGAAACCTCAGGATGTCTTCTTTATTGTGTCCAATTTTCAGGTCAAACGGACTAGCCGTTTATTTTTTATGGATCGAGACATTTTCACTGATGGCAATCCTACGCGGATGAGGACTTCAAAACGCGTCAGTCAGCACCAACGATAATTATTCAGACCAGTCAGGCCTGGACCGGGGAGAGAGGACCTTGTCCACTATTTTCAAGTGTTATCTTTCTAATGGGACAAGTTTCAGCCCAATCGGACGAGTCAATCAAAAGATAGCCCTGTGAGACATTTTGGCGCGCAGTGTGAACGCGAGCAGACCGCGACTTGGAGAATTCGGCCCAAACCTTGGTCTGATGATGCGAATGCTTCTAGGATGTTCTAGAAAGCTTTATTTGTATTTATTAATTAGTTTTTACAGTTATTAGACTAGTAGAAGTTCTATTTCGAAGTTACTTAGGAGTTCTAGTTAAAATAGGAGTTCTAGTCTTAGTAAACTTGTATTTGTTTTTGCCTATTTAAAGGCAACCATTTGGCTTAATAAATCAGTTCAGTTCAGTTTATTAAAAACACAGAAGAGTCTTCTTGTTTTGATCTTCAAGATCCTTGTTCTATATCCGGTTTGATAAGCCGCATTTAGTTGCAAGTAAAGCACGAAGTTATCGCTCAATTCCTTAGTTCGTCTGGGTTGTCTAGGTATTGCACCTAGGAGGGTCAGGCTCCTATTGAAGAACCTCGAACGATTTCATCCAGGTTGCCTAGGTATTGCACTTAGGAGGGTTGGAGTTTCTGACGAGTTATATTTTCCGCATCAAATCCTTGTCGCTGAGCAACGATCCAGCAATTGGAAGGTTTCCGAATTAGGAACCACATCAGCTGGTAGCGGAGCAAAGGCTGCTCACCGAATAGGTATCTATCCTTTTAATTATTGTTTTCGTTTGTTGAGATTGGTTTCCTTGATTTCCTTAGCCAAATCTATACCAATCTTATTTTGTTTCCCGTTTGTGTTAGGAGTCGAAACTAGTATCTAGTTGCGTCTGTTTAGGTAACAAATCAAGCCATTTGATTTGCTATCTTCTTTGAGTCAGAAAACAGAAAAGAAAATACCACAAAGTGTCAGTTTGTTTCGTTTTATTACTTGCAATTCATTGTTCAAAAAAAAAAAAAAAAAAAAGAAAAGATACAACACATTCGCACAAAAACAGAACAGAAAACGAATTCAAAATTTTCAGTGTGTTAACAAAACAGGAACCTTGCGATCATTACAGAATCAAGATCAGCAAGAAAAGAGTGTTCCAACGCAACAAGAATCATAGAAAACGGAGTTGTAAATCAAAAGTTATCAAAGAAACAAATCGGACACCTAGTAAACTAGTTCAAAAACAAATCCGAACTAGTTCATATAAATTGTCTTTCTTTGAACTCTTGTGATACATGACCTATCTATTCTGTGCTATAATTGATTGATTAGTTGACAAAGTAGTCTTCAATTGTATCACATCTTTATTCTTTCTACGCTTGAGTTGTCCTTGCAAATTATTGGGAGCTTTTCTTTTGACATTCTTTGAGTCTACGGATCTTGGATTGATTGAAGAAGAATTTTCGTTGAGTGATTTGTGAGCGCATTAGAGTGATTAAACACGTGAGGGAGTGCTTTAGATAGGACAATTTTACGCTTGTTCTTTGTTGTTATTGTGATTTCAGATGGCAGATAGTTCGCCTAAGAGCACGGAGTCACAAGCGCGAGCTGAAATGCTATCCATGATGCGTAAGTTAACCGAGAGGTTTAATGAAATGGAGGAGTGGATTGCCAAGGAGAGGGAAGCGGCTGCCAATGCTACAAGGCAGACCCATACTCGGTACACCCAAGTTCTCAAACCAAGGAGTTCACCATACGTCTATGGCATGCCGTCCGGAGAGGGATCCAACCCTAATGTCCGGCCTGATACAAGGGTGACTCAGACTATACCTAGGCCAAGGAGACCTCCACCGAGACAGCCTAGAGGAGAGGTTGAAAGGAGGAAAGATCCGGTTGGTTTGATAGCTAAAACCGAGACGTATAGTGAGATGATGAAGCGCGATATGCAAGCAGTTCACAAGGGCAAGAGCAATCATTTTTCGGTTGTCAAGGACGGCCGAGAACACATATTGAAGCCTTTGTCACCTTCGGAAGTCCATAAAGATCAAGAGTATCTTGTTAAGTCATGTTCGGACTTTCAAAAAGAAAGAAAAGAGAAAGGCTTAAAAGAATTGGAAGCCTTAAAAGAAAAAAAGCAAAACAGCCCCCATGAAAAAAAAAAGCAAAACAGCCCCCATGAAAAGAGTGAGCATGGGAAAAGAGATGAAAAGAGTGAGAGTTCAAAACACTTGCATGAAAATAAAGAGCATGCAGAGAGTGGCATCTTTGAAAAAGGAGAGATGAGTGTTTACGCCAAGAGAGAACAAGAGAGAAAAGCATTTTGTGAGCGAAAAATCTATTTTGGCGCAAGCCACCAAAAACTGAATTTTTGGCCATTGCGTCTAGATTTTTCTAACCTTAACTCGTTTGTTTTCTCTTCTATTATTGTTTCTCCTAATTTTCAGATAAAGATAAGGTTGTTGGCAGAATAGAAGTCTCATTCAAAAGTGCCAAGAGAACTTAGGGAGTGTGAATCATCCATGGTGCCTAGTTCGGCTAACCCTAGCCGCAACGGTATGGTATATCTTTCCATCCTTAAGTCTGATTTGTGTGAGCATGTTAACCTCATTAATTATTTTGATTCTGGTCTTAAAACTATTTTAATTAATTATGGTTATATGCGAGAGCCGAAGGCCAAGTCATATGTAATTGAAAACTACTTGAGAAAGCACAAACGTTTTGACATTTTGACTAGGTCGAGAGATGTGCATCATGTTTTCCCTAACACCAAATTGATTGAATTTTCACATGTATTTACATTACATAATCATTCTGCCATGTGTGAATTTAATGTTAAATTTGTGAGTAAGTCAACTGGACTTGAGGGAATTCTATTCAAGCGCAATCGCTTATTTAGGTCACATGACCTTTTGCGAAATTTTAATGAATATGATGCGTTTGAGAGTCGTTTAATGAGTTGTTGTGGTATGATTGGAATGACATTATTCAATTTAATGTTGCTGCTCTTGAGTTTATTATTTAGTATAGATGGCAGCAAGGAAATTGAGATGATGCGGACAACCCATGGACAAACCAAGCGCTACCGTATGCGTTTGCATGTCAAGATGGCAATTTTGAGATATCAAGGAAGGATGAGCGAATCCTTCAATTTAGGAACTTGGATGTGGCAGTGCTTACGCCAAGGATGGGTCCCAATCCAAGTTCAAGTGAAGAAGATCACTTGGGGCAATGGTCTTATTCGATGCATTGTCATATTCAAAGACATAACCGCCAAGTTGAAATTGAGAGGTTGGTATGGTTCATTGTGTGCTTACTTTGATATTACTAACTTAAGGTATTGTGGTGCAGGTCTAGATGTAGATTCGAGGGCGAATCTTTTTGAAGAGGGAGGGGATGATACGATCCTAGCCCCGAGACTAGCCCTAGCGCACGCACAACGCGCACACGCCTGGCGACTAAAGCCAATCAACCCAAAGCGTCGAGCCCAAGACATTGCAAAGCTTTCAGAGAGGTTAATACAACCTCTAGACATGGATATAGGGCAAGGAACGTTGCTGGATCAAGTCCTTAGGCGAAGGAAGACATGGAAGTTGGCTTGGAGGCGCATTGTGCAAGGTTGCACATCTACACGAGCCAATTTATGGAAGAAAGATTCCAAATCAGGTTGCAAGATAAATACAAGACCGATTGGGATCTTAGGAGAGCCTCTACCAAGTTTGAGGACATTTGGACGAGCAGTTTGCAAGATGGCCCGTTGCTACTTTTGCATGCACAAGTGGCCTAAGCGCAAACGTGACGGACAACTTCGTCGGACCATATCTAGATCATCAGAAATCAGAATCGTGAGATCTATATCAATTCTGAAACCTCAGGATGTCTTCTTTATTGTGTCCAATTTTCAGGTCAAACGGATGAGCCGTTTATTTTTTATGGATCGAGACATTTTCACTGATGGCAATCCTACGCGGATGAGGACTTCAAAACGCGTCAGTCAACACCAACGACAATTATTCAGACCAGTCAGGCCTGGACCGGGGAGAGAGGACCTTGTCCACTATTTTCAGGTGTTATCTTTCGAATGGGACAAGTTTCAGCCCAATCGGACGAGTCAATCAAAAGATAGCCCGGTGAGACATTTTGGCGCGCAGTGTGAACGCGAGCAGACCGCGACTTGGAGAATTCGGCCCAAACCTTGGCCTGATGATGCGAATGCTTCTAGGATGTTCTAGAAAGCTTTATTTGTATTTATTAATTAGTTTTTACAGTTACTAGACTAGTAGAAGTTCTATTTCGAAGTTACTTAGGAGTTCTAGTTAAAATAGGAGTTCTAGTCTTAGTAAACTTGTATTTGTTTTTGCCTATTTAAAGGCAGCCATTTGGCTTAATAAATCAGTTCAGTTTAGTTTATTAAAAACACAGAAGAGTCTTCTTGTTTTGATCTTCAAGATCCTTGTTCTATATCCGGTTTGATAAGCCGCATTTAGTTGCAAGTAAAGCACGAAGTTATCGCTCAATTCCTTAGTTCGTCTGGGTTGTCTAGGTATTGCACCTAGGAGGGTCAGGCTCCTATTGAAGAACCTCGAACGATTTCATCCAGGTTGCCTAGGTATTGCACTTAGGAGGGTTGGAGTTTCTGACGAGTTATATTTTCCGCATCAAATCCTTGTCGCTAAGCAACGATCCAACAATTGGAAGGTTTCCGAATTAGGAACCACATCAATGGGGAGAACAAAGGATCAGATGCTTCCGGTTCCTCTAACGCCACCCCTTCCGGGCACTAAGAGAAAAGTTCCTCCTACATCTTTTGTAATAGCTAGATTACATATGTACTTTCCAGTACAGTTTATTATTACTATCTTCCTCAATGTTTCTTTTATTCCTCATCTTATCCCGTCAATATTTCATAGGATAATACTTACCGTACTAAATGCATGGATACTGATATGAATCCACGCATACCTTTACCATCGAATGGCCCAATGACTCGAGCGAGGAGCAAGGAGTTGCAAGCGAGACTGTCTCAGCTGATCTACAAGGAGTTACAATATGAGACGCTCATCGAAGAAATTGTGTTACGCGAGAAGAACCCGCGTCTCGTGAGCTGTCTTATCGCCAAGATTAATCGTTGCGTCATGACGCTCGTAATAGAAGTGTCAGGCAACTTTATCCGAACCCAATCGGACCTACAGATATTAGAATCGGGTGATCGACCTCTCATATGAAACTTCAAGATGTTATCTTTCATTTGGGCCAGGTTTCAGCCCATTTGGATAAGCGAATTTAAAGTTATACTAGTAGAAATTTTATTGCGCAGAATGGACGTGCGTGATCACGCTCAAAACCAATTTAATTGTTATTTATTTTCGTTCCAAGTGTAAAAAAAATTGAATCAAAAGAAACAAAATTCAAAATATCATTCGCAAACCTTGCGAATTATTTGAGTTAACTCGAGTCTATTTGAGCTTTTATTAATTCCTTAAACTGATTTTCTACTCCAGTAAAGTAATTGTTTAGTTAATTGCTTTTGTGACTACTCAATTACTTTGCATCCAAATTTGTTTTCGAGCTAGTTGTCTTTGGGAGTCTTGTTGGAAGCTTTTCCTTGGAATTCTTGAGTCACTAACATTTGCGTGGAACACTTGCAGGAAATTTTGAGTGAATTTTGTGAGCTTATTAGAGGGTTTAAACACGAGAGTAAAAACGTGAGGAAGTGCTAGGATTAGTGCAATTTTACGCAGTTTGACTTTTCAGGAACTAACAGATGTCTAATCATTCGACCGATGAAGCGGAGGGACCCAGGGGAGTTAGGATGTTAGAGACTATTCTCGAATGTCTGGTTGCGATGGATGCCCGCCTACAAATATATTCGGAAAAGGTGGAGGTAGTTTCGGCCAAAGTGGAAGGACCACAATTAGGAGTACCGCCTGCGAACTTTGCGATCAATCACAATGTTGCAAATAGTTCTCATGCGTCCGTACTGAGAGTAGACCAAAAACAACCTCTTGTTGATGGTCTGGTGGCTAGTGATAGTGATGTGGAGGAGGAGCCTCCAAGGCGCGAAGCAATACCTAGACGCGTACCTAATCGTGAGCGACTATCCCCTGCACGCCTAACACGCGAATGCACAATAACACGTCCCCGACCCGCGCCCGAGCGCCATGTTCACCAAGAACAGTGGGATGATGAGGACTATGTGTATGAGCCGAGGAACAGATTTAATGATAGACGTTATAGGTAAGAAGATAGAGTTGATTCTAATCTCGAGAGTATCAAGATGAAGATACCTCCGTTTGAGGGTAAGGATGATCCGGATGCATACTTGGATTGGGAAAGGAAGGTCACCTCGATATTTCTTTGCCACAATTATTCAGAGAATAAGAAGGTGAGATTAGCCGTTATGGAGTTTAGTGGGTACGCAATACATTGGTGGGGTTCATTAGTCCAGAAGAGAGAAAGGGATGGACCCGGTCCAATTCAGACTTGGGAAGAGATGAAAGCTATTATGAAAAGGAGGTTTGTTCCTAATTATTTTCAGTGTGACCTCCACCAGAGGTTACAGACGTTGACCCAAGGAAGTAAGAGCGTAGGAGATTACTTCAATGAGATGGAAATTGCACTAGCTAAAGCGCGAGTTGAGGAAGGTCGGGAAGCAACAATGGCTAGATTTCTTAGTGGGTTAAATATGAAGATAGCCAATGCTTTGGAGTTGACTTATTCCACCACGTTGGAAGAGATGTTACACTTGGCTATCAAGATAGAGAAACATAAGAAATCGCGGAGTTCTTTTACTAGTCCCTCTATAACTAGTGGAAGAACTACACCGTGGAAGCAAGCGACGTGGGAAAAGAGTGGTAAGCTTACACGAGAACCACCTAAGGTACTACAGTACAATTATGGCACCAAAAATACTGCGGGTGCTCAAATACCTTCTCGAAATAGTGGTAATCATAATTCTCCTTCTACTCAATCCAATAGAGTCCCTACTAGAGATATTGTTTGTTTCAAATGTGCCGGAAGAGGTCATAGGCAAGTTGAGTGCCTTAATAAGCGGGTGTTACTTATACGGGATAATGGGGATCTAGAGTCGGAGGATGATCAAGAGTGTGGTGATTCCGGGTGTGTGGATGAAGAAGTTGAAGAGGATAGCTGGGATGATGATGAACAAAAGATCTCAAATTGTAATGTCAATCTAGTAGTAAGGCGCAATCTCAGTGCTCAACCAAAGGCCGAGATATGTGAAGAAGAACAGCGAGAAAATCTCTTTCACGCTCGTTGTTGGATCAACAAAAAGGTATGTTCCATGATCATTGATAATGGTAGTTATACGAATTGTGCAAGTACTTTATTGGTACACAAATTGGGGCTGCCAACCATGAAGCATCCGAAGCCTTATTCATTGTAGTGGATGAACGACGGTAGTGAGTTAAAAGTGACAGCACAGGTATTGGTTTCGTTCTCCTTTGGGAAATACAAGGATGAAATCCTTTGTGATGTCGTTCCTATGCAGTCGAGTCATATATTACTTGGACGACTATGGCAATTTGATAGAGAGGCCAATCACGAAAGGGAGGACCAATCGGTACAAGTTGTTAAAGGATGGGAAGAAGTTCACTCTTGCACCACTTACACCGATGGAAGTTTTTTAGGATCAACAGTGGTTGATCAAGTCCTATGCTGAGTATGAGATCACACAAAAAATTGAGAGAGAAAAAGGAGGGCTGAGTGTTGAAAAGAAAGAGAGTAAGCGAGAGAAAAATAGCTCACATGAAAATAGAGAGCATGTGGAGAGAACCTGTGTGAAAAATAGCCCCCATGAAAATAGAGAGCATGGGAAGAATGCAAGTGAGCAAAATAGCCCGCATGAAAGCAGAGAGCATCCGAGAGTAGGCGAAAGTGAGAAAAAGAAATTAAATATATTCGCCAAGGGGAGATAAGTGAGGCAAGCTTTGCTTTTATAAAAATTCAGTTTTGGGGCAAACCGTCCACTGATTCTTCTTCGTTTTAAATCATTTTGCTTAAACTCTTCTAACCCCAACCCTATGAGTTCTATGCATGTTGGTATTGCTGATCTTTTGCAAGAATTCAAGGATGTGATGCCTGACGAGATGCCTCCGGGGCTGCCACCTATTCGCGGAATCGAGCACCAAATCAGTTTCGTTCCAGGATCAACTATCCCAAACCGACTAGCATATAGGAGCAATCCCGAAGAAACCAAGGAATTGCAGAGGCAAGTTGAAGAGTTTCTGAGTCGCGGCTATGTGGGAGAGAGCCTATCGCCTTGCGCCGTTCCTGTGATCTTAGTTCCCAAGAAGGACGGAACTTGGCGAATGTGTGTTGACTGTCGTGCCATCAATAAAATCACTGTAAAGTATCGACACCCTATACCTCATTTAGATGACATGTTAGATGAATTGAGTGGTAGCCAAGTATTTTCTAAGATAGATTTAATGAGTGATTATCATCAAATTCGCATGAAAGAGGGTGATGAGTGGAAAACAACTTTTAAAACTAAGTATGGGCTTTATAAGTGGATGGTCATGCTGTTTGGATTGACCAATGCCCCTAGTACTTTCATGAGATTAATGAATCATGTTCTTAGACATTTTATTGGTAAATTTGTTGTAGTATATTTTGATGACATATTAATTTACAGCAAATCCATTGATGAGCATGTTTCACATCTTAGAGTTGTCTTTATTACATTGCGTGAACAACAACTGTATGCTAAGTTAACCAAGTGTTCTTTTGCTTTAGAACAAGTTAGTTTTCTTGGTTTCATTGTCAATGTAGAAGGTGTGAAGGTTGACGAGGAGAAGGTCAAGGCGGTTAAGGAGTGGCCAACTCTGAAGAACGCGAGTGACGTGCGCTAGTTTCACGACCTTTCGAGCTTTTACAGGCGGTTTGTTAAATATTTTAGTACCATAGTTGTACCATTAAATGAGCTAACTAAAAAGAATGTGCCTTTCAGGTGGGAACAACCGCAGGAGGAGACATTTCAGACGCTCAAGGACCGCTTGTCTTCGGCGCCCGTCTTAGCCCTACCGGACTTCGCTAAGGCGTTCGAAGTAGAGTGCGACGCGAGTGGGATTGGGATTGGTGCTGTGTTGATGCAGGAGAAGCGACCCATCGTATATTTTAGTGAGAAGTTGAAGGATGCTCAACTTCGGTACCCGACGTACGACAAGGAGCTCTACGCTCTTGTGCGCACACTCGAGGTGTGGCAACATTACTTGATGCCGTGGAAATTCATTATCCACACGGATCACCTTAGCTTGAAGTACCTCAAGGGGCAAGGTAAGTTGAACTGACGCCACGCGACGTGGATGGAGTTCATCGAGTCCTTTCCATATCATATCCAGTACAAGCAAGGTAAGGACAATGTAGTAGCTGATGCACTATCGCGAAGGTATGTACTTCTATCATCTCTTAGCGCTAAGTTGCTTGGGTTTGCACACATTATTGAATTATACCCTACTGATGCTGATTTTGGTGAGATATATAACACATGCATGACTAGGACCGAATCTAAATTTTATAAACATGAGGGATATTTGTTTAAACGCAAGCATTTGTGTGTGCCTGTATGTTCACTAAGAGAATTATTTGTTCAAGAGTCACTTAGTGGTGGTTTGATAGGTCACTTTGGCGTGACCAAGACTCTTGATGTGCTTAAGGATCACTTTTACTGGCCCCATATGAAACGCGACGTGGTCCGCGTTGTTGCTAGGTGTCTAGTGTGTCGAAAGGCCAAATCTAAGGTGGCCAGTCATGGTGAATACATGCCTTTACCCCTACATTCCCACCCTTGGACCGATATGTCCATGGATTTTGTTGTGAGTTTGCCTAAGTCTCGACAAGGGAAGGATAGTATTTTTATCGTAGTAGACAAATTTTCTAAGATGGCACATTTCATTCTGTGTGCTACTACTCATGATGCGACTGCAATTGCTGACTTGTTCTTTAAGGAAGTGGTACGTTTGCAAGGCATACCCTTAAATATTATCAGTGATAGAGATAGTAAGTTCCTGAGCCGCTTTTGGCGCGTTTTATGGAAGAGACTTGGTATAAAATTACTTTATTCTACATCTTACCATCCACAAACCAACGGTCAAAAAGAGGTAGTGAATCTAACCTTACATTCCTTGTTGCGCACATTAGTTCGTAAGCATGTGTCTACATGGGTAGAGTGTCTACCGTTTATTGCTTACAACCGTTTTATTAATTCTACAACTCAGTTTTCGCCTTTCGAGCTTGTATATGGTTTTAATCCTATAACACCTTTGGATTTGATCCCTTTACCTATAAGTGATGTTTCTAGCTTAGATGGAGCAAAGAAGGCAGATATGGTGAAGAAGCTACACGAGCAGGCCAAGCACAACATAGAACGAATGAATGAGAAGTTGGCGAACAAGAGGAATGAATAAGAAGTTGGCGAACAAGAGGAATGAAGGAAGGAAGACAGTCTCCTTCAATGTTGGTGATTGGGTGTGGCTACACTTACGCCGAGAACGGTTTCCAACCCAACGTCGTGGCAAGATGTCTGACAGAGGAGACAACCCATTCCAGATCATCGAGAAGATCAACAACAATGCCTACAAAATCGACTTGCCAGGTGAGTATGGCTCCGTGAGTGCCACTTTCAACATTTCTGACTTAACGTTGTTTGATGTAGCTGATGATGTTGATGATGTTGTTGCGGCTGATACTGGTACGGATTCGAGGGTGAATCCTTTCCAAGGGAGAGGGAATGATGTGAATCCACACATACCTTTACCACTGAATGGCCCAATGACTCGAGCGAGGAGCAAGGAGTTGCAAGCGAGACTGTCTCAGCTGATCTACAAGGAGTTACAATGTGAGACGCTCATCGAAGAAGCTGTGTTGCGCAAGAAGAACCCGCGTCTCGTGAGTTGTCTTGTCGCCAAGATTAATCCTGGCGTCATGATGCCCGTAACAGAAGCGTCAGGCAACTTTGTCCGAACCCAATAGGACCTACAGTTATCAGAATCGTGTGATCGACCTCTCATATGAAACTTCAAGATGTTATAATTCGTTTGTGACAGGTTTTTGCCCATTTTAATGAGTGGATTCAAAGTTATGCCAGTCAACATTTTCTTGTGCAGAATGGACGTGATCACGCCCAAAACAGCGTGATCACGCCCAAAGCAGAAAGTTGAGCTCAGCGACGACGTGATCACGCCCGAAAATTCCAATTTTGTGTCAAAAAGGCAATTTTGGACTTTCCATTATTTTAGTGGCTATTTTATTAATTAATTAAATTAGTTTGAATTTATTTTAATTAATTAGAAGTTCTATTAAGGAAAGAATTCCTATTGTAAGAATTTTAGGGTTTCTCCTATTTAAAGGAGTCACCCTCTTCATTATTTTTTTTACGTTATCTTTCAAATAAAATCAGAGAGTTTTCTCAATTGTTCTTCGCGAACCTTGTTCCTCATTAAGTTCGGACACTCGATTAGGATGTAAAACCCAAAAGTCCATCCATTTATTCGTAGCTCTAGTTTGGCTAGTACAAGATATTAGCAGGGTTAGAGATCGTGTCAAGAACCTCATCCGATAGGTTTAGGTTGGCTAATACAAGATATTAGCAGGGTTAAACAGTCGTGTTGAGTCATCAATCTTCCGCATCGAAATCCAAGCCTAGAACTAGATCAAAAGTACGTGCTACGAGCCTCAGGCAACCCAGGATTGTATCAGATACTAAGTAAAAAATTCAAAAATTCATTCCAACCATTAAAAAATTCAAAAGTTCATTCTGGGCATTACCAATAAAGAGTATTGCATACCATAATCAAAATAAACGAACAAGAGAGGCAGTAATCTGAAAATTTTATGTCAAAAAAGATAACCAGAAGTACCTTAGTATAGCCTAAGCACAAAATACTATATCCTCAAGCTTTGATTGCTTAGTTGTTTTAATATTTCAGCCATTTTCCCTGGCAAACTAGAATAGAAATTACATAATCATGTTAGCAGAATAACATGTAATAAGATATTCCCGTTGCATTAGTATTGTAATCACATTTCCTAGATATTTCAACTGCTTTCACATCTCACAGTATTTCAATTGCTTTCACATTCCACAGTATTTCAATTGCCAAACCATTGGCATTGCTCAATATTGCTTACTATCCGCAGTGGGGCCGGAATACGGAGCTACCCGGCACGGTAAATGGACCGGTATCGCACAGGTAATACGCTTACTTTTGGCCCGATATTGCTTATTACAACGAGCGGCCTGGGGCGTGCCTCACATCGTGATAGAAGAAATGATGATCCTAGCTGAGGATATTCCCATGATTAATATCATAGCAGGAGCAGCTCAATCCCTTGATGATTCTTCTGATGCCACTGTGGTGGCTAAAGGCAAACGAAAGCTTGAAACGTTCGACCCAGCGACTCGTGGATTTAACGCCTTAGACCGGATGGTGTTGTCTTTCTCAGAGGAAGATGAGAAGGGTATTATGTATCCCCACAATGATGCCTTAGTGGTCACACCCATTATTGGTACTCATGGGATCAGAAGAACCCTTATTGACAACAACAGTGCAATTAATTTGTTCTCCTTACAAACTTTTGAAACGGCCAGACTCTTAATTGGTACCTTGCACAAAGCCAATTATTGGGGTTGATGGAGTTCCTATTCCTATTGTAGGGATCACGTTCCTTCCTGTTTACTATAGCATCCCTCATTGGGACGACCCCTTTGCTCAACCACTTCTGGAACATTTCCAAGAATTCGACGCCATGGTAGCAGGGGTAGATAAGTGGAAGGATAGATTCTTTATTATTAAACTACCCATACCACAATGGCAGAATCATTGGCCCATAATCTATAATCCTGGCCATACTTATCTGGAATCTCACATTCACTACTACCGGGGTGTGGACGATGTCAGCGAGGGGGTCTCATCTGGCATTACATGGCGCACCTTCCCACACCCGGTACCTCAGCTTCCCCAGCATCAATCTATCTAAGCTACCGAGTACATTTACGGAGATTAAGCTTCGTGCCAAACTTTCTCATGACAGCAAAAACCTCTACCAAATCAACAAGATGACCCTTAAAACTCTTGGACTTAATCAACAAGTCTTCTACATACGCTTCCACATTTCATCCAATCTGGTCGTTAAACATTTTGTTAGCCATCCGTTGGAAAGTTGCCCCAGCATTCTTCAAGCCAAAAGGCATGGCTTTGTAATAGTACGTAGCCTTTGGGGTAATGAAAGTAGTTTTTTCTTCATCTTCCCTAGCCATGGGAATTTGATGATATCCGGAATTGGCATCCAAGAAACTCAAATAGGCGTAACCTGTTGTTTGGTCCACAAGTTGCTCAATCCAGGGTAACGGATAGCAATCCTTAGGACATGCATCATTCAAATCCGTGTAGTCTATACATATCCGCCAATCTCCATTTGGCTTGGGCACCAGGATAGGATTGGCCAACCAGGTTGGATACTGAACCTCCTAAATGAATCCGGCTTTTAACAACTTTGCCACCTCCTAGTTAATGGCTTCCACTTTGTCACCAGAGAAGACACGCCGCTTTTGCTGAACTGGTGTAACATCCGGATTGACGTCAAGTTGGTGCTCTGCTACCTCTCTAGGGATACCAGGCATGTCTGCCGGTACCCAAGCAAACTCTCTCTTGCACTTATTCAACAACTGCGCTAGCTAAGCAAACTCCTCCGGACTTAATCTTTCACTTACAAGAAAATTCGCCCCCGAAACATCATTTATAGGGACTGGCACCATCTTTTCAACTGGTTGTGCGCGACTCTCCTCTCTGTGTTCAAAAGGATCAGCGACAACACACACATAACGATCACAGGCTCCTTGCGTCATAACCAAGTAGCATTCTGCAGCTAATTTCTGATCCCCTCTAACAACAACTACACCATCCCAAGAGGGATATTTCAATTTCAAATATTTTTGAGAGATGACAACCCCAAAGCGGTTCAAAAAGGCTCGTCCCAATATAACATTGTAAGGTAAACTAATATCAACCACCATGAACAACATGTCCTCCTGCCTCTTGGATTCATTATCCCGAAAGTAAAAAGGAAGGAACGTGATCCCCACAATAGGAATAGGAACTCCATCAACCCCAATAATTGGCTTTGTACAAGGTACCAATTCAGAGTCTAGCCATTTCAAAAGTTTGTACGCTTCTAGGGAGAACAAATTAACTGCACTGTCGTTGTCAATAAGGGTTCTTCTGATCCCATGAGTACCAATAATGAGTGTGACCACTAAGGCATCATTGTGGGGATACATAATACCCTTCTCATCTTCCTCTGAGAAAGACAACACCATCCGGTCTAAGGCGTTAAATCCACAAGTCGTTAGGTCGAACGTTTCAAGCTTTCGTTTGCCTTTAGCCACCACAGTGACATCAGAAGAATCAAGGGATTGAGCTCCTCCTGCTATGATATGAATCATGGGAATATCCTCAGCTAGGATCATCATTTCTTCTTTAGACTTATCACTCATCCTTCTTGTATCTCGGGAAGTAGAGGGCCCAGGTTGTGAAACTGCGGGTATACGGTTCCCCGGATGCATGGTAGCTTGCTCTCTAGCTTTAGTGGCAAATTCTCCCAAGTATCCTTCCTCCAAAAATCGTTCAATAGCAAGCTTCAACTGTCTACACACATCAGTGTCATGGCCTTTTGCTTTGTGGAACCTACAAAATATATCTGGTCGCCCTCCCATAACAAGCCCAGGTGGAGCCGGTGGTAGATACCGGATGGGCAGCTTTCGTTGTTGAACGATGGCTAAAATCTCCGCGCGAGGAAGGATAAGCGAAAGTAAATCCGGATAAAAAAGTCGTCCCCTAGGCAAATCTGCTGCACGAGGCAGTGGCGGATCTAGCCATGGGCTAGGGTGGGCGCCCGCCCACCCTGGCCCAATAATTTTTTTTTTTTTTAAATTTAATGAAGATATTAATTTACTAGGTAACACTAAACATCAATGTTAGGATGGCCGAGTGGTCTAAGGTGCCCTAGTGTTTGCAAGAGGTCGTGGGTTCAAATCCCACAAGATCTAATATTAGGTAGTCCCACCCCTGGCCCAATGGGAATTTTTTTTTACTCTTATAGCCCAACCCAAATACCTAACCAAACCCACCCCAAATTAGAAAATTGAACCCTAAATCCCCAAATTAATTGCACTGCCTGCGCCATCTCAGCCTCTTCATCACACCCTCTGCCTCCACTCGTCGTAGTCTCTCACAGGTCGCAGCAGCCAGCGCCCAGCAGGTAGGTTGCACATTTAATTTCCTCTAATCTCATTTTCGTTATGATCACTTGCAATACTTTATAAATCATAACTTCCTTTTCGTTGCTGCTACTGCTAGCCTTAGTAATTCCTACTGCTTTTCAATTTATGCAATGCTGCAAATAGTGATCTTTTCTAAGGATGAAAATTCTAGGATGCCACTTCCTGAATTGAAGTTGATTAAGTTAGGCAAGGAATCGAGAACAATAATTTGGAGTCGAGGGAATATGAAGATGTCTTGTACTTTTGCTACTGATTCCCCTGCATTCTCCTCTTGTGTGATTATTTCTTCCAAAGCAATGCAATTTATTATTTCAATGGTTATGAGTTTCACGAGGCACACTGCCATTGATGTTGTGAGTACATTTTTCAAGATTTACAATTGGAAAGACTTTATTATGCATTGTTTAGGTTTATTCATCTTTATTTCACTAAAGAAAAATTAAATTTGATCTCGAATTAAATTTCTAACTAATCAATTTACTTGCATCCATGTATCAATTATTTTGTAATTTACTCATATTTAATTTAACCACTGGAGATCAAGTAAAAAAAATGACAAAATATCAAATGCTATTTGTGCAAAACTTTTGACCTCAAATGCTAATTGTATAATATTAATATTTTTTTTGCAGATATGGATAAATATTTGATTAAATCATCTACTCAAGCACCATCGATATCATCAAATGTTGGTCTAAATGAAAGTGAAGAACGACTTGCGAAGAAGTCGAAGAGATTTTTAGAAGTTGATTTGAAAAATCTTCCTGCTGATCCAGGTATGCGACCTAAAATTTTAGCATACCATCCTAATGATCGGGATCAAATTCGTAGAGCTTATATGTTGAAAGGTCCTTGTCAACCACGAGACATAGAGTTTCCTAAAACATTAATTGGAAGTATTCAACGACGTTTTAATCCTAAATGGTATGATGAATTTGGAAATTGGTTGGAGTATAGTTCGTCCAAAGATGCTGTTTTTTGTTTATGTTGTTATTTGATGGGTTCAGAGAATGGTGACCAAGGAGGAAGTGGTGTTTTTATTTCTACTGGCTTTGAAAATTGGAAAGACATGAAAGGACGATTATAGAAACATATTGGTGGTGTTAATAGTAGTCATAATAATGCTTGGAGAAAATGTGAAGCATTGATGCATCAAAAGCAACATATTGAAGTGGCTCTTTCTCAACAATCTAGTCAAATAAAACAAGATTATCAGATTCAGTTGACTGCAGTAGTTGATTGTATTCGGTTTCTACTTCGTCAGGGATTAGCTTTTCGTGGTCATGATGAGTCTGAAGATTCAATTAGTAAAGGAAATTTTCTTGAGCTTTTACAGTTCCTTGCTAACCACAATGAGCCCATTAGAAATGTTTTAAGTCAAGCTCGTGGAAATCTTAGGTTGGTAGCACCGAGTATCCAAAAAGAAATTATTAGTGTTGCATCTAGTGAGACTACTAATATTATTCTTGAGGATATTGGAGATGACGTTTTTGCTATTTTAATTGATGAATGTCGTGACATATCAATTAAAGAGCAAATGGGTGTTGTTTTGCGGTATGTGAATAAGAAGGGGCAAATTATTGAACGTTTTCTTAGTCTTGTTCATGTTACTGACACACGTGCTTGCTCTCTTAAGAAAGCCTTGGAGTTTTTATTTGCCAAACATAACTTGAGCTTGTCAAAGGTACGTGGGCAAGGTTATGATGGAGCGAGCAACATGCAAAGAGAATTCAATGGTTTTAAAAGTTTGATCTTGAAGGAGAATTCATGTGCATTTTATGTTCATTGTTTTGCACACCAACTTCAATTTGCACTTGTTACTGCTGCAAAAAAATAAGTTGCAATTTCATCTTTTTTTAATATGGTTGCTAATGTGTGCAATGTGGTTGGAGCTTCATGCAAAAGGCTAGATGCCCTTCGAGAGAAACAAAAATATCATGTGGTCGAAGAATTACAAAAAGGTGAAATATGTAGTGGAAAAGGTTTGAATCAAGAGAAGATCATTAAAAGAGCAGGAGATACTCGATGGGGTTCATATTATGGTACAATGCTCAGCTTGAAATAATAGAGGAAGATGGCTTGAGCGTAGATAAAAGAGGAGAAGCATGTGCATTATTGAATATGGTACAATGTTTTGAATTTATATTTTGTTTGCATTTGATGAAGAATATATTAGGAATTACTAATGAATTCTCTCAAGCACTTCAAAGAAAAGATCAAGACATAGTAAATGCTTTAGATTTACTCAAAGTATCCAAGTTGAGACTGCAGTCAATGAGGGACAAAGGTTGGATGTTATTACTTAATGAAGTATCTTCATTTTGTGGCAAATATAATATAAATCTTCCAACTATGAGTGATATGTTTGTTGCCCAAGGTAGACCAAGGCGGAAAGGTGAGCAAATTTCCAATCTACATCATTATCAAGTTGATTTATTTTATCAAGTCATTGATATGCAACTTCATGAGCTCAATAATCGATTTGATGAGAGGAATAGTGAATTACTCCTTTGTGTGGCATGTTTAAATCCAAGAGACTCCTTTGTTGCTTTCAATAAGGAGAAATTGCTTCAATTGGCTCAATTTTATCCTAATGAGTTTTCTACAATTGATGTTCTTGCTCTTGATAATCAACTTGAGACTTATATTTTGGATATGCGGTTGGATGTTAGATTTTCAAATTTGAAAGGGATTCATGATCTTTCCGAAAAGTTAGTTGAAAGAAGAAAGCATATTGTCTATCCATTGGTGTATTTACTCTTGAAGCTAGCTTTGATTTTACCGGTTGCAACTGCAACAGTGGAAATGACTTTTTCTTATATGAGCATTGTGAAGACTCGACTGCGGAACAGTATGGGAGATGATATGTTAAATGATTGTTTGATTACTTATGTAGATTTTTTTTTTGATAGTGTAGAGAATGAGAGAATCATACAAGGATATCAAAAAATGAAAACTCGTAGAGAACAATTGTAAATTGTACGTATATTGTGTGAATTCTAATGTATAATTAATTTATTTCTATATTGTCTTCTTATTTATCTTTTTGTTAAGTTTATCAATTAAATTATTTGTTATTTAGTGACGGATACAAATACTCTTAAGCATTTCTTCAATTTTTCGTTCAACTCGTTTGTCTTCCCTTTAAAATACTCACACAAAAAAATCCTGGATCCGCCACTGGCACGAGGTAGGGGATTTGCTTGTCTTCCCTTTAAAAAACTTCCCCTTTGCCGACCAGTACCTCTAACATTGTATTCCCGTCGAGGCATATTATCAGTAAGAGCCCTGGCTTCTGCGGGTAGGGGTGGGCATTTTCCGAAAATTCCGAATTTTCCGACCCGAATTTTTCAAATTTCGGTTCGGGTATTTCAGGTATTCGGAATTTCGGGTTCGGGTATGTGATACCCGAAATTAATTCGAGTTCGGGTTCGGAATGGATTTGAGGAAATTCGGATACCCGAATTTCCGAAATAATCTCTTTTCATTCTTTCCTTGGGTTGGGCCGAAGCCCAACATCTCTCTTTTCTTTCCTCTCCCCACTTTTCTTTCTAAACCAAACCAAACCAAACTCCACTCCAAACTCCAAAGTCCAAACAACACAACACCACAAACGAAGTCTTTTGCTTTTCTCCTCTTTTGCCAAAATAATTATCCAGATCCGCCACTGCCCAAAACCCATCACCATCTCCACCCACCGCCGGCACCATCATCTCACCAAATCGCCACTGCCCAAAACCCACCACCATCTCACCCGATCTCCATATCCACCCACCGCCGGCACCAACCCACATCATTACTGTCGCATACACTGCCACCACACCATCACACACCCACAAGCATCACCGCCGACATTCCTCCATTACCACAGCTGAACCCACACCGCCTCCATATTCGCGAAGCCTCCTTTTTCTTTCTTTTTCTTTTTTCTTTCTTCTTTTCTGTTTCTCTTTTCTATTTCCGATTTGTGGGTTGTGGTGGTTTGAGAGGAGATCGGATTGATGGATTGGATTTGGTGATGGGTGTGGGAGGCCGACGGTGATGATTGACAGCGACGAAGATGGGCAATTGGGTGGTTGCTGGTTGATTTTGGTGGTTGCGATTTGGGATTGGATTAATTGGGGTTTTGATTGAATGGCAGTGAATTTCGGAAAATTCGGGTAGTGAAAATTCGTGTTCGGGTTCGGGAAATTTTGTTGGGATTTCAGAATCCCGATTTCTGAAATTTGGCATTTGGGTATTTCTGAAATACCCGAATGCCCACCCCTATCTGCGGGTGCCTTTATCAGAGGATTGTAAACAGTCGTAGAACTGGAAGCACTACTACTGCACTCTCCTTCCTCCATTTTAGCATAATTGTACGCCCTAATACGCAGCGCGTCCAACGTGGCTGGGGGATCCACCATTAACATATCTTTCAACTTTCCATACGCGCAATTGCGCTTCAATGCCTCAACAACAAAGTTTACATTAGCATCAAGCGTCAGTGACATTTCAAGATCAAAACGGGCCAAATAGGCCTTCCGAGATTCCTGAGGCCTACGATGAATATCAAACAGGGCAGCGATTGATTTCGCAATCGGGATAGCAGTACTGAACCTGCTACAGAACTTGCTCTCCAGTTCAGAAAAATTATCAATGGAGCCAGGTGGATCTGCTTCTGTGTCTTGAAACACTAGACCACCTACTTTGCTGTGGTGAACGATCCCTCTGAAATTTTGGATGGATCGGATCGTGATCTACCTCATTTACGTTGTTGAGGTAGCCTTCAGTGACTCCCGGAATGAAATGCAATCCCGGTACATGAGGAGTGGGGGAATCTTCTTGTCTAGGGACGAAATGATGGTTGACTGCCCGTGCGTGCACTGGTATCTCCAGTGGTACAGGAGTGGTCAAAGGATGAGTTGCAGCAATCGAAGTTGTATACAAGGAAGGTGGTAGAGGCACAACCCCTCCGGCTCCAGATTGCGGAGCTGAACCAGCCACCACTGAGGTCAAATATTCAACTTGTGCACGCAGAGCAGCAATTGTGTCAGCTGGAGAACTAGTCAAAGTAACTGTATTGGGTCCCCCAATTTGAGAAAATGAAGAACTAGTAACTAAAGGTAGAGAAACAGAGAAATTCGTTGGAGTGTCCAAAAGAGAACTTGTTTGTACTGAAGGCACGACGCGAAATTCAGACACAACTCCAGCCGATGAAGATGGTCAAAACTCTCTTGGAAGTGAGTAAGAGCTTGTAAAAGATTGGAAAGGTGTAGATTCTTGATTGGACGCCATAATTCACCAAAGTATCCCGAATATGAGAAGAGAGCTTGGCAATTAAGGAAACTCATTTAAAAAACCAAATCTCTTAATGAAAGCACCAAAATGATAATCCTTGAACTTGGGGGTAAGGATAATCTAAGAATCTTCTCCGATGAGAGGGTGGTCGTCCACGCCGCAGCTACACCTGCAAGATGCCGAAGAGGGTCCCCGGCGCAGACACTCTGACGATCAAGTTAGTGTTCATGACTACAAATGGGGTAAGTAGTGTAAGAGTAGTAGTATGTGAGAGTAAAATTAGGCAGAGTTTAGGTTTATTTTTTATGTATTTTTCTTACCTGGATTATCCCTTGGAGGGGGTATTTATAGGCCATTAGGACCCGGTAGCTTGGATAGATTGATGCCGGGGAAGCTGAGGTACCGGGTGTAGGAAGGTGCGTCATGTAATGCCGGATGGGACCCCCTCGCTGACATCGTCCACACCCCGGTAGTAGTGAATGTGAGATTCCGGATAAGTATGGCTAGGATTGTAGATTATGGGCCAACGATTCCGGGTTATTGGCTCCGGTACCCGTGTAAAGACTAAAATGCCCAGGGGATATATTTTGGATTACCACCTCTCTTCCACCAAAAAAATCCTAAGTCGCACGTGAGGGTGATGCAACTACCAATACCAAAGTGAATTGAGATTGATAAGAACAAAGCAATTAGTGAAGCAACACCTCCTACTAATAATAAGAAGGAATTGCAAAGGTTGATTGGTAAGGCTTCGAATATTCATCTCCAAGGGTGGTTGAAGTCCTTCAGCCCGGCTGAAAGATCATCAGGATTGAATATGGCTAGACAGGAGAGCATCAAAAGATCTTTGATGAGATTGAGAGATATTTGATCTGCATTGATGATCTATTACAAATAGCTAAAAGATGTTGCATGAGTTTCTTTCCGTTCATTTAGGTCACTACTTATTTTAGTTTATTTCCATTGTAGTTGAACTTATTGTGATCTTATTGTTTCTTGCTTTATAAAACTTACAAAGAAAATAATTTTAAAAATAATTAAACGCGTAATTTAATTGTAAACTATTAATTATAGATAATAGTAATGATAGTTGCCTAATAACTTAATTGAAAAATGATGGTTTTTTTTCCGGTTAAAAAATATATCTATTATTCTATATATATATGGGTTTTGCTAACCTGTCCACTTTAAGGGCAGGTTAGCATTGTGTCCATTTTTATTGGACACAAATTGCCCTTACTTTACATTAATTTCATTAAAACACATGGGGGATAAATATGGTAGTTTTAATTATTTCTCTATCTTTCTAATTATCACCACATTAATTAATTATTTTTTTCTTTACTCTCTCTCTCATCCCGATCTCCTCCCTCACTTTCTTCTTTCTTCTTTTTTCCAATTTTTTTTAATAATTAAAGTTTGATTATTCTTCATCAAAGAAATGGAATCGCTTCATCAATGAAGCGAACAAGAGGCTGATAGCCAGAGAAGGAGCCATTCCTCCTATAATCAAAATCTTGCAAAATGGAACAGACGAAGGCATAGAAAACTCTGCTGCAACTTTACTTCTCTCTCATACCGATCTCCTCGCTTTCTTCTTGCTTCTTTTTTCCATTTTTAATTTCACTGCTACTTTCTGGGTTTTCACCATTGATGCGTATGAATGTTTATTTGGTTAAAAATTAGCAAATCATGGGAATGGAAGTGGTGTGGGAAACGAACAGTATTTTTTTTTTTTTTTCAAACTCTGATTATTAAAAAAAAATGGAAAAAATAAGAAGAAAGAAGAAAGTGAGGGAGGAGATCGGGATGAGAGAGAGAGTAAAGATAAAATTAAGGGGAAATAGCTTAAAACACCCCTGTACTATACGCGAAAACCAAAAACCTCCCCTATCCTTCAAAAAGTCCATGACACCTCCCCTGTACTAAGGGTCAATGTCAAAAGCTCGGTCTCCGTCAGTCAAAATAACAGACCGTTAGTGTTGACCGTTGACTTTAATTAAAAAATTGTAAAAATTCCAAAAAAAAATCTAAAAAATTCAAAAAGAATCTAAAAAATCTTTAAAAAATGTAAAAATGTAAAAATTTACAAAAAATATCTAAATTTTTTTTTAAAATGTAAAAAATCACAAAAAAATTAATAAACCTAAAAATAAAAAAAAATGTAAAAATTCACAAAAAAATTTAAAAAATGTAAAAAGTAAAAAAAATCAAAAAATTCAGAAAAATATAAAACATCCAAAAAAAATCATAAAAAATATAATTTTAATGTGGTGGTAATTAGAAAGATAGAGAAATAATTAAATCTACCATATTTATCCCCTATGTGTTTTAATGAAATTAATGTAAAGTAAGGGCAATTTAATGGACACAATGCTAACCTGCCCTTAAAGTGGGCAGGTTAACAAAAACCCTATATGTATATATATAAAGCATGAAAGACCTTATTCTTTAAAAGTCTATTATACCTATAAGTTATTGTTTAAAAGTCTATTACACCCTTAATTTTCTTTTAAGTTTTTATAAATCTATAAAAAACTTTATCCAATAATAATTGTCGCTTTTAGGAAAAAAATAGTTTAGGCAATTTACCTAAAACAGAAGTTGTTGTTCTTAGTTCGTTGAAGAAATAATTAAAAAAATTTGTGAGAGCATTAAAATTCTAAACAATAGCGGGAGTACTAATATTAATTCAGTTGGTAGTTAAGTTAGATAATATATATAGTATATATAGATAATAAAATACTTAAATACCCGGTCAGGTGCGAATAGAATTAGTATTGATCCACAAGATTTAAGGATACCAAAATAAAATACATAATTAGTTTTCCAAGCATGTAATAATATAAGTAACTAAAATTAAAAACATAATTAGTTAATTTAAATTATAATCATAATAATTTGTTCTGTTTATTTTTTTAATTATTTTATTTTATTGTTTGTGTTTAATAATTAATATAAATTGATTTTTTTATTTACATTAAGTAATTCCTCGATTATAAACCAAGATATATTCAACTTCTCCATTATATTTCTTGGTGGTAATTGGATTTTGTATTGCTTAAATTTTAATTTTTCTCTATAACTAGCCTAACCTAATTAGCATATAGTCATATACAACATTTTATTCAATTTATTTTTAAAAGACAGAGCATGTACAAGTCCTTGAGGGAATCCATGCTCGGGTTAATTTTTATGAATTAATTTTGCATGTCCGGATTGATTTTAAAGTTTTTTCCCTATTCAAAACATGTGCAATTTTGTAGAGAAATCCATATATATGATACTCAATTGAGTCAAAATTGGGAATATAAACTTAACAATTTTATATCTTGATTATTTTGTATAATGTTTCAATAGTATGTTAGTTCTAAACATAAATGAAAAGTAAATAACAATTTAAGTGAGCCAATTAGAAAAGAAGACCCTAAGTTATTTCATTGCTTACGGCTCTGAATGTTGTACATGGATATCCAAGTTCTTATTTGCGAGAATTTGTAAGAAGGAACGATCAATCTTTATAATTAATGTTTTGCACTTGCCTGCGCATTTCTAACTAATATCAAATAAGTTCATGTATTTTTAATTCATGTATTTTTAATTAGCTCAAATCATCCACTGTTTTTATTTACATGGACAAAATAAGTTACAAAATAAGTTACAGTTATCGAAAATAATTTGAAGTTCATTTGCATGTTTATAATGTGGTATTAAATTATTTTGACATTTATTTATTTTTTCTTAAAAATAAGAGGATAATAAATCTATTAATAAAATTAAATTCATTTTAGAATGATTTAAGCTCACGTTATTGACAACAAAGAAAACTTTAGTTCATTTGATGACATGAATGACTTTGTTAGAATAGGAGACTTAAAATTCTAAGAAAAAAATGAGATCATATTTATGCGAAAAAATGGAGGAAGAATAGAGAGGAATTAATCTAATTTGTAATTAAATGTTCTGAATTTGTATCATAAATGTCATAGTAAATTCCCTATATTTCTAATTGGTTCGAATCAACATCACCCTTAAAAAATTAAAATAATTAGTGATTGATAAAATAATTAAATAACTTAATAATATTTTTTTATCATTTTTTAATTTTCTAACTATTAGAAAGACCAAAATTGTAACTTTATTACAGGCTTATATTACAAATTTCAGGCTTATATTGCAAATTTCAAGACTATTGGGTTCAAAGTGGGAGATTTTGTAAACTTTAGGGTTTCTTTATACAGTTTACCTAAAAATATATTTAATTTTTTAATAAATAAATTTAATAATTTTTTTATCATTTTATAATAAATAAATAAAATGTTACAAAATAGATATTTTGAGTATATTTTCAATGATTACGTAAATGTATTTTCTTGAAATTTTTATATAAATTTTTAGATAAAAACAAGATGTTGTTTTCAATTTCAGGCTAAAAAACAACAACAACACAAATTTTAAAATAAAATAAAATTATATCTTTGCTAAATGGCAAAAGTCGAAAGAAAACCGGGTTTGATGCATTAGTTAGTCTCTTAGAAAATCACATGGGAGTAGCTTATAATAATATTTTAAAATAACACTGATAATAGTAAATTAGAAAGTGAACAAACTTATAAATTAATTTTTCAATTAAGTAATGCACTTTTATTTCTATTATTAAATTACCATTTATTTAATTAATAAAAAATTATTATATGTGTAAATTTTAGTAACAATTTGAAATTAGTAAATAATTTATCATAGAAAAATATACTTAATATTGTGAGTAAAGAAAGTTAGCAAAAATAAATTATATTTGTATAAACTATATATATTTTTTAAAATTATTTAATATTAAAGTCATGAATAATTAGTGTATATTAAATTAATTCTTTAGACTTTAAACTTATATTAAATATTTTTTTGATAGTATGAAAAATGAAAGAATGTGATTTTCTATTATGAAATATTCACATTATAATATTAAATTATAATTAACAAAAAAAATATTTAAATAATTTAATAATTGAAATGCTAAAATGAAAAAGTGAAAGATAATTTATTGAAGAACCAAAATATGTTAAATACCGAAACTATATTTCTATGAAATTATTCTTGTGAACTTTTACTTTTATATCTTTTAAAAATTTATCATTTTTTTGTGAAATTGGCATGGGTGATAAAAATATTTCTTTGGTTGATTACCAACAAGTTCCTCCCTATATTCAAATAGGTTGTGGGAGATCAATCTATATAATGTACTGGTGGAGCTCCAATGTGAGAAATATCCTTAAAAGTATGGAATTGGAAAACAGTCACAATGAGTAAAATATAAGTTAATATTTTTTATTTTTTTTTATTATTTTAATTTAGTAAAGGGATTGATTTTAAGAGAGTTAAAGAAACATAAACTAGATAAAAGTGACAAATAAATGGTAATATTTATATTTTCTTCTAACATAAATTATATGGTAAAATAAAGAACAATATTTATGAGAATAATTGAGAAGTTTATTTACAAGTGTTGACAATATTATCTATATATTATCAAAATAATTTATATTAATTTTTTTTATGAAAGAAATATTATACATTGTACATAAAATATTTTTTACATGGGGTAATAGTATTTACTTTATTTTTATTATTTAACTATAATTTGAAGGCAGTACATGGTTTATTTTTTCAGATTTTTTTTTAAAGTTAAGAAAATCATAAAACAACTATAAGTGACAAATAAAAAGAGAATTTATAACTTTTCCTCAAATTTATTCAGTGGCAAAAGTTGATTAATGAGTTTGAACAATATAAAATGATTAAGTTAGATAATTAAAAAAATATTAAAAATTAATATTTTATAATCTAATCATCAAATAGTTGTAGTTATACATTTCCTCCAATATTTATAAGTTTTTTTCAACTTTTTACCATTTATTTTTATTTTTTAACCACTTATAATGTTTATATTAAAACCTTTTTTGATATTATAGGGTTTCTAATGTAAGTCTTAAAACTATAGTGTCCGAAGTGAAAGATTTTTGAAACTATAAAACAAATTATGTAGTTTACCCTAAAATATGTGCTAGGTAAAGTAATAAGATTCTTTTTTTACAAATGGTTATATTATTAGTTATCTTTATAATATCATGGATCGAACACATGATCTACGTCATCAAGATAATATGCGATAGGTACATAAAATATATGAAATAAATATTTATTGTAAACTTAAAGTCGTTAAAACGTTAAAGTTAAATTAACTTTGAGATAAGATATCGTTACAATGAGTAACCTTTTGAATCTTTAAATTAAAAATTTAAATTAAATGACACAAGTCTGAATCTCACCTTTGACTAAAAAAAACGTGCAACTCAATATGCACGAGTCATATATAAAAAAACAACAATAAAATATATTGATTAATAGGTAGTTACTAATTTATAAGTTATCATTATACCTAAAATAATTAAATAAATATTTATAGTAAACTTAAAGTCCTTAAAACCTTAAAAGAGTAAATTTGTGTAGACTAATAATTAAATTGATTTTTCAATTAATAACAAATGGATGAGAGTAAATTTGTGTAAACTAATAGACTGCTGTAAAAGTACACAGAAGATATCACTCATGGATCTTTAATATGAGTGATGAATGTTGATGAAGTTGATATAATTAAGAAAATTAAATAAGAAATCATGTTCTAAACCATAAGTTATAGCAAAAAAAAAACACCAAAAGTTATGGATTAGATGAGATAAATAAATATCCTAACGTTATTATCATCCTAATATAATAAAAATATTTTAAAATTGGAATAGTTTATTTATTTATAATATTAATAATAATTTCATGTCTAATAACTGTTACTACTATTATTATTCTAATCCAATAGATTAAGAAAATATATTTTTTCTTTCAAATGATAACAAAATATGATATTATTACTAAAAGATGAAAAAATAAAGGATAAATACAATAAAAATTCTCCCTTTTATTAAATTACAATCACAATTATTTTTAGACTATTTTTTAAATTATTGTTGTTGTTGTTATTTTCTATTTCATTCGTTGCCATTGTTAGAATAAGAACTAGAAAAAAAGAAATATGAGAGAGAAAAAAAAAAAAGTGCAAAGTGATAATTCTTTTTAGTTAAAAAAAATATAAAACAAACAAGAGATTATCTTGCCTCAATAAAATATTTTTCAAAAAAATATAAAAAAACTATGAAATTATTTTTATAACATATTATTCTTAAAAACTATATATACACAAATATTAAATTACTTAAGTTTGATTTCATAAATTATTTTTCCTTAGCTAATTATGTGATTTTTTTTCATACATAAACATGAAAAAAATTATTTTGTACATTTATTTAAATCATAATTTTTAATTAAGCATTAAACTTAATTTTTTATTGAGTTTGGATCTTTAAAGAAAAATTCATTAGTGGTTGTTATTAAATAATTACGTAATTATTTACTAGAGAATTTGAAATAAAAATAATATGAAACACCATATTAAACATTTAAATTATAATTTATAAAAGTAATTTACTTAATTGTGTTAAAATTGTTTTAATTCTAAGAGCTTAAAATTAATTATTTCAGAATTAATACAAGTTTTTTCTATGGACACCTACAATATACTGCCTACAATAACAATACTAATAACAATACTAATATACTGCCTACAATATAGTTTAGATAACATAGTAAAAATTTATGGTAATCCTATTTTTGGGGACATTATTAAAACTTTTATATTATACAAAAAAATATATTTGTGTGAAATACTTTTTTATACATAAATATTATATTTTAATATTTCTAAATAAATTACGCATGTGTAACGGAACGTGTCAAAATAATCTAGTATATAGAAAAGAGTCGGGAAAAAAATATTATTTTTGTTGTCCGGTTTTGAATTTTTATTTTTATATAATTTTATAAACATAAATGCATATGGACTTTGTAGTCTTACAGTGTCATGGGCCGTTTGGGGTGGCAAAAACCGTGAGACTAAGCCCAAGAGTTTTTTTCTTTCTATGCCGAACAGTGGAGCCCATAACTATATCGTGTGCTTTATAATCAGTTGGCGAGCCTTTTTTTTCACCTTCTAGGGTTTTGGCTTGTGGATATCTCTTGCATTCCTCGCATCGGCGGCTTGTACTCAACTCAACCATGGCGGAGCAGGTACAGACAAATCTCTCTCTTCCTCTTATCTGTTATTGGTGCATTGCTATCGATAGAAACACCATTAGTCGTTTTGAAGAGAAGGTCGATTCGCTTCTAGTCGTCATAGTGAAAGACGTTTAAAGTTCTGTTTGCGTAGAAAATGGGATGAGTTTCTCGTGTTGTATTTCCTACTGAGAAAGTAGGATAAGGTTCAATTGACGCACTGTCTTTATCGGCTTTCAAGTCAAGTGTCCATTCCGTTTATCTTTTGTTCTAATATTTGATTTTTTCTACTGATCAGACGGAGAAGGCATTTTTGAAGCAACCAAAGGTTTTCTTAAGGTCAGTTAACTTTGTTCTTATGGTTATTGTGTGAAATGCTCTCATCAGCTAAGCTGATGCGTGTTTCATTTTATTAGTTCCAAGAAAACTGGCAAGGGAAGGAAACCGGGCAAGGGTGGCAATCGATTCTGGAAGAGCATTGGATTGGGTTTCAAGACTCCCAGAGATGCAATTGATGGTGGGCTTACTTTTTTGCTTATGTTTTGGCTTTATTTTGTTAATCTTTATGGCTTTCCCTTCATGAATCATCACAAGTGTTACTTATTCTTAGTAACATTAGTTACTGATTCCTGCATGGTTTTAGTGCTATGTGCCTGCTATTTTTTCGTGGCAAGGCTTTTAGATTGCACTGCTTAGTCTTTAGATGATAAAAGTTGTAAGCAACTGTTGCATGTTGATTGACTATTTGTTTTTATTCAGAATACTGTTCTCCCAACCAACCTGTTATGCCTTTGAAATGCTCCTCTTTTATAGCTCTTCTACTCACTTGGTGTCAGATTCTTTTTTCTTATTTTTCTCTTCATGTTGGCTGAATTGTTCTAGATACTTCAACTTTTGTTGGTGGCTCCAATGATGAATGAATAATTTCCAAACTATAGACTTTGCTGGTTGTCTTGAGCTTGCTTTCACGTTTGAATAACATTTTGATCGTATGACATTTGGAAATTATTCTCTGAACATAACTCTGGTCCATGGTGCACTAATGTTCATGAGTCTGACTATTAATATTTTGAATTAAATTTGTTGAGTGATGCTGTTTCTTTGTCTACAGGCACATATATTGATAAGAAATGCCCTTTCACTGGCACTGTTTCTATTAGAGGTCGTATCCTGGCTGGTACCTGTCACAGTGCAAAAATGACAAGGACCATTATTGTTCGTAGAAACTACCTTCACTATATCAAAAAATATCAGAGGCAAGTATTATTTTAATTCTGTTTGCTTTGTTTTGATCATTTTAAACCAGCTTGATGTTTTCTTATGTCCGTATGTTCTTTTATTTATTTATATAAGATTTGCATTTTCCTTGGTCGTATTGGTTTGCTTTGATTAGGTATGAGAAGAGGCATTCAAACATCCCTGCCCACGTCTCTCCATGTTTTCGTGTGAAGGAAGGAGACCATGTGATCATTGGCCAATGCAGGTATGATCTACTTATTTGATATAGTTTCACTGGTTGGATTCAAAATGAATGCAAATGCGTGTGTATGACATTTTATAATTTTATTTTGCAGGCCGTTGTCGAAGACTGTGAGGTTCAATGTTCTGAAGGTGATTCCAGCAGGGTCTTCTGGAGGTGCAAAGAAGGCTTTTACAGCTATTTGAGGTCTTAGTTTCAAAGTGACTTAAATTGTACTAAGAGAGGCTACATAAACCTGAGTTTTTTTATTGGCTTAGATTTTGTTCTTGACCGTGCTACTCTTTAAGTTAAAGATCTAATGACAATTTTGAGAATATTTTGTTGTCAGGTTGTCCTGTTGGTTGTATCTTTATTTTTACCTGTTTGATCATCTGCCTGTTAGAGAGCTCAATTGTACCTTTACTTTCAATCTTTCCCCAAGAACTTGACATTTAGAATTGGAAATTTAAAAATTATCCTCCAGCTACGGCCTTTTCTTTTGTCATATAGTTTCCTGATTATTTGCGAATTGGCATGGGGTCGTGTTGTGGAGAACAGGGTTGCGCTGGTCGTGGTTGTGAGTGTTTACCATTTCAGCTTGGGTCTCAGTACTAGTAGTGTAAATTTTTTGCTCCCTAAATATCTATAGGGGGATAGTGGAAAATAAGGAAGCACAAACAGTATTTTAGCGATAATATTTTAGCTGTTTGTTGTTGCTTCTCATTGCTTCCCATGTCCAGCATCTTGCTCTAATTGAAGAACATCTCATACGTGACCAAGACAATACTTCAAGTGTTCAGGAATAAATAAATAAAATTTGCTCGTAGATTTTTTCAGAAAATGTTAGAAATTTGTTTATGGAAATAAAAAACAATTGGGCCCTTTTAGTGTTAGTAGCTATTAATTCATGGGTATAATATTTTAAGGTTTTTGTTGTATAGCCTCTTCCAAACTTTAATCCTCAAGTTTGCTTCCCCCTAAACTTTAATCCCTAGCATTGAAATGTATTCCCCCTGATTTTGAATAATTGACTCTTTGAAACAGTAACAAAAAGTATAACAAACACTAAAAAGTCAAGTAAAATGAACAGTAATAAAAAGTACAAAAGTGACGATTATTCGAAAACGGAGGGAGTATTAAATTTTAGTTCTTGCTATTGAAATTTTTGTCCAAAATTTGCTTTAAAAATAAATTTTTATATTAAAATATAATTAAAATTATAAAAAAATTTAAAAATTATGGAAAGCTCAGAAAAATGGAGATTTTAGTTTTTGATAATATTTTCCATAATTGAAAACTATTAATTTTTATAATTTTTTGAATTTTATTCAGAAAAATGGAGTTTTAATAATTTTATTTAATTATTAATAAATATTCTCTGAAATATTCAATCACTAGATTTTGAGTTTTCCAAAAAAAATTTGAAATTTTTATATATTTTTACGAGTTTTTTATATTTTCTTATAATTGTTTGATTTTTTATAATTTTTAATTATTTAAAGAATTATCATAAAACAATTTTTATTTTTTATATAATTTTTTCTTTTAATAATATTTTTATATATATATATATATATATATATATATATATATTTTAATGAAGTGCCTTTCTCTTCTTCTTTTTTTGTTTTCAAAAGATAGGAAATTGTATTAAACTTTATAAATATTATAGAGTCAATCTTAAGTAAGCAAAATTTGAAATTAAAGGACTTATAATAGGTCTTTTATAGTCATACATTAGACTGTCCAATAACATGTTAAGTCCTAAGTTTTACGGACAATTTCAATAACAATACACAAATTAAAAAAAATTAAAAATATAAAATACTCTGACGAACTATAAAAGAATAACACTTCATTTATTAATAAACTAATAAATAACCTGAAATGTATTTAGCATTAATTTTGCCGCTAACATTTGAATTTGTCTACTCTAATTCAGTTAATTATAAAGATGATTCGATACGTAAATATGAAGGAAACCCGAAAATATTATTTTGTAAATTCAAGAAAGAAAATAGGAACAAGAGCAGCGCTGCGTTTTGTCATGTAAAACATGTTTAGTGTCCTCTTGGCTTGGCTTGGCTTGGCTGTAATCCGTGATTGATCGATCAAGTGCAAGTTTAGTGCTCCTCGTGGAAAATGAAGGCATGCTGGGTCCCACATGGAAATTTCATCTGGGAGTCATCACCTCTTTGCCGCTGGGCCGTCCAACATCAGAAACGCTGGACCCCCATAGCTGACGTGTACAGCCCAGATGCAGCCTAGTGGTTGTCTGCTGTTGTGTACTGTGTAGCTCTGCTCCTCGTGGAAGAGACTATAAAAGAGAGACCTGACTTTTGGGCATAAAGTCGCTCCTGTTATTTCGTTGCCCTTTCCCCATTTCCACTATGAACTCCAGCAGCAGCAGCAGAAACAGCAGAAGAGCTTCACGCCTCCATCGATTCAAGCGTAAACTCTTATCTTCTCTCTTCTGTGCTCACTCCATCTCTCACCCTCCTCTCCAGGTACCTCCCAACCCCTAATTTCCTGTTTCTATCTCAATTTAGTGTTTGCTAATTTAAGAATGCAAAACCTATAGAAATAGAATCCTAGGTGGGTCGTTTTTGCTACGTAATCATGGTTTACAGGTACTAGTTTACTTACTATGCTTGTTCCTTAGTTTTCAATTTCTTTACCTGCTACTCTATCTTGATGATTGGAAGTTTGGAATGCTTGTTGGTATGTTTCCTTATGGGAGTGATACTAAAATGGAAATTAACTGCGTAATTTGGGAACTAATTTTGACTTTTTTGTTTGTTTAGATGGGTGGTCTTCCAGATGAATCGTTGACTAGATCATTTGACAACATGATCGAGCAGCACTCATCCCCTACCACTAGTTCCGAGACTGGATCTAGTAGTTCAACCACTGAAACTGAAGTCTCATCTGGAAGCAGCAGCTATGGCGCTGTCAAACATGGCTTGAGTAACCTTTCCAAGAGTGCTGAGTTGGGTTCTCATCATATAACTGTCGATGGTTGTCCCCTGGAACCTCATGTACCTACTCCTTCCTTGATACAAGGACCATCTAGTGCATTGGTCTCGTCAGATACAACCGTGGAAAATGTTGTGGAAGAGGATCGTGAGCGTCTAAATTCCAGTGGGGATGCAAATTTGGTTCCAAACTCTGTTGATTCTCGTTCTATTATTCCGGCTTCAATAGGAGCTTCGCAAGAACTTCCAGGATTTCTATTTTCTGACATGGAGCCAGAACCGAGAGTTGCTAGTGTGCTTTTTATTGACATGGTGAGTATGCATTCCGACATTTTGTCTAGCAGCACTGCAGGAATTAGTAGCCGTGAGGCAGGGAGAAATTCTAGAAGTATGTTTTGGGATTCTTTCTCAAGAAACAGTTTTAGACGGAATAGGGATTCCCCAACCATAGTTTTTGCTACTAGTAGTCATGCTGATGATCTAGGATCTCATGACAGATGGCTCCTTGATTTTAGTGGTGATCTTCATTATGATGGAGTAGGACGTGAGTCTAGACATGCTGGCACTAGAAACCGTCACCATCGGGAGCGGCAATGGCGAACAAGATACGAGGTGATAACATGAGATTTGCTACTCTCTTAATTGGGTTACCTCTACTCTTTTAACTGGGGTTACAGGTTAAATTTCCTAACATCCATGAAATGACATACTAGTAAAAGATTTGGTTCATGTTGTAATGAGCTGTACACTGCAAGATTCTGAAACATGCTATTCACGCTCACAGATTTTCTTATGTGTAATTTTTCTTGCAGATGCCAGAAAGGTTTCACGATGTCTTTGATGACCAAGGCTGGCAAGATTCCATGTGCTCTACTGGACTTCATTCTCGTGGTACATGTTCATGTCAATCCTTATTTGTAAATGAGGAGTCCGATAGTCGTTCTGGTATTTCTCAAGTAATCTTGCTTGCAGATGCTCTTTTTGAGGTAAGTGGCTTTCAATTTACCTGACTTGTTTCTGTCCACTATGGTTTCACATGGGAGTTTCTGTTTTCCTAAATCATACTTTAACTTATTTCATATTATAATTTTTGTCTAGGTTCTTGAGGAAATTCATCGCCATCGGATGTCTCTTTCACCATCTACGCTTTTGCTTCCTGCCCCGGAAGCTGTTGTAAACTCTTTTCCTCTAAAAGATCATCAAAAGTCAATTGAAACTGAGAATGGGACCTGTGATGAGCAACAGTAAGTTATTTTGGTTCATTGCTCTTGCCATTTTTCAGATAAATGTGCTGCCATTACCAGCTTACCACTATGCTTAGATTTTACATGACTAGACTTGGGTATTTGCTATATAACTAGTGGATTCTAAGCTTCTAGGATTGAAGGCAGAAGGTGCAGAGGTAGGTTAGCTAATTTAGTAATTATACTTTAGTTCAGGAACTTAAAAGTTGTGTAATATTCCAAATGGATGATATGGGCCTTGTATAACTTGCAATTAGGTTGAAAAACATTTCCAGATCAATTCCATGAAGTGAATTTAGATTCGATTTGTATCACTCCTTTTCTTCATAGAAAAGAAGGAACCACAAACTGATACATCAAATGAAGGAAACAGTTGGATACTCCCTTTTTTGCCTTAACAATGCACGATCTCCATATTATGTCTCGAAGAATTGTGGATTCCAAGGCCTCGGACTGTGTTTCAATTGATGTTTGCTAAACTTTATCCTTGTAGGACTGCTAGTACTTCTTTTTGAGAGGAGAAATGGTAGTAGTTTGGTGATAAAGGATTACCTAAATTCTACTGTCCTTTGTTCTTTTATAGTATATATATATATATTAATCTTTATAAATTAAATTTTGACAACAGGTGTCACATTTGCTTGGTTGAGTATGAAGAAGGTGATAAAGTTAGAGTTCTTCCATGTTCTCATGAATATCATATGTCGTGTATTGATAAATGGCTCAAGGAAATACATGGGTAATATGTTATTGCTACCAACTTTTCTTTTGTTCTTTTATTATGTCTTATGTTATACAAGTTGATTTCGGTGTTACATTCTCATTTTTCTTCCCAATATTATGTTTGTATTTCAGTGTATGCCCCCTCTGCAGGGATGATGTCTGTAAAGGTTCTGTTGAAGGTTCAGCCTCAACTCCAGAGATCCCTACACTTTGATGAATGGGTGTACACACGTATACTTAACTACTTAACTATTTTTCTTTTTTATGTGAATAATTTATGTGTTCTGTTCTACTATATATATAGTTTATACTTTCCTCCCAAAATTTAGCTTGGAATGTAATAATGTGGTTTAGCCACGTATCATGTGTATATGTAAGATCTCTGCTCTAACTCATGGTCCTCTTAAAACTCAAAAGGCCATGAGTATTTATATGGAATATAATATAGTGTAGTACTCCTGTTTCTCTTCTGATGATGTCCGTATCCCTAAACATTGATTGTGCACTGAAATTTTATCTGTGTACTCTGTTAGGGCATGTGGTTAACTGATCATTTGTGCGTTTTCTCTTCTTTCAAGAATAAAGTATTGAAACAGTTTATCTAGTGATTAGTTGGTCGTCTTGCTAACTGATCAGTGTTCTTCTTGAGCTATCTGTGCCGAGACATTCTATTTGCAAATGGTTTGACAAGACTGAGTAGGGATGTGTGCAAGCTCTAGAAGCTAGAGCTGGTTTCTTTGGGATGGAGAAAGTTTGAAACAGGTTATCTCTCGCATGTGGGAATGAATTGGGCAACAACATTTGGAGGTAGGCACCCTGTGACCTTTGAACTGTTGCCTGATTGCTTAAGAAACTGAGGTAGGGATGTGAATCCCGTGAAGTAGCGAAGAAGAAAAGTTGACAGAATTTCCTTTTTGTTAACTTTGATAAACGTATGACTTGATCCATTTACTTTAGCCGAAAGGCTAGAGAGGGTTTTGGAACACATACTTGAGTTTTGGGGCATTGACTATGTAGGTTCTTAGATGTATATATTTGTATGACACATTTGGTCTAGGTATCTTCTTCTTCATGCTTGCTTGCTGGTAGATCTTTAAAAGGACTGTCAGAACATTTGCTAGGATATCAAAAGCAAGGATTTTTGATCTTTGAGTGATATATGGGTCCTACATGTGGTTATTTTTTTTGGAGCATGCAAAGAGTGCAGAAGAAGCAAAGGTGAGGAGCACCGATTATTATTAGGTCACTGTAGTCTAACATCTGTAGGGTGTTTTTACTTGTCCCATTTTTAGGCATATTTGGTGGATGAAATAGACAAGAATCATTGATTTTGGAGAGAAATGGAGTATGAGGATTGAGATCATGGGAGATGGGTTTCATTTCATTCTTGTACACAAATAAATGTCTACTGTAATCTTTAATGTTCTGTATCTGTTGTGGTGTCGGTCACAGTCTTCCTTCCTGATGCACTTAAATATGCGCTGAATATTTGTCCACCATGACCATGCATCTTAGTAAAACTTGGGTAAATATGATGTACCCACTACTCAGTACATCATGATCTAGGATGATGACACCTACTCTAAATAGTGTCTAAAAGTGTCAAGAATAGTGATATTCTAGTACTATTTGAGATATGTGTCATCATCTTAGATCATAATCGTACTGAGTATTGGTACATCGTATTTACCCAAAAAAATTCCCCATGCATCTGTAATTTTTGTATTGTGGAAAGTAAGATCGGTGGGAAGTTACTAAATGCTTGGGAAATAAATGGTGTGGTACTAAATTTACTAATACTATAATACATAGGGATATTTATTGGTACACATAGTAGAAGTTTTACTTTGATGGTGAGTCGATTAAAAGTAATTTTTTTACTAAAAATAAACGTGTTATATTCACATTTACTTGCTAGTTATTTATTTAAATAAAATAATAATATAACCTAATTAAAAAGGTAAACTCCAATTATATTTTGATACATCAATTAGTACAACATTATTAATAAAATAATTAATATCTCAAACATTATTATTCTATAGTTAATTGCATAAATCCATGTCAATTTCACAAATTCACATTGCATAAATCGTCTCTTGCTCAACTTGAGAATAATTCGGATCTGTTTGCGTAAAAAGTAGGGTTATAGTATCTTAGGAGTTTATGTCATTTGAGCAAAATTTCCAGCTGGGAATGTGGGAAATGGCATGGTATATATACTTGTGCTGTTGCTGGGGGTTCACCTAATTAATGAGTTTATTTATAATTATTATGCAAAATCCAATTAGCCAAATTTATTGATTTAAATCCATTTGCATGTGCATGTGGCCAAATTGGGTTTGAATTTTTGAACTTAATTAGGTAGAAACCTCTCTGAATTACTTCAAATCTGATCCACCGAACACAAATTACATATGCGCTGTGAATGATTAATTGAAAGAAAAAGGACAAAAGAAGCCAATGCAAGCAACCCAACCCGAAATTATCCCATGTTGACATTGCAAAGTCAAGCCAAAGAGGAACCAATTGTGTTTTGACTATAATTTTAAAAGAATATAACTCAAAAATAAAGAAAAATAATACTCCAAAATCTTTTTTATGATTAAAGGACTAATTTTATTAAAGTATTATCGAAGTTTATCTTATAGTACATATAAGTAAACTTTAAAGGACAGAAATTTGAATCTCCGAATACTTTGCAAGAAATTCCGATGAACTGTAAATTTAGTAATAGATCGTAATAATATTAAAACACGAAACTTGAAACACAAGAGCAGAGCTGTAATTCAGAAGGAACAAGGGAAGCAATTGCAATTGGTGTCTCTGTTTTGTTCAGAAAGAAAACATTATTCCTCAAATTTCGTTCTAAGAAGCAGAGGGCATTGGCATGCCAGGAGTGAGAAGGAAGCAACGCAGCGTGCACAATTATTATTATTATTATCTGATGGATAATGGCATAGTTATGCTATTTTCTCAATTACAATATTAATATTAAAATTCAAATTACATTCTTTATTATATAATTTAGAATTTAGACTTTCCCCACTTCTCGGTAACAAAGCATGATCCACATTAAATTAGCTAGCTGCCATACTTTGGAGATCATGTGCATATTATAGAAATTTATTACTATACTCCTTTTGTTTTCTCCTTACATATTTTACCCAACAAGTAATGAGTATAGAAAAGTGATTAGTGTTAGTGTAGGAGAGATGGATCCCTTTATATGAAATTAGGTGAAGAAACCAAATTAAAATAATTAATATAATAATAAATATACTAAATATACATGTTAGTTTAAAAAAGAGTGAAAAGAAAAAACAGCTTTTAATAATTGTATGAAAATCAAGGAATTGAATTGAATTAAATTAGGAGAAATGGCAGGTACCACCAAAATAAATACCACAATTAAATGACACCATCACTTCTTCAGGTCAGTCCACCACTGTCACCACTTCAACTCCACCTCCCCTAACCCATTCCATTACCACTCTTCTTACCAAATCCAAATCCTTCCATTTGCTTGCCTCTTCTTCATCCATAACCCCTTTATAAAAACCCAACCGCCTTTTTCATTTCAGCGGAGATTTCATCGCAAAACCATGTCATTCGCGCCGCCCCCTCCTTTCTTCCCTTTCAATAACGACATTACTGTCGGCGGCGGCGATCGGGAAGACTCTCATACGTCGCCGTTTCAGAATCTCAAACCCAGCATCCTCATCATCATCCTAATCCTCTCCATCACTCTCCTCGTCTCCCTCCTCCTCTGCCTCCTCCTCCGCCTCCTCAACCGCCACCTCTCCCCGTCCTCCTCATCCACCGCCACAACAGTAACAACAACAATCAACCGCCACTCTGGAAGCCACCGCGTCTCCCCTGAGGAGTTCCCGTCGTCGCTGCTCGACTCTCTTCCTCTCTTCATCTTCAATTCCATCAAGCGCCGCTCCTCCGCCATCTCCGCCGCCGACTGCGCAGTCTGCCTCTCCAAATTCGAACCACAAGATCTTCTCCGCCTCCTCCCTCTCTGTTGCCACGCGTTCCATGCCGAGTGCATCGACACCTGGCTTCTCTCCAATCAAACCTGTCCTCTCTGCCGATCTTCAATTCATGCCTCCGAGTCCGATATCTTGAAGACATTATCCTCCACAGCCGCAGCCGGTGAATCCCGAGGGGACAGCTTCCGTCTCGAGATCGGCTCCATCAGCCGCCGCCAGACACCGCCGGAATCCGCCGTTCCTACAGAGACGCTAAACTCCTACTCCGTCGGCTCGTTTGAGTACATTGTGGACGACGTATCGGAGATCACTACGAGCCAAACGCACAGGAGGAGTGTTTCCGATAAGGATTACGGAGCAGCTCCAGTGATGACGACTCAGCCGGTTCTGCATGAGCCGAGCCTAGCCGCGGAGGTTGCATCTGGGAGGAGCTGGCTTAAGGACTACGTGGACAGGCTTTCTGTTTCTCTCTCCTCGCGCACGACTTCTTTTCGAGGTTCCGGAAGGTTCTTCACGGGAAGCAGTCGCCGGAGTGAGATGGCCGTTACGGGAGATGATTACGACGTCGAAGCGAATCGCGTGGGCGAGGAGATTTCGGAGATGTTCCGTTGGTTCTCAGGGCTATGATCCGTAAATAAGGATAAAGATAGGGGCAGTTCTTTCCATTTCCACTTCTTACCTTTTGCTATATCAAGTACCAATTCGTATGGGCCCAAGCCCAACAAGCCCAATTGACGGTGAAATTTGGAGTGGATAAAGCAAAAAAAAAGAAAAAAGAGTGGAAATCAAAGGTACGTACGTTGCTTGCTCTAGTCCCTCTGCCGGGTTTGTTTGTTTGTATAGAGAAAAAAGTTAGGAGAGCGACATTTTTGTGCGATTGTTACGAAAGAGCATGACACGTGTAAAGGTGGACAAGACTTAAAAGAGCCAAGTCAATTGAGATGTTTTTTGCTTCCCTTGGCTAAGAGCCTAAGACTTCAGAGCAAGAAATCCAAAAAGAGAATTAATACTTCTTGTATTGTATTGTGATGAGGTTATTGGCAATTTGGCTGGCGATGGATTGGTACATACTACCAAATGTTATGCCCATAAATGAAAAATTACAATTTCTGACTCATGGTGATTCATATCAGATTTTTTTTGCTAAAACTATGGTCCAGTAATTATGCAATTTAAATAATGTCAGATATCAAACTAACTTGAATATCCAGCATTCAAGATGATATTGGCCGGTGGGACACTTGTATATACTCTTTCTATTTGTTAGTCTTGTTCTTGGTTTAATAATTAATATCTAGATACCATTGATGGAAATGTTTGAAGGAGAAATGAATGCGCACATGATCTCGGTAATATTTAAAGGAGAACTGAATTGCAATTTGGATTATTCATTTATTTTTTTTCTTTTTGAGATTAAATGACATTTAAATCGAAACTAATCTCAGGAAAGAAACACCTAAATCATCCCCTAAGAAGGGGCTGTTATATGCTTGCTATGTAACTCAGTGCTGTTATCATCAAGGAAGGAGATGGAGAAGAAAACTAAAGACAAAAAGTTTAAGTGAGCGACTTGCCAATAATGTTTTTAGTTGAATTCTTTTTTCCTACCTTTCTTTGATCTAATCTTTGTGTTGTTGGAGCGGTTAGTGTTTTGGCATCTAATTAACATTCAAGCAACACATGATGATGCCATCATATCATGGTCAGAGCATTCAACGCCGTACGATTGTATTGTCTGGGGGATTGGCCGGCCACGTTTCTATTTCTACGTTAGGTTGCAAAATTCATGACAGCCTAAACTCGATCAAACGACTAGACTGAGATATGAAGAGGTCCATATAATTTTGATGTACGGTAAACCCAACAAGGATGTAATTTTATTTCGTCTATAATAAATACTTTCCAATCTCCATGTTTTAGTAGACGTACGGTAGCATGAATCTTCATGCGGACCTACTCGTCTACTTGAGTGAAATAAGTTACCTCATACCTGTTTCTATAATCTCCAGCTCTAGGTAACTGGTAATCATTTATCTATATGGGTCGCACCAAAAGTTAAACAATAATAATTATAATAATAATAAGAGGATTACCGAACCTACTGCGTATGTCTGGTTAAGATGGAGCACAACCTTTTCAAATAATGCCCCAAGCAGCATGCAAGAAGAACATAAATGCAAAAACCGCATGAAAATTCATTCATGTGGTGTACTTCTCATCAACAAATATTTGCCTCTGCAAACACTGCTTGCATTACATTTATCTCCGAGAAATAATGTCAACAACAGGTTCAAGTACTTTTGCCTCGGTCAAGACATGGAAAAACCCAAATTCTAGCTGCTCAAAGCATTTCGTAATTCAAAGAGCTTCTACAGGGTGAATTTAGCTAACTTAAGTAGGGGAAACTGACTGAAACTACAGCTAGTGGACTGGCTGAATCAACCATGGTAACTTAAAGTCTCTAAAAGTGGTCCCAAGAAAAACAGTAGATCTAAAAGTGAATCACAACAAAATATTGCTGACATTGAAAGGATGCATTGCAGCATACAAGACCAGAAGCAATCCAAACTTCAACATCAAAGTTAAACAAGGTGCAAAATTGCACACAACCGCTATCTTTCTTGACGCCTGTTTACTGTAGCCATTCAACAATTCACTCAATCAAGCGAAACACTGTTATGATGCCCCCCCTGTCATAGATCATCTGCTTTCCTAAGAAAGGAATGATAAAGAAAAATCAATTGTCATAGACGACGAAGATGCCATCGCACAAGAACTTTTGCAAGCTAAATTATCTCTAAATTGCCACCCACATCTACTAGGATCCGACATTACGAAAAAAAAGGCAAACACCTTCTAAGTAAGAGTTTCGATGGATAGTGAGAGCACTTACTTCTGGGGTACTCTTGGACGAACCCCAAGTCCATTCCTTATATTTGCACCAACTTCAATAAAATCCTCCACCTACAAGAATTACGAAGCACATGTGAACACATCTTCAATGTACAATCATAGACTGCTCTTCACATAATCACAATGGTGCTACTTATTTAGTAATTTCAGTGAATAGTTCAATTAAGTGGGAACTTAAAACGTTGGGGTTGTCCTTCAGTGAGGTGTCAGGGAAACCTCGTACAAGATTATCAGATAGTCCTATTACAAAAATCCAGGCTCAAGCTTCCGAGCCCTCTTCTACTGCAACACGGGCTTGAGATTTGACAGTTGTATTGTATTTCAGATAGATTGTAAAACATAGCTTACTTACAGTTTTGTTATCTGTAGAAAGTGTTGTATCATGAATTTGTTCTGATCTTGTACAGTTTTGTACTGACTCTATAAATGCCAGTGTAATCAAGGCTATCAGTTTATCCATGTAACACAAAGTCTATGTAAGATGATGGAATCAAAACTTCAAATCTATGTAACACACAAATGGGGAACACCTAAACCTAAATTCAGTAAACACTGACTGCCTGACTGGGACATCGAGCAGAAGGCATAGTGAATCTATCTTAGGAAATGGCGATCGGACGCATATCGCTAGCGAATTTGACGTTCCAACCAGATATGTAACAGGAAAGAATGCCCTTAAATTTCATCTAACACTTTGAAATGACAAATCATTATGAGAAATTGATGGTTTGAAGAAGAACTTGAATAGTTATACGAACGTAAGCGAAGTGGAAGTGGTATGTGCTTAGACATTTCACCAGTCGCAGGAATTGACAAAGATACCTTATGGATTCCGGAGGCTTTAAGGGTAGCAACGGAGGCGGAGGCGGCTGAGCCGACAAACAGAGAGGCAACGGCGAAGGCTTTCAAGGGCATGAAACGAGAATCTCCAGCGAGGCCTCTGCGAACTGATGATACATGAGAATGTAGCTTGCATAAACAATAAAGGTCCAACAAATAGGAATTTCAGTAAGCAAATTCAAGACTTGCATCACAATAGTAAAAGAATACAGATTTACTTATATTTAGTTGCACTTCATGGTAAAACAATTTGAACCATATTCTTTATGTGAACCTTGGGAATATAGCCTCAGTGGATCATGGTCGACAAAGAAACGTGTGTTATGTAAAATTACCACAACAGGAGAGCCACAAGTTGCTGTTCTAAACCAAAATACAAACTGATAACAAAAGCGTATTGCCATTTTATCTGAGAATATAACCATTGATGACATGATTAACAACATTTGCAATGTGTTGTACCAAAATAAGGTTTTACAGAGTTGGATTCAACCAGTTATGGAGCAAACGACACATCCATAAAAGAGATAAATCCATACAGTTTGAAAACTACCTTATTTGATTTCAAAAGAAAAGAAAAGAAAACTACCTTACTTAAGATTTTGATTACACTGCTTTCATCTGTTATAATTTGATTAAAAAATGAAATGATCTTCATGATCCATCAACCAATTGGCCCAATTTAATCTCAAACAGAGATGAATTCATAATACAGTTTAAAGCACGAGTATTGATATTCACATTACAACAGTTGAACATGCAATTGAGAGATCATGCATAACATGACTCCGACAAAAATAATAGATACACAAAGAAGTGAATCACACAGGACATGTAGTGAACATGAAAATGTGGCACAACACTCAGAATCAAGAAAACCCAAACTCCCATTTGGAAGGCAAGTTGCATCTCTTGCTGCTAACTATAGAACTTGTGAGCATCATCGAGCCAACAGAACCCGACCCGCCATCAATCTAATCAATGCTAATCCATCACATCAAGATAAAACAGAACAACCTTCTCTTTTTTCCTTTCAATTTAGCAAAAGCCCAAAATTAAGTGATCAAGGAAATCATTCAAGCGCAAGGATTGGCAATCGTGCATACCTTGTAACTTGATCCAAAATTGGCAGTCGTAAACAAACCCAAAAATCGACAGAGGACTGGTTAGGGAAGGCGACTAGTTAGTGGCGGAGGAGATGAGGAGTATCATCTTCGTCGGCGATGAGGCGAGTGGCAGCGAGCGGACGACGAGAGAGCAGAGGTCAATTGCGGAGCAAAGGAGAAGAAGAAGATGAATTCTGGTCATTATGTCGACCATTTGACGAGGGGGGTATAATGGTATTAAAAAAAATTCATTAATGTTTCAAATTGAAAACTGAGTTTTCAGTTTAAGCATAAAAGAGTTAGAAAAATAGAAAGACTTTTTTCGCGTACTCCAAATTTGTTCATCGTTTTTTAAATTGAGAATTTCATTTTTATTTTCAGTTTGAAAATAACGCAAAGTAAACACGTTTTCTGAAAAAATCTCCAGTTTTTTAAAAACTGGAGAATTTTCGGAAGAATTCTGCGAAGTAAACGGGGCCACAAAAATCTGTTTTCTATTTTTCTAACTCATCTCCTCTTCAAAGTGAAACCACGCTTCTCTGTTTGGAAATTAAATGAAAATTTTTTTATTACACTTTTACCCCTTACCATTTCTTCACATTCTTTGTCCTCATTCTTCCTCTTCTTCTGCTCACGTTCCTCTTCATCTTTTTCCTCTTCTTGAGTTCTTTTTCTCTTCTCCCTCCGACGCCGACCTTCTTCTCCACTCTCGGCTCCGTCCGACTGCTCTCGGTCTCGACTCCTCCTCCTCTACCACCCACCGAAACCCTAGGTACCAGTTTTCTTCCTCTCTGTTTATGATTAAATCAGTTTAGGGTTTCTTGAATAGCCTACTTTTCTTCCTCTCTGTTTCTGATTAAATGAGTTATTATGTTAACAAGCTTCTTTAGTCGGGATGTGAACAAGCATACTACTTTTCTTTCTTGGATTGGTGGGTTATTATGTTATCTTCCCAGTGTGCATTTTCTTAGTTAGTGGAACTGCTACAAGTTAAGACTGTCAATTTTAGCATTCTATTGTAAATGTAAAATTTCCACGTGTATTTAACTCTCGGATTGTAGATTTTTTGTGTTGCATTGTGGTATCTGTGCTCTTCGGTTTCGTTGTATTATTGTTGAGTTTTACTTCTTGAAATTTGTATTTTTTTGAACCACCGGGTGGACTCATTGTTCAGTGTTCTACTGGCTTTACCATGTTCTTGAGACTGAGTATTGTATACTTCAAGTTAATGGTGTTTCTTTGCTACCTTTTCTCAATTGGTTTTTGTTGTTCTGTAATTACATTGTCCAGAGTCTGGACAAAGGTATGTGTGTGTGTGTGTGTGTGGGGGGGGGGGGGGGGGGGGGGGGGGTGATTAAACTGTAATCACAATTGGCTACAGTTTTGTGGTTTCTTACGGATGTTCTCTGATTGCGGTGCTCTATTTTTTTTAACTGTGAGTTGCTTTTGGTCATTTTGTAATACATCTAATTACATTTACCTTTTTTTTATGTTTCGTTAGATCCTTTCGCATCTTCAAATTTCTCCTTTCTTGTTCCTGCATTTGTAAAATTTATTTGTATTTTGTTTATTTGATATAGAATACATGTATAAGTAATCCATAGAGCGTGAGTGTCGCACCCCCTTTTTCGTTGAAAACGAGTAAAGGTTCGGGACGTGCCACAATGCGAGACAAGCGTTGGACTTGTCTTAACATCATGCGAAATGAAGTCGCCACCCTAATTTTCTAAGGTTTAGGGAACCTAATCGTCATGGCATAAAAAATAAAAGACTAAGGCACAATGGTCTAAACCAAAGAACAATGGTTCGAGGTCGTATTTATGGACTTAGGAAGGTGTTAGGCACCCAAGTCACATCCTTTAAAAAGGTTACCGGTATGCGAGGTGTTTTGAGAAAAATATTTTTAACATGTAATTTGGGCCCTCAAAGGTGACGTTACATCTTAGCATTTGGGACTTGTTATTTCCGTTTGGGTCAGAGGAACGGGGTTACCGTTTTGTCTCTATGCTAGAGCGGACGTTCCCTCCCTTTCATCGAGCCATGCATGACTTAATTATTTACTACGTGATTTCTATCATAGCAAAAACTAGCAAGATACTGATTAATGTATGCACATAGATTTTCATATGGGTTTAAAGCCATCATGCATAACACTTAACAATGAAACAATTAATCTCATGGCATTTAAACGCAAGTGATTTAAACATGTTGTTCATGTAAGATTGATTTTAATTGTTTTAGCAATTCTATATGTCATGTATACGAGTAGGGTGGTTCTAATGCTTTACTAGGGTGTCATGCATTCGATTCGGTTTAGCATTCAACTAAACATACAAGGAGAGGTTTTAAGGTAACCTTACCTTTCGAATGAACCCCGATCGATCCATCTCTTCAAAACCACGATTAACGACAATTGACATAAATACGTAGATATAATACAAGCATACACGATTTTTAACTACTTAGCTAATTATTACAAACCACAATTCATAATAAAAATTACTTATCTAATTATTACAAATTGGAGGTCGGAATAACTATCTAACTACTTATTACAACAAGTGAAATACTAATTATTACAACAAGTGAAATGGGTAATTAATTATTACAACAAGTTTAGCAATTAATTATTACCGCATACACACAATTAGAAATAATTGACAATTAATTATCACATCGAATGCATGGAAATAAAGCCTACAATTCTAATGGGCCGGGCTAGGCCCCTACTTGGATTTCTAGTTTTTGGACGATGTGCATGCGAACAATATTTATGGAAAATATTTAAAGAAAACAAAAAAGGATGAAACGTACTTTTGAGCGAGGATTTAAAGTTTTAACCTACAAAGCGAGAGTGTTAGCGAAGGTTTGAAAATAAATAAATAATAAAGAGCGCATGCAATATTTATTTAATTTTAACGAGTAAATAATTAAATAAATAAACATAGCATCGCAAACAAGCAAATTATTTAAAACAAGCAAGTATTTAATTAACTACAATATGGCAAAGACTCAACAAATCATTTCACTCACGACATACGCGCATAAATTATTCATGGCATACTACATACTAAACATTCATGTCATACTACATGTAAATTGTTCATGGCATATTAGCATACTAAATATTCATGGCATAATACATGTAAATTGTTCATGGCATATACGAGACAAATTATTCATGGCATAATTAAATATTTCATGGCATACTATCATACAAATTGTTTATGCGATTTAAAAATACCATTTAACATACGAACATTTTAACATCATAAAAATACGAAAATAAATAGCATATGAATATTTCATGCAATTTATCATGTTATAGAAGCATACAAATATTTTTATCATTTTGACGAAAAATAAAACGAACGGGTCCCACATTGGAGATTTTGACATTAAAAAATGGGCTTGGCACAAGCCAAGCCCAAATTTTAATTTAAAACAAAATTGGGCTTGACACCACCTTTCTTCCTCTCCTCTTTCCCGCCAACCTTCTTCTTCTTCCTTTCTTTCTCCTTCCATTAACCCAACAGTAGCAATTTAAGCATGAAAAATTAAAACATGATTTTATACTCCCAAAACCGACTCAATCCACACAACAGCATGCCAGCGGATCAATCCCACAAAAACAGCAAGAAATTTTAAACAAAACAGTGGCCAATTTTAACATGGAATAACTAGCTAATTAACATGCATAAATGGTTATTAATTACTCAAGCCTTTATATCATTAAATTGAAGCAAGGGAAATGAAATTAACATTAAAACTAAGCATGTGAGGCAAGTTCTAGCAATTTATTTCATGCTTTAGAGACAAAACGAAATTTAAAGAGAGTTTAGAGAGAGAGAGAGCTTACTTCCCAGGAGAGTTTGTTAGCCAAAAAGGTAGTGCAAGAAAGTGTGATTAAGAGGAGATTTTGGTGCCCTGTTCTTGTTGCATGAAGGTGTGTATTTATAGGGTTGAGGTTGAGTCGGTTTGGAGGTGATTTGTGGCTGAAAATGGCGCATGGTTCGGGGGTGAGCTGGAGAGTGAACAGTGACCGGAGTGGAGGCCAAGTTTGGGCTTTGTGTGGCCAAGGATTGTTGATGGGAGGTTTGTGATGATCACAGTAGAGTCGGCGAGCTAGCTAGGAAGAAATGTGAGGTAAATTTGGATATTTCATGCATTAATTGTCATTAATGCATGAATTTGGATACGAACGGGATATTTTGGTACGAGCGAATTCGTACGAAAGCGAAAATAAATCCGAGCTGAGGAAACCACGACGTGTAGAAAAATAAGACAAGAAAACTAGTGTACAGTAAATAAACAAGAAGTTTGAGTTAACGTATTTATTTTCTCTTTCGGAACGTCAAAACGTTTGAACGCAAAATAAATGTCCTTACGACAAAAATTGAACAAAACTGAACGAGGTGGCGGGAAAGAGAAAAATAGTACGTAATTATCAATTAAAGAAATTACGCGTTCGAGCTACGGTCAAGGAAAACTTACTCGGGACCGAGAAAAGTTCGCGTGAAGACAGTCGAAAATACAAAAAACTAAAAAGGCCCGAAATGACATGGAATATTTAACAGATTAGCCTAGGACCAAGAATCGACAAAAAATTGACCTAGACGAGCTATTAAATATGGTAAACGTAAAAATACGTAAATGCATTGACGAAAACCGAAAAATACGATTTAGTCGAAAATACGAAAAACTAAAAAGACGTGAAATATTAAAACAAATAGTCCATGATCAAAAATCGATTGAAATTTGACATAAACGGGCTATTAATGCGACATGCAATAAAATGAAAAAGTTGTGACGTAAGTCAAAATTCGGGTAGCAACAGTTGCCCCCTCTTTACTGTCTGATCAAAAATACAGTGTAACTGAAATTTTTGATAAGCAGTAAAGATGGTTGCCCCAAGTCTTTACCATATTTTGAATACATCCTGACCGGTTGAGATGTGGGATTTGTGCATGAATTGAAAGACATAGTCTCTCAGGGAGGAGTAATAATTATGCAGAAAAGTAGTCGCTCAAGGAGGAGTATTTTAGATAGACAGGAATTTAAGACATGAAAGTAGTCGCTCAAGGAGGAGTATTTTAGATAGACAGGATTTTAAGATAGGAAAGTAGTCGCTCAAGGAGGAGTATTTTATATAGACAGGAATTTAAGACAGGAAAGTAGTCGCTTAAGACAGGAAAGTAGTCGCTCAAGGAGGAGTATTTTAGATATAGTATGCAGAAAGTAGTCGCTCAAGGAGGAGTATTTTAGATATGTAGAGTTGTAGAATGTAGTTGGGAATTTCAGAAACAATGCCAATTACGGGAAAATAAATGCAGACTACTCGGATATTGAGGGAGAATGCAGAAATGCAGAAATGTAAATGACAACTACTCTGATAGTGAGGAAAAATGTAAATTGCAGAATTGTAAATGAGAATTTAGAACGTACCTTTGGTCTGATGTTGGTTGATAGTAACGTACCTTTGAGGGAAATGTCTCTGATAGTGAGGACGATGGTTTTCTCGGATAATGAGGAGGATGGTCTTCTCTGATAGTGAGGAAGATGGTTTTCTCGGATAATGAGGAAATGATGATCTCTGATACTAAAATCGATTGTCTCTGATAGTGAGGACGTGGATGATCTCTGATAATGAAATCAGTTGTCTCTGATAGTGAGGACGTTGATGATCTCTGATAATGAAATCGGTTGTCTCTGATAGTGAGGACGTTGATGATCTTCTCTGATAATGAGGAGATGGTCTTCTCTGATAATGAGGATGTCTGATGATTTTCTCTGATAATGAGGAGATATTCTTCTCTGATAGTGAGGAAATGATGATCTTCTCTTCTCTGATAATGAGAAAAGTTGATATGGTCTTCTCTGATAATGAGGATGATGGTCTTCTCTTCTCTGATAATGAGGAAATGGTGATCTCTGATAATGAAATCAGTTGTCTCTGATAGTGATGACGTTGATGATCTTCTCTGATAATGAGGAGATGTTCTTCTCTGATAGTGAGGAAATGATGATCTTCTCTTCTCTGATAACGAGGAGATGGTGATCTCTGATAATGAAATCGGTTGTCTCTGATAGTGATGACGTTGATGATCTTCTCTGATAATGAGGAAATGATGATCTTCTCTTCTCTGATAACGAGGAAAGTTGATCTGGTCTTCTCTGATAATGAGGAGATGTTCTTCTCTGATAGTGAGGAAATGATGTCTCTGATATTGAGGATTGATGTCTCTGATATTGAGGATGTGAATGATGTTTGTGAGATCCGAGCGGGGATACTGCAAATTTCGAAGGTTGATGTAATGGTGGGGGTGATAGACTGCCACGCGAAATTGATTGGGGAGTGGTAACGTTCTCCATTCGATGTTGATTGGATTTTGATGGAAACCCAAGACGAGGGCATTACAACGATTTCTTCATCGAAGACCCGTGGTTGAGGAGTGGTAACGTTCTCCATTCGTTTGTTTGTTGGATTTCGAGGAAAATCCAAGGTGAGGGCTTTACAACGATTCCTTCATCGAAGACCCATGGCGAGGAGTGATTCCATCAAAGCGTATCTGTATCCTGCAAATAGGAAGGAACAAGCACGAAGCAGCAACAGATAGAAGAAGAGAGAGCAATTGACCTATGTGAGAAATATCAAATATTCCTACATTTAACCCATGGCTTGCCCCCAAGTCTCTTTTTGGAACGAAAATGACCTCTTTGTTTTAAGAGAAAATCAATTCAAGTACATTCTTTGAAAAATGTTCGTTCAGTTTTCGTTATATAAACATGATTGATACAAGTCTAGATAACGTCTGCGTCTTGTTCAGGAAATAACGACCTCAAGAACAAGACTTTCTCATGACATGTAGCCGTAAGCAATCCTCACCAGATATTAGTGTTTACGCTCACGCTCAGAAAACAGGGCTATGTGTTTACACTCCTAAAAATGCAATAAACATAGCACAAAAATTAAATTTGCAATGTCAATCCGAGTGAATAGACTTCAAATGAAGATGCCCATGCATGGGCCTGCTAATAATCAAAAGGAAGTTGCGAGGGAGAAAAAAAAAGAAGAATTTGTAGAAAGGTATTGTGTTTTTTTGGTGTTAATGAGTTTGTGCTCGACGACTGATTGCGATGAGGACAAATTGCGGTAACGATGCTCGACGATTTGATTGTGGCGAAGAGCAAAGTACATGAATTTTTCTTCTTTTGTTGAGACGTTCTTCTTCATGGTCATCCTTGTGATCTTGATTGACTTCTCTTTTTCTTTTTTGGCACTTGCTTCCATTTTTATTGGTTTGGTGGTTCTTGAGGCACCTTTTCTTTGTATTTCTTTCTTCTCTTTTTTCCTTTTTTTCATTTTTTCTCTTTCCTTATTTCCCCCCCCCCCTCTCTCTCTCTCTTTTTCTTTTCTTTTTTTTTCTTTTTGTTTTTTCTTTTTCGTTTCCGCTCTTTTTTTCTTGTAGGTACTAATAGCATGTGAAGCAAGTGCAATTTTTTGTTTGGTCTATCCTCCTCTCTGTCTTGTTTTATTTGACCTTCTTTTGACGTTGATTTGTCAGTGATCCTCTAAGGGCTCCCTTGTCATTCCCTTGCTTGATGCGTAACTCCAATTTAGCGGTCCCAGTCGAGCACTAACTCACTTGGTTAAAAGGCCTTTTGGTGTTTGATAGAGTTGTACATGGTGTACAAAATATGTGTTTTGAGGGAAAAGGGGTTAAAAATGAAAATGTGGAAGAAGAGCAAAAGCAAAGTCCAATGTCATTTTACCGCTATCCCATGTCTGATTGTTCATGTACCCTGGATATTATGCAAATCTAACTAGCACCTAGTTTAGCATTTACACTCATGAAAGAAACAAGGCGTGAAGCCCTATGATAACAATCAAGACAACCCTAACGGTGCTACCACATTTGCGGCTCCCACCAGGACGATTTCCCATAAGACCCGTAAGATATCTTCATATCGCCCGAGAATCAGAGAAGGATTCCTAGGATGGTCGACATCAGCGGGGGGGGGACTCACACGACTCTACACGCACGTCACCATCCCATCCTAGGGACCCACGAGCTTATCGCTCCCGGCAACCCGTATGATATCGCTCATGACGTCATCTGTCGGTATCGCTTGTGACGTCACCATATGACATCGCCTGGATTGTTATCGCCAGGTATCGCCGAACAGGCCTATAAATACCCCCACTTTTCCAATCTGAAGGTAAGATCAAGATCACTGAGACGAACCTCTGTTATTTTTGAAACCCGAACTGACTTAAGCATCGGAGTGTCTACGCCGGAGCCCCCCCTCCGGCGCTTTGCAGGTACATCCGACACCGACCGCCACCGTTCCGATCAGGCACGACTCCAAATCTTACAAGATCAACATAGAATCTTATCAAATGGTGCTTTCATTGAGAGCTTTCGTATATTAAGTGAGCGTCCTTAATAGCCAAGCTCCGTCTAGTCAGAAGATTGGAACGGTCATGATCACGGGATCGGAGCCTATCCGATCATCATCCTCTAATATCCCTTTCTCAATCCGCAGACAGTTATTCCCTTTTGCTACTGCCGATCTCTCTATGACTACATAACCAATCATTTCGGGATCTCTGGACCTCTCGGTTGGAATTGCTGGGGGACAGGCCTCCTCGCAGACGGACATCTTGTCATCTCAGATAGTGGGATCTGATTTTTCCACTCCTCTTTCGGGGGGATCTGTGCTTAATCGTGAACATCCTTTTGCAATGGAAATAGCGGCCCTTCGTTCTCGGCTGGAATATTTGACGGAAATGGCTGCAAGAGTCACGCCTGGAGCTTCTGGATCTAGTCTCCCTCATCGCGTCATGTTTACACCATCTATTGTCGCTGATCGACCTTTATCACCGTTGTTTCTAGAAAACCTCCAGATGCCTTTATTCGCGGGAAATCCTCCGATTAGTGTTGAACAGTTTACTCAGGGAAGAGTAGAGGCTTACGTACCACAAATGCCGCAAGGTCTCCTCCTACAAGGAGGCAGGCAACTTGTGGGGGTTAGGAACCGGTGGGACGGACGGAGGGAAGGAGCCAACAGAAGTCTGTCTCCCGAGTACAGTGAAAGATCCAGTAGTCGAAGGTATCGAAGTCGTTCGCACAGGAGCCGCAGTCGATCTCCTAGGCAACATCCTACGCCAGAACCACGAGATAGGGGGCGTCAGGATGAAATGTCTCCTCCGCGTCAGGCGTGTGAAATTCTTGATGATACATCGGGCCACCCATTTAGCCGTCGTATAAGGCGTCACAGGGTCAGTCGGCGCGTGAAGCTTCCCACTGATGTTTATGATGGCACCAAGGATCCCATCTCGCACATTAATAAAGTGAAGGACTTTGTTTAGTTTCAGACCCACAGTGATGCGGCGTTATGCCAAATATTTGTTATGACATTATCGGGTGTGGCGCGTCTTTGGTTTGAGGGTCTCTCTTGTGGATCCATTAATAATTTCTCGCAATTAGAATCTAAATTCCGGAGCAGATTTAGCACGGCAATTCCAATCAGGAAATCTACCGCCACGTTATTTGACATACAACAAAGTCCTCAAGAAACCTTAAAGGAGTTTCTTAGTCGCTTCGATTTGGAAATGTCTTTAACACCGGGCGTTACTATTGATTTTGCTATAGAAGCTCTGAAAAGGAACTGCCACTATGGAAAGCTGAAAGACGCGCTCATGGTGGATCCTCCAGTGACTTTAGATGCGTTGAGGTTTAAAGCCCACAATTACGCAAAAATGGAAGAGGAAGAAAATAGAGATAAGACGTATGACGCGTCGCATGGGACATCTCAAATTACTACTGCTCCCACGAAGCTACTACCTGACGACCATTTTATCGACGATTACGCCAGGAGGAAAGACCATATCCCCAAGGCCTCCAACAAACAGAAGGGTCATTTTTCGAAGGGAAAAACCGGTGGTTCCCCCTCTCGACGTCACGGGGATTCTTACAAGAACCGGACGTACGACCTAGATTTTCCTTCTCTTAACATACCAAGGGCAGAGATTTTAGCGATAGCGGAACAACGAAATCTTCCCATCCGCTACCCCGCGCCTACGAAACTTGGAGTGCTTCTAGGGAGAAGGGAAAATGCTTATTGTAAATTCCACAAAGCCAGGGGCCATTCCACAGAAGCATGCAGGGAGTTAAGATCGGCGATAGAACGCTTGGTAGAAGAAGGATATTTGGGGGAATTTGCTACCCAAATAAGAGAAGATGCCAGAAATAATCTTATGAAAAGGACAACAGACGAACCACCAGTTCCTCCTCGCGTTCCGCAAAAGGATGATGCTCCCAGAGGTAAAGATAGGGAAACTCTTGCGGTTGATGACGAATATATCCATATGATTAACATTATCGCGGGAGGAACCCCTTATATGGACGAATCAGAGCAATCGGCAGCCGCGAAAAGAGATAAACGCACACGTGATGACATGACAAAAAAAGGAGAAGCGATAGGCATATTGGATCGAATGGTATTATCCTTTTCCGAAGAAGATGAGAAAGGCGTCGTCTATCCGCATAACGATGCATTGGTGGTCACGCCCGTCATCGCCAGTCATGGAATCAGAAGAACTCTTATTGATAACGGGAGTGCGGTGGACCTCTTTTCGCTGGAAGCCTACAATCTTATGAAGCGACCTGATAATGAGTTAACACCCAGAAAACGGCCTATAGTCGGCGTTGATGGGGTTCCAATTCCTGTCACGGGGGTAATTACTTTGCCCATATATTTCCGAGAACACACTTACAAGCGATTAGAGAACCTGTTGTTCCTTGTCGTGGATCTGAATTTGCCTTACAATGTCCTGCTCGGACGACCTTTCCTCAACCGCTTTGGAGCGGTGATATCTCAGAAGCATTTAAAGATGAAATACCCCTCATGGGATGGGGTAGTATCGGTAAAATGCGATCAAAAGCTGGCGGCGGAATGCTACTCGCTCATGACTCAAAGAAGCTGCGATAGGTACGTATGTATAGCAACGGAACCTCTAGACAAAATGGTACCCATTTCGGCAATCGGTATAGAGGAAGCAAGTTTCCTGATCAGTGAAAAACTCAGCCCAGCGGAAAACCTTCAACTGGCCCGGCTGCTGAACAAATGCCAAGGAGATTTCGCGTGGAAACCCTCCGACATGCCAGGTATGTCGCGGGAAATAGCCGAACATCGTCTCAATGTGGACCCAGATGCCAGGCCGGTACAGCAAAAGTGACGCGCGTTCTCTAATGAAAAGGCGTTGGCTGTGGATAAGGAAGTAGCAAAGCTCCTTGACGCAGGGTTTATCCGCGAAGTTCAATATCCCACCTGGCTAGCGAACCCTGTCCTTGTTCCTAAGCCCAATGGGGATTGGCGCATGTGCATCGACTTCACAGATTTAAATGATGCCTGCCCTAAGGATTGCTACCCGCTTCCTCGCATAGATCAGTTAGTTGATCAGACCGCTGGATACGCTTATCTAAGCTCATTGGACGCCAACTCTGGATATCATCAGATTCCCATGGCCCGGGAAGATGAAGAAAAGACTGCGTTTCTCACTCCAAAGGCCACCTACTGTTATACGGCGATGCCATTCGGGCTGAAGAACGCCGGGGCTACGTTCCAACGTATGGCCAATAAGATATTCGAAGAGCAAATAGGGAGGAATGTGGAAGCATACGTTGACGATATTTTGGTGAAGAGCGCGAGCTTTCAAGATCACCTACGAGACTTAAAGGAAGTCTTTGACGTGATGAAAAGGTATCGTATGAAGTTAAATCCCCGAAAATGCATGTTTGCATTTCAGACAGGAAAATTCTTGGGCTACATGGTCAGCCAAAAAGGCATCCTGCCTAATCCCTCAAAGGTTAAGGCCATACAAGACATGATATCGCCAAGAACCATTAAAGAGGTGCAAAGGCTAACAGGGCGAGTCATTGCCCTTGGGCGATTCATTTCCAAGCAAGGAGAAAAGTGTCTCCCTTTTTTCAAAGTCATACGCAAGAAAGCCTCGTTCGGGTGGACCCCGGAATGTGAGGAAGCATTTATCGGCCTAAAAGATTACCTATCGTCTGATTTATTATTGACGAGACCTGAAGTAGGCGATACTTTATATTTGTATCTTGGCGCCGCGGATGAAGTGGTCAGTGCCGTCCTCGTTTGCGACGATAACCATTCTCATCGCCTGGTCTATTTTGTGAGCCACGTCCTGAAGGATACGGAGTTGCGATACACCCGAATTGAAAAGATAGCGTTCGCTTTGATACAAGCCACCCGCAAAATGGATCGGTATTTTCAGTCTTATTCCGTTATCGTACTCACAGACCAGCCTCTGAAAAGAATATTTCGAAAGCCTGAATCTTCCGGAAGAATGTTGATTTGGGCGTTTGAACTAGAACAATATGGATTGAGGTATCAGTCGCGACCGTCCGTAAAAGCTCAGATCCTGGCCGATTTCATAGCGGAATGTACCTTTACAGAGGATCCTTTGGATGGTGTACCTGAAGCGGAATGGGGCGACATGGATCTCCCGTTCCCAGAAACCTACACGGACCTCTGGATCGTCCATGTGGATGGAGCTAAAAACCAAGAGCTGGCTGGAGCTGGAATTTTTATAAATGGGCCGCACGATATGCAAATACGACACGCCATTCGAATCCTACAACCGTTATCTAATAACGCGGCAGAGTACGAGGCGTTGCTAGCCGGGCTCAGAATAGGGAAAGGAATTTCCTCTAAAGGGAGGCACGATACTGGAAGAACAGGATGATGCGTTCCTTATAGACTAGAACGCTTTCCTTAGATCGTTGTCCGACGACGTGGCTTTCAATGCGGAAAATAACTCGAAGAAGACACGTGAATCTCCAAATCGCAATGCTTGGCACTCCACGAAGAATCCCTTGAGGATCTTGCATCAAACCTTTGAATCTCCAAATCGCAATGCTTGGCAATCCAAAGAACGAATGACTCAATGAAAGGTGCTTTCAAGTTTTACTTGACAAGCTAATCGAATGCACGAAACTCAATTAGTTGCAAGGTTCATCAAGAACAAGTGGATAAAGATCCAAAGCAATATGCTTTCAATAATCAATAATCAAAGTCTGCTCAAAATAACATAGGCGGCTCCTTTTTAAAGAGGCGCTAAACCCTAATTCCAAAAATGGAAACTAGTTTAGTTTCTAAAAAATGAATTAAACGAAAATGGCAACAAGACACCCTTACAAATAAGTTATGAAACCCTAAAATAACATAAATAAAGTCTACTAAATAGGATAGAAGTGCAGGCTCCGCCGTTTAGGTCAAAAGGCCCAAGTGGCTTTGCTTGCGGGTCCGCCGAATCACGTTTTAAGGAAACAAGGCGTTTTCCTTATTCCCTTGAGAGTTCCCACTGAAACTTTGAGGGAAACGTACTAACACATATATGAAGTTCTGGCCTGAATATTGCGCGAGGAAATATGCACCAATCTTCAAAAGGCTCGGCAGTGGCTTTTGCTGTCCAATGCGGGCTTGTGATTTGGGCCTGTCCCAAATCCTTCGAGCGTTTCTCCTGATTTTTGGCCTGGAATCCTCTCTTGTATTATAAATGAACATGGCCTGGTCAAAAATAGGAAAAGGGTGCTGGTGGACATAAAGGTCCGAAGTGGCCAAGTGTGGCCCATCCGCGGCACGGATCAAGGTCACAAGGCGCGGCTGGGGCGCGCGTAGGCTGGCTTCCTCCGAGGCTGTCTCTGCCTTCAGTTCCATGTGAATAAGGCTGCTGAGTCTTGTCTGTAGGGTTCGGGCCCTGGCTCGAGTGATCGGGCCCGTGGGCGGCAATGGGAGGCTCGCGGCTGCATCTTCCAAGGCTCGGGCCTTGGCGCGGGTGGTTGCGCCTGTGGGTGCGTCATCATTAGGGTTGGCTCTGGCTGGGATCGTATCATCCCCTCCATCTTGAGAAGGATTCGCCCTCGAATCCAGATCAGCAACATCCTCATCACCTGCATCCAACAACCTTAAGTTAGAGATATCAAAGTAATCACGAATGGAGCCATACCAACCTTGTAGATCCATTTCGGCTGCAATGTCCTTGAATAGGGCAATGCGTTGGATTGTCCATAGGCTGTCCACACCATAGCACTTGGATTGTCCCTTGCTGCCACCTATACTAAATAACTCTCTCAAAAGCAACAACATCAAACCAAAAGGTGTCATATGAGTAAAACAACACACGAGTTTCACCAACTGACTAAAAATAATGGCAAGCGTGATAAGGTAGGAAGTAAATAAAACAAACGGAAGACATTCTTCCCATGCAAACATATACTTACAAACAAAGACATGCCATACAGAACCAAACGTTCTTTTATTCATGCGGTTAGAAACTCCCAATTGTGGTTGACAAGGTGTCCAATTTAGCATTGTCGTGCTCAGTCTCCTCCACAATTCCATCCGCGAGTCGCCAAGTGACTCCTTGCTATGATTACTAACAATACTCAAAGGAACAAGATGTGAAAGCATAACATCCTTAAATAGTACGTTAGTAATAGTTGTGTTATATTGATGTATCAAACCATCATCATATGACCAATACACAGTCAATTTGTGTAACGAGCTACACAACCAAATTAAGCGCTCAGGCTTGCTATGATATCCTTTATGCATACAAAACATAGACCTTGTTTCAACTAAATAATCACTATAAGTTCTATAAAAATCAGAATTAGTAGCATAAGGATTAAATCTATGTAAAAACTCAAGCAACTTCGCGAAAAAAGGTTTTCCATTAAAATTACTATCAAAACTTAAAGAAACATCATGTAAAGACATAACACTCCTTAAAACTAAGTTAGTAATTTCAAACATACTACAGTAACTCACCAAACAACTATCAAACGCATCATATTCATCAAAATTTTGCAAAAGGTCATGTGACCTAAATAAGTGATCACGCTTGAATAGAGTTCCCTCAAGTCCAGTCGACTTACCTACAATTTTATCATAAATCTCACATATGGCAGAATGATCAAACAATATAAATATATGTGAAGATTCAAATAATTTTGTGTTAGGGAAAGTAAGACCTCTCGGCCTAGTTAACACACCAAACCGCTTGCGCTTTTGCAAGTAGTCTTCAAAGGTATATAACTTGGCCTTTGGCTCTTGTATATAATCATCATCAATTAAATTAACTTTATAATCAGAAACATAAGTATTAATGATGTTCATATACTCACTCAAATCACTCCTTAGGAAAGAGACCCATATCATACCCTTTTGGTTAGGTTTTGCCAAACTAGGCACCCTGGATGCACAAGGCTCTTTCCCTCTTCTTGGTAGTAAGGTAAGAGGCTTCTCCTCTTCCAACAACCTGCTCTTGTTCTGGTCATGAGAGTGAACAACCGAAGTAAAGGAAACAAACGGATTTGGGTTAGAAAGATCAAGGCTCGATGGCCTAGGTTTTGCTAAAATAGGCACCACGGATACACAAGGTTCTTTCCCTCTTCTTGGTGGCAAGGTAAGAGGCTTCTCTTCTGCTAACAACCTGCTCTTGTTCTGAAAATTAAGAGAAAGAATAATACAAGAGAAAACAAATGGATTAGCGTTAGGAAAATCTAAGCGTAATGGCCAAAAATTCAGTTTTTGGAGGCTTGCGCCAAAACAGAGTTTTTGCACATGTATTGTATCCCTCACTTTTTCTCTCTTGGCATAAACACACACCTCTCCTTTTGATCTCTCAATGACACTCTCTGCATGCTTATTCTTTTCATGCGAATGTTTTAAACTCTCATCTCTTTTGATATCCTAGGCCCATTCCCAAAGGCAAGGTCTCAACTGAAATTTGTGATAGTGGCGGTAGACTATTTCACTAAGTGGGCGGAAGCTGAAGCGGTCACCACAATCACGGCAGAAAAAACTTGGCATTTTTTCAAACATCAAGTTATCATGAGGTTTGGCGTACCTCGTGTCCTTGCTAGCGATAACGGAACGCAGTTCACCAGCCAGTTCTTCAAAGACCAGTGCTCAGAATTTGGAATCGAGCAACGCTTTTCCTCCGTGGCTCATCCGCAAACTAATGGACAGGCGGAAGTAACCAATCGGAGCGTCCTTAGCGGCATCAAGAAAAACCTAGAGGGGTCTAAAAGGAAGTGGGCTGATGAGCTACCATACGTGATGTGGGCATATCGCATGACCGTTAAGACCACCACCGGAGAAACACCTTTCGCGTTGGCCTTCGGGACCGAAGTCGTTACACCGGTGGAAATTGGAACCATGAGCCTGCGGGTAGCTCACTTTAGGGAGGAACTAAATGAGGAAAGGTTACGAGCTAACCTGGACGCTTTACCAGAAGTCCGAGAGGAAATCCTTCTGAAAATGTAGCATTACAAACGAAAGATGGCCCGTTATCATAACAGGCGCGTTAAAGAACGGTTGCTGAAACCCGGTGACCTGGTGCTCAGAGACAAGCGAGCGGCAGGGCAACGTATGGGAAAATTCAGTCCAAACTGGGAGGGACCATATCGCGTCACCCACGTTATCGGGAAAGGAGCCTATCATCTGGAGACTCTCGATGGTACACCCTTATCCAACTCTTAGAATATCGCTCGCTTGAAGTTATATTACTCTAGAATTTGATTCTATCTGCACCTTTGATTTATGTCAACCCTAACCATGACTAACGCTCGATGAGAGAGCTTTCGTGGAAGTTTGTGGTTGTCTTTGTGCAGATAAAAAAAGGGTATTTTGGGAAAGTGAAAAGTCCTATCCTTGTGATGGCCGGTCTTGATCAGATGGCCCATTAAGTGAGGGCACTACCCACCATACCTTGAATTAGCGTCGGATTGAAATATCCTGGACGCCCCCGGGGGTGAAAAGTCCTATCCTTGTGATGACCGATCTTGATCAGATGGCTCATTAAGTGAGGGCACCACCCGGTATCTTTGGGAGTGAAAAGTCCTTTTCTTGTACTGACCGTTCTCGTGGAGACGGTCTAACAAGATGAGGCACGCCCCAAAGAAATAGAAACTCCATTCTAGAAATAAGAATCCTATCTTAGCGGCTGGGCTACTATGGCTAAGCCATTAAGTAAGGACACGGTTCTAGACGCGAGGGCAACGCCCAAAAGTGAAAATTCCCTAGCCTTGTGATAGCCGTCCCGATCCGACAGCTCACTAAGACGAGGCACTTTAAGGGCCGATCGTGAAATCAGGGAAACGCGGAGAATCGTGAAATCCCGGCTAGTAACCAGATGAGTAATCCCTGGTGAAGTGTAGAGCTGATAGCGAAAACGATTCCCGCGGGTTCCAGGGTAACACCCTATGATGGCAGCAAAAAGGCTCCTACGGGTAATTACTATCCCTCGTAACGTGTTTTTGTTACTGATGATTTACAGTTGAGAATGCGCAGAATACTTTTCGGGCAGTGGAAGGAGCGAGGATCTCGTCAGCTGATCTATCACTAGTCTTACCAAGAAAGTTAACCCAATACCAAATTCTGTAATTTGGTGGGAGCACTAAGGATCTGTTCGGATAAATAAGCGCATTGGGAAAACATGGCGAAGATAACGCCAAAGGGGTTTGCGAGGAGGCAACTAAATAAAGGAAAGTCAGCAATAAAAGTAGCTTGATCCTATCGAAATGTTTAAAGGGGGCTACAAAGTACAAACTTCGGTGGTCAAAATAATAAACAAAAATTTAGTGACGCTTGATCACTAAGGAAAGAGCTATAAAGCCTCGAAGCATGTCAACCTTCGGGGTGCCTCCGTTTCCAGCCTGCCGCCTTAGCTTGGCGAAAGCCTTCCTCATTAAGGTGGCTAGATCTTCGTTTGAAAGCGGCAGTGACCTCATCGGGTTTGTATGCGTCGACCCCATGGGCTTCCTCAAAGCAAGCGACCAAAATAGAGGCAGTCTGCTCGACATGCCACAGGCTCTTATCAGCCGACTCTTCCTCCAGGGCAGCTTTCTCCTTGGCCAGGGAGGACTTCTCATTCTCCAAAATAGTAACTTTGGCCCTCTCCACTGCCAAGGCGGCCGACTGCTCTTCTTTCTGCTTCTGATGAGCCAGTAATAAGTCTGTACGCTCCTCCAGTAACTTTTTCTTCTCATTCTGCTCTCGCGATAATCCTTCCAAAGCAGAGGAAAGAGAGGCAGCCTGACGTCGCGCCTCCTCTGCCCAGTAATGGAATTTCATCAAATTAGTGAAAAGGTTGGTGCGCAAGGAGTTCTCCCTATCAAACGCACCTTTAGAAAGAAAAACGTCACGTTCGGCCGCAGACGCCAATACCTGGGAAGCCAATAAAGCCGAAACTTCATCCGAGCCATCACCCCCCAATGCCGCCAAGCCGGTGTTACGGAAATCATATAGTCCAACTTGATGGGTTACAGAGCTAACCCCACCTATCGGACTAAGATCCGCCACAAAATTGAAGGTGGTACCTCCTTCGCCATAACGATCCTGCAGAGGAATGCTCGAAGGAGCAAACGCCAGAGGAGAAGGAGGGTGAACCTGGGTAGACGAACCCCCTGGAGCAAGATAAGTGCCATGAGGCTGATAACCTGAAAAGTCCTGCAAGACCTCTTGATACCCTGGATTAGAGGAATATGCGTGAGCGGGACCGCCGAAAGAATTGGTCGAAACCCCGAAGGTATCGCCTGTGCCCAAGTTCTCCAAAAATTCTGACTGATTCCCTCCCTGGGGAACAGCCGTAGAGTCAAACCCGTCTGCAGGCCTGCTCCCCACCCCGGTGGTAGAGGAAGACGGATTTCTGCCCTCATCTTCCGGCCGCTGTCTCTTCCTGGAACCAGTCAGCATGTATCCTCTATTCATATCGCCTGAGGGAGGAACGGAGGTAGCGGCAACGGTAGCGTCCTGCCAAGAACGCAATATGAAATATAGATAAGAGAAATCAAACGACGACAGACGTCGAAATATAGCATATCATGACTAAAAAGCACCCTTACTGTATCAGTGTGGGGAAGAGGTGCTTCTGAATAGCCTGCCGTGTCTGGAGAAGGTGTAAGAGCGGTGACACTTCTCATTTTTCTCTTCTTTTTTCCTTTGGCAATGGCCTTAGGAGCCTTAGAAGAAGAAGAAGGCTGGGCAGGAGGAGCAGCAATGGTCACAAGGGGAACGCCTGAAGGAATGTCAGAATCCCTCACACCAACCGAAGAAGAGGAAACTTGAACAAGAGTAGCGGAAGTAGCCGGAAGATCGGTAGGATCGTCAGTCGCTTCTGTGGAAGTAGCTCTCTCCTTTTCTTCTCGCTCTTGAGCCCTTTTCAAGCGTCTCCTTACGCTCTCAGGTTTATAATTGGGATCCGTCGCTGCGAAAGCACAAAATAACGTCAGCATTAGTATCAGCGATAACAAAGAAAGGAGTGACGCGACACTCACGTTTAACACAAGATCAAATGTCCATTCTACAAGCCACTTGACGGATGTGAACGCTGATTTCCAGTTTGAGCAATGTGTTTAACCAGTCTTGCTCACGTTTCGGAAGGGTCCCTGGTCGGCTCCAGATGTTGTCATCCACGTTTTGATTAAAACCAGATCGCCACCAGGAACCAAGATCTCCAGGAAGATCTATCACAAAAAACTCCTTTTTCCAGCCATCAACGGAAGACTCGATATGGAGGAGTTTCCAAGTAAAAGACTTCAGAGAGTCATCGTCAAAACGGGGCGATATCATTATCAACCCCCGACATTTCATCAGCTTAAAAAGAGATTTAAGCAGTAGAAGGGAAGGGGAAGTAATCCCTTTGTATTTGCAAAGTTCCAAAAAAGCATAAACACAACAATATGCATTTGGGGATAGTTGGGCCGGAGTCAGATCGCCGACAACGAGCAATTCTTTGACAAAAGAGTCAATGGGAAGCCGAAAGCCATAACGGAACATTTGCGCATACATGACCCTACGATTGCCCGTCAAAACGCTGTTCAGACGTAGTGACTCAGGGGCAACAGTGGTTTTATAATCATCAGGAATATCAGCATTATGGGCGGCCAAATGCTCACGAAGAGCGGCCTCAGATGTGATAACACTAGACGTAATATCCATCCTTTTCTCATCGGCAGATTTCGACTCAGTACGGCGAGTCTTAGCCATGGTAGAATTTAAAGAATTAAAAGATGAAGAAGACGATGGAGGAGAAAGGAAATACCTTCAGAGAAAATCACTTCAAAGAGCCTTGAATAGTGGGGAGAAAATAAGACGGCTAAAAGAAAATATGAGAAAGCGGGATGGTAAAAGAAAAGTGAAAAGAATAAATATTGGGTTTTATAACCCTAATGGTCAAACGAAACGACGAATGCCGCAGTCGTTGCGTGGAAGCGGCATAAGGAACAGACTCAAGTAATGAGTGCAATCCTAGAAAAGCGCTACAACGCCTCGATTTAGGCAAAGTTCTCAAGCACGCTAGCCCGTGGCGCTGGAAGAAATAGACACGTGTGCCTGCACAATCACGACTTTTCTAAGGAAAGGATAGCAAGCATTAAATGCTCTGAAAAGAAGGTACTATCTCTGGGGAAAAACAAGAGCGATATCACATGAAAGTAGATAGCGCAAGATGGCGTTGATTAAAAAGAATAGCGTTGGGTTAACGCGGAAAGGCGAAATAAAAATCAAATAAGCAATCAAATACAAGTATTGTCGCACAACAAGACGTTATTACAAGACAAAGAAGCAAATAAGCGGAAAATCTTCTAAAGGGAGCAACCTCGATTAATCATGGGCCCTCGCGAGCATCGCGATCACCATTCCTCCGCTTCTCTCCAGAAGAAGGAAGATCTCTCTCACCTTCGCCTAAATCCTTCAGTCTCTTGGAAGCATAATCGGTCAGCACTGATGAGTGAACAGTTCCCTGGCGATAGAGACTCATAAATTCAGCAATACAAATATCCATGGTCTTGTTCTTCCACCAGGATATCTTTGAAGGCACTTTGGCCAAATCCGCATCACGAGATGCTATCTCTTCGCGAAAGAAGATATTCTTTCTGTCAGCTACCACCAATTCCGCCTCTAGAAGGTCTATCTTAGCCTTCCCTTTTGATCTTTCTCGAGCAAGCTCAGCGCGACAGTCGTCCAACTCCGCCCGGGTCCGCTCTTGAAGCTGCGACAGCTCCGTTACCTTCCCTAAAGCAGCATCTAGTTCTCCCTTTAAATCAAGAGAAGGTCGAACCTTGTCACGATGATCCTCGAAAAAGTAGTTTAACTCGCGGAAGCAGGCCAGCATGTCAGTCAGAAGACGCGAATGGCGTACGTCGGGAGGACGCCGCAAGAACTCTTCTTTGTCCTTCGAAGAAGTAAACATTTGCCCCACTATCGGGCCCACTGGTTCCTCTCGCGATGACGGGTCCGATACCCCTAAAGCACGGAGACCGTCGGTACCAAGGGAAGACAAGTCCAGTTGATAAGCAATGGGGCCTTGAAGACCTTGAGGGGAAAGATTGGCGATATAAGGAGGAGAGCAATTTTTTGCAGAATCACCAATGCCCGAAATCGAAGAAAGAAACAAGGGTTGAGGCTTCCGTGGGGAAGGAGCGATGGGATTCGGAGTTGGTAAACTCACATCTGGAATAAAGGAGCGAATAGGGGAGCTAGGACCGCCAGACACCAAGAGAGAGCCCACCGCTGCCGAAGCCTCGTTAACCTTGGGAGGAATGGCAGAGGGCACCTCGATAACTTCTGTCACTGGCAAGGGACCCGTAACGTGCGAGGCGTCAACCTCCTCGGAAGGAACCCCATTGATTTCCTCCACGGAAGGAACTAGTGGGTCAGATTTCTCTTTGCGTCAACCTCCTCGGTTTTGTTTCTCCTTCCTCGCGGCGGAATAGGCGGACGACTAGAGCCTTCGGGTGGAGGAGAAGGAGGTAATGTCTGAAGCGGCACCACGTTTAGAGGAACGTCCCTTTCCTCGGAGGATCGACCCTCAGCGTTACCTGCCGATAAAATATTTTAATATGACAAGAAAGTCGAAGCGATAAGGCGATAAAAGAAAAGACTCACCAACGACACATTCTGACAGAGGCCTGAACCGAGCAAATTCCCAAATACGGAAAGGCCCTTCTATTTCTAATAAGGCGTTAACATGGGATACATCCATACTAGACAACACATCTGGTTCTCGCCAAGCGGCACTAGTAATTTTTCGGTTGAAACCACCGCGCCAAAACCGAGAGGGCAGGCGAAGGGTGAAGAAGCCATTTTTCCAGTTGTCCACGTTCTCTTCGAAACCTTGAAAATTCCGCCAGAAAAACCGAACAAGAGCACCATTCCATCTTGGGGTAATATCCACTAAGCAGTTATGGCACCTCAAGGTGAAAAATGTGCGGAATAGATCGAGCGATGGAGCGAAAATATGCTTCATCTCACACGAGCGAAGAAAGGCGTAAAGCCCACACCAGGAAGGCGGAGTTATTTGAACAGGATTGAAATCGTAGTGGTCTAGCAGTTTCAACAGAGAAGTATGAAGCGGAAGACGAAACCCGTAGGTAGACATCTTGAAATAAACCAACCGGAACGTCCCCCACATGGCATCAGTAAGCCGAGTATCCTTCAATGGGACAAATGGGTGATATCCCGTGGGAAAAGTGATACCGTTCTCCTCTAACTCAGCCCTCAAAACCTCATTACAATCAAAAACACTACGAGCTCTCCTGACTTCGGGATCTAGAGGATTTTCAATAATTGCAGAAGGCCTAGCGCAAGACATAATGGAAGGGAAAGTAAAGCTATGGCAATAGAGAAACAAAATACCTGGAGCAGAGAACCAGTGAATCGGCCGTCGGCACCGGCGAAGCAATTGCAGTAAAATCCCTGGAGAAGAAAGAAGCACAGAAGAAAGGAAATACGAAGAATTTCGAAATATTAGCAGAAAATACTAAAAGAGAAGAGTAAACTCCTTATAAAGGTTAAACCTAAAAAAGGAACAACCTGTGAAAACAAAACACGTGCAGAAGGGAAAGGACGCGTGGACAGTCATCAATGTCTTTTGGGAGAAGACAGTTGCTGACTGAAAACTGAAAGGCAGTTACGTCAAGCGAAAAGCCTACTCCCGCGATAATCCTGAAAACATGAAGAAAGAAAAGCGGCAGAAGAGCGAAAAGAAATGAAAACGTCATTTTATTATTTGGGAAAGCCATACGGTATCTACAAAGAGGCATGGTATGCCCATCTATTCGCCATCAGACCAGGAGATGCCATAGCAGTAGACCACGTCATCATCGTCCTCCCCTAAAAGTGATGAATCTTCGCCAGCGAAAGGGAAAGGTTCCTCAACCTTCTCTCCCACACGATTGGACGATCGACCCGACTCCTCCTTGACAGACGGCGACACCACTTTAACAGCTGAGCAGGCGGAAGGAGCCCTTGGCGGTGACTCGTCAGGAGGAAAAGATGTTTCTCTCCCCTTCGAAGAGAAAGAAGCAAGAGAATCGAAGAATGACTTAGATGCCTTCGCAGCATCTTTCCTCCGCCTCTTGCGGCACCGTCGGCGAGCAGGTGGCCTCCAGGGAGGCGACGGAGGAGGATTATCCGAATCAGGAGAAGTCGGAGGAGTTGGTGGAGAATCTCGGGCGAATGTATCTAACAAATGAGAATCAGCCATGAGATCACAGAATATTAATAAAGGAAAAAGCAACAAGGGGACGAAGAATAACGAAGGGGAGAAGATCCCTTAAATAGCCAGAAATTTGGGAAGAAAGGATCTTTGATCTTCTAACCCGACTCTTGAAAGAAGACACGTGTACAGCCTGAAGTGCAGATATGGATTTACAGTCACGCCTGTTGAGATTTTCCTCTGATCGAGGAAAACCGCAAATTCGCCCAATCAGTTGCCAGGACAACCGAGGCGTAGATTTAATGTTGAACAACCAATCAGAAAACCGCCCAGTGGCTGAACCGTTTTCAGTTGGGCTAAGAATATCTCCTAGAAAGACAAAGGGCGCATTAAAGAAGAAGAACAATTGCAAAATGGCGTACTAAAACCAGTTTATTTATTATGGCATAGGGGCCGGAAAGTACATTTACATGCCAGGAAGAAAAGAGAAAAGGCCCAAAGGGAGCCATCGCTATCAGGCATCAGAGCCAGCATCCTCAGGCACTTCGGGAAGGTCTCGCAGAGAATCCATGACTAGAATCAGATCATGGGAGGTGGCTCTCATTCCTTTCAGACAACACCCCAACATATCCTTGTGCTGCTGCAGCATGACGATTACCACTTGAATCCGAGCGATGGAGGCAGCCAGCTTTGATACGCTTTCCAGAGGGCTGAAATCCTCCAGAGATGTAGCTCCCAGCTTGGAATGAAGAGGGGTCAACATTCCTTGCAGCTCCAGGATGTCCTCAGAGGTCTTGACCAATATGTTCTCCAGGAACCCGACATCCCCATCATTGAGGTTCTTGAGAGAATGGCCCTTAGAAAGGAGAAAATTCTTAGTCAAATTATCCATGATGAAAATTGCTAGAGATGAGGAGAACGTGGGTGGAGAAAGTTCCCCAATTTATAGGCCCCACGAGAGAGGCTTTGGAAAGAACAAAGAGGTCCTCAAAAGGCGAGCCGTCTCGTCACCCCTAAGGACTGATAAGCCTAAAGCGGAGTCAAAAGTTGATGCTCGTATGCCATCCGCGACATGAATGTTCGAAAGGATGCAAGATGAAATATGGAAAAATGCCAAAAGGCACGATATCACGGGTAGCCATTACGTAAAAGCCATATGGTTACCGGTATCCACAGTGTAAGGCCGCGTTGATGTCGCAGGTAGCCCTAGATGCGTAAAACCTCGTCGACATCGCAGGCATCTGGTGGTATAAAGCCGCACTAATCGTAGGTAGCTGATGGCGTAAAGCCGCGATGATATCGTTGATTCCTTAAAGCAAAAGAGGAAAACGGGGCCCGCGTGACCTCAAACCCCTGTAAGTACAAAAGTTTACTAACTTCTCTATAAATACCTATCTCCTCTGTGTGTTTGCAGTACACTTGAAAGGATGATGGACTCGGAATGAATGCAAATCCACGACATGACCTGGTTGCCGTGTTTAGCGGTATCGCAAGTGACCCATCAACAACCCCTTCTATGGCAAGAATAAAGTTGAGACTCCGTAAGCCCTGACGAGAGGCCAAACAAACTAACATCGCTGGGCGAAAGCAATGCCCTTATGATCACGAGTGTAATAGCAGCATCTCTCGTGGACCTCTTACCGTCTCAGAAAAGCAGGTCTCTGGATAAGAATGGTGGACGGAATTCGTTTGTTCACTGGAAAGCTTCAGAACTAAGTTCCAGCTCATCACTCAACACGGTTGACGTCGAGCAGACAGAGAAACTCAGAGATCCTGCAGACATATCGCCCCCCGAAAGAACAAGTTTCATCTAAGATTTCAGACATGGACAGCCCTTGGTAAACACTCGGGCTCGTTTTCAGTTGGGCTTATGATAACAATCAAGACAGCCCTAACGGTGCTACCACATTTGCGGCTCCCACCAGGACGATTTCCCATAAGACCCGTAAGATATCTTCATATCTCCCGAGAATCAGAGAAGGATTCCTAGGATGGTCGACATCAGCGGGGGGGGGGGGGGGGGGGGGGGGGGACTCACGCGACTCTACACGCACGGCACCATCCCATCCTAGGGACCCACGAGCTTATCGCTCCCGGCAGCCCGTATGATATCGCTCATGACGTCATCTGTCAGTATCGCTTGTGACGTCACCATCTGACATCGCCTGGATTGTTATCGCTAGGTATCGCCGAACAGGCCTATAAATACCCCCACTTTTCCAATCTGAAGGTAAGATCAAGATCACTGAGACGAACCTCTGTTATTTTTGATACCCGAACTGACTTAAGCATCGGAGTGTCTACGCCGGAGCCCCCCCTCCGGCGCTTTGCAGGTACATCCGACACCGACCGCCACCGTTCCGATCAGGCACGACTCCAAATCTTACAAGATCAACATAGAATCTTATCACCCCAAAATACTCACAGGGATATGTTTGTGATCGCTTACGTCTAAACATGCCATGGACATAAGAGTTAACAGACAAGATCATGTATTATTCATATAACTTCTAATGAACGCCTAAGTTAAAGCGATGAATGTGCTTGATTAAGAAATGTTCAAAACGTGGGATTTTTGTTTTCCCCTCTTCTTCTCTACTTTTTTTTTAGCCCAAGTTGCACATGTATAAAGAGAAAATTTTGCGAAAACTAAGGGTTTTAGCCAACATTACTACGCACTCTTGCAACAATGTAAAAAGCGGGAATTTAAAATTGCGAAAAAATGTAAATTGCGAGAACATAAAATACGGAAATGTAAATTGCGGAAACCGAAATTGGAAAAATGTAAAAGGATAACTTCCCTAAAAAATGAGTTTTGACATTTTTCGACACCTTCTTTTGGTCGTCACTTCACTCACTTGCCCCCAAGTTTACAAGTCTCATTGCACCTGAAACGTAAAACTACGGAAATGTAAATTGCGAAAACATAAATTGCAAAAAATGTAAAAGGACAACTTCCCTGAAAAATGAGCTTTGACATTTTTCGACACCTTCTTTTGGTCGTCACTTCACTCGCTTGCCCCCAAGTTTACAAGTCTCGTTGCACCTGAAATGTAAAACTACGGGAATATAAATTGCGAAAACATAAATTGCAGAAAATGTAAAAGGACAACTTCCCTGAAAAATGAGCTTTGACATTTTTCGACACCTTCTTTTGGTCATCACTTCACTCGCTTGCCCCCAAGTTTACAAGTCTCGTTGCACCTGAAATGTAAAACTACGGGAATATAAATTGCGAAAACATAAATTGCAGAAAATGTAAAAGGACAACTTCCCTGAAAAATGAGCTTTGACATTTTTCGACACCTTCTTTTGGTCGTCACTTTACTCGCTTGCCCCCAAGTTTACAAGTCTCGTTGCATCTAAAATGACAAGGGAATTAAATAGTAAATTCATAGGAAAAGGATATCCCAAAATGTTTGAATTTTATTAACAAAACCAGAAATATTGAAAAGAACACGTGGGTTGCCTCCCACGAAGCGCCCTTGTTTATAGTCGTAGGCTCGACTATATACAAGAGTATTGTAGGCATCAACACTAGATGATTAAGTGGGAGGATGATCATTTCAAGAGCCGGTAGAAGTAGAGGTGGCGGTCGTGCTAGATCCTTTGGCTAGCTCTTCGAAAGCGAACCGTCCGCATTTGATCAATTGCCTAACCTTTCCTTTAAATGCCAGACAGTCCTCTAGAGTGTGTCCCTGAGCTCCCGCATGGTGCTCGCATGTAACACTAGGATTGTACCACTTCGGGTAAGGAGGTTGTGCTGGTGGAGTGCGAATGGGCATAATTTGCCTAGCCGCTAAGAGATGCTCGTAAACCTCCCTTGCAGGGAAAGAAAAGAATGGTTGCGACCCTTAGTCCCCATGGTCACTTCGTTCATTTTGATCCCTCGGGTTATTTGGCGGGTTGCCTGGTGGTGTGAAAGGTTGTTTGTGACTAGGTTGGTGTGAGACCCCGCTGACATCTTCCTTTAAATGAGGTGCTCTCGGAGGTGCTGCCTCTGGCGTGGAAACGACGATCCTTCCAAACTTAATTCCTTGCTCAACTCTTTCGGCTACTAGGACCATGTCAGAGAAGCTACTGGACGGATTGGAGATGAGGAAGGTGTAGTAGGGAGCCTTAAAAGTGTTCACGAAAATTGACAAGAGCTCTTTGTCACTTAGTGGAGGGGAAATCCTGGAAGCCAGTTCTCTCCACCTCTGTGCATAAGTTTTCACCGATTCTTCTATTTTTTTCTCAAGATTCTGGAGATCAGAACGGTCTGGTGCTACGTCTATGTTGAACTTGTATTGTTTGAAAAAGGCGTCAGACAAATCCCTCCAAGTTTTGATCCTAACCCTATCCAGACTCATGTACCAGGTCAAGGCATGCTTTGCCAAACTCTCTCTAAACAAATGGATCAACAGAGGTTCATTATGTATCACCTCAGACATCTTGTTACAGTAGATCTTGAGATGAGTCTTGGGGCATTCAATTCCAGTATACTTCTCAAATTCTGGGATTTTGAACTTCAGAGGCATTACGATCCCTGGGACCATGCACATGTCGGCGGGACCCGTAGGGTCAAAGGAGTCTGTTCCTTCAATAGCTCTGAGCCTTTCATCTAGTAGGCTCAATCTATCCATACTTGGTCTTTCTGTGATGACAGCGTTTGGACCAAGGGGTGGCGGAGGTTCCGTCGTGAATGCCGGTTGCGTGGGATTGACGAAAGGAGGCCGACTTCCTGTAGGATCGGGGATCACGACTTGAGTAGAGTGGCCCTGAGGAGGGTGAAAGCCTCGGGATTCCTGATGAATCAGGTTTTGACCAGGGTCCAAAGTGAGTTTAACCAAAGAATGTTGTAGGGTTGTAGTGGTTTCTCCACTTGTGTTAACTATAGGGCTTGTGGTGAAAGGATCAACCCATTTCCATTGCCCCCTGGGCATAACAAATGATTGGGGTCCTGTGGGTCCAGCGATGGTGGAAGATGAGGGTGATAACAATTGGATTGCTCCTGACGGCAATATTATAGCTACGGCATCTATCCTTGACGAGTTTCTATACGCTTCCCTGAAAAACCAACCTATCGCCCGGGCCGGCGGACGTTTCCTAGGATGGTCGACTTCAGCGGGGGGGGATCTCATGCATCTTTACGCGCACGACGTCATCCCATCCTAGGGGAACGGAGAGGATGTCGCTCTTGATAGGCCTTACGTGATGATCGCCCGCGATGGCTTACCTATTATCGCTGGAAGCGATATCTTCGGACGATGCTTATCGCTGCACCCTTATCGCTGTCAGGTATCGCCAACTTCGGCCTATAAATACCCCCATCTTTCCAAACAGAAGGTAAGATCGAGATCATCTTGGAGAACCTCTACCATTCTGAAAACCCGAACTGACTTAAACATCGGAGTGTCTACGCCGGAGTCCCCCTCCGGCGCTTTGCAGGTACCTCCGACGCCGATCGCTTCCCCTCCGACTAGCTGTAGCAACCGTTTCCGACCCGAAGAGATCTCGGATCTTATCAAATGGTGCTTTCATTGAGAGCTTTGGTGTATTAAGTGAGCGTCCTTAACAGCCAAGCTCTGTTTAGTTGGGAGATCAGAACGGTTATGACAGCCAGATCGGAGCCAGACCGGTCTACATTTTCCAATATTCCTTTCTCAACTCGCAGGCGGTTATTTCCTTTTGCTACTGCTGACCTCTCTATGACGACACAATCAACTATCTCGGGACCTCTGGACCTCTCGGTCGGGATCGCCGGAGAATCTATCTCCTCACAGACGGTCATTTCTTCATCACAGACGGTGGGATCTGATCTTTATACTCCTCTTTTGGAAGGATCTGTGCTTAACAATGAAAATCCCTTTGCTATGGAAATAGCGGCCCTTCGTTCCCGCTTGGAATATTTGACTGAAATGGCCACTAGAGTCACGCCTGGTGCTTCTGGATCTAGCGTTCCTCCTCGCGTCATGTTCACACCATCTATTGTTGCTGATCGACCTTTGCCCCTGTTGTTTCCAGAGAACCCCCAAGTGCCTTTATCCGCAGGAAATCCCCCGGTTGGTCACGTACAGCTCACTCAAGGAGGAGTAGAGGCTTATGTACCACAAATGCCGCAAAAACTTCTTCTGCAGGAAGACAGGCAGCTTGAGGCGTTGAGGAACCGTTGGGCCGGACGGAGGGAAGGAACAAACAGGAGTTTATCTCCCGTATACAGTGAAAGATCCAGTAGCAGAAGATATCGAAGTCGTTCTCCCAGGAGTCGCAGTCGGTCTCCCAGGCTACATCATATACCTGAACCAAGGGAAGGAGGGCGACAAGGAGACATATCTCCCCCACGTCATGCGCGTGAGATTCTTGATGATACCTCAGGTCACCCTTTCAGTCGTCGTATAAGACGTCACAGGGTCAGCAGGCGAGTGAAGCTTCCCGCTAATACTTATGATGGTACTAAAGATCCTATTTCGCACATCAACAAAGTGAAGGATTTCGTCCAGTTTCAAACCCACAGTGATGCGGCTTTATGTCAGATATTTGTTATGACCTTATCGGGAGTTGCTCGTCTTTGGTTTGAAGGTCTTCCTGGCGGATCCATTAGTAACTTCGCACAGTTGGAATCCAAATTTCGGAGCAGATTTAGTACAGCAATTCCAATTCGGAAATCTGCCACAGCGTTATTTGACATACAGCGGAAGCCCCAAGAGACATTGAAAGAATTCCTCAGCCGATTCGATCTGGAAATGTCATTAACGCCGGGCGTTACCGTTGATTTCGCCATAGAAGCTCTGAAAAGAAACTGCCATTATGGAAAACTGAAAGATGCATTGATGGTGGATCCTCCAATATCCTTGGACGCACTAAGACTTAAAGCCCATAATTATGCGAAAATGGAAGAAGAAGAAAATAGAAATAGAACATTTAATATGCCGCCTGGGGCACCTCACATCCCTGCCGCTCCCGCAAATCCTCTGGTTGACGATCATTACACTGATGATTACGCTCGACGGAAAGATTACATCCCAAAGACCTACGATAAACAAAAAGGAAATTCCTCGAAAGGAAAATAAGGTAGTTCCCCTCATCAGCGTCAAGGGAACGCTAACAAAAATCGGGCGTATGATCCGGATTTTCCCTCCTTGAATGTACCAAGAGCGGAGATCTTGGCGATAGCGGAACAGCGAGATCTTCCTATCCGTTATCCTGCACCCACGAAACCTGGAGTGCTTTTAGGCAGAAGAGAAAACGCTTACTGTAAATTCCATAAAGCCAGAGGACATTCCACAGAGGCTTGCAGAGAATTAAAGTGGGCGATAGAACGCTTGGTGGAGGAAGGATATCTGGGAGAATTTGCGACTCAAGTAAGGGAAGATGCCCGAAACAATCCGATAAGAAGAGCGGCAGACGAACGACCAAGACCCCCTCCAGTCCCACAGCCGGATAACGCTCCCAAAGGAAAGGGTGTGGAAACCTTCGCGATAGATGGCGACGACATCCCCATAATCAATATCATAGCGGGAGGGATCCCCTACGCAGATGAATCAGAACAGTCGATGGTGGCGAAAGGGGAAAAGCGTAAGCGAGACGGCATGACAAAGAAAGGTGGAGCGATAGACATACTTGATCGCATGATCTTATCCTTTTCAGAAGAGGATGAAAAAGGCGTTATCTACCCCCATAATGACGCCTTGGTAGTCACACATGTCATCGCCAGTCATGGTATAAGAAGGACTCTTGTGGACAACGGGAGTGCCGTGAACCTTTTTTCGCTGGAAGCTTACAACCTCATGAAACGCCCCCACGATGAGTTAACGCCTAGTAAGAGACCCATAGTCGGAGTGGATGGGACCCCTATCCCTGTTACGGGAGTAATTACCTTACCCGTATACTTCCGAGAAGACACTTACAAACGGTCAGAGAATTTGTTGTTCCTTGTTGTGGATCTGAATCTGCCCTATAACGTCATACTCGGACGGCCTTTCCTCAATCGCTTTGGAGCGGCGATATCACAAAAACATCTAAAGATGAAATACCCCTCCTGGGACGGGGTGGTATCGATAAAAGGTGATCAGAAACTGGCGGCAGAATGCTATTCGCTCATGACCCAGACAAGCTGCGATAGATACGTGTGTATAGCGGCAGACCCCTACGAGCAGGGTGATGAAAAGCGCGCTCAACCCCTTGACAAGATGGTACCCGTATCAGTGATAGGCAAAGAGGGAGCCAGCTTCCTGGTCAGCGATAAGCTCAGCCCAGCGGAAAATCTTCAACTGGCACGGCTGTTGAACAAATGCCAAGGAAATTTCGCATGGAAGCCCGCCGATATGCCAGGTATATCACGAGAAATAGCCGAGCACAGGCTTAACATTGACCATGACGTCAAGCCAGTTCAGCAAAAACGACGGGCGTTCTCCACCGAAAAAGCGTCGGCTGTGGAAAAGGAGGTTGTAAAGCTCCTTGACGTGGGTTTCATTCGCGAAGTACAGTATCCCACTTGGTTAGCCAACCCGGTTCTTGTTCCTAAACCCAATGGAGACTGGCGTATGTGCATTGACTTCACCAACTTGAACGACGCTTGTCCTAAGGATTGCTACCCGCTTCCTCGCATAGATCAGTTGGTTGATCAAACCGCTGGATACGCATATCTAAGCTCATTGGACGCCAATTCCGGATATCATCAAATCCCCATGGCCCTAGAGGATGAGGAGAAGACCGCCTTCCTTACTCCTAAAGCCACGTATTGCTACACAGCGATGCCATTTGGACTAAAGAACGCGGGGGCCACGTTTCAGCGAATGGCAAATAAGATTTTTGAGGAACAAATAGGGAGAAATGTGGAAGCATATGTTGACGACATACTGGTGAGGAGTGCGAATTTTCAGGATCACCTGCAGGATCTAAAGGAAGTTTTTGATGTGATGAAAAGGTATCACATGAAGCTAAACCCCCGGAAGTGCATGTTTGCATTCCAGACGGGTAAGTTCTTGGGCTACGTAGTTAGCCAGAAAGGTATCCAGCCTAATCCTTCTAAGGTTAAAGCTATACATGATATGATATCGCCGAGAACCGTTAAGGAAGTGCAAAGGCTAACGGGGCGCGTTATCGCTCTGGGACGATTCGTCTCCAAGCAAGGAGAAAAGTGCCTCCCTTTTTTCAAAGTCATACGACGGAAAGCCACGTTTGGGTGGACCCCAGAATGTGAGCAAGCATTTGTGGACTTAAAGGACTATTTATCATCTGATTTATTATTGACAAGGCCCGAGTCCGGCGATACCCTATACTTATACTTGAGCGCGGCGGACGAAGTGGTCAGCGCCGTCCTTGTTCGTGACGATAACCACACTCATCGCCCAGTTTACTTCGTGAGTCATGTCTTAAAGGACGCGGAACTGCGATATGCTCGTATTGAGAAAATAGCGTTCGCCCTTATACAAGCCGCCCGCAAGATGGACCGATACTTCCAGTCTTATCCTATCGTTGTACTTACAGACCAACCCTTGAAGAGGATATTTTGAAAGCATGAATCTTCAGGAAGAATGTTGATCTGGGCCCTAGAACTCGAACAATATGGTTTGAGGTACCAGTCCCGACCATCCGTAAAGGCTCAGGTCCTTGCTGATTTTATAGCAGAGTGTACTTTCACAGAGGACCCTTTGAGTGGTGTACCTGAAGCGGAATGGAACGATATGGATCTCCCATTCCCAGAAACATATACGGATCTTTGGATCGTTCATGTGGACGGAGCCAAAAACCAAGAACTGGCGGGTGCCGGAGTCTTCATAAACGGGCCGCACGATATACATATACGGTATGCTATTCGAATCTTGCAGCCTTTGTCCAATAACGCAGCCGAATATGAGGCGTTGCTAGCTGGACTCAGAATAGGAAGAGAGTTTTCTTCAAAGGGAAGGCGCGATACCGGCCAAACAGGAGATCTGCGTCTAAAAATTTGTGGAGACTCCAAACTGATAATTGACCAGGTCTCAGGACACTCTCAGGCTCGAGAACCTATTATGGTGCAATACCTCTCTAAGGTAACGCGAGAACTAGTGGAAATAAAAAAAGAGGGCATGCAAGTCAGCTTCGAGCACGTTCCCCGAGAGGAAAACGCTGAAGCCGATTACCTTGCCAAGCTGGCCGCGAATCCTGAAGCATCCATACCTAAAGATGTGTATTATCGTGAGCTATTGGTGCCGTCCTTCATGGAGGAACAAGCCTCTTTGTGTGTGAATGAGCTCGAGAATGATTGGCGGATTCTAGTAATAAAATACCTGATGCACGAAGAGCTGCCTGACGGTAACGCTGAAAAGATGAAAGTATTAAGACAGGCTGCTCGTTGCACGTACTATAACGGGGATCTAATTCGAAGATGTTTTTCTCACCCCGCCGCCAAATGTATAACCGAACAAGAGGGCCTTCACACCTTACGCGAAATCCACGAAGGGATATGCGGAATGCACGCGTCAGGCGGCACCATGGCGGCACAAGTTTTCAGATCAGGATTCTACTGGCCCACCATACGAAGGGATTGCCACAATTATGTACAAGCTTGCCCCAAATGTCAGGAATTTGCTAAAATTCCTCGACGTCCGGCCACGGAAATATCGGAAATCATCGCCCCTTGCCCTTTTGCCAAATGGGGGATTGACATCCTGGGTCCATTTCCAAAGGCAAGGTCCCAACTGAAATTTGTGATAGTGGCTGTGGACTATTTTACAAAGTGGGCGGAAGCTGAAGCGGTTGCCACAATCACGGCAGAAAAAACATGGCATTTTTTCAAACATCAAGTTATCATGAGATTCGGGGTGCCTCGTATCCTTGTCAGCGATAACGGGACCCAGTTCACCAGCCAATTCTTCAAAGACCAATGTTCAGAATTCGGGATTGAGCAGAGATTCTCTTCCGTGGCTCACCCACAAACCAACGGACAGGCAGAGGTAACTAATAGGAGCATCCTCAGCGGTATTAAGAAAAACATAGAGGGGTCTAAGAAGAAGTGGGCTGATGAATTGCCATACGTGATGTGGGCATACCGCATGACCGAAAAAGTTAGCACTGGAGAAACGCCTTTCGTGTTGGCTTTTGGAACTGAAGCCGTTACGCCAGTGGAAATTGGGGCCATGAGCCTACGGGTGGCTCACTTTCGTGAGGAACGAAATGAGGAACGGTTACGTGCTAACCTGGACGCGTTACCAGAGGTTCGAGAAGAAGTCCTACTGAAAACGCAACACTACAAAAGAAAAATGGCCCGTTATCATAACAGGCAGGTCAAAGAGCGATTGTTGAAAAACGGTGACCTGGTGCTCCAAGACAGGCGAGCAACCGGACAACGTATGGGAAAGCTTAGTCCTAACTGGGAAGGACCGTATCGCGTAACCCACGTTGTCGGAAGAGGGGCCTATCGCCTGGAGACACTTGAAGGTACACCCTTATCCAACTCCTGGAATATCGCTCGTTTGAAGTTATATTATCCTAGAGTTTAATTTTATCTGCACTATTTGGATTATAACGACCCTAACCGTGGCTAACGCTCAATAGGAGAGTTTTCGTGGGTTTGTGGTTGCTTTTGTGCAGATAAAAAGGGGGGTACCCTGGGAGTGAAAAGTCCTATCCTTGTGATGGTCGGTCTTGATCAGATGGCCCACTAAGTGAGGGCACGACCCCAGTGTATCCTTGATTAGCGTCGGATTGAAAGATCCTTGACGCCCCCGGGGGTGAAAAGTCCTATCCTTGTGATGACCGATCTTGATCAGATGGCTCACTAAGTGAGGGCACTGCCCGGTATCTTTGGGAGTGAAAAGTTCTTTAATGATAACCGATCTCGTGGAGACGGTACATCAAAACAAGACACGCCCCAAAGAGTTAGAAACTCTGTTTAGAAACAAGAATCCTATCTTAACGGTTGGGCTGGTGCAGCTAAACCATTAAGTAAGGACACGGTTCTAAACGAGAGGACAACGCCTATAAAAGTGAAAATTCCCTAGCCTTGTGATAGCCGTCCAGATCCGACAGCTCACGAGATAAGGCACTTAGAAAGACCGAACGAGAGATAAGGGAAACGTGAAGGATCGCGTAATTCCAGCTAGTAACCGGATGAGTAATCCCTGGCGAAGTATAGAGCCGAGGGACAACGCGATTCGAAACGGGAGCCCAATGATGGCAGCAAACAGGCTCCTACGGGTAATCACTGTCTCTCAAATCTCGTTTTGTTATTGACGATCTACAATTAGAAATGTGCAGAATACTTCTGAGCAGCGGAAGGAGTGGTGGTCATGATACCGATAGGCTTATCGAAAGGCCAAACCGATATAGATCTTGGTCATCTTGGTATAAATACCAAGGATCTGCTCAAGAAAGTAAACGCACCGTGAGGATAAGGCAACCTCAGTGACGAGAGAAGTCTCGCGATGAGAAAAATAAAAGAGGAACACCGATAAAGGGATTGTCTAGAAATATTAAAGGCATCTCAAGGATTTACAAAGATTCACTGTTCAAAATATTTATGCTGCAAAGGCAAAAGACAAAAGCCAAGCGATATTTGATCGCTGGAGGGAACGGCAAAATATCGCGATACATCAGCTCTCGGGGTCTTTTCGTTTCCAGCCCGCTGCCTTGGCTTGGCGATAGCCTGCCTCGTTGATATGGGCAGAACTTTGTAGAAAGGCTTTCGCGACATCTTCGCCCTTGTACGCATCCACCCCATGAATTTCTTCGAAACACTTAACTAGAACACGGGCGGTCTGTTCAGCATGCCACCATCCCATATCAACTGACTCATCCGCCAAAGCTGCCTTCTCCTTTTCTAAAGAGGACTTCTCACTCTCCAAAGCAGTCACTTTGGCCTGTTCCTCTGACAAAGCCGTTTCCAGAGCGGAATGCTGTTTCTGTAACTCGTGGTGAGCCAGCAGTATCTTGGAACGATCTGCCAACACCTTTTTCTTTTCATCTTGCTCCTTGGACAGCTCCGCCGAAACAGAACGGAGGGAAACAGTCCGATGCTTCACCTCCTCCGCCCAGTAGTGAAATTTCATCATATTGGAGAAAAGGCTAGCACGGAAAGAGTTCACTTGGTCATCTTCCGCCAGGGAAAGGAAAGCTTCCCGTTCTGCAGATGAGGCCAGAATTTGAGAAGCCAGCAGCGCAGAAACCTCATCTGAACCATCGCCCCCGATGGCTGCCAAACCACGGGTACGGAAGTCGAACAACTCAACCTGATGGGTCACTTCGCCGAGCCCGTTTAATGAACAAAGATCCGCCGCAAAATTGAAAGAGGTTCCGGCTTCATTATAGCGTTGCCGCCAAGGAACGCTAGAGGGAACGAAAGCCAGAGGACCAGGGGCGCGAACCTGTGAAGAAGAACTACCCGGGGGCAGGAAGGTACCATGAGGCTGATAGCCCGAAAGGTCCTGCAAGACGTCTTGATAGCCTAAAGAAGAGGAATAATGATGCACAGGCCCACCAAAGGAACTGGGCGAAGCACCAAAGGGGTCCGCACCTCCTAGGTCCCCCAAAACTTCCGCGGAATGTCCACCTGGAGGAACCACTGCGGAATTAGGAACGTTAACGGAACCACCTTCCCCCGCGATGTTAGAGGAGGGTATGTTCTCATCCTCGCCTTCTATCCGGGCCCTCTTCGCGGAACCCCTCAGCACATAAGAGAGATTCATATCGCCTAAAGGAGCGGAAGCAGTAACTACAACGGCCTCCTGCAAGGAGTACAAATTGAGAAAAAAGGAAAATAGATCAAATAACGAAAGATATTGAGGCACAACACGCTTACGGTAGCGGTGTTGAGGGAAGGTAATGCCTCAGAAGAACCCGCAGCGTCGGGAGAAGGAGTAAGAGTGGCGATACTCCGTGTTCTTTTCTTCTTTTTTCCTCTGGCAATGGCCTTAGGAGCCTGAGAAGACGAGGGAGCAGCAACGGTCACGATGGGAACACCTTCAGGGATGTCGGTATCCCCTTCGCCAATTGAGGAGGAGGATACTTGAGCGAGATTCGCGGAAGTAGTCGGAAGCTCAGAAGGATTATCAGTGGCCTCTGAATCGAGCTTTTCCCTTTCTTCTCTATTATGAGCTCTCCTTAAGCGTCTTCTTACGCTTTCCGGTTTATAATCAGGATCCGTCGCTGCAAAATCACAAAATAACGTCAGCGTTAGTATCAGTGATGAAAGGGAAAGGTAGCGCGATACTCACGTCTAACGCACTCCTGAATGGCCATTCTGCAGGTCGTGAGTCGAATATGAACGCTGATCTCCAGTTGGAGTAAGGTGTTTAACCATCCCTGTTCACGAGCGGGAAGTGTCCCTGGTCGACTCCAAACGCCAACTTGGACGTCCTGATTAAACCCAGAACGCCACTCGGGACCAGGAGCGTCAGGAAAATTTATCAGAAAGAACTCCTTTTTCCAAGCCTCAACAGAAGACTCAATATGGAGCAACTTCCAAGTAAAAGACTTGAGAGAATCATCGTCAAAGCGAGGCGATATGGTTATCACACCCCGGCACTTCATCAATTTAAAAAGGGATCTAAGCAGCAAAAGAGAAGGGGAAGTGATCCCCTTATATCTACAGAGTTCCAAAAAAGCATAAACACAGCAATATGCATTTGGGGCTAACTGGGCAGGATTGAAATTGCCAGCAATAAGCAAACCCTTGACGAAAGAATCGATAGGGAGCCGGAAACCATAGCGAAACATCTGGGCATATAACACCCTTTGATTGCCGGTCAGAACGCTGTTTAAACGAACTGACCTAGGGGCAACAACAGCTTGGCAACCGTCAGGAATAACGGCACCGTGAGTAGCCAAATGCTCCTGGAGAATGGCCTCCGTGGTAATAACACTGACCGTGGTATCCATTTTCTTCTCATCGATGGATTTTGACTCAGAACGGCGAGTCTTTGCCATGGCAGGACTAAGGAAATAGAAATGAAGAAGACGAGGGAAAGGAAGGGAAGTACCTTTGAAAGGAAAGAACTTTGAAAGCCTTGAATGGAGGTGAGAAGGGCAAGATGGCCGAGAGATAATATGAAAAAGTGGAGTGAAAAAGAAAAGGGAAGAAATAAAGAGGGTTTATAACCCTAGTAATTAAAAGGAAACGACGGATGCTGCAGTCGTTGTGTCGAAGCGGCATGAGGGATAAGACTCAAGCAATGAGTACGACTCTAGAAGAAGCGCGACAAGCGCTTCGATCTTGTTAAAATTTCTAAACACGCTAAGGTGGAGAGGCAGAAGAAACGAACACGTGTGTCTGCACCATCATGACTTTTCCCGCGCACCGACGGAAGGGTCGCGAGCATTAAATGCTCTGGAAAGTAGATGTGACTTTTTGATAAAAAGCAAAAGCGATATCACAAGAAAGGAAATGATACAAATCGGCGTTGAATAAAAGAACAGTTCTCAAGACAGTACAAGAGAGCGAAATAAAATAAGATATCGCCCGAAGAGCAAGGTACCGATATCGCCGCGAGATAGGACGTTATTACAAGACATGGAAAACAAATAGCAATGTTCTTCAATGGATCAATTAAGAGTCATCGCATGCCTCGCCGTCATCATTCCCTTGCTTTTCCCCAGAAGAAGGAAAACCCCTTTCGCCTTCACTAAGATCTTTAATTTTTTGGGAAGCGTAATCGGCCAGCATGGATGAATCGATGGCACCTCGGATATGGAGATCCACAAATCCTGCGATACAAACCTCGATGGTCTTATTCTTCCACCAGGCTATCCTCGAAGGAACTTTGGCCAAATCGGCATCACGAGATGACAACTCTTCACGAAGGAAGACGTTCTTTTTATCAGCCACCACCAGTTCCGCCTCCATTAGCTCTGCTCTCGCTTTCCCCTTCGACTTCTCCCGAGAAAGTTCAGCGCGACAATCCTCCAACTCCGCCCGAGTTCGTTCTTGCAACTGCGATAGCTCCTTCGCCTTCGCCAAGGCCGCGTCTAATTGATCCTGCAAATCCGAAGAGGGTCGAGTTTTGTTACGCTGGTCTTCAAGAAAATAATGAAATTTCCGAAAGCTAGCCAGCATGTCGTTCATGAGGTGTGATTGTCGTGTCTCGGGAGCATGCTGTAAAAACTCTTCCCTGTCCTTGGAAGAAGTAAACATCTGTCCCACTATGGGACCCACGGGCTCTTCTCGCGATAACGGATCCGATATTCCTAAGGCACGAAGCCCGTCAGTGCCGAAAGAAGACAAATCCAGCTGATATCCAGTGGGGCCCTAGGACCTCTGAGGAGAAAGGTTGGCAATATAAGGAGGGGAACAACTTTTTGCGCAATCACCAACGCCCGAAATTGAAGACAGAAACAAAAGGGGAGGGTTCCGTGGGAGAAGTTCAGGAGGAACGCTTAAATTCGAAACCGGTAGGGTTGCCTCTGGGATAAAAGAACCTATCGGGGAAGCAGGATGGCCCGATGACAAAGGAGAGGTCGCGGCTGCCGAGGTCTCATTGTTTTCGATAGAAACGGCGGAAGGTACCCTGATAGCTTTGATATTTTTCACCACTTGCGAAGTACTCGCGGCATGAGAAGCGTTAATATTCTCGGGGGGGACCGCGTTAACTCCTTTCAAAGGAGGAACTGGGGGGTTAGTTTTCTCTGTGCGAACCTTCTTTACGAGACGCTCCGTCTCTTCTGCAATTTCTTCGCTATCGTCCTCGGCCGATTCCGCCGTGTCATCATTCCTCCGCGACCTAAGTTTCATCCTTTGAGCAATAGTAGCATGACGTAATTCAGGACCAGTGTCCATGCTCTCGCTATCGCTGTCGATTTTCTCAAACACAGGATCGCCTTGAGCTACCCTCTTGCCACGGGACGGAAGCCAATTTTCAAGGAAACAAGAAGGTCGAGTGGAGGCTCTGCGAGTTGTGACGGTTTTAGTCCTTTCCCTTCCAGGCGGAATGGGTGGGCGGCGGGAATTTTCAGGCGGAGGAGAAGGAGGCAGCGACTGGAGAGGTGTTATGTTCAAAGGGGCGTCACTTTCCCCAGAAGAACTACTCTCAGCGTTACCTGCCAACAAAACATATTAGCAAATTAAGAAGATTGAAGCGATAAAGAAGAAAAAGGAAACTCACCCACAACGCACTCTGACAAGGGCCTGAACCGAGCAAACTCCCGGATACGGAAAGACCCTTCTATTTCTAACAAGGCGCTAACGTTGGAAACATCCTGGCTTGACAGCGCTTCCGGTCTTTTCCAAACGCCACTATTGATTTTTCGATTGAAACCCCCGCGCCAGAGTCGTGACGGCAAACGAAGGGTGAAAAAGCCAGACTTCCAGTCATCTACGTGTTCCTCAAAACCTTGAAAGTTCCGCCAGAACAGTTGCACAATGACATCATCCCATCTGGGGGTAATATCTACCAGGCAGTCGCGACAAATCAAGACAAAGAACGTGCGGAATAGATCAAGCGATGGAGCAAATATACGCTTCATCTCGCATGAACGAAGGAAAGCGTAAATACCACACCAAGAGGGTGGAGTAATCTGGACGGGATTAAGGTCGTAATGATCTAGCAGTTTCAACAGAGAAGTATGGAGTGGGAAACGGAATCCGTAAGTAAACATCTTGAAATAAACTAACCGGAATGTTCCCCACATGGCGTCAGGCAGCCGAGTGTCCTTCAAAGAGACAAAAGGGCGATAGCCCGTGGGAAAAGTAATACCACTCTCCTCTAATTCAACCCTCAAAACCTCATTACAATTGAATATGCTGCGAGTTCTCCTAGCTTCAGGATCTATGGGGTTTTCAACAGTTGAAGACATAAGGGACAGGGAAAGTAAATCTACGGCGGTAGAAAGAGTAAATACCTGGAGCAAAAGGCCAGTGAGCCGGTCGCCGACACCAGTGAGCGGTCGCAGTAAAACCTCTCGAAGAAAAGAAGTGCAGAAGAGAGAGAAAATGTGCAGAAACTCAAAATATTTGCAAAAGCAGTAAAAGAGAGAGATGATTTCCTTATAAAGGAAAGCCTAAAGAAGAGACAACCTGTAAAAATAAAACACGTACAGAATAGAAAAAGACACGTGGATAGTCATTTGTGCCTTCCGAAAGAAGACAGTTACAGATTAGAAGTTGAAGGCAGTTACCCGTAGCGAAAGGGACGCTTCCGCGATAACCCGGAACGCTCAGAAAGAAACAATAAGTAAGCGATGAGAAGCGAAAAGGAAGTAAAACCATCATTCATTATTATGAGGAAGGCCATACGGCATCTACAAAAAGAAGGATTAGGCCCTACTCTTCACCGTCGGACCAAGTAATGCCGTAGCAGTAGACTACGTCCTCTTCGTCATCGCCACCCTAGAAGGGTGAATCCACAACAGCAGGGGGAGAAGACTCACCGACCCTCTTTCTAGCGGCAGTAGTCGACCCGGTTGTTTTCTCCTTAACGCTTGGCGATACTGCATCAACGGCTGAACCAGCAGAAGGAACCCACGGAGGCGAATCACTCAAAAGAGGAAATGATTTTTTCTCCTCCCTAGCCAGAGAAGCCAGAGAGTCGAAAAATGACTTAGAGGCCTTGGCAGCCTCCTTCCTTGGTTGTTCAACTTCCTTCCTCCGCCTCTTGCGACCTCGCCGGCGGACAACCGGCCTCCAAGGAGGCGATGGGGGAGGATTATCTGTGTCAGGGGTAGTCGGAGGAGTTGGCGGTGAATTCCCCGAAGCCGTACCTAGCAAATAAGAATCAGCCATGAGACTCGCAGAGGATCTATAACGAAGAAAAATAAAGGAGAAAGAAATGGATAAGAATGAAGGAGGAAAAGCCTCATTAAATAGCCGGGAAAAGAAGAAAAGAGACTCTTCGATCCTCCAACCCGACTCTTGAAGATTGGCATGTGTACAGTCTGAAGTGCCAATGTAGATTTGCAGTCATGCCTGTTGAAATCTCGCGCAAATCAAGAATAATGCTAATATCTGCTGATCAGTTGTTATAATGAGGACGGCGCGGAGTTAAGGCAGAACGATCAACCGAAAAACCGCCCAATGGCAAGACTGTTTTCAGTTGGGCTAAGAATATTCCTTGGAACATGACAAAGAGCGCAGTAAAGAAGAAGAACAGTTACAAGGCGGAATGATTGAAACGATTTATTTATTATGGCCTACCGGCCGAAAGATACAATTACAAGGCAAGAGGAAAAGAAAAAGGCCCAAAGGGAGCCACCGTTATCAGGTGTCAGAACCAGTATCCTCGGGCACCTCAGGAAGGTCCCTCAAGGAATCCATGACCAGGACAAGATCATGGGAAGTGGCCCTCATCCCCTTCAGGCAGCACCCCAGCATGTCCTTACGCTGCTGCAGCATGGCGATTACTACCTGGATCCGAGCGATGGAGGCGGACAGCTTTGATACGCTCTCCAAAGGACTAAAGTCCTCCAGGGAAATGGCCCCCAGCCGGGAATAAAGCGGAGTCAGCATTCCTTGCAGCTCCAGAATATCCTCAGAAGTCTTGACCAGCATGTTCTCCAGGAAACCGACGTCACCGTCGTTGAGGTTCCTGAGTGAATGACCCTTGGAGAGAAGAAAATTCTTAGTCAAATGATCCATGATGCTAGCTGATAAAGATGAGGAGAACGTGGGTGGAGAAAGCTCTCCGATTTATAGGCTCCAGTGAAGGGAGGCCTTGGGAAAAGAAATTGAGGTCCTCAAAAGACGAGCCACCCCGATAACCTCGAAGATTGATAAGCGTAGAACGAAAGGGACGGGTGACGTTCACGATACAGATACTGGAAGGAGTACGAGGCAGAGTCTGAAAAACGTTGAGAGGCACGGTGTCACTGGTAGCCCTGACGCTAAAACCATAAGGTTACCGGTATCCACAGTGTAAGGCCGCGTTGATGTCGCAGGTGGCCCTGGATGCGTAAAACCGCGATGACATCACAGGCGTCTGGTGGTATGAAGCCGCGCTAATCATAAGGTAGCTAATGGTATAAAGCCCCGCTGATACCGTTGTTTTCTCGAGCGTAAAAGAAAAATTGGGCTCGTGTAACCTCGAACCTCTGTAAGTATAAAGTTTGCTAACTTCTATATAAGTTTCTATCTCCTCTGTGTCTTTGCAGAACACTTGGAGGGACGATAGACCCGAAATATATGCCAGCCCATGGTACGGCCTGGTTGAATATACGCGACGACATCGCATGCGATCTATTGACGGTCCTTCCATGACTCGAACAAAGCTAAGACTTCATAAGTCCTATTGAAAGGCCAAATGGGCCAGTATCGCTGAATAAAAGTAAAGCCTTCAGAATCACGAGCGCCCCAGCGGCCTCCTAGTAGAATTCTTAATGTCTCGAGGAGACAGGTCTTTTTGACAAGAAACAAGGACGAACTTGACCGAGTTGGTGGAAAGTTGTGGATCTAAGCCCTCGTTCCGCATTGGGATTGATCAGCCTTTGAACAATAAAGAAAAGCTCAAGCCCTCTGTGGAAATATCGCCTCATGACAGAGCAGACCCCTATCTAAAGATATCAGACATGGATAGCCCTTGGTGAACACTCGGGCTAGTTTTCAGTTGGGCTTATGATAACAATTGGATTGCTCCTGACGGCAATATTATAGCTACGGCATCTATCCTTGACGAGTTTCTATACGCTTCCCTGAAAAACCAACCTATCGCCCGGGCCGGCGGACGTTTCCTAGGATGGTCGACTTCAGCGGGGGGGGGGATCTCATGCATCTTTACGCGCACGGCGTCATCCCATCCTAGGGGAACGGAGAGGATGTCGCTCTTGATAGGCCTTACGTGATGATCGCCCGCGATGGCTTACCTATTATCGCTGGAAGCGATATCTTCGGACGATGCTTATCGCTGCACCCTTATCGCTGTCAGGTATCGCCAACTTCGGCCTATAAATACCCCCATCTTTCCAAACAGAAGGTAAGATCGAGATCATCTTAGAGAACCTCTACCATTCTGAAAACCCGAACTGACTTAAACATCGGAGTGTCTACGCCGGAGTCCCCCTCCGGCGCTTTGCAGGTACCTCCGACGCCGATCGCTTCCCCTCCGACTAGCTGTAGCAACCGTTTCCGACCCGAAAAGATATCGGATCATATCAGAGGGCCATATCATTTTACTAGGATCAAAATCGGGTGGGAACTCATTGGTTGCTTGATCTTGCTCTTTTTCAGCCTGAGCTGCCCTCTCTGTAGTAATCCTAACTTGTTCTTCCAATTCTGCTATTCTAGCAGCTTGTGTTGCTTCGGTCTTGGTTTGTTCGGCCATTTTTCGCGCTTGAAGTCTAGTCACGGGGAGCCTAGGGGGAGTAGTTTTTCTTCGAGGAGCTATCGTTTAACCTGGAAAAAAAACAAAAAAAGGGAAATAAAAAGGTTAGAATCGGTGATGCGATCCCGAGGCCTCCACGCTGCCTATTCACTCTTCCGGCCACACTTTCACTTAATACTTTAAGGATGGGCGAGAAGATGATATTTTGGTGAAGATATAAAGGAAGCTTTTATTCATTCCAATCGACGTAGCGCGATCTTAGATGCTACATTCGAAACCCTTGAAACAAACCCATACGAGTGGCTAGTGTTTTAACATATATTCTTGACTTGAAGAACGAGGCCATCGTGCCGAAGGGTGTTGACAATCATTTGAGCGACGAGAGTTATGTTTATAATGAGCGAAGACGATAGCCCCAGCTTGGAAGCACTTCGAGCAACATTCACAGTAACTCTTTCTTGCATACTGACCTTCCATCTTAAAGGGTGAATTTTAACCAGACTTATGGCACTCTTTCTAGCTATTTACGCGTCTATACCGAACAAGACAAAAGAGCGCACGGTTGTTACCGAAAAGGCACTGTTACCCTTGTGTCTCTGAATTTCTCTGTAAGGGATGCGCTGCCCAAAAAAATCTGAAATTTGGTATGGGTATACTTCAGCCCGTTATCAATGTCTTTCATGTTTTGGCCGAGTGGAAATTCTGAGTAACTCGTATTGATTTTGGCCAAGGAAAAAGAGTGCGCAGCTGAAACCGAGAAGGAGCCACTGTCTTGTATTTAAAATTTCTGTGGAAGATACGCCACCTAGAAAATTCTGAAATTTGGTGAGGACGTACTTCAATGTATTACGAACATCTTTCGTGTTTTGACCAAGTGGGAATTCCAAGCCAATCATGTCTATATCAACCTAAAACAAAAGAAGGAGCGGCTGAGACCGAGCAGAGCAGCCGCCCTTACGCCTAAATTATTTGCGAGCGATGTGTCTCCCACAAAGTTCTGAAATTTGGTGTGGGAACACTTCAATGTGTTGCGAAAAACTTTTGTGTTTTGGCAAAAAGGAAAATCTGAGCCACTCATGTCGATATTGGCCAAAACAAAAGAACGCGCAGCTGAGACCGAGAAGAGCAGCTATCTTCGATGTGATCACACTCCTCTCTTGGCGCTAAGCATGAACAGTGAACACCCAACTCTCTGTTTTTGCGGTGTGATCACATTTATGGGAGCGATGAGCTGCCCCGAAAAATTTGAAATTTGGTATGGGAGAACTTTAAGGTGTTATGAACAACTTTCATGTTTTGGCCGAACGGAAATTCTGGGTAGATTATTTTCATTTTGTCATGACAAAAGATCGCGCAGCTGAGGCCGAGAGGGAGCAGCTGCTCTTGCGTAAAAACAAATTTGTGGGAGATCGGACATTAAGAACTTTCTGAAATTTTGTATGAGAGAACTTTAATGTGTTATGAACAACTTTTGTGTTTTGGCCGAGTGAAAATTTTGAGCCAAACGAATTCATATTGGCCAAGATAAAAGAGCACGCAGTTGAACCCGAGAAGGCGCAAACTGCCCTCGTGTTCCAAATTTTTGCGCGAGAGTTTGGCTGCCCAGAACTTTATGAAATTTTGTATGGATAAACTTAAACCTGTTTCCAATATCTTTCATGTTTTTTCCTAGTGGAAAATACAAGCCAATGGTGTCAATGTTGGCCAAAACAAAATGGCACGCAGCTGAGACCGAGTAGAGCAGCCACCCTTACGCCTAAATTATGTTTTGGAGATGTGTGGCCCAGAACTTTCTGAAAATTGGTGCGGGCATAGTTCAATGTATTACGAACATCTTTTGTGTTTTGGTCGAAAGGGAATTTTGAGGCTATCGTCTCCGTTGTGGCCATGACAAAAGATCGCGCAGGAGGCCGAGAGGGAGCAACTGGTCTTGCGTTCAGAATTTTTATGAGTGTGCTTTTATTTTCAAGGTCAGTCCTTTGGGTTGGTATTTTTTATTTTTTTGTGGGCTCCATATGTGGTTTATTTAGGGGAAGGTTTCTCTTATTTCTTTCTTTTTGTGAGGGATGGCCATTTGATGTTCTTGGGTGAACGAAAGAAATTCCTTAAAAAGGTGAAGACGCTCATTTAATAAAAATCCGAACACGCATGAACTTGTCATTTACGAGTTTTGTCCGAAAAGGGTTACAACCGTTGCAAGTTGGGTCAACTATCTAGACTCATCCAAGGAAAGGCTAACAGACAAAAGTCTAGGCACATCGTTACATAGGGCGAAAAGATAAAATCAAGGTAGCTGATGAGCAATTTAATTTCCCAAGTTTCGAAACGTCAAACTCCACTACGTCCGTCCCAATCTTGGTCGACAAAACCTGACTTCAGCATATCCCCTCGTTCTAACTGATCAATGTAGCTCGAAATCCCCAAAGTATTAAGTGAAAGCATCGTAGGTGTTGCCCTGAGGAGTGAATAAACGGTGCGGGGCTTTTTTCGGAAGAAGAAAAAAAATCCTGTATTTAAAAGACGAAAAGGTGAGGAAAATATAAAGATAAAATCGTAGCATATAAATAAATGGTATCAAAGAAAAAATTCACGAACATGATGCATGTGCTGGTGGGACTCCAACTATTTCTAACTGGCTGAAAAGTTTCCCGGATGTTACCCTAAAAGGGGTCCCCCATAAATGGATACGAGAGCGTTGACCGAATCATGACAAGGATTCTAGGCGCTCAATCCATTTAGGGGTTCAACATCCGAGTTAGGGTTCATGAAAGCATACTGGGACACAGGTCCGCAGGGCTTCACTAATACCTTCCTAATCCTATTAGGTATTATAGCCGGCGATAAGCATTATGCATGAGATGCATATGAATAATTTATTAAAGCCAATAGCATATAACAATCACGAAAAAATTTTATTCAAAATAAGTAAATAATAAAAAAGCAAACACCATAAAACCGGCTTCGACCCTACTAGTCCCCAGTGAAGTCGCCAAACTGTCGCACCTTTTTTTTTGTTGAAAATGAGTAAAGGTTCGGGACGGGCCACAATGCGAGACAAGCGTTGGACTTGTCTTAACATCATGCGAAATGAAGTCGCCACCCTAATTTTCTAAGGTTTAGGGAACCTAATCGTCATGGCATAAAAAATAAAAGACTAAGACACAATGGTCTAAACCAAAGAACAATGGTTTGAGGTCGTATTTATGGACTTGGGAAGGTGTTAGGCACCCAAGTCACATCCTTTAAAAAGGTTACCGGTATGCGAGGTGTTTTGAGAAAAATATTTTTAACATGTAATTTGGGCCCTCTAAGGTGACGTTACATCTTAGCATTTGGGACTTGTTATTTCCGTTTGGGTCAGAGGAACGGGGTTACCGTTTTGTCTCTATGCTAGAGCGGACGTTCCCTCCCTTTCATCGAGCCATGCATGACTTAATTATTTACTACGTGATTTCTATCATAGCAAAAACTAGCAAGATACTGATTAATGTATGCACATAGATTTTCATATGGGTTTAAAGCCATCATGCATAGCACTTAACAAGGAAACAATTAATCTCATGGCATTTAAACGCAAGTGATTTAAACATGTTGTTCATGTAAGATTGATTTTAATTGTTTTAGCAATTCTATATGTCATGTATATGAGTAGGGTGGTTCTAATGCTTTACTAGGGTGTCATGCATTCGATTCGGTTTAGCATTCAACTAAACATACAAGGAGAGGTTTTAAGGTAACCTTACCTTTCGAATGAACCCCGATCGATCCATCTCTTCAAAACCACGATTAACGACAATTGACATAAATACGTAGATATAATACAAGCATACACGATTTTTAACTACTTAGCTAATTATTACAAACCACAATTCATAATAAAAATTACTTATCTAATTATTACAAATTGGAGGTCGGAATAACTATCTAACTACTTATTACAACAAGTGAAATACTAATTATTACAACAAGTGAAATGGGTAATTAATTATTACAACAAGTTTAGCAATTAATTATTACCGCATACACACAATTAGAAATAATTGACAATTAATTATCACATCGAATGCATGGAAATAAAGCCTACAATTCTAATGGGCCGGGCTAGGCCCCTACTTGGATTTCTAGTTTTTGGACGATGTGCATGCGAACAATATTTACGGAAAATATTTAAAGAAAACAAAAAAGGATGAAACGTACTTTTGAGCGAGGATTTAAAGTTTTAACTTACAAAGCGAGAGTGTTAGCGAAGGTTTGAAAATAAATAAATAATAAAGAGCGCATGCAATATTTATTTAATTTTAACGAGTAAATAATTAAATAAATAAACATAGCATCACAAACAAACAAATTATTTAAAACAAGCAAGTATTTAATTAACTACAATATGGCAAAGACTCAACAAATCATTTCACTCACGACATACGCGCATAAATTATTCATGGCATACTACATACTAAACATTCATGTCATACTACATGTAAATTGTTCATGGCATATTAGCCTACTAAATATTCATGGCATAATACATGTAAATTGTTCATGGCATATACGAGACAAATTATTCATGGCATAATTAAATATTTCATGGCATACTATCATACAAATTGTTTATGCGATTTAAAAATACCATTTAACATACAAACATTTTAACATCATAAAAATACGAAATAAATAGCATACGAATATTTCATGCAATTTATCATGTTATAGAAGCATACGAATATTTTTATCATTTTGACGAAAAATAAAAACGAACGGGTCCCACATTGGAGATTTTGACATTAAAAAATGGGCTTGGCACAAGCCAAGCCCAAATTTTAATTTAAAACAAAATTGGGCTTGGCATCACCTTTCTTCCTCTCCTCTTTCCCGCCAACCTTCTTCTTCTTCCTTTCTTTCTCCTTCCATTAACCCAACAGTAGCAATTTAAGCATGAAAAATTAAAATATTATTTTATACTCCCAAAACCGACTCAATCCACACAACAGCATGCCAGCGGATCAATCCCACAAAAACAGCAAGAAATTTTAAACAAAACAGTGGCCAATTTTAACATGGAATAACTAGTTAATTAACATGCATAAATGGTTATTAATTACTCAAGCCTTTATATCATTAAATTGAAGCAAGGGAAATGAAATTAACATTAAAACTAAGCATGTGAGGCAAGTTCTAGCAATTTATTTCATGCTTTAGAGACAAAATGAAATTTAAAGAGAGTTTAGAGAGAGAGAGAGCTTACTTCCCAGGAGAGTTTTTTAGCCAAGAAGGTAGTGCAAGAAAGTGTGATTAAGAGGAGATTTTGGTGCCCTGTTCTTGTTGCATGAAGTTGTGTATTTATAGGGTTGAGGTTGAGTCGGTTTGGAGGTGATTTGCGGCTGAAAATGGCGCATGGTTCGGGGGTGAGCTGGAGAGTGAACAGTGACCGGAGTGGAGGCTAAGTTTGGGCTTTGTGTGGCCAAGGATTGCTGATGGGAGGTTTGTGATGATCACAGTAGAGTCGGCGAGCTAGCTAGGAAGAAATGTGAGGTAAATTTGGATATTTCATGCATTAATTGTCATTAATGCATGAATTTGGATACGAACGAGATATTTTGGTACGAGCGAATTCGTACTAAAGCGAAAATAAATCCGAGCTGAGGAACCACGACGTGTAGAAAAATAAGACAAGAAAACTAGTGTACAGTAAATAAACAAGAAGTTTGAGTTAACGTATTTATTTTCTCTTTCGGAAATGTCAAAATGTTTGAACGCAAAATAAATGTCCTTACGACAAAAATTGAACGAAACTGAACGAGGTGGCGGGAAAGAGAAAAATAGTACGTAATTATCAATTAAAGAAATTACGCGTTCGAGCTACGGTTCGAGAAAACTTACTCGGGACCGAGAAAAGTTCGCGTGAAGACAGTCGAAAATACAAAAAACTAAAAAGGCCCGAAATAACATGGAATATTTAACAAATTAGCCTAGGACCAAGAATCGACAAAAAATTGACCTAGACGAGCTATTAAATGTGGTAAACGTAAAAATACGTAAATGCGTTGACGAAAACCGAAAAATACGTTTTAGTCGAAAATACGAGAAAAATATGAAAAATTCAAAAGACGTGAAATATTAAAACAAATAGTCCATGATAAAAAATCGATTGAAATTTGACGTAAACGGGCTATTAATGCGACATGCAATAAAACGAAAAAGTTGTGACGTAAGTCAAAATTCGGGTAGCAATAGTAAGCATATAAGGTATATGGAGGATTTTTTTTCATTTTATTTATTAAGAGTAAACTAATTTCGCAGTTTAAAAAAATTCACCTGTAGGGCATAATTTCTCAATAAAAATGGTGTCCTACATGTAAATTTTTATTGCCGGTCATACCTAAAGAGTCTGCTGGTTTTGAAACTATTTTTCAAGGGTTTCATCTGGTTCATAATTTTTTCAGACATCAAACAATGTTAATGTTACTTTGTCTGATGTATCTGCAACTAAGACCTCAATTTTGTACCTTAAATTAAGTTTAAGTTGTTAGTTTAAAAATATGTTTGTTATCCTTTGTAAAATTGTAAAGTAATCAAAATGTAAGCTGCAGTCATGCATACCTGACTTTTGGGAATACAAACCTTCTATTGCATACTGTGCACATATAATGATTTTCTACTTTGTTCAATTTCTTTGTGCACTCTTCATATGCGAAGTAGCACCATCCAAATTTATTTTGGATTTGTATTATTTTTTCATGGATTGTTGCAGCTATTGGCAATTGCATATTTGGATTCCATTTCATCTCTATTATCTTCCTATTCTTGTGTATACTTCTATGCATTTAGAAATAAGAGTGGTGCACTACAGTTAATTGCATTTTTGACATGATTTGTGAAATTTGTGTTCCTATTATTTATGCTTACCTCTTCGTCCATGAGAATCATATTGAGGCTGATCAATTCGTTATCTTGTTTTGTGTTAGTTGCATCCCACATTCTTGAGACCCTTGCCCTAATTATTGTTTCTTTCTGGTTGGTGTGGTTATGTGCCATGCATAATTTATAGAAATCGTCGTGGCCGACTATATAAGCTGCAACTTATTAAGTTTTCCTCTTTTATTTGCTCTACTTAGTATACTTAGTGCTTGGAATTGATAATTGTAGTGATGATGTGACATCTATGTGAATGTCCATGCTCAGATGGTGATTGTGGTTTCCATACAAATCTATGTTCTTTTGAATATTTGACCTTGTTTTTTCTTCTAAGATCCAGATGCTAACTCTGATGCAAGCATCTAAGTACAAATTTTCTTTTAGTCTCATTAAGCCAGTGTTGAACAATAATGATAGTTATAATAAAGACTCATTAAAGTGAGAATGATTCTAGCACTTATGCATGAAACATGTGATCATTATTTGGATTTGAAAATATGCAGATGTAGTTATTTTGCAAAAAATTGGAAACAATTTACCAGGAAAGTGGGGCAAGGTGGATTGTTTGGGAGGAATGATCATTGGTTTCTTGACATGGTTAAATGTAGTAATTCTTTTGCCAATTCTCACTTGACTAGCCTGTAATGTAGTCCCATGTTAATATTCTATATATTGCTAAATTTAGGGAATAACTACGTGTCAAGCCAATAACTGCGTGTAAAATGTGTCACAAGAAGTAGATGATAGGTTTAAGAATGGGATATCTGTTTGTACATTATAAACTATCAGCTCAAGTACTTGATGACAAACTATTATGTGTTAGAGTTTGTTTGTAGTCCGAAATACTTTCATCTTTAAGATCTTTGCCTCTTTTATAAACTATGTATGTTTATGCTTTTGCTATTTGTTATTTTCATCGGATACCGAATCTTCCGTTTTGGTTTTATGGTGCAGAAAATTTGAAAGCGTCATGACGGGGGGAAGACATGATGGTGAAGATGAAGCCAAATGGACCGACATAAATGAAGAGATATTTCTAACAATATTGCACGATCGAGTGAAGAAAGATCCTAATGGTGCACCCACTTTTAAAGGTACGGATTGACACGAAATTGATGAACAAATGTTTCTGGCATCCGGTGAACGATATGGAGCTATGAAGTTGGTTGGCAAATACAATCGGCTGAGGGTGAAGTATCGATAATTTTCAGAATTGTTAGAGCATATTGGAGTCACCTACCTATCAGGTTTGAACATGGTGAATGCTCCAGAAGATGTGTGGCAAATGTTTTTCATGGTACGTTACACTTTCTTGCAGGTTTCCTTCATGTCATAAGTTTCTATAATAACATCTTATCTACGTTCTTTACATTGCAGAAAAACAGGAGCTTTAGAGCATTTAGAAAGAAAGGATGTCCAAACTATGAGCTGCTAGGCATGGTGTTTAACAAATCTACAGCTACGGGACATTTGCATCATTCTTCTGCGCAATTGCCACCAACATCTGCTGAGGAGTGGGAAAATGAGGAAGAATTTTTGAATCATGGTGTTCATGTGTCTATAGGTGATGGAACTGAAGGTGGTAATGCTACTACTGCGAGCTCCAAAGGAAAACATGCTATTGATGGTAATGTTCCAGGTTCTAGGCGCGTTAGGAGGGGTAATTCTGAGAAGTGGGACTCTAGCATGGATCAGTTCGCAACATCGCATAGTGCTAAGGCTGAGTACTGTGCACAAAAAACAAAGAAGTACAAAGGAGGAGAGTGTGAAGTTACAAGTCCATTGCGAAATACTGACTCTGTTATTGTGTGCATGGAGGAGTTGGAGAAAATAGATGATGTCTCGGACGGATCTTACAACAAGGCACTTGTGCAGTTCGAAAACCCTTATTTGAGGAAAGTGTTCATGAAGATGTCGATTCAGAGGAGGAAGTCTTGGTTGATGAGCTTAGAGTGATTGTAGGATATTTTATGACACTATAACTTATATTATGTCTTGGTTGTGAACTTGGATGTTATTTTGGATTGCTTTATGCACGGTTGGACAATCGTTGATGTGGACTTGTAAACTTTAATTGATGGCTTGTACTTATTTTGCTATGTATTTTGTAGTTTGATATTATTTATAGTTATAACTTTGTTGTTGGTTTTATTTTTGTTGTTGGAGTATATATATCATAAATTAGAATCGATGATAAGCAAAATCCAAATTTTGATTATTTATCTCAAAATTGATAATATTTAAGTCAAATTCATACATGAGTTATAATATAATCTTCGATATTATAACGATAATTCTATTAGGGACACTCGAAGGGGTAAGAAGAGAAGGTAAAAAAAAGAGAAAATGCCGGTAATAAGAAGCGTCTATCAAGTCATGAATGGCTTTACGTAAAAGTAATAATAATAATAATAGTATAGGGTTGAGGTCATGGGTCAGGGGACAAAGGCTGTAAGGAGAAAGACAAGGTTGTGGATAAGATAAAAAAAAATAGAGAAAATGTGAAAAGAGAAATAAGATAAAAGAACAACAAGGAAACGTAGAAAGGAAAGAAAGAAAATACAAAGAGAGGGAGTGGAAGAGAGCTAAGAAGAAGCTAGCAGCAGAATTGGGATTTGCAATATGAAGCAACTATGATCAAGAAATTGGTATTGTTTTCTTTCCTTATGTTCCTATTCATCTTCTTTGTAGTTCTATTTATTAATTTAGTTGATTGAAGGAAAGGAGAGAACCTTATGGAAAAATCAAAGGTTAGTACTAAAAAATGAAATTAGTTTATGAGGGATTCGCGCATGGGTAGTTAATTCGACAGATGGTTTAGGATTATTGATGTACGGATATGGGGTTTGAAATGGTTTGAAGTTTAATAGTTTTAATTCGGGAATTCATGCGAAATATGGGTATGAAACTAATTTGGTATAAATTAGGTGTTGTGGTAGATCGGTGATGTAGAAATTAAACTGAAAATTGTGGTAAAATAATTGCAGAAATTTATTATGGGGTATGATCTAATGATTAGTCTTAATGGTGCAGGAAAAATATCACAGTATTATGCCAACACTTCAAGCTCTGTTATCAATTCAAGTAGTGATAGTTCCACTGATGATGATAACGACTTGGAAGAATTGGCGCAGCTTCGTATGTTAATGGAAGGTGAAAGTAGTTATATTGGAAGAATGTCTTGTCGCACATCTATGCTTAGTGGTAGAGATTATATCCTTGAAGTTTTAGTGGGAAATCCAACTCTATGTTATGAAAACTTTCGTATGTGACCACATGTGTTTCTAAATTTATGTGATCAGCTGAGAGGGATGGAATTAATATGCGCGTCCAGAGGAGTTAGTGTAGAGGAGGGTTTGGCAATGGGATTGGCTGTATTATGTCATAGATCAACTCAAAGGACGGTGGCAGACCGATTTCAGCATTCTACTAGGACTGTGTACATTTGGGTCAAGAATGTGATACACGCTTTAGCAATTCATTTGATCAAACATGTTAACAGAGGACCCGTTCAACCAGAAATTCTTAAAAATCCTAGATGCTATCCATATTTTGAAATACACATGTCTATTATTAATTCATGTTACTAAAAAAAAGGCAATGATGTTTAAATATAACTCTGATATTCATTTGTGTTTTTCCCTTATAGAAATGCATTGGCACAATAGATGGTACTCATGTCGTAGCTTGGTCTCCTGCTTCCAAACAAAAAACATTTCGGGGTAGAAAATCACTTGTTACTCAAAATGTTATGGCGGCGTGTTCGCATGATATGATGTTTACTTTTGTTTATACTAGTTAGGAAGGCACTGCTAATGATTCACGTGTATTTCTTGATGCATTAACAAGGCTAGAAAATCAATTTCCTATGCCTCCAACAGGTGAAACATTATTTTTCTAACTCATAATAATATTGATTAATTATTTCTTACCATTTTTTACTGATTGTAATTATGTTATGCAGATTACTATTATGTTGTAGATGCTGGTTATCCAAATATTCCTGGTTTTCTAGCTCCTTATCGTGGCGAAAGGTATCATCGCAACGATTTTCATTGACTAGGAAGGATAATCAGAAAATATGAATTGTTTAACTATCGACATTCATCTTTGAGAAATGTTATTGAAAGGGCTTTTGGCATCCTCAAGGCTAGATTTCTAATTTTGAAGTCTATTCCGAATTACTCTCTTCGACGTCAAAAATTGATACTTGTAGTTTGTTGTACACTGCACAATTTCATTCGAATGGAAGATAGAGCTGATCGATTATTCACAGAATATGGTATGGAAGGTCTAGAGAACTTTGGTGAAGACGAAGTTAGTGAGATCCAAGAAGGTATTCAAGTGAATATGTCCCAGCAACAACAAATGAATGATGTTAGAGAAGACATTGCAAATCAATTATGGGCTCATCATAATAGTCGTTAGAATATGAAGAATTAACAAGCCTAATGGGGTATGTTTTTTATGTACTTTTTATAACTATTTATGCAATGAACAATAAGCCAAGTGGTGATATGTATTTTATTTTAATGTAGCAACGTGAATTAGTATATTTATATATAATGGAATATTTATAGATTGATGATATATTTTAGTTTTTTTAATTATAATAAATGTAAATTTTTCCCAAGGAAAATATTTATTATTTTATTAATCTTTACAAATAGAAGAAAATAATAACATTATTTTTTCATTATTAAAAAAATAATGTTGGAACAGAAATGTTTTTTGTTTTTAAAAAATATTTAGAAAATAGTGCGAAGTAAACACGTTTTTCAGTTTTCAGATCAGGAAAATTTGGAAAACACTATGAAGTAAATACGTTTTCCAATTTTCTAGATCAGGAATTTTTTTCAATTAGTGAAAAGTAAACACGTTTTCTACCATAAAACTTGAGGGCGTTTTTATGGGTTAAAATAACGCTAATACCAAACAAAACATGCACAAATGAAGAGAAAAATTCCAGGATGCATGACCCCGGGCTCAAAGTGGCTGTGGATGATATTAATAATAGAAGCATTAGCCATAAAAATTAATAAGCAGAACAATTAACCACCATGTATTTTTTATTGAACACTGAAAATAACCTGAATTTCATTAAGAAGAAGAGAAGAATCCCTTGTAATGAGGGTTGCCAGAAAGTTACTAGATTAAGATCAATGACGGGTGTATTGACCTCTAGAAACTCTAGCCACCAAATCAACTACCAATTCTGAAATTCCTAAGACGAGAGATCCATGCATCATCTCAAGTTCTAATAGACGCACCATCACCTACGCTCTAAAGCAAGCCTCCAAAAAACATTTCTCTACCTTCCAAAATACTACTACAAAACCAAGATGCCTCATCACCCTGTTAGCACGATGGAAAGGATCTCTAGGGAAATATGTGCTCTTATCAGACGATTCTGGGAAGCTCATTCTATCGCAAATTCGAGCCTTTAATCTCCTGCTGCAGTTGTTACAAAACACAATTTCCGATTCATCCTTGTTCACAGCCTGCCCCTAAGCAGGAACATTGTGAACTTTGTAAAACCTTAATAGGTAAATAGAACTAAAAATTGAGTATTTCTCGGTCAGACCATAGAAAATTTGTGCCAAATCCCAACAAAAATTTGAATGAAGAGTACGCGCCAACATTTGAGACATCCATATGATATTCAGGACTCATTGATCACTGTGCAGACTTCAATTAACTACTAAACGCCAATTTAGTAATGCTCATTAGCAGAACAATGAGAATTGGTAATGCACGTACACTGCCATCAAATTCAAACATACCATCGAGAGAGATTTCAGACATCTGCTCCTCACAAGTGAATATATTAGGCCAAAAATGGAAACCGAGCAAAATCATTCTCACAAGAACATTTTAGAGATCTAGCACATCTATTTTTGACACCTAACCCTGAGTATACTCCTCGTTAGAGCAATGAACACTCACATGCATCGTCTTATGCGGCCACTGCTGCTGGTGCCGGCATGTAAGACTCCAGAATCAACTGTGAATGGGAAGGCTGCAAGATCTCTACAATCAGGTATGTATACTTCCACTGCTTGTCAACTTTGTCCTTGAACATCTCCGCATTAACTTTCCCAGCACCATGAGGTCCACGAACATGGAAATTAACCTACATACGTCAATGGGGAGAGAGTAATCAACAACTGGAAATGAAGAAGACTATACTTGATCAAAACACACGCACAAAAAAAGTATCTGTGAAGAGAGATATTCAGTTAGTCAACTAATGGAGATACACGATCACTTCAATTTGGATTATTCAAGTATACTTTCTCATTTTTCCTTCCTTTCGGATGGGGGAAAAGCACATTGACACTGGGATAAACAACTTCATTTAGCCATCATGCTGTTATGGATCTTACCAGGACATGCTCAACGCCTTCTTCATCAGTATAGATTTTATTAGGAATTCGCTGGCGAGCACTACGATTTCTACTTTCCTGACCATAACCTTTGATAGGTGTTCCAATCCTCACTCTAACCTGAGATAAAGCAAATGCATTCCAGAATGAACCAAAACTTACAATTGAGAATTTGCAATATGAAGAATGCCCTCTGACATCCTCAATATCTAAACACAAAGAGTCGTTATCACATCTTTAGCAGTGAAACAGGGAAGAGTCCTAGCTTCTATTTTCTATCGAAGCAAACCATGAAGACAGTTTGTTTTTTGACGCCTTTGAACGAAACCAAAATAAATAACAACATTAGAGAACCCACAATTTGGGGAATCATGCCTCAATTTTGAAAGGACTTTTAGGTTACAATATAATTGTTTGTCCAATGGCACCAATATGATGAACTAAACTGAAGCAGTCATCATGACCTTAGTTTCCATGTGATGATAATATCATGATTTGCCTTGACTGCACAATCATATACTTCTGATCCATTTCTTGTAAGTATTTCACATGATACCAGCTTTTGTGCTTCTCATGCTCTGGTTTCCCAATGCTACTTACATTTGATTAACGGCCTAACTTAAACTTTCACAGGGAAAAAGAAAGAGATGAGAAGCCTAGCGTAAGATTCTTTCTCCAGGGTTAAAATATCATAGAATCAATACATAGAAAAAGTGAAGCAGTAATCAGAAATTGTGAACCTACAATCACAAAATACTGTTTCACGAACCTGACTGTCATCTTGGACCCTTTTTAGAGCCTTACTAAAGATCTTGTACCTGTAATAAAACATGGTTTCGAATCAGTAAAACCAAAGAAGAATACCTGAAAAGTTAAACCCCAAAATTACAGTTATACTAAATAGCTAGATTAAAAAATAAACTCTTACTCCTTTGGTTCAAATATAAGCTCCTTGAAAACACCATAGGCAGCAGCTGCTGCCACTCCGAGTCCTGCAAGGATAATAAGGGAGTAGGAAGCGCCCTCTGTAAATGTGACAGGCTTCTCAGGGATATTGTATGTAGGAGAATCAAAAGGATCCTCAACAGTAGTTACGTCTTTTCTAGTCTGTTAAGAGGGGTGAAAAATAAAAAAAATGGGAATTAGAATATGAGATCTAAACCACACTATACCAAGAGAAGAAAAAATAGTAACATTTTTTTCTAGCAAACACACAGCTGTATTCAATTCAAATTCTGACCTCAGAAGGATCTTTCCCAGCTTTCTTTGAAGCATTTGAGGCGAAGATGATGCTTGGGCCATGGTTGTGTGTGAGATGAAATGACGACCTAAGGCTAACTATGCATTCTCTAGTGTTGTGTCCTCCCCCAAGAAAAAGTATCCCTGGCAAAAGTTGATGTTGATAAATTTTTGGTAAACAATAAAAATAACTGATGTGCAATTTTCTCCATGGCAATGTGCCTAACTGTATACATATATGCCAGAGACCAAAAATTATCATCAGACAATTAAATAAATCACATTCACCAACCATTAGCTCCAAGTCCCTCCTGCAGAAGCATATAAAGGGTGCCAAATGTCAGTCCACATTAAACTCTGAGAGGACATAAAACTAAATTAGAAAAGAACCAATCATCACCTTACCTTAGTCACATGGTTAACAAGAGCATTATATTCTCTCATGAAACCTGACTTCGGCAGCTGCAAATGCAACAGCATTTCAAAATAGCTTAAAAGGAAATGCCATCTTTAGCAGGAAAGAAACAGGACTTAAAGCAGTAACCCAAGACAATAACAATAACAAAGAAACATTGAAGGAGACTTGTTTGAATCAAAATGTGGCTAAATTAAAAGAACACACCTCTAACAGTCTCTACTTCCTATCACATAATATTGTACAGAATGGCTGCATATCCAAGTCCTAAGGTGAGCTGGCGCAATTACAAATTATGCACTAGCGTGCACACGCACTTCCGTTTCAATAAGTCAACATAAAGGTACCATAGCCCAAAACAAGCTTCAAAAAGGGGGAAAAAGAGAGGAAAACTAGACAAATGAGTGAAATTTATAGCCTCAACTGAATGCAATGCAAAGAGACCCAACAAAAGCTGATTAGAAGAACAAGACACTAGCATTTACCCTTTGAATGGGTTTAGCAAGAGCAGCTGAGGATGAAGAAAACGCAGCCGATCGACTGAAATCAGATACACACTTCAAAGGTTCTGGTTTTAAGAGCCAGGAGCTGAGCAGGCCGTTGCCCAACGGTGTCGCTGATCTCCTTATATGCTGCATCTTTCATATATCGACAACCACAACAACAACCGAAGCTCAACAGCACCAACAACCGAACCCACAAGCAGAATTCAATGATTGATTGCTTAATCTAATAAAGAAATCCCAGAGAATTCCATGATTGATTGCACATCAAGAAGGAAGCGCCACAAAGACTCGCGCACGTTGAGGTAAACCCAGAAGCACGTATTTCTGGGGTTTTATTGCAGGCACGTTTGATTAGAAGTCTCACGTGCAAGCAGCCCAACACAATCAATTTCCTCTCTTTTTGAAAAAAAACATTGGGCCCATTCGTAAAGCCCACGAAGAGCCCAGTGAGCCTGCTTCACAAACAAAAGTCACACCAGTCACAACAAGAAGTCGCAGCTGCGAGAGGAAAGAGGATGACGAACCGACGGAGGAGGACCGTACGAGATATAGTGAATTTGTTGTTGTGATAGGGGAAGAAGAAGAAGAAGGGAATTAATTCTTGAAGCATTTTTTTTTTCTTTTCTTCCTCTCTGCAATCGGAGCATCTCTTTTTGCCGGCACAACTTCGACTTGCTTCCTTGCCTGTGAGTTCTCTGTCTTCTTGTTTCTCTTTATTAATACACGTATGGACAAATGGTAAGAATGTTTAAGAAACTGTCTGCCAGCTGAGACAATCATCCAAAGAAATGAAATGCGTTTTCTAAATACGCTCACTGAACTGCTTGCAGTTTTTGGGCTGTCCTGCCTTTCATTAAGTTAATCTCTTATCTCAGTGGTTTAGCTCGTGCAGACACTTACTGATTGGTTTGGACTTGTGAGTGGTTTGGACTTGTGAGTGGTTTGCTAGTGTTATAGTTGTTAGGGTATATGCAATCCTACAATATTTTGTGTATATAGTTTATCAAGTAACAAGTTTGAAATCAAGTTTGAAATCAAGTTTGAAATCATCTTTATCCTAATCTCTATTTAAATTCAATTAGATAGTTTTTAAATTCTAATGTAAATCTAATCAAGTTTGAAATTATCTTTATCCTAATCTCTATTTAAATTCAATTAGATAGTTTTTAAATTCTAATGTAAATCTAATACAGTTGTTATCTGTACACTAGTATAAATATGTACTATAGGATGCAAATCAAATATACAATCACTTCATCATTCTTCACATATCTGTTAGTCTATTTATCAAAGTCTATTCTATTTCTCAAGTTAGTTAATTACATGATTTTTGGTGAGCAGAAGTAACTATAATTGATGCTTTAAGGCGCCATGGCTGCTGGTTAGTGAATTGTATGCTTGGTTCTTGTTTATAGTTTCTATTTGCATTTTCAGATGGCCAGATGGGATGAAATTCTGTCCCTACCAATTCAGAGTCCTCCACCTGTTGAATTCTCTGCCGCTGATCTTGTTTGGTCCAAGGTTGAAGGTTGGCGTGACAATTTGGATAGACTCGCCCTTATCCCTTTTGCTAGGGTGGATGATTTTGTGAAAGGTGAGTCTGCTAATAAAGACTGCCCTACAAGATTTCATGTGGAAGCAAGAAGGCGTCGCTCCACCAAGTCATCATACAAGCAAAAGGTTGACGGTGTTCTGGAATACATACTGTAAGTTTCACTGTCTGGCTTTTTTTTTATCCCAGTCACTTAGTGATTCTCTGTCCTAGCATTAAAGGGTATGTTTGAATCTTTAGGTACTGGTGTTCCTTTGGCCCAGATGATCATCGGAAAGGTGGTGTAGTACGACCTAGTAGAAGTACTTATGTTCCAAAAAAGAAAAATGCTGGTCGATCAAATACCAAAAGAGGGTGCACCTGCCACTTTATTGTGAAACGTCTAATTGCAAATCCAGCCGTAGCCCTTATTATATATAATGAGGATAAACATGTGGATAAAAAGGGGTTACCTTGCCATGGCCCACAGGACAAGAAGGCTGAAGGAACACGTGCCATGTTTGCACCATACATCTCAGATGATCTACGATTACGAGTTTTTTCACGTCTTTAGCAGTGAAACAGGGAAGAGTCCTAGCTTCTATTTTCTATCGAAGCAAACCATGAAGACAGTTTGTTTTTTGACGCCTTTGAACGAAACCAAAATAAATTAGAGAACCCACAATTTGGGGAATCATGCCTCAATTTTGAAAGGACTTTTAAGGTTACAATATAATTGTTTGTCCAATGGCACCAATATGATGAACTAAACTGAAGCAGTCATCATGACCTTAGTTTCCATGTGATGATAAGATCATGATTTGCCTTGACTGCACAATCATATACTTCTGATCCATTTCTTGTAAGTATTTCACATGATACCAGCTTTTGTGGTTTCCCAATGCTACTTACATTAGATTAACGGCCTAACTTAAACTTTCACAGAAAGAGATGAGAAGCCTAGCGTAAGATTCTTTCTCCAGGGTTAAAATATGGGTTAATGACAGTTTGATACCTGCAGCCTAATTGATTGATTTATTTCATCCCTCTATTTTTTTAAAATAGTATTTCATCCTTCCACTCTATTTTTATGTTGGATTTCAGCCCTCACCCTAACACCGTCCAAATTTTCCGTCCATTTTGCGTGAAACGACGTCGTTTTACTACTTAGGAGTGTAAGTTCCGTCGTTTGGATCGCGTGACACGTCGTTTTGAGCGTAAATTAATTTTAAAATTTTACGTGAAACGACGTCGTTTTACAAAAATAATATAATTAATTTTAAAAATTCAGAAAAATAATTTACTTAATTTGAAAATTCCAAAAAGATATTGTAATTAATTTGAAAATTACAGAAAAATAATGTAATTAAATTAAAAATTCAGAAAAATAATGTAATTAATTTTAAAAATTAGGAAAAAAATTAAAAAATCTTTAATTCTCGTCATTTTTTATACATTATTTTTTTAATTTTTAATCTTTTTTAATTTTTTAATTTTTTAATTTTTTAATTTTTAGTTTCTTGAATGCCATGCATGCAGCCTTGGACTCGACAGCGACATCCTGCTCTTTAGTGCTAAGCAATCTTCAAATGGTTTCTATAAAACAAAATTGGATGGTTTTGTATAAAAATAATAATAATAATTAAATTTAAAAATCTTTTTTTAATTTTTTTTCCTAATCTTTAAAATTAATTACATTATTTTTATGTAATTTTCAAATTAATTACAATATCTTTTTGGATTTTTCAAATTAAGTAAATTATTTTTCTGAATTTTTAAAATTAATTATATTATTTTTGTAAAACGACGTCGTTTCACGCAAAATTTTTGTAAAACGACGTCGTTTCACGCAAAATGGACGGAAAATTTGGACGGCGTTAGGGTGAGGGCTGAAATCCAACATAAAAATAGAGTGGAAGGATGAAATACTATTTTAAAAAAATAGAGGGATGAAATAAATCAATCAATTAGACTGCAGGTACCAAAACTGTCATTAACCCGTTAAAATATCATAGAATCAATACATATAAAAAGTGAAGCAGTAATCAGAAATTGTGAACCTACAATCACAAAATACTGTTTCGCGAACCTGACTGTCATCTTGGACCCTTTTTAGAGCCTTACTAAAAGATCTTGTACCTGTAATAGTGTGTGAGATGAAATGACGACCTAAGGCTAACTATGCATTCTCTAGTGTTGTGTCCTCCCCCAAGAAAAAGTATCCCTGGCAAAAGTTGATGTTGATAAATTTTTGGTAAACAATAAAAATAACTGATGTGCAATTTAGGAATGTGCCTAACTGTATACATATATGCCAGAGACCAAAAATTATCATGAGACAATTAAATAAATCACATTCACCAACCATTAGCTCCAAGTCCCTCCTGCAGAAGCATACCACATTAAACTCTGAGAGGACATAAAACTAAATTAGAAAAGAACCAATCATCACCTTACCTTAGTCACATGGTTAACAAGAGCATTATATTCTCTCATGAAACCTGACTTCCGCAGCTGCAAACGCAACAGCATTTCAAAATAGCTTAAAAGGAAATGCCATCTTTAGCAGGAAAGAAACAGGACTTAAAGCAGTAACCCAAGACAATAGACTTGTTTGAATCAAAATGTGGCTAAATTAAAAGAACACACCTCTAACAGTCTCTACTTCCTATAACATAATATTGTACCCAAGGTGAGCTGGCGCAATTACAAATTATGCACTAGCGTGCACACGCACTTCCGTTTCAATAAGTCAACATAAAGGTACCATAGCCCAAAACAAGCTTCAAAAAGGGGGAAAAAGAGAGGAAAACTAGACAAATGAGTGAAATTTATAGCCTCAACTGAATGCAATGCAAAGAGACCCAACAAAAGCTGATTAGAAGAACAAGACACTAGCATTTACCCTTTGAATGGGTTTAGCAAGAGCAGCTGAGGATGAAGAAAACGCGTTCTGGCTTTAAGAGCCAGGGGCTGAGCAGGCCGTTGCCCAACGGTGTCGCTGATCTCCTTATATGCTGCATCTTTCATATATCGACAACCACAACAACAACCGAAGCTCAACAGCACCAACAACCGAACCCACAAGCAGAATTCAATGATTGATTGCTTAATCTAATAAAGAAATCCCAGAGAATTCCATGATTGATTGCACATCAAGAAGGAAGCGCCACAAAGACTCGCGCACGGTGAGGTAAACCCAGAAAACCCAGAAGCACGTATTTCTGGGGTTTTATTGCAGGCACGTTTGATTAGAAGTCTCACGTGCAAGAAGCCCCAACACAATCAATCGGGAAATGCTAAACAGGTTGAAGGTTTTAGGTTGAAAACAGGTTGAATGATGTAGCACTAGCCACATCATTAAAAATATTAATAAAAAAATCGAGTGACGAACAAGCAAACGCAGCATCAAACATGGCGTCGTCGTCATCGGCGAGGAGGATCATCTCCTCACTACCAGTAGTACTACCATCCCTAAAGAAACGACACCGTTCCTTCTGCCACTCTACTACTAATCATCCTCTGCTCACCAAACTACTGCAGTCACCTACCTCTCAAATCAAGGTCACGCTTGATTCAAATCAAGGTCACGCTTGATTCAAATCAAGGCCATCCTCTGCTTTCCAGAAAAAGAAAAACGAAAAACCCAGAAAAGCAGCCATGTCATTTTTATCAAATAAATTTAAAAAAACATACAGAAAAATTAGATGGAAAAAACCAGACAAATTGGCAAAAGCAGCCATACATGCAAAAATGGCAAAAGCGGCTGTCGGATTTGGTGGCTGCGGCTGTTGGATTTAGTGGCGGATGACGGATTTGGTGCTGTGGCTGTCGGATTTGGTGGTAGCGGTCGGATTTGGTGGTGGATGTTAGGTTAGGTTTAGATTGGTTTTTTAGGTTGAAGGTGTAAGATGAAGAGGAAGAAATGAAGCTGCCAAAAAGAAATTTTTGATTCAAATTTCTTGTGAAACGACGTCGGATGAGCAAAGATTTTTTATTAATATTTTTAATGATGTGACACTTCAACCTGTTTTCAACCTAAAACTTTCAACCTGTTTAGCATTTCCCCAATCAATTTCCTCTCTCTTTAAAAAAAAAAACATTGGGCCCATTCGTAAAGCCCACGAAGAGCCCAGTGAGCCTGCTTCACAAACAAAAGTCACACCAGTCACAACAAGAAGTCGCAGCTGCGAGAGGAAAGAGGATGACGAACCGACGGAGGAGGACCGTACGAGATATAGTGAATTTGTTGTTGTGATAGGGGAAGAAGAAGAAGAAGGGAATTAATTCTTGAAGCATTTTTTTTTTCTTTTCTTCCTCTCTGCAATCGGAGCATCTCTTTTTGCCGGCACAACTTCGACTTGCTTCCTTGCCTGTGAGTTCTCTGTCTTCTTGTTTCTCTTTATTAATACACGTATGGACAAATGGTAAGAATGTTTAAGAAACTGTCTGCCAGCTGAGACAATCATCCAAAGAAATGAAATGCGTTTTCTAAATACGCTCACTGAACTGCTTGCAGTTTTTGGGCTGTCCTGCCTTTCATTAAGTTAATCTCTTATCTCAGTGGTTTAGCTCGTGCAGACACTTACTGATTGGTTTGGACTTGTGAGTGGTTTGCTAGTGTTATACTAGTTGTTAGGGTATATGCAATCCTACAATATTTTGTGTATATAGTTTATCAAGTAACAAACCCATCGCAAGTTTGAAATGTAAATCTAATACAGTTGTTATCTGTACACTAGTATAAATATGTACTACAGGAGGCAAATCAAATATACAATCATTTCATCATTCTTCACATATCTGTTAGGCTATTTATCAAAGTCTATTCTATTTCTCAAGTTAGTTAATTACATGATTTTCTGGTGAGCAGAAGTAACTATAATTGATGCTTTAAGGCGCCATGGCTGCTGGTTAGTGAATTGTATGCTTGGTTCTTGTTTATAGTTTCTATTTGCATTTTCAGATGGCCAGATGGGATGAAATTCTGTCCCTACCAATTCAGAGTCCTCCACCTGTTGAATTCTCTGCCGCTGATCTTGTTTGGTCCAAGGTTGAAGGTTGGCGTGACAATTTGGATAGACTCGCCCTTATCCCTTTTGCTAGGGTGGATGATTTTGTGAAAGGTGAGTCTGCTAATAAAGACTGCCCTACAAGATTTCATGTGGAAGCAAGAAGGCGTCGCTCCACCAAGTCATCATACAAGCAAAAGGTTGACGGTGTTCTGGAATACATACTGTAAGTTTCACTGTCTGGCTTTTTTTTATCCCAGTCACTTAGTGATTCTCTGTCCTAGGCATTAAAGGGTATGTTTGAATCTTTAGGTACTGGTGTTCCTTTGGCCCAGATGATCATCGGAAAGGTGGTGTAGTACGACCTAGTAGAAGTACTTATGTTCCAAAAAAGAAAAATGCTGGTCGACCAAATACCAAAAGAGGGTGCACCTGCCACTTTATTGTGAAACGTCTAATTGCAAATCCAGCCGTAGCCCTTATTATATATAATGAGAATAAACATGTGGATAAAAAGGGGTTACCTTGCCATGGCCCACAGGACAAGAAGGCTGAAGGAACACGTGCCATGTTTGCACCATACATCTCAGATGATCTACGATTACGAGTTTTTTCTTTGCTGCATGTTGGAGTCTCTGTGGAGACCATAATGCAGAAGCATACTGAGTCGGTAGAGAAACATGGCGGTCCATGCAACCGAGATGACCTCTTGAATCAGAGGTATGTGCGCATACAGGAAAGGAGCATCCGACGTTCTACATACGAGCTGGATGCAGATTATGCAGTGAGTATTAGCATGTGGGTTGAAAGCCACCAAAGTCACGTGTTCTTCTATGAGGATTTTTCTGAGTCAGAGCCTTTCACATTGGGTATTCAAACAGAGTGGCAGCTGCAACAGATGATCCGGTTTGGAAATCGTGCTCTTCTTGCTGCCGATTCAAGGTTTGGAACAAACAAATTAAAGGTCTGTTTTGTTGTGTTATAGAAGCTAATCTAATTACACTGAATATTATAGTCAGCTTCCATATTGCTTTCAAATATTTTACAAACTAACTGTGTTATTTTCTTTGATTCTATGTAGTATCCTGTCCACAGTCTAGTTGTGTTCAATTCAGACAAGAAAGCCATCCCAGTAGCATGGATAATAACTCCAAGATTTGCTATTGCAGACTCATATAGATGGATGAGAGCACTTTATAATAGAGTTCGTACAAAAGATCCTACATGGAAGTTGGCTGGGTTTATTGTGGATGATCCTTTGACAGACACTCATACAATCAGGTTGGCAGCTGTTTTCTTCTCTTTTTAAATCTTGGTTCAGTCAATTTAGATGATTAAATATTGTTGTTTCTGGGGCAAGTGATAATAGGCTTTTTAGTTATCCTATTTAACATTATTAAGATGAATTCTATATTTCATCTTATGTTGCACTACTCTGACGTTAGTTACCTATTTTTTGATAGCCTTCTTTCCATATTTCTTCTGCGTTTGAGGGTTTTGCAAATTAGTACCCAGTTACTGACCAATTCCTTAAGGCCTCCAATGGTTTCAGCTATTATTGACAAACAATACCTAGTAATGAGCGATCTCTCTGTGCCCTTGGAGACTTTAGCTGCCACTACCCACATCCCTTATTAACTTGTTTGTTGCTGCAGTGTGCCTACTCAAGGCACCAGTCTGCATCCTTTATGCTTCTTTGATAATGAGATCTTGTACCTATCTGTATAGTGTATAGTCATTCTTCAGTGGTGTGGACTGTAGACATTGATGATTAGAAACGTAAGAAGGCTGGTTCATGGATATTGATTTTGGATACCCTCTTCCACTCTACATGGCCTCAACAGTTAAAGAAAGGAGTTTGTGGATTGTTTATTATATTGATGCATGATGTTGGTCTGTAGTTTTATTGAAATCTATATCTCTATCACTCTTGTCCTCAGGGATGTTTTCCAGTGCTCTGTTTTGATATCTCTTTGGCGACTTCGCCATTCATGGCATAAGAACTTGGTAAAGAGGTGCATGGAAACGGAATTGCGTGCTCGGATGTCCAGAAGGCTTGGTGAGGCAGTCAATGAAATCTGCAGAGGACATGGAACTGTAGATTTATTTGATGTTTTCATGGAAGATTTTGTTGATAGCTGTGATTTTGTTGATTACTTCAAGGCGATCTGGTACCCCAGAATAGGTTGGTTACCCTTCGTCCTTTTCTTGCCAATATTTGGCTGGAGAGTAGTTTTAAAACATGTCTTCGAGTTCTCTTGCCAATATTTTGGAAGAAGCTCGAAGCTCCACTGGCATGTGTACTGTGAAAGCCATGAATATAGTTTTGCAGAGTTGGTGGTTTTCTGCTTGTGAATTCTTTTGCTTGTTATTATGTTTCTCCTTCACGAATTTAAAAGTAAAATTTTCTATATTAGGGATTTGGACAAGTGCACTGAAAAGTCTTCCATTGGCCAGCCAGGAGACATGTGCAGCTATGGAGTTTTACCACTACCAACTGAACGTAAGGCTCTTGAATGAGAAGTATCCTGGTGTTTATCAGCGTGCTGATTGGTTGGTAGATAAGTTGGGTACGAAAGTGCATTCGTACTTCTGGCTTGATGAGTATTCGGAGAAGGACAACTTTGCAAGATACCAGAAAGATGAGTGGGTCAGTGGCTTAACATCTTGGCGTAAAGCATTAAAGATTCCAGACACTGATGTTACCGTGGAAAGTAAATGTGCTAAAGTTACTGACAGCCTTGGTCGAGATAGAGTTCATGTTATCTGGAATCCTGGATCAGAGTTTGCTATTTGTGATTGCAGTTGGGCACAACTGGGCAACCTGTGTGAGCATGTCTTCAAAGTTATTAGAATATGTCGCGATAGAGGTTATAGAAAGCCATCTGTTAGCCTATTTCAGTACAAGCAGGCCTTAATTGACTTGCTTCACTGCCCACCATATGATTCTTTGATTCGTGATCATGCTGTTTCTCTGGCAGTCTCTGTGCAGAAGCAATTAGATGCAATGGTTAATTTAGACAGTGACTGCAGTGTGACAGATGTCACCCAGAATCAAGCAGCTAACCACCGTAAGCGACCTATGAGCAGAACAGATTCCTTAAATCAAGATGATGAATTAGTAAGTCATATCATTCAGAAAGAAGCTGCAAACAACCGTAAGCGGCCAAGAAGTGGGACAGATTCCTTGAGTCAAGATGGTAAATTAGTTAGTGGGAGTGTTGCTACGGACAAGGTTATGTCATCCCATTATGAGAATGGTTGCCTGAATCAACGTGAGAATGGAATGATAGAATCAGGAAGTGACAAAGAAAGTATGGTTGAGTACCAATCCTTAAGTGACGAGGCTCTCTCCTTAAATGGGATTCATGATAGTAAGAGGAATAAGTCTCTTATTGATCTCAATGTTAAGGCAGTTTGCTGGACAGTAAACACAAAAGCATTATCGAACAGTGATGCACATGGAAATGATTCTTCTAAGGAGCCATCTTCTAGTGGTGTGCGTCGGGATGGTGCCATTGCTGACCTAACAGAATCAGGAGAAACGACCAAAACCATGGTAGCAAGTAAAGATTCCGAGGAGTGCCATGGGGACAAAGGTCTTGTGTCTGGTGAGGTCTAACATTTACTGTTCTGCGTGTGTACATATCTTCTGAGTCTATGTTTGTGACCTCCTGCCTATTATCTGTTAGGTAGTTCAACATGTTTTGAAACAAGTAGAGCTAGTAATGCCATGACCCTATTTTTTCTTGTAATGAATAATACACATCTTGAATTATATTTGTTTTTTTGATGTAGTAGCAAAATGTTAATGTTGAATTAATACAATGCAGACATATGTCCTTTTTTAGGAAGGAAAGAGAAAAAAGGAGCGTGTTCTAGAGTAGTTAATTACTCGAAGGATTTTCTTTTTGTATAATGCATGGCCAATAAATTTGTTTTTGTTGAGATCCTAAAATGAGTTAATTGATTTTTGTTGTTTTGTAAAAGTTGTACTCTAGGGGTGTGCTGTATGCATTGAACTCTTCTAATTTTCTCTTGAACATGACCTGTTAGAGAAATCTGAACCGTTTAATAAAATTGGACGGATGAGATTAAAAATTCAAGTAATTAATGAGTTGACCAATTGTTGAATTTTATTGACTGGTCAACTTATTAATGATTTGAATTTTTAATCTCATCCGTTTAATTTTATTGAACGGTTTAGATTCTCCTAATATAACTGGCCATATTCAAGGAAAAATTAGAGGAGCCGGATCCTGCTATATTCCTAACTTATAGAAGTATAAGTGGACATTAGAGACAGATATGCTGCATCCTTTGATATGCGCATTCTTGACTATATAGTCTATGGCGTCGCAACGAAAGAACTTGGAATCTGCAATGTATTGAAAAGACCTTGTAAAGCAATGTATCAAGTAATCTGCTGATGTGCTTCTAGGAGTTGCACGCTAACTTGCTAGTCTTAGATGGTAACCTGGTGGTTAGCATTCCGCTAGCTGTTTTATGTTCTATTTGTACTGCCATGCTTGGGTCTAATGTGCTTAGCTGCTTGTAAGATGAACTTGCTTGACATGGAAATGTGTGATAATGGTGATGGATGTTTTCGAACATGACAGCCCATAGCATTGATGAAAGAGGAAAGGACCATGAGGCAACAGTAGAGGCTCTGGTTGCGCATGATGCTTCATTGTCGTCTCACATTTCAACCCTTCATGCAGAGTTAGAGCAAGCAGCAAGAACGTATACCAGAAATAAATATAGACTAGGAGGAAACAGGTGATGATGACAAAGGTAAAATTGTTGTTTGATAAGGCTTTCCAGTTCGCATTCGAGAGGTAAATCAGCTCAAGTGGTTAGAAATGGCAGTCATTGCTACAATGATGGGAACATTTTCCTGAATTTATCAAGCAATAGAGGCTCCAGTTCCGCAGATGGAGGAGATTAACTGGATGAAGAATATACTGGAGTGGTTGAGATGATTCCTTCATTTGTCAAATCCTAAGCGGCCAAGTTGTTCGTTCCATTCTTTCTGCAGGAAGGACCTTGTCTTTTGGATGTCTTTGCTAAGAGTAATGATTTGAACTCGAAACTTAACTTTTCCATGCTTTGTACGAAATACGAATGAAATACAAACTCATTGCTCTTCACTACTTCGTTACGAATTCAGGCAGTGAATATGTTGTTCGAAAAAAAAATTACTTACTATTTTAAAAATTAGTTATATATAAGGATTGAAACTTTTATTTATTTATTTATTAATAAATTAACTATATTAATAATCGTCAAGATTGAACTTATGACCTTACATCGTAAAAACGACATGCAGTAACCTATTGAACTAAAACTTTATGTTCAGGAATAAAACTTAGTTAATTTAGTACATACTGATAAAGTAGTAAATTATTATAGTAGTTTTACACATAGTTATCAGAACCGGACCGGCCGGTCCGACCGGTTCAACCGGTATTTTTCACGTTTTTGGTTCGATTCAGCTATCGGACCGGATACGCATGTGAACCAGGTTCAACCGATCGAACCGGCCAATTTTTACATAACCGGCGAACCGGATTGAACTAGGTTGAACTTGCCGGTTTGATGAGCCAAACCAAAACGGACGACGCCGTTTTGGTTTGGTTTGATTTTTTTTTTTTTTTTGAAAATTTGATGGGCCGGCCCATTATAAGCATGGGTCAGCCCATTAGAGAGGTAACCAAAACGACGCCGTTTTGGTTGCCTTTGGGTTTTTTTTTTGGGGGGGGAAATATGATGGGCCAGCACATTAGAGGCCCATCATAGTATAAAAATCAGTCGATTCAATCCGATTCAATTATCTAAGACTGAACGGTTCAATGCGTGAATGGTTCAAAACGGACCAGCATCTACAACCCAGTCGAATCCGGTTCAACCCGATTGAACCACCAAATTTTTATTTTCGGTTCGCTGTCCGGTCCGGTTATGATAACTATGATTTTACAACTAATAAAATAAACAGGAGAGGATATTTCCGCTAATGGGCTAAGGCCCATCTACATTTCGAATTTGGAGGCAGAGCTGCTTTTTGAGTTGATACGAATGAGGATTGAGGATACAAAAGTAATTTCGAGCACCATTTTGAACTGAGAAGTTTTTGGAGAATGTGGGCATAATAAGAGTGGGTAGGATAGTGGGAGAAACCGCCTTCACCTTAACCGTCACCAAAAGCGCACCCGCGCATAATTTTTTTTAAAAAAAAAAAAAATATCACAGTAAAATTTTTTCTGCAGAAAAATAGATAAAACAACGCATTAGGAAGGAAAAATAGATAAAACAACGCATTAGGAAGGAAAAATAGATAAAACAACGCATTAGGAAGGGAAATAGGTGATTTGTCTGATTCTTTTGAAGTGCTGTAGAAGAACAGGAAAAAGGAAAGGTATGGAAAAGAAGAATGGGGAGATAAGGAAAGGGCCATGGAAAGCCGAGGAAGATGAAGTACTGATTAACCATGTCAAGAAATACGGACCCCGCGATTGGAGCTCCATTCGATCCAAAGGCCTCCTCCGCCGCACCGGCAAGTCCTGCCGCCTCCGTTGGGTCAACAAGCTTCGACCCAACTTGAAAAAGTATGTTGTTCTATCACCCATTATTATCATTGCATGATATTGTTCACATGATTGATTTCTGTGTGATTGTGGGTGGTAGTGGATGCAAGTTTACAGCGGAGGAAGAGAGGGTGGTGATAGAGTTGCAGGCACAATTCGGGAACAAATGGGCCAGAATTGCTACTTACTTGCCTGGCAGAACTGACAATGATGTCAAGAATTTCTGGAGTAGTCGACAGAAGCGGCTCGCCAGGATTCTCCAGAATTCAGCAACAACTTCCCCTTCCTCTTCCAACTCTAAGCCACTAAAGAGTACCAATAAGGAAGTCCCCATCTTTCATGACGTCCTCACTATAGAGGTAACAACCCGTTCTGTTCATCAACTTTCAAGGTTATGAGTAAAATTTCGTTGACAATTTTGGATTTATTATTATTGTTACGAGATGTCTCAGATATCGAAAATTTCAACCTACCGATACGAAATCGGTTGTTTTCATTGTCGGGCTTTTCTGATGCCAAATTTGCTTCTTTCAAAACTTGTGGACCTGTGGATGATTTAACTATGTTTTTCCTCTCTTTCATTCCCCCCTAACATAACATAATCTACATCTGCTGCTTTTGTTTCTGTGAAAGGTTCCAATGCTGAGTTCTTCAATGGAGGAAGTGTCATCCTCAAAGGCTCAATCTTGCTCATCATCATCCTACATGGAGGATCTCTGCCCTGATGGTCAGATCAAGATGATGCCATTACCTGATCTTGTTGTTAAGCCAGGGTTCCCCATCTGTGACGCCAACTATTTTCATCATCAATTCGATCCTCATCACTCACGAATTGGTGCGTTCCCCCAACTCCCGCAACCCCAACCAGAACTTCACCAACTTGCATTCTCATCACCAGATACCCAACTCCTCCATAGACCTGAAGACCCTTTCTTTCTCAACGTGTTTGGAGCAGTAGATGTTCCTGAACTCGGAGGTGGATCACAGGTTTCTCTAAGCTCACTGCCTTTGTTCGATCCAACGGCAAGCTTCATGCCTGGCGCGAGGGATGTAAAGAATCCTGTGCATACCTTATTCGATGACTTCCCTGACTTTGAGTATTTCGATCATATTTAACTACATCAGATGTAGCTGCCTAGGCTGTAGGAGGAGAAAGAAGGTTTCCTCCCTTCAAAAAATCTAAAGTGTTCTGAAAATGTACTCGTGTTCTCATATTCTTTGTACTCTGACCTCTGTAAACCGTAACTGTATGCTAATTGTGCTATTGACTGCTAGTTAAACTTGTTGTAGTTAATGATGGGATTACGACTTATTTACTTTAAAGTTAAATTTACTGTATCTTCTCTTTTGTTACAATCTTCTGTAGAAGGAAAGTTTGGGCAACAGCAGTCCTGTTGTCCGCTGTCCATGTCACTGTCTGTCATCGACATCTCCTACCTGATAGGATCACTTCTTTCTGATAATAATTGCTGCATGCACCTGAACAAAGCTTACAACGAAGCATATAAAAACCAAATAAAAACATTCTATTCCATCCCATGAACCCAAGAATCTGTGACGATTTTGTTGCCAAATAAATCATTTTCATTCATGATATACAGACAGTTTGGATTCCGGCATCGTCACTCTCAGGTCAACAGTCAACCGGTAAGTAACCAGGCAGAGCCCATAGAAGTGTTCTGTTCACCGCTCCTCTGTCTTTGTTAATAAATTGCAAAATACATATCCATCACAGAAAACAAGTAATGTAACAATCAACTATCCTTCAAATGATTCCTACAGGGAGCTTTTGTTGCAAACATGGCAAGGCCACCAAAAGTCCCCAAGGAATTGGTGAAGCCACATGTTCAAAAGTGTCTATATGTTAAAAGTTCATGCAATATCATCTGCGATGCTGTTATCATGGGGATAGAAGGGAATAATGGACGTTGTTAGAACCGTTAAGAGTAAAGGTCCCAGCTTTGAAGGACTGATCCTCGAAGAGTATAGGTCTTCTTAGTTCTGAAAATGCACAGTACTCAACCTCATAAACTGTTGCACCTTCCAGGAAAGCAGAAACAGAAACACCAACTCCTTCCCCTGATTTGCAAAAAACAATTATACAAGTGTAAGGGCACTAACATAATGAACTGGATGCATATGTCCAAGAGAGAGAGAGTTGAGAGGTGAGGGATTAAAATTTTCACCTCTTTTACATGGAGACAATAATAATGCATAAGAGTCCTTACAAAATGCAACAGCCAAAGTAAAGTATCATTAATAGCAATCCAATTAATTGGTATGACGCATTGTTTTATGGTAGTTGTAAGTCTTGTGACGAAGGGGTGAAGGGAAGCCGAAGGAGGGGTATCTTTTACAAGGCTGTAAAATGGAGCTGGACTTTGTATAGATTCAACAAGGTTAAAACCAAACATAAGAAATGCAAGAGCCAGATCAGGATAAAAATCCTAAAACTTGAGTGTAAGATCAACCTGCAATTGAATACTGATTAAGAAATAGATGGTGAAATCTAATACAACATTAGAAGTGATCATCCATTTTTCCCAACGCCAACGTAGCGCACACATACTTGTACAATTAAAAGCAAAGTTGTTTGATTTCATTGGTAGGTCTCAGACTAGAGTAATTGGATTGGATTCAACTTGCAACTTTCTCAAAATCCAATTCACTGGCAAACCAAATTTACATCTACTTAAAACAAGACTTGCAATAAAGCAGCGAATGAACTCAAACATGATACCCTCCCTCCTCGGTCCTCACCATCTAGTGTTGCAATCTTATACTACTCATATAAAGTAAAAGAACCTAACACCAGTTGAAGCTTACCATGGGTGACAAGCAGCAAGTTTTCAGAAGGGTATTTATCTGCAAGTGCCTTAATAATTTGCTCGTATCTGGCTCTGGCTCCCATCACCGTTTCTTCCCATTTTGGCAGCTAGGAAAAAAAAAACACCAATATCAGATATGATTAAATCAACAACCTATCCAAATTTCTCAAATAATTTGAACAACAACGCATACCTCTTTGTAAACTGGTTCTGTGGTATGATCTATTGTTCCAGCAGGCAGCAGAGGTTCAAGCTCAGATATATTGAAACCAAATTTTCCATCCTTTGGAGCACGATCTCGTCTAATCGCTTCCGTATTCAACATCTCACACAATCCAAACTCGATAGAGACCTGACAAATCGTGTTAAGTGTTGGACTCAGATCAAGAACATCACCATTTCTCATAACTAAAATCCAGCAGAAAGGAAAGAAAAGAAAGAAGAGAAATGAGAGAGATTTGAGATTAAACCTTGACTTTGGAAGGGTCGATGAAGATTTCCTGGCTGGTTTTGTCATCAACGGCGCAGAGAGCGGAGATAACCTGAGAAGCGGTCTGGATGCAGCGGAGGAAAGGGGAAACGAAGACCCGGTGGATCGGGAACCCGACCTTTTCATGGAGGATCCGACCCGTTTCGAACGCCCTGGCCAGACCTTGGTCTACCAATGGTGGGTCCCAGGGCCTCTTGGCAGTTGTTACCCACCGTGGGTCGAAATTGTCCATGCGATCACCGTGTCTCATTACGACGACATTCTGGTGGGCTCCTCCTTGCCCATTGCCCTGCACCGAGGAAGAAGAAGAGCTCATTTTTGGCTGGTTGAAGAGCTTCCCGTTTGCAATTGCGACGTAGAATTTATCAAAGCTACGCAGATGATTGATTTGTCTCAACAGAGGAAAGACGAATATGATAGCGTCATAAATAGTTAAATACAACAACCAGAAAGTCCGCCTCATTTTTTATATTTTTAGTTTATCACTATTTTTATACCTGCAAAATTCAAAGCTGACTTACTATATATATATATATATATATATATTCCTACTAGCAATTAGCTCCGCAAGAGAATTTTTTACTAAATTAATTAGTAAGAAATTTAATTTAATTTTTTTACAAATATGAGAATTTTAATTAAAAGTTTTTAATGAATAAAAGAAATAAATTAATCATTAAAGGGTTAAATTGGAATTATTTTACGAACATAAAAATTAAATTAAGGGTAATGCTATTCAGGAGGAATAGCCAAGAGGAATCGCCACGTCATTCTGTCACATCATTGCATAATTACAAGTTTGCCACCGTTTGCAAATTTACGAAACAGTCACCGCGTCTCCTTCTTCATACCCTCTCTTCCTCTTCCCGATCTAGGGTTTTTCTTCCTCTTCTCCTCTTCCCGATTTGCTGCTCCTCCTCCATAACCACCGCGTCTCCTTCTCCATACCTCCCTCCTCCATTCGCGACTGCTGCTTCCTCCCTCCTCCATACCCATGCTCTTCCTCTTCCCTTCTTGTAGAGGTAAACATAGCAACATTTAGCTATGCAATCTAATCCTTTGTCATGCCTTCTTATGTTTCATTAGCAACAATTAGCCAAATTAAATTATTTATTAATTCCTTTTTAATTAATCCCACATAAATATGACACTAGAAGTGGTGTAAGGCAAAGCAAATCACAAGAATAATTAAAGATAAGAAAGTTAATTAAAATAATAATAACAATAATACAAGTTGAGCACTTTAAAAATACTTTAGGAAAGTGGTTGAAGGTTAGAAAAGAATATGCATAAGTGAAAAACTCTATGAACAGGATGACAAGATACCCTTACGAATATTCCACAACTGAAACACCAACAATATTTTTTAATCCCATAAAAAACACATCAATTCTTACAAATTTTTTTAATCACATAAAAAGCACATCAATTCTTAAGCATTTTCACTGCATATCAATTCTATTTTTTTTATTAATTAATTATTTATATTTTTCTACTAAAAAATTATCTAATTACCCTTAAAATTTCACTCAAACTATAGCACTGGGATAAAATCAAAATTGCCAAGTAAAAAAAAATTAGTTTCTTAATTGCTATGTTTTGGTAAGATTTATTGCATTCTATGGATAGGAGTTATGGGTTTGACTAATGCTAGATCCTGGGTGGAATTTGTGGTAGTACATGGGTTTTTTGCATGTTGTTTGAGTAAGAGGGAGCTTGTATTTTGCAATCTGGGTGTGTAAATTTTTTAACTTATTACCTTTTCAGGCATTCTTCCCACTGATATTCGACATACTACAATAAGTCTTTTGCGGCGGAGGTAATGGAGTTCTTTCCACAAAGTGATGAGCATCAACGGGAGTCTTTACCTCAAAGTGATGAGACTCAAATGTCAGAACCTGGTGAGGGTTTGATTCCGATGTCAGGTATGGTCTTCAAATCAGAAGAAGAAGTTTACAATTTTTATCTTGAGTATTCTCGTGCAATGGGATTCGGTATTACGAGAAAAGGTATCAAGAAATATGATAATGGGAAGCTGAGGTATTATTCTGCTGAGTGTAGTAGAGGAGGTAAATGGAAATCTGAGGCAAAAAATGCTTTTAATCCAAGGCCATCAAGAAAAATTAATTGTAAGGCTAAAATCAACGCTATTATTAATGATGAAGGAGAGTTCACAGTTTCTCGTGTTATTCTTGACCATAATCATTTGTTGAGTCCCAAAAAAACACGTTTCTTTAAGTGTAACAAAGAGATGGATGTGTATGCGAAGAGGAGGCTTGAAACAAATGATCAAGCAGGCATACGTGTGAGTAATAATTTTCATTCTTTGGCTGTGGAAGTAGGGGGTATGAGAATTTGACATTTACTGAGAAAGATTGTAGAAATCATCTACTGAAAGTAAGACAAATTAGGCTTGGAGTTGGAGATGCAGCATCACTTAGCATGTATTTTGCATGCATGCAAAAAAGGAATCCTAATTTCTTTTATATGCTTGATATAGATGATGATAGTCGATTAAGAAATGTATTTTGGGCAGATGCACGATCTATAGCAGCCTATGAAACTTTTGGTGATGCCATATCGTTTGATACAATGTACTTAACTAATAGATATGACATGCCTTTTGCACCATTTGTTGATGTTAATCACCATAGGCAGACTGTACTATTGGGATGTGGTTTACTCTCAAATGAAGAAGCGGATACATACATCTGGTTGTTTAAAGCTTGGTTGATGTGCATGTCAAATTCTCCAAATGCAATTATTACTGACCAATGCAGGTCCATTCAAAAAGCTGTCAAATCTGTCTTCCCTAATTCTCACTATCGTCTTTGCCTGTGGCACATTATGAAGAAGTTGCCCGAGAAGCTTGGATCACGTCATGATTACAAGCCAATTAAAAAAGTGCTAAAAAATGTTATCTACGTGTCCATTGAGGTGGAAAAATTTGAGGAGATTTGGGGTAACATGATTAATGATTTTGATCTCCAGGAAAATACATGGTTAAGTGGTTTATATGAAGATCGTCATCGCTGGGTTCCAGTGTTTGTAAGAGGATTTTTTTGGGCCGGAATGTCTACATCCCAAAGAAGTGAAAGTATAAATGCATTCTTTGATGGGCATTGTTGCGCCCCGAAAATAAATAAAATTCGCGAGTATACGACGAATCTGAGACCTTACGATGCTCGACGTAAAAAGGACGCCTCGCAACATGCAATGAAGTCGCCACCCTAATTTTTATTTCTAAGCTTAGGGAACCTAATCGTCATGGCATAAAAAATAAAATAAATAAAAACTAAAGGCACAAAAAAGGGTTTAAACTCAAGACAAAGGTTCTAAACTCAAGACAAAGGTTCAGGGTCATATTATGGACTCGGGAAGGTGTTAGGCACTCGAATCACATCCGAAAATGGTTACCGGTTGATAAGAGAGGTGTTTAAAAGGTGTTTGATAAAAATGCGTTTTAAAAGGGGGTCCTCAGAGGAATCGTCACTTTAGTCTTTTCCATGATCGGGACCGTTCAGGAATAATTAATCGTTGGATGGGGTTACCGTTTTAAATTTTTTTTCGGACGGGGTTACCATTTTCAAAACCGATCGATTATTCCTGACCGTAGCGTGATGGGACTGAATTTTCCGTATGACCGAATGAGCGCCCTCTATTTCATCATCGGACTTATGCATGATTAAATTAATTACTACGTGATTCTATCATGGATTGCTAACAGAGTACAAATTTAAATGAGAGATATTTTAAAATGATAAACCGATGTGGGATCGAAGCCACCAAATACATGCAGTCAATATAAGCAGAATTTAAAATCAAATGAGCATGGCATTTAAAGCGATTTATTTAAACAAGTTGTTCATGTGAGTTGATTTTAATTCTAGCAATTCTATATATCATGCATATTATTAATATTTACGGAAAGCCTTGAATAAATAAAAGGGAAAGAAAGGCGTACTTTCGAGCGAAGCTTAAATTTTAAACCTACAAAATGAGAGTGTTAGTGATAGCTCGAAAAATAAATAAGCAGTTTATGAATGCGAGAATTTAAATAAATAGTTGATATAAATCGAAGAATTAAATAATGATTTTGACGAGCACGAAAATAAAAACGGCGATTTGACGCATACGAAAATTAAAATGGTGATTTGATGAGTACAGGAAAATTTAAATGATGATTTGATGCATGCGAGAATTTAAATGATGATTTGACGAGTGCGGAAAATTTAAATGATGATTTGACGAGTACGGGAAATTTAAATGATGATTTGATGCATACGAAAATATAAATGATGACAGTTGATAAGTGCGAGAAATTTAAATGATGATTTGATGCATACGAAAATTTAAATGATGACAGTTGATAAGTGCGAGAAATTTAAATGATGACTTGATGCATATGAAAATTTAAATGATGATTTGATGCATACGAGAAATTTAAATGATGACAGTTGATAAGTGCGAGAAATTTAAATGATAACATGACGCATACGAAAATTTAAATGATGATTTGCAGAAAAATTAAAGATTTGATAATTTTTGATGCCTACAAAATCGATGTTAGTAATCGTTCGAAGATAATTAAAACAATAAATAAAAGTAAAGCAAATAGATATGCATTTAAATTTAAACAAGTAAATAAATAATTAATTAAACATGACATATGACATAAATTAAATATTGCATACGAGCTATTAATTAAATATGGCATACGAGCTATTAATTAAATAAACACAAAAATAAAAGGGACTCGAACAATTGACGAAACTTTAATGGGCTGGGCCCATGTGCATGCTGAATTTTAAATTAAATAGAAAAGGGAAGCAGATGGGCTTGGCTTAAGCCAAGGCCCATCTGCGTTTAAAAAGAAACAAAGAAAGGGACGGGCTTGGCCCGTCACCTTCCTTCTTCCCTCAAGAACAACATGCCACTGTTCTTCTTCTTCCTTGTGTCGCCGGCGCCATGGCCGACGACCAAGGAAGCTCCGACTCTATAGATCAAGTCCAAACCAACCCGAATAAAACTAGTGACACAGCAGCCGTTCTATTCAAGAAAAACAGCAAGGATTTCAAGCCCAAAATAGTGGTAATTAAAAAAAATGAAAAACACGTAATTAAACTAACAAATGCTCCAATAATTAACCAATGCAGCGTGCGCTCAAATTGAATCAAGAAAAATGATTATAACTTGAAAACGAAGTGTTTAAAACAGATTTGAGCAATTTATTAATTGATTAGGATGGAAAATAAAAATTGACCAAAAACTCTAGAGAGAGAAAGCTGAAGAAATACTCACAATGCTTGCTTCCTTTGCTTGGACTGATGTTCATGATGAAAGGGTGCCTCAACCCCGTGTGTTTGAAGGGTGGAAGGGTAGGGTTTTTATAGGAGGAGGTTGGACGAATGTGTGGTGACGTGGCTCGATGATTTGCATGGCTGGAAATGGATGGAAGCAATGGGAAGGGGTGACTGGGCATGGTGACGTTGCTTCCTTCTCGAAGCAGTGATGTAGCTGATTCTCGAAGCCATGACGAGGCTTCGAATTTTGGGAGAGGAAAATGCTTGCGTTTGAGAAGAAAAGAGATGGATGGTTGGTTTAAATCCGTGAACGTTGGATGGTTGACTAAGGGATTAGTCAACCAATCCAACGGTTGATTAAAAAGAAAGAAAAAAATGCTTTAGAAAATTAATATGGGCTTGAACTATCATGGTGATAAAACTGGCGAGAAACTCGAACGAAAGCAACTACGTTATAGAGAAAAATATGACGAGTTTAATAGTCTACAGCGAATGGAGAAAAATCTTTGTTTAACGTGTTTATTTTCTCGTTCGGAAACAGGAATATGGTCGAACGAAAAATAAATGACGTTACGACAAAAATTGCACGAGACGAAGTTGATAACCATTGACACCACTCTAGGGGCATCTCCACCATCGCACCCGATGACAAGGCCAGAACACTGTATATACCAAGGGGGACATGGCACTGTTCCTACCGCCCCTAGCCTGGCGGCCGGCCCTGGGATGGTCGACATCAACGGGGGGGCTCTCACGCGACATATGTACGGCGTCATCCCATCCCAGGTCACGCATGACGTCACCTCCCATGACATCACTCTCTAGTACCCAACGACATCTACCTGAGATAACGCCTATCCCCTGTCGGTCCTCTTCCTTCGCCTATAAATACCCCCACCATTCAAGACAAGAGGGTAAGCTTAAGACAACGTGCTGAATCCCTGCTACTTTCACCACTTGTACTAACTTAAGCATCGGAGTGTTTACGCTGGAGACCCCCTCCGGCGCTTTGCAGGTGGCCAGGACAACCGGAACAGTGTTCCCGACCAGCCCACTTTGGCCGATCCCATTCGACGAATATCGGACTCTTATCAAATGGTGCTTTCATTGAGAGTCTTGGTTAATTAAGTGAGCTTCCTTGATAACCAAGCTCTGTTCTTTCTGAGAGTCGAAGGATCATGGCCTTAGATTCAGAATCTACCCCCCTCATTCTCGCAGCACCTACGTTCGCAGGGAACTTTTTCCTACGTCTTCGTCGAGTACCTTCACCACATCGCATGGAACTTTCTCTGCGCAGACAGACCTCCTTTTTGGACTGACAGGAAACACGTTGCTTTCCCAAACGGGCACCCCATTTTCTCAGGTGGTCGGACCTAGTCATTCCGCTCCCCCTCCTGCAGGTTCCGGAATGGATGGTGCTAACAATCCTTTGGCAAGTTCAATCTCAGCCCTTCGTGCCCAGCTAGATTACTTGACTGAGATAGCAGCAGGGTTTACTTCCAGTGTCCCTGGATCGGGTGTGCCTTCTCAATTTATTTTCACTCCGTCTATCGTTACTGAACGACCGGTATCGCCTCGGCGGCAGGTGAGCGTTCCTCTAACTTCACCTGCGATGAGTACGCCATTCAGCTTTGTACAACTCGCCGATGGACAGGTAGAGCCTTACATACCGCGAGCGCTGCGAGTTCCCATCTCCCAAGTAGAACGACAGCAGAGTGACTATAGGGAGCGTTGGGACGGTAGGAGAGAGGGGGCCGACAGAGAGGTCTCTCTGGAGCGAAGTGAAAGATCGAGCAGTAGAAGACATCGAACCCGTTCACCCAGGAGTCGCAGCCGATCCCCTAGGCAACAACATACCCCCGAGCCTCGAGGGCACAAACGTCACTTTGAAATTTCTCCACCTCGTCATGACCGTGAAATCCTAGACGACACCTCAGATCATCCGTTTAGCCACCGTATAAGATGCCATAGGGTCAGCCGACACGTCAAGCTCCCCACAGAGTCGTACGACGGCACTAAAGATCCCATCTCCCACCTTAATAAGGTTAAAGATTTCGTGCAATTCCAGACGCACAACGACGCGGCATTGTGTCAAATATTCGTTATGACGTTGTCAGGGGTAGCCCGCCTCTGGTTTGAAGGACTCCCCGCCCGGTCGATCGATAATTTCTTACAACTAGAGGCTAAGTTTAAGAGTCGCTTCAGCATAGCTATCCCCATCCGGAAGTCTGCCACAACCTTGTTTGATATACGCAGGAAGCTAGAAGAATCCTTAAAAGGCTATCTCAGTCGTTTCGACATGGAGATGTCGTTAACACCAGGTATTACTATTGATTTTGCCACAGAAGCCTTGAAGCGAAACTGTGACTACGGAAAGTTGAGGGACACGTTAATGGTGGACCCCCTGGCAACCTTAGATGCGTTAAGGCTGAAGGCTCACAACTACGCAAGGATGGAAGAGGAGGAATACAGAGATAGAATGCAAAACATGCCTTAGAGCGCGCCCCCCATCCCTGCCACTCAGGCCAGTGCGACCCACAACACTCACCCGGGTGAAGAATACGCCCAGCGGAAAGATTACATCCCCAAGGTGTTAAATCGACAGAAAGGTAACTTTTCTAGAGGAAGAACCGGTGGCTCGAACGCTCAGCGACAAGCAGACCCGCCTAAGGGTCGAATCTACGACCCTGACCTTCCTTCCCTTATACTTCCGCGGGCGGAGATCTTAGCAATTATTCAGCAGTGGAACCTGTCAATCCGCTATCCAGCCCCTGTGAAACCGGGAGTGATCATAAGAGGAAGAGAAAACGCTTTCTGCAAATTCCATAAGGCCAGAGGGCACTCCACAGACGTATGTAGAGAATTGAAACTAGCGATAGAGCATTTGTTAGAAGAGGGTTACCTCGGAGAATTCGCCACTAGAGCAAGAGAAGAGGCTAGAGGCAGGGCGTCAGGCGACCAACAACTGCCTCCTCCCCCTGGAAGCAGCGGGACCTCTGGTGGAAGGGGGAAAGAAGTGTTAACAATTCATGACGAAGACATCCCCATCATCAACATCATTGCCGGTGGCACATCATACCTCGACGAGCCCACCCAAGCGACACTCGCCGCGGGGGAGAAGCGAAAATGAGAAAGCTAGCCCGCAAAAAAGGAAGTGATAGATATGCTGGACAAGATGGTGCTATCTTTCTCAGAAGAAGACGAGAAGGGTGTCGTATTCCCTCACAACGACGCGTTGGTAGTCACGCCCGTCATCGGAAACCATGGGGTTCAAAGAACCCTCATTGATAACGGCAACGCGGTAAATCTATTTTCACTGGAAGCATATAACCTCATGAAGCACTCCGCTGATGAATTGACACCCTGCAAGAAACCAATCATTGGAGTGGACGGTGTTCCTATACTTGTAACCGGAGTCACAGTGCTGCCTGTGTACTTTAGAGAAGACACGTCCAAGCGATCAGAAGAGTTGTTGTTCTTGGTCGTAGACCTCATTCTACCGTATAACGCCATTCTAGGGCGGCCATTTCTCAATCGCTTCGGGGCAGCGATATCTCAAAAACACCTCAAGATAAAATATCCCTCTTGGGAAGGAGTGGTGTCAATCAAGGGCGACCAAAAGCTAGCCACCGAGTGCTATTTGCTCATGACTCAGAAAAGTTGTGACCAGTACGTGTGTGTGGCAGCAGATCCCTATGAGCAAAGGGATGAAATGCGCACCCAACCGGTAGATACGATGGTGCCCGTCCCCATCAATGGCAATAGTGAGGCAAGTTTCTTGGTCAGTGAAAAGTTAACCCCGGAGGAGAGTGCCCAACTAGCCCGACTGTTGAACAAGTGCAAAGGGGAGTTCGCTTGGAAACCAGCGGACATGCCTGGCATATCCAGGGAGGTAGCAGAACATCGACTTAACGTCAATCCGCGTTCCACGCCAGTTCAACAGAAGCGGCGAGCGTTCTTCGCGGAGAAGGCAATGGCTATTGACAAGGAGGTAACAAAACTCCTGGATGCGGGATTCATTCGAGAGGTTCAATACCCCACCTGGCAAGCCAATCCCGTCCTAGTTCCGAAGCCCAACGGAGACTGGCGCATGTGCATCGATTTCACTGACTTAAACGACGCCTACCCCAAGGACTGTTATCCGCTCCCCAGAATTGATCAGTTAGTCGATCAAACTGCTAGATACGTATACTTGAGTTCTTTGGACGCCAACTCCGGATACCATCAGATCCCCATGGCCAAAGAAGACGAAGAGAAAATGACATTCATAACCCCTAAGGCTACCTATTGTTACACAACGATGCCGTTCGGATTGAAGAATACTAGGGCAACTTTTCAGCGCATGGCGAACAAAGTGTTCGAGAGGCAAATCGGAAAAAAATGTAGAAGCCTACGTAGATGACTTATTGGTCAAAAGCCGAAGCTTTAGTGACCATCTGGTAGACTTACAAGAGGTGTTTGACGCATTAAGGAAATACAAAATGAAACTGAACCCTCGCAAATGCGTATTTGCATTTCAGACGATAAAATTTTTGGGGTACGTGGTAAGCCAGAAAGGCATCCAGCCGAACCCGTCAAAGATTAAGGCCATCCATGACATAGCATCGCCACGAACCATCCAAGAGGTCCAAAGGTTGACAGGACGCATCATCGCTTTAGGGCAATTTATCTCTAAACAGGGAGAGAGATGCCTGCCGTTCTTCAAGGTCATACGCAGAAAGGCTCCTTTTGGATGGATGCAAGAATGCGAAGAAGCGTTCATAGGTTTGAAAACCTATTTGTCATCCGACTTGGTGCTAACATGACCAGAACCGGGCGACACCCTATTCCTATATCTCGACATTGCAGATGAAGTAGTCAGTGTTGTCCTAGTACGGGAGGACAATCATGCCCACCGCCTCATCTTCTTTGTCAGTCATGTGTTAAAGGATGCTGAAGTGCGATACACCCACATCGAGAAGGTGGCATTCGCCCTGATACAGTCCACACGAAAGATGGGTAGGTACTTCCAGGCCCACCCAGTTATTATGCTTACAGATCAGCCCTTGAAGAGAATTTTCAGGAAACCAGAGTCCTCTAGGAGGTTGCTGATTTGGGCAATCGAGCTTGAGCAGTACGAATTACAATACAAGGCTCGACCATCTGTAAAAGCCCAGGTCCTAGCAGATTTCATCGCTGAGTGCACCTTTGCCAGGGATCCTGTGGCGGAGCCGCTTGAAGAGGAAGAGAATAGCGTAAAGCTCCCACCCTCGGAGGCCTACACAGACTCGTGGGTTATTTACGTGGATGACGCTAAAAATCAAGAACTGGCAGGAGCCGGTATTTATATGATTGGGCCACACGATATACAGGTGCGACATGCCATCAGAATCCTACAACCACTATCTAATAATGCAACAGAGTATGAAGCGTTATTAGCTGGGCTCAAGATAGGAAAAAATCTCTCCACCAAAGCTAAGCGCTACGCGGTGGCAGGAGCCCCACGATTGAAAATACGAGGTGACTCCAAACTAGTGATAGACCAAGTCTTGGGACACTCCCAAGCTAGAGAGCCCATCATGCATCATGGTGCAGTACCTCTCGAAAGTAAAACGAGAATTGATGGAAATAGAACAAAGCGGCGTGCATGTCACTTTTGAACACATTCCCCGAGAGGACAATACCGAGGCAGACAACCTTGCCAAAATGGCAGCCAATCAGGAGGCGACCATACCAGAGGACGTGTATTACAAGGAAAGGTCAGTGTCGTCCTTCATGGAGGAGCAATTGTCGCTGTGTGTAGAAGAAATTGAAAAGGACTAGAGAATCCCTGTAGTCAAATTCCTAAAGCACGATGAGTTGCCGAGCGATAACGCAGAAAGGAAAAAAGTGTTGAAACAAGCCACAAGATGCACCTACTATGATGGGGAACTAATCCGGAGATGTTTCTCCCACCCAGTGGCAAAATGCATAACTGAATAGGAAGGCCTCCACACCCTGCGAGAGATTCATGAAGGGATCTGTGGTATGCACGTATCGGGCGACACCATGGCCGCACAAGTATTTCGGTCAGGATTTTACTGGCCCACCATCCGCAGGGATTGTAACAGCTTCGTGCAAACATGTCACAAATGCCAAGAGTTTGCTAAAATCCTCCGGCGACCTGCCACAAAAATCTCTCAAATCGTGGCCCCCTGCCCTTTCGCTAAATGGGGAATTGACATTTTAGGCCCTTTTCCTAAGGCAAGATCTCAACTGAAATTCGTAATCGTGGCTGTGGACTACTTCACAAAATGGGCAGAAGCGGAGGCGGTAGCCAACATTACGACCGAGAAAGTATGGAGCTTCTTTAAGTACCAAGTTATCATGCGGTTCGGGGTACCTCGTGTGCTGGTCAGCGACAACGGGACGTAATTTACCAGCAACTTCTTCAAGGAACAGTGTGAGGAATTCCAGATTGAACAAAGGTTTTCCTCTGTAGTGCATCCCCAGACTAACGGCCAGGCAGAGGTGACCAACCGAAGCATCCTGAGCGGCATTAAGAAAAATTTGGAGGGCTCAAAAAAGAAATGGGCAGATGAACTACCCTATGTGATGTGGGCCTACCGCATGACTGTTAAAACTAGCACAGGGGAAACGCCCTTTGCGATGGCTTTTGGCACCGAGGCTGTCACGCCTGTGGAAATCGGCACCCTAAGTCTAAGGGTCGAATACTTCAAGGAAGAGCTAAACGAAGAAAGGTTACGAGCTAACCTTGACGCGTTACCTGAGCTACACGAGGAAGCCCTTCTGAAAACAATGCACTATAAAAGGAAAATGGCGCGGTATCACAACAGACATGTTAAGGAGCGGCTGCTCAAAACGGGAGACTTGGTGCCTAGGGACAAGCGAGCCGCTGGCCAACGGATGTGGAAACTCAGCTCAAATTGGGAGGGCCCATACCGCGTCACCCGCGTTATCAAGAAGGGGGCATATCACCTGGAAACACTTGACGGTACCCCCTTACCTAACTCCTGGAACATTGCTCGCTTGAAATTATATCATTCTAGAATTTGACATGTCGTGGCGCATGCTCTAACAACTATTTTGGAGATATCTCTTGTGTTCTTTTTTGGTTGTCTGTGGTGTGCAGATGACGGAAGAAAGGGTATCGGGAGTGAAAAGTCCTAACCTTGTGGCAGACCGGGCTAACACAGACGGGCCACTAAGACGAGGCACTCCCCGGCGAACCTGGAAATATATGGTGCTGGAAGTGAAAATTCTATCCTTGTGAGGTCGACCTTGATCAGGCGACTCACTAAGATGAGACACGCTCCAGCACTGTCGGGAGTGAAAAGTCCTATCCTGGGATACCCGTGCTCACATAGACGGTATACCGAGACGAGGCACGCCCCGACTCCCCTGGGAGTGCAAATCCTACCCTTGTGACAACTCGTGCTCACATAGGCGATTGATCACCAAGATGAGACACGACCCCAGGGAAGATAAAAACTCCACCCCGGAAGTGAAAATCCTACCCTTACGATGGTGGCGCTAACACAGGCACATCGTTAAGACGAGGCACGCTTCGAGGTGCGAGGTGACAACGCTGAGAAGTGAAAATCCTACCCTCGTGATGGCCGGCCTTGATCAGGCGACTCACTGAGATGAGGCACTTCCCGCCCAATTGAGGAAACATAAGAAGTCATGATACTCCAGCGAGTAACCGGAAGGAACAAACCCGGTGAAGATGGCTGGATGAGTACGTGACAAGAGCGACATCTTGGTGGAATTATGCCCAGCAAGCCTGGGGAGTACGCAGCAACACCCTGAGGTAATTAAAATACATCATCATATGTCGCTACTAACACAAACAATAAGTGAGAATGTGCAGGAAAATTGGTAAAACATTGAGGCGACGAAGCGCTTGAGAGAGCAATGATGTCGCGGAAAGGCGAAGTGCCCTGACTGAATGACAGTCACCTTGTTACCCCAAACACAGTTCGAGAAGGGAAGGCCTTGGAACGTCATCTATGTTTGATCACAGGAGCCTTCAGAAAAAGGAGAAACGCGGGACATCGCTTTGAACACTACCTGTCATGACCCTACGAAGACGATTCGAATGCGCGTTCGACATCACTCTGTCAATATTGGCGCCACAAGTCTATGAATAAACAACGACAAATTAAGAAAGACCATTGATAAAGGAAAACTACAGCTAGAATATATGCGCTGTTCATACAAGAATGGAGGCTTGCGTAAGCAAAAGCCTTGAAACACAAAAGAGCAAAAAGGGGAGGACACCCGACATGCGAAAAGAAAAACAAGAAAACCTATGGCCTTGGCAGGCTGCCGTCCTCCTCACTCCCCCTGGCCTCTTCGCCCGATAGTAGCCATCCTTCGTAAGGTCTCCTGACTTGCCTTTGAAGAGCTGAATGATAGCAGCGACATCAAACTTGTCTCGGCCATAACGCTTAATAAAACAGTCAGCCATGATGCTCGCGGTCTTCTCCGAGAACCACTTACATTTGTCTGCCGTCTCCTTCTCAAGCGCGGCACTCCGACCCCGTTCTGCTTGCAGGTCGGCATCCTTGGTGGCTTCGCGCCCTCTAACCTCCTCTAATTCTCTTTTCATAGCCGTCAAGCTGGCCTCCATATTCTGCCGCTCTTCTGCAGACTCCCTCATTTCTTCTCGGTTCCTACCAAGCTCCTCCTAGTTCCTGTTAATTTCCTCTAGAAGCTGGCGATTAGTGTTGCGCCACTCCTCGGAGGAAGAGCTGAGGGAGCCCACTTGCTTCGTCACATCCTTTGACCAATAGTGGAAGTCTTGAAGAGCAGAGAATAGTTGAGTACGTATCCGCTGCAATCGGTCCCCGTTGGCATGAGAAAGGAAAGCTCGCTCCTCCTCCTCAAGCGAAAACATATGCGAGGATAGGTAAGCAGATGTCGCTAAAGAGCTATCACCCTCCACCGCTGGGAACCCGCTTCGGCGAATATTGCTCAAGTTAACCTGGTGTGTGGCGGGCCCGACAGAAGTCACTGTGCTTAAGTTAGCCACCAAACAGGGAGTCTCGACGGCTGCAAGGGAAGGAGAGATTGTCGGAGTAGCCGCAGGGACAAAGAAGACGTTAGGAGGAGACGGAGGGGAACGAGAGGACGTTCCTAGGTTGAGACCAAAACCATCGGCCTGGAAAGATGGAAAGTCGCTCTCCGACAGGTCGCCTATGAAGCCCAGTGGATGGCCAGGGGGAGGAGGCGACGCGCCGAAAGAAGAAGAAAATTGAGGAAATGGCGCGGCCCTGTTCCCCGACAGCTCAAAGGCTTGATTGCCTGGCAAGGGGCCAGTACCAGTGACACCTTCTTGCCTTTCCTGATCGACGGCAAGACCATCTGATGAAGGGGCATCCCCGCCAAGGCGCGACCTCTTAGGACCAAAAATATGTGTCAGGTCCATACCATCACGGGAAGGAACAGTAGAAGAAATAGCAGCGGTATCCTGCGAAGAAAAATAGAGAGAATAAGGGGACAAGAAAGTGGAATAAATAAATTGAGAAGAATTTGCAAGAACAACCTCGGAAATCGGAATAGAAGGACGAGCAGGAGCGATGATGCGAATACGGATAGTCCTTCTCCTCCTCTTGGCAATTGGAGGTCGAGAAGATGACGCTTGAGTAGGATCCGCACTTGTGGAAGAAATTGGCTCAGTGGCCGAAGCAGCAGTAACCTCCGCGTGAGGACGAGAAGAAGACTCAGGCGCAGAAGTGGACGGGTGCGCAACGTTAGCAGCGGCACCAGCAGTAGCAGCGGCAAGAGCCTCTTTTTCCCATCTCCGCTGAGCTCTTTTCTCTCGTTTCTTGATACACTTAGGTTTCCATCCGGCTGGAGGATCTACATGAATAAGAGAAAAATGTCAGAGTTAGTACTGATAGGGAATAGTGAATGAAATGGAGGGTGCTCACTTTTGATGCAGCCTCGGATGTTGCCCTGGCACGCGAGCTCGCGAGTATGAACACCAGGAATCCCTGTCAGATTGAGCAATTTGTCCAACCAGCCTTGCTCAAGTGGTCCTAGGAGCGGCCTCCCACCCCAGGCGCCGTCCCTAATGCTCAAATTGAACCCACTCCGCCACAAAGGCTCAGGCAAGGTGACGATAAAAAGTCCCTTTTTCCAGGCGTCAACAGAGGATTCAAGATGTAATAACTTCCAAGTAAAGGGTTTTAATGAGTCATCGTCATAGCGAGGTGATATCGCTATGACACTATTACTATGATTATACAGTTGAAACAGGGATCGAAGCATCAATAGAGTGGGAGATTCAATCCCTACGTGTCTACAAAGAGCTATAAAGGCATAAATACCACAGTAAGCATTTGGGCTTAGCTGGGCAGCGTTCAAATCAAACTCAGAGAATAATTCTGCAACCAGGGGATCCAGAGGAAGTTGAAAACCATAGTTAAACATTTTGGCATAAAGAATCCTACGGTTTCCAGGTAACTCGCTGTTGAGACGAAGCGACCTAGGGACAACTTCAGTAGAATACCCATCCAAATGATCAAGGTTGGCATTATAATTTCGCAACCGTCGCCGAAGAACGGCGAAAGAAGTAATGGTAGAGACTGTATTCTCAATATCTCCTTCCCCAGTAGGTTGGGGTTGGGAATAGCGGCGATTGTGAGCCATGAATAAAGCTAAAATAAGAGTAGAGTAGAAGATACCTTTTTGAGAAAGAAGGTTGGGGCACCCAGGCGGCGGCGGATCGCAAAGAGAGGAAGAAAAATTGTGTTCTTAAGGAAAGAAGCAGCAAAAGATGAGAAAGGAGTTTGAGAAGGGTTTTATAACCCTAAGGCCCAAGTGAAACGACAGTTCAAGCGATCATTGCGTGTGACGTGTCAAAAATAATAGACGCGGAAAATGAGTACAGTCCCAGGCGGGTGAAAAGATGCTTTCAGCCTCACCATTCCCCTAGTGCTCCCACCTGCGGACACGTGTACTTAGAACATCATGACTGTCTCTTTTGCATCAACAAAAGAATCCAGAGCATTAAATGCTCTGAAAAGTGGAACCAGGTCTAACGAAAGAGAAGACAAGCGACAACGCTGCGATACGCAAAAAGTATAGCACATAGCGATAGTACAAGGAGACAAGTGATAGGTAAACCCAGCACGAAGGTGACGCCACAAAGGTACATGTGTTATTCGGCCAAGTATACAAGATTTATTAGTTATTACAAAGTAAGGAGGAGATATCAAAGTTCAAATTGAAAAAATAGTAACAACAGAACAACAGATAGTAAAGTGACACCTTAGTCAACCGACATCGAACGGGCCTTCCATGGTGTCGCCTCATCACTCCTCTTCGGAGGAAAAGAAGCCTTCTTGGCTCTCATCAATCTCTTTCATCTTCGCGGAGGCATACTCGGCAACCTGAGCAGGATCAAAAGCCCTACCATGGCACTGATCCGCGAACCCAGCAGTAAAGGCCCGTATGACCTTCTTCTTCCACCAAGTCACCTTCGACGAAGCCCTCGCCAAATCAGCATCGCGGGATGATATCTCTTCGTGAAGAAGAGAATTTTTTTTCTCGGCAACTACCAACTCAGCCTCCAAAGCTTCAACCTTGGCTTTTCCTCTAGACCTCTCCCGAGCAAGGTCAACACGACACTCGCGCAGTTCGGCTTGGGTACGTTTCTAGAGCCGCGTCAGCTCTTCCACTTTAGCCAAGGCACCCGGATCTTGAAACTGCTCACCGTGGGCCTTGATAAAGTAATGAAGTTCCCAGAAGATGGCAAGACAGTTATTCATAATGCGTGCACGCTGAACATAAGGAGGAAGCTGCAGTAACCTATTCTCATCCTCAGGGACGCAGAACATCTCGCATGCCAAGATAACTATGGGTTGGTCTCGCGACAAGGGGTCTGATACACCCAAGGCACGAAACCTGTCAGTCCCAAACTTCGACAAATCCAGTTGGTGGGAAGGAGCCCCTCGAGGCCCATTAGGGGAGAGATCAGCAACAAAGGAAGGGGCAGAACTACCGACCGAACCGCCGGCATCTCGAATAGAAGTAAGGAATAACGGACAAGGAGACTTTGGTGGAAAACAAGAAGAACCAGTCATACCCTGAACTGGTGCCACCACGTCAGGGATACAGGAACCAATAGGCGAATGAGGAGGCTCCATAACAGGAGTGGAGTCTGCCACCGACGGCGATACCATCGTAGCTACGGGAACCCCGTTAGGAGGAGACGACCTCGGAATCGAGGAAGTGACACTAGGTGAAGCGGCAACGCGAGGAGCGGCAGGGATTGTCGCTAGAGCCATGGCAGGCCGAGCAGCAATCTTCGCCACCCGAGTCTCGCTCTCCTCCCTCAGCCTCTTCCGCTGAGCCGCGGAGGCTGGGCGAAGACTCAGCTCTGTATCCATGTCCTCCATATCCTCGACCCCGTAGGAAAAAATCTTCGTCTCAATTATTGACGAACCAGAGCTGGACCCCCTCTTCCGAGTTGGCAACCAATTCTCCACGAAGCGAGAAGCGCGGGTAGAAATACCACACTCCCTCGAAAGAGCGGCGCTCGAAGCCCTTTTCTTTATGGGAATGCAGCGGTCAGCCCGAGTCCCAGTAGAAGTAGAAGGAGTTATCGCTGGAGACGGTATAATCTTTGGAGGAGCGTCACCCTTTGAAAGCGGACGAGCGACAGTATTCCCTACGAGAAGCTACGTTAGTAAACAAGGGATAAGTAAGATAATGACAAAGCCCAAAAACTCACCTATGGTACACTTAGACAAAGGCCTATACAAGGCAAAATTCTGGATCTGGAAGGACGACTCCATCTCCAGCAAGGCGTTGGCCTGACCTAACTCTTCCCTAGACAGAACTACTGGCTTCACCCAATCAACAACACCCAGGTTGAAGCCAGAGCGCCACAGACGAGAGGGTAATTTGACAATGAAGAAACCGCTCTTCCAGTCTTCGACGCTCTCCTCAAATCCTTGAAATCTTTGCCAAAAAGACCCGACTAAGGCATCACCCCACCTTGGGGTAATGTCAACTAAGCCGTTGCGATAGACTAGAGTCAAAAACTTATGAAACAAAGCGACAGAGGGAATGAGAATATCTTTCAACTCGCAAGCGCGAAGGAAAGCGTAGATGTCACTCCACGAGGAAGGGGTGATCTGCGCAGGGTTAAGCCCATACTCACGCAGTACGTTCTCTAGTGTGGTATGAATAGGGAGGCGGAACCCATACTGAAACATCTTAAAATAAAGCATCCTATGAGTCCCTCAAAGTTTGTCATGAAGCCTCATAATGCTAGTCGGAATCGAAGTACCGTAATCCCTGGGGAAAGTAATACCATTGCTTTCTAATTTGAGACGCAGAACAGTGGGGCAAGTAAAGATGCTAGGGGTGTTCTCGATTTCAGGATCTCGAGGGGATGCCCCAAGGATAACCAGAGAGCTGGACTGAGATCTTGTGCGAGGCATGACAGGTAAGTAGCAAAAGGAAAATCAAAGCAAGATTGAGCAGAATACCTTTAAAAACAAGGAGAGGAGCGAAACTAATAGGCGGATCATCTGGGTACGAACGAGAGAATTTCCTCGGAGCGAGTGAAAAAGCGAAGAGAGATGTGAAATTTAAAAGAAGAGCAAAAGAGTAGAAAGAAGGAACAGATTTCCTTTTAAGAAAGACGGCTAAAGACCAGACGACCAGGCAGCCCATCGCAGCAGGACACGTGTAAAATAAAAGCAACACGTGGAAAGATTCTGACAGGAAACTTAAAATCAGGCACCCTCCTCGAACCTTGTGAGGGAAAAATTGTGAACCGTAAGAAGTCAAAAAAGATGGTTGTGTGAAGCGATAACTAGCTGGTCAGCGTCAGTTACCCCATGAGGAGGCACAACGCAGAAGTAAAGAAGAGAAAAGCAAAATACTATTTTTATTTATTCAAAGTGCCAGCGGCATCTACAATAACCACGGCATGTATGCGTCAATCCTTGTTAGCCCAGTCCATGTCATAGCAGTAATCGTAGTCCTCCGGGGACGACAGTAACCCACTATTATAGGAAAAGAAAAGCTCGGTAGGCTTAGGCACAAGGTTTGTCGCGGGAGCAACCACCTCTACTGGGGCGACACGGGAACCCTCCCCGATAGTAGATGTTGCTGACCTCGAATCGGCGTTCTGAGTAAAAGCCCCTCTCTGAAGGAGGACGAGAGACAGACGGTGGCACTTCATCACCCTTCTGTAGCGCGGAGTAGTGAGGCTCATAACCGGCAAAGAAAGATTCAAAGACCTTCTTCTTCATTTTCTTTGGATTCTTACGACCCTTGCATTTGGTAAGCCTCTATGGGGGTGACGGAGGAGGATGGTCTGAGTCTGGTGAAGTCGGAGGAGTCGGTGGAGAGTCACGAGCAGCAGTGTACAAAAAATGCGAGTCAGCCATGAAAATATCAGCAGTAGTAAGAAAGAAATGAGAAGAAGAGGGATGAACAGGAAAAAGAGAGAAGAACCCCATTATATAGCCAAGGCGAGGAGGCACTCCTGCCTTCTCACGTGTTTAAAAAAATAATTAATACATTCAGGAACAACGACCAGAGGGGTGAAGAGATCCGATTTCACAACTACAACTGTTGAAAGTCTGCGCCTACCAAAAGACGCCGAAATAACCGCCCAATCAGTTGACACTGAAGAAATGGCGCGAAATAAATTTGGAACGGTGGGCAGAGACGTTTATTATTATGTGCCGGCCAAGTAAATGAAAAGGTGCGGGATCCCAGGGGACATTAAACCCACTGTTGGTGTGTGCGGAGGTTATTTTTCAAACAAGACGTTATACGAGGAAGGAAAACATCAATAGCGCGACAATCTAACGAGGAAACCATTTTATTTATTTAAGGGCCTAACGGCTTGGGAATACACAAGGTCGCACCAAAGGAAACATAAAGAGACATAGCACGAGGGTCCCCACCGCTGGTTAGGCATTCGACCCAGCGCCGTCATCTTCCCACTCCATGAAGGGAATCTCCCTCAGGGCATCCGCAAGAGGGGTCAGTTCGGAAGAACAGGCCCTCATGCCTTTCAGGTAGCACCCCAGCAAATCCTTCCTGTGCTGCAGCATAGTGATAAGCAGCTGAATTTGAGAGACAGCCACAGACAGCTTCACCGCCTTCTCCATAGGGCTAAAGTCTTCCATGGAGACAACATTCTGCCTAGCCTGCAGGGGGGTCAGCATCCCCTGGAGCTCCAAGATATCCTCAGAAGTCTTGGTGTTCAACGACCCCAGAAAATCAATGTCTGCTTGAGTCAGGTTCCTCAGGGTGTGGGCCTTAGAGAGCAGAAAGTTTTTGGTAACTTCGTCCATCGAATGAGGAGAGGTGGAAAGAATTGTGAAAACAAGTGTAGAGAAAAGACCTATTTATAGACTTAGAGAGAAGATGTTCTGAAAAGGCGTGTTTGTCGATTTTCGAGCCCTCATTAATGCAAAAACCCCTAAAGAGACAAGACTGAAGACAAAGCAGTAGCCCTTGGTAAACACTCAGGCTCGTTTTCAGTTGGGCTTATGATAACCATTGACACCACTCTAGGGGCATCTCCGCCATCGCACCCGGCGACAAGGCCAGAACACTGTATATACCAAGGGGGACATGACACTATTCCTACTACCCCTAGCCTGGCGGCCGGCCCTGGGATGGTCGACATCAACCGGGGGAGGGGGCTCTCACGCGACATATGCACGGCGTCATCCCATCCCAGTTCACGCATGACGTCACCTCCCATGACTTCACTCTCTAGTACCCAGTGACATCTACCTGAGATAACACCTATCCCCTATCGGTAAGGCTCTTCCTTCGCCTATAAATACCCCCACCATTCAAGACAAGAGGGTAAGCTTAAGACAGTGTGCTAAACCCCTGCTACTTTTACCACTTGTACTAACTTAAGCATCAGAGTGTTTACACCGGAGACCCCCTCCGGCGCTTTGCAGGTGGCCAGGACAACCGGAACAGTGTTCCCAACCAGCCCACTTTGGTCGATCCCATTCGACGAATATCGGACTCTTATTAGAAGTTGACTAGCGTGAATGAAAAAAATAGTAGGTAATTGTCAACTGAAGAAATAACACGTTCGATCAATGGTCCGAGTGAATTTACTCGGGTCTAATAAAAGCTCAAAAAAAATAATAAAGTAAAAAATGCTAAAAATTTGATAAAATACTAAAAATCCTAAATTTTATGCGATACCCTAAAACGGAAAAATAAATAGCAAATGACTAACGGATAAAAAAAAGTGATTTTTAAGGCTGAAAATATTAATAATAATAATAATGAAAATGACGTGACGAAAAATCAAAAATGCGATTTCGAATGCTGACGATGACAACGATGATGATAAAATGTGATGAGAATTTAAAAATATCCTAACGACAGCGAATTGATTTAAAATGACAGTTAATTAAGTAAAATGATAGAAATGCTAAATTTAATTTAAATGGCGTCAAAATTCGGGTATCAACAGTTGCCCCCTCTTTACTGTCTTATCAAAGTATTCGATGAGTAGTAAAGATGGTTGCCCCCCACGTATCCGAATTTTGATGACACAGCAGGTCTTACCTTAATCTTACCGTGATGATGTCGCTCTTGGAGGATAAAGTTCATTGATGTCAGTCTGGGAGGAGGTAAGTTTGTTGATGTCACTTTGGGAGGAGATAGTTTTGATGACATCAGAAATGTAAATGACGACTCCACTGTGTGGTATTAACACGTAAACGTTTTGAAATGTAATGGTCATTGTTTCAGGGGAAAATGTGCAATTTGCAGACATATGACTGATTGGTTTTAATTACGTCTCTCTTGGAGGGGAAAATGCGAATGAGGTCACTCTAGGAGGAGGAAATGCATGATGTCACTCTAGGAGGAGAAAAATGCATGATGTCACTCTAGGAGGAGAAAAATGCACGATGTCACTCTAGGAGGAGGAAACACGTGAGGTCACTCTAGGAGGAGGAAATACAAAGTTGTCACTCTAGAAGGAGGAAATGTAAAATGCGGAAATTTAAATGACGTCAATCCCGTAGGAGAAGACGCGAGGTGCAGAAATAAACTAATCGTCACGAAACATAAATGTTGTCACTCTAGGAGGAGGAAATGTAGGATATCACTCTAGGAGGAGTAAAATGCACATGGTCACTCTGGGAGGAGGAAATATAAAGCTGTCACTCTAGGAGGAGGTATAATTTGATGATGCCATTCGTTGATGTCACTCTGGGAGGAGATATATTCAGGGATGTCAATTTGATGAGATAATTTTGATGTTGTCGCTCTGGGAGGAGATAATCGTTGATGTCACTCTGGGAGGAGGTATAATTTGATGATGTCATTCGTTGATATCACTCTAGGAGGAGATATATTCGGGGATGTCAATCTGATGAGATAATTTTGATGTTATCGCTCTAGGAGGAGATAATCGTTGATGTCACTTTGGGAGGAGGTATAATTTGATGATGTCATTCGTTGATGTCACTCTGGGAGGAGATATATTCGGGGATGTCAACCTGATGGGATAATTTTGATGCTATCGCTCTGGGAGAAGATAATTGTTGATGTCACTCTAGGAGGAGGTATGCTTTTGAGGGTGTTATTCGTTGATAAGGAAATTGATGCTGTCACTCTGGGAGGATAAAGTTCGATGATGTCACTCTGGGAGGAGATAATTCGTTGATGTCACTCTGGGAGGAGATAATTTGATGCTGTCACTCTAGGAGGATAAAGTTCGATGATGTCACTCTAGGAGGAGATAATTCGTTGATGTCACTCTGGGAGGAGATAATTTGATTCTGTCACTCTGGGAGGAGGTAGGTTTGGAAGCCATTGAGTGAATCGAGTTTTGACCGAACGTCCTTTGTTCTGATGTTGGTTGATAGTAACGTACCTTTGTGGAAAATGTCTCTGATAGTGAGGAAGATGGTTTTCTCGGATAATGAGGATGGTTGTCTCTGATATTGAGGAAATGATGATCTTCTCTGATAATGAGGAAATGATCTTCTTTTACTGAAATCGGTTGTCTCCGATAGCGAGGATGGTTGTCTCTGATAGTGAGGATGCTGATGATGTTTGTGAGATCCGAGCGGGGATACTGAAAAATTTGGACGTTTGGTGAAGAGATGAGGTTCGAGCGGGGATACCGCAAAATTCGGAGGTTGATGTAGAAAGTGTAAAAATAGGGTCGCTCAAGGAGGAGTATTTATTATGCAGAAATGTAGAATTATGTAAAGACATAGTCGCTCAAGGAGGAGTATTTAGTTTAGGTAGAAAAGTAGTCGCTCAAGGAGGAGTATTTGGATATGCAGAATAGAATTTGGTTATGCAGAAAAGTAGTCGCTCAAGGAGGAGTATTAATTATGCAGAAATGTAGAATTATGTAAATGAGAGTTGTAACGTACCTTCGCTCGGATATTGATTGACAGTAACATACCTTCGCTCTGATGTTGATTTGATATTCGGGGTGACTGTTTATGAATTTTCAAGATATGGTGTGGGGACGTGACCTGACACAACATCAAAAGACAGGGTGTATGTGGGGACGTGACCAATCACAACACTAAACAACACGATGTGGGGACGTGACCCTTCACAACGCTTAACAGACGACATGTGCAAACGTGACTAGACACAACATTAAAAACACGATGTGGGGACATGACCCTTCACAACGGTTAACAGACGACATGTGCGGATGTGACCAGACACAACATTAAAAACACGATGTGGGGACATGACCCTACACAACGCTTAATAGACGACATGTGCGGACGTGACCAGACACAACATTAAAAACACGATGTGGGGACGTGACCCTTCACGACGTTTAACAGACAATATGTGCGGACGTGACCAATCACAACTTTTAAATGACAAGGTGTATGTGGGGACGTGACCTATCACAACACTAAACAAACAAGATGTGGGGACGTGACCAATCACAACTTTTTAAATGATAAGGTGTATGTAGGGACGTGACCTATCACAATACCAAACAAAAAAGATGTGGGGACGTGACCAATCACAACTTTTTAAATGACAAGGTGTATGTGGGGACGTGACCTATCACAACACTAACAGACAAGATGTGGGGACATGACCAATCACAACTTTTTAAATGACAAGGTGTATGTGGGGACGTGACCTATCACAACACTAAACAGACAAGGTGTGGGGACGTGACCAATCACAACTTTTTAAATGACAAGGTGTATGTGGGGACGTGACCTATCACAACACTAAACAGATGGTGTAAAGGGAAAGCAAGTCTTACCTTGAACTTACCGTATGAACTGAAAATGGAGAGTGGTCGACCGTGAGGGAGCGTGATCCACCACACGAAGTTGATTTGAATGTGAGGGAGCGTGATCCACCATACGAAGTTGATTTGGGAGTGGTAACATACTCGATTCGATTGTTTATTGGATTTTTGATGAAAATCCAAGATGACGAGGGTATTACAACGATTTCTTCATCGAAGACCCATGGTTGAGGAGAGGTAACGTTCTCCATTCAATGTAGATTGGATTTTAATAAAAATCCAAGGCGAGGGCTTTACAACGATGTTGTCATTGAAGACCCATTTTGTGGCATGGTTCCCTCAATGTGTATTTGTATCCTGCAAATAGGAGAGAAGAAAACACGAAGCAGCAACAGATAGAAAAAAAGAGAGCAAACAACCTATGTGAGAAATATCAAATATTCCTACATTTAACCCATGGCTTGCCCCCAAGTTTTTTGTTTTTGGAATGAAAATGATTTCTTTGTTTAAGAAAATAAATTCAAGCAATTTATTTTTTTGGATAAAATGTTTGTCCAATTTTATATGAACATGATTGATTCAAGTCTAGATAACGTCTACATCTTGTTTAGGAAATAGCGACCTCAAGGACAAGACTTTCCCCTGACATGCAGCTGTAAGCAATCCTCACCAGATATTAGTGTTTGCGCTCACGCTCAGAAAATAAGGCTATGTGTTTACACTCCTAAAAATGCAATACACATAGCACAAAAATTAAATTTGCAATGTTAATCCGAGTGAATAGACTCCGAATGAAGATGCACATGCATGGGTCTGCTAATAATCGAAAGGACTTTGCGAGGGAGGAAAAAAAGAGGATTTTGTAGAAGAAAGTGTTGTGTGTTTTTGGCGAGAAGGTTTTAATGAGTTTGTGCTCGACGACTGATTGCAATGAGGACAAATTGCGGTGAACGATGCTTGACGATTTGATCGTGGTGAAAGCAAAGTGCACAAATTGTTGAATCTCTGCTTGAGATGTTCCTTCGGGATTGTTTGGAGGGCACTGTGCCCAAGTTCTTCACTATTCACGGGGAATGATCTCCTTTTCCTTTTGAGATCATTTTGCCATTGATAATTCATCATCATTTTTTTGTTTTGTACTTGCTTTTGCTGTTGTTTTGGTGTTCCTTTAACACTCTCTTTTTGATTTCGAGACCATTTTGACGAATCGTACCAACTTTTGAATTTTCGCAGGGAATGATATCTCTTTTTTGTTTTGAGATCATCACTCGTTGTTGACGAAGCACACCTATTTTTTTGAACCTCCGTTGGAAATGATCTCTCCCCCTCTTTTTTTAGATCATTGTTATCTTTTGACCATTTTTGTACTTGCTTCTGCTGTTGTTTTTGTTGATTGTGTTCCTTGAACATTTTTTTTGAACACTTTTTGATTTTTTTTTATATATATTTTTTTATTGATGATGATTTTTTTTTTGAGCAAGCAAAGCAAGTACAATTTTTATTTGGTCTGTCATCCTCTCTATCTTTGGCAGAAGCTTTCAAGTCTTGATTTATTTGGCCTTCTTTCGACGTTGATTTGTCAGCGATCCTCTAAGGGCTCCCTTGTCATTCCCTTGCTTGATGTGTACTCCAGTTTAGTGGTCCTAGTCGAGCACTACTCACTTGGTTAGGAGAATAAGAGGCTTGGGTTTGAGTGTTTAATAGAATCGTACATGGTGTACAAAGTATGCATTTAAGGGCAAAAAGGTTTAAAAAGAAAATGTGGAAGAAAAGCGAAGCAAAGTCCAATGTCATCTTACTACTATCCCATGTCTGATGGTTCATGTACCATGGATATTATGAAAATCTAACTAGCACCTAGTTTAGCATTTACACTCATGGAAGAAACAAGGCGTGAAGGCCCAAAATACTCACAGGGATATGTTTGTGATTGCCTACGTCTAAACATGCCATGGATATAAGAGTTAACAGACAAGATCATGCACGTTTATATAATTTCTAAAGAACGCTCAAGTTATCCGTGACGTGATAGAATGATGAACATGCTTGATTTTAAGTAATGTCAAAACGTAGGATTTTCATGCCAAGCAATATTTATTTATTTTTTTGTGGCAAAAACTAAGAATTTTAGCAGACATGACGCACACACTCATGCAACAACATAAATTGTGGGAATTCTAAAAATCGTGGAAATGTAAATTGCGAAAACGTAAATTGCGGAAACGAAAATTGCGAAAATATAAAAGGACAACTTCCCTGAAAAATGAGCTTTGACATTTTTGACACCTTCTTTTGGTCGTCACTTCATTTGCTTGCCCCAAGTTTACAAGTCCCATTGCACCTGAAATGTAAAACTATGGAAATGTAAATTGCGAGACCATAAATTACAGAAACGTAATTTGCGGAAGGGGAAATTGTAAAAATGTAAAGGACAACTTCCCTGAAAAATGAGCTTTGATATTTCTCAACGCCTTCTTTTGGTTGTCACTTCACTTGCTTGCCCCCCAAGTTTACAAGTCTCGTTGCACGTGGGACCCTATCCTCATTTTCAGTTGCGGCGATACTTTCTTCACCGGTAAAGACATAGGGTTTATCAAAACCAACGGAATCAACGTTCATCTTGAAACGCGAACAGTAAAAGACGCTCGAAAAAAGGGTTAAATATATTTATTTATTTTTAAACCGAAGGGGAACGCGAGTTCCTACAAAAGACAATAAAACATGCATACATATTACAAGGAGACATCAGGAAGCGTGGTGGCGGTCTAATTACGCAGAGGGCCCCCCAGACTTCTTCATGAAAATGGTCGAGCCCTATATCATCCTTCCGCTACCCAGAACATGATTTGGAATAGGGTTGATGGTCATGTTAGACCCTTCGAAAGAGATGCATTTGCTCTTGATCAAGTGATTAACCTTTCCTGTAAAGGAAGAGCAGTTTTCTAGGGTGTGGCCTTGAGCTCCGGTGTGGTACGTGCATCTAGCAATAGGGTTGTACCACTTCGGGTAATGAGGTCGTATAGGCTGAATCGGGATCGGTGCAATTTGCCCAACTGTCAAGAGATACTCGTAAATTTCCTCTAAAGGAAGAGGTGGTAGCGGTTCCCTGTTCCAATGGGGGTGTTGGTTCTTCTGTGGGATTTGTGGTGGAGGCGATGGGAAAGGTTGTCGGTTACTAGGTCCCGGGGAGACAAAGATGACATCTTCCTTTATGATAAGTGCTCCTTTAAGCGTTTCTTCTGGTGTGAAAGCGGTGATCCTCCCGGACTTAATTCCTTATTCAACTCTCTCTACTACGAGGACCATGTCGGAGAAGCTACTCGACGAATTGGAGACGAGATAGGTGTAGTAGGGAGCCTTGAAAGTGTTTATGAAACTTGACAAGAGTTCTTTGTCATTTAGCGGAGGAGAAATTCTAGATGCTAGCCCTCTCCACCTCTGAGCGTAAGTCTTCACCGATTCAACGGTCCTCTTCTCTAGATCCTGTAGATCAGAACGGTCTGGTGCAACTTCCAAGTTGAATTTGTATTGCTTGAAGAAAGCATCCGATAAATCTCTCCAAGTTTTGATCCTAACCCTATCCAAACTCATGTACCAGGTCAAGGCATGCTTGGTGTCGCACCTCATTTTTCGTTGAAAATGAGTTTAAGGTTCGGGACAGATGCTAAGCATAGATGGATGCTTCGCATAATGCAATGAAGTCGCCACCCTATTTTCTAAGGTTTAGGGAACCTAATGTCATGGCATAAAATAAAAAAAACTAAGGCACATTGTGGTCTAAACCAAAGAACGAAGGTTCGAGGTCGTATTATGGACTTGGGAAGGTGTTAGGCACCCAAGTCACATCCTTAAAAAGGTTACCAGTAGAAAGGTGTTTGGAAAAACAAATTTGATATACAAAGATTTGTTTAATGATCGAAGCATGTCAACCAATTCTTCCCATGAACTCAAGTCACTTTCCAATAATTTACATAGGCCAATGATTGAATCATGTCAACAGAGTCCGCTTACCAAATTGGGACACTTTCTGATTATTTAAACATTTTTGACGTGATTTGGCCCTCAAAGGTGATGTTACATCTTATCATTTTCGTAGGGGCATGTTATTTCTGATTGGGACACGAAGGACGGGGTTACCATTTGTTCGTTATGCTAGAGCGGACGTTCCTCCTTTTTCATCATCGGGCCATGCATGATTATTTAATTACTACGTGATCCTAACATGGATAAAACTAACATTGTACCATTTTCATGAATGCAAATAACCGTGTGGGATCGAAACCACCATGGATATCATTTAGCAAGAAAGCAATTAATCTCATGGCATTTAAACGCAAGTGATGTAAACACTTAAGCATGTGGGTTGATTTTAATTGCTAACAATTCTATATGTCATGCATATGAATTGGGTGGGTTCTAATGCTTTTCTAAGTGGTCATTCATACGATATGATCGAGGCTTTGGACCTTTTTGATAAACATTCATTCAAAGCATAAAAATAAATAAAAGGGTTTTAAGATAAACTTACCCGATTTGACGAACCCCGATCGATCCATCTCTTCAAAACAAACGTTAGTGGCAATTGACATAAATACGTAGGTATAAGCAGCATACACGATTTTTAACTACTTAACTAATTATTACAAACCACAATTCATAATAAAAACTGCTTATCTAATTATTACAAATTGGAGGTCGGAATAATTAATCTAACTAATTATTACAACAAGTGAAATAATTAATTAAAGCGTCAACTAATTACAACAAGTGAGATAAATTAAGATAATTCATTGCGAACGAAGACTTGAATTTTATCCTACAAAGTGAGAGTATTAGCGATAACTCAAATGATAAATAATAAAAGCGCATGCAAACATTTACTTAATTTGACAAATAAATATTTAAATAAATAATTAAACATAAGAAATAAGTAAACAATTAATTAACATGGCAAACAAGTAATCAATTAGTTCATTTATTTCATATGAGCAATTTAAACATGGCATAATTAATATTCGATTTATTTATAACATGCAAGCATATTAATTATTTCACAACAATTTAAACATGGCATATGGTATTCTTATCATGTGAACATACAAGCATTTCATACGATTTAAATAAAGCATTTAAACACATGAACATTTTTAACATCATTTAAACACGAAAATAAATAGCATACGAGTATTTCAATTAATTTAAACATGTTATAAAAGCATATGAATAATTTTTTTTTCATTTAAACATATTATACAAGCATACGAACATATTTTATCATTTAAACATATCATATAAGCATACGAACATTTTATATAATTTTGACGAAAAATAAAATAAATGGGTCTCACGTTGGAAAATTGGGCATTAAAAATGGGCTTGGCTAAATTTTAATTTAAAAGCAAAATTGGGCCAAAGCCCATCACCTTTCTTCTTCTTCCTTACCTTTCCCGCCATCACCTTACCTCTTCCTTTCTTCTTCTCCAAGCAGTCGGCCACCATGGCCAATTACTCAAACTCCAAACCTCCACCATTCTTACCCAAAATGGTCTCAATATTTAGAGTATCAAAACAGTAAAATATAGCACCCAAAACAGCAAGTAAAACAATACAAAAATAGTGGTGATTTTACATGCAACGATTAAGCTATTTAACATGCATAAGTTGCTATTAATTAGCTTGTGCACCATGTAATCAAATTGAGGCAAGGAGAGCATACACAGCATGAAGACTAAGCATATTAGACAAGTTTTAACAGTTTATTCATGCATTACAATGGAAAACAAAAATTAAAGAAAACTAGAGTTAGAAAGCTTACCTCTCCGGGAGAGCAATTTGCCAAGAAGGTAGTGCAATAAATAGAGATTAAGAGGAGGATTTGGTGCCCTTGATTTGTTGGATGAAGCTTGCTATTTATAGAGTTGAAATTTTGAGTTGGTTGTGCTTTGTGTGGTTGAAAATCGGAGAAGGAGGTGGATGGATAAGGATGGCCGAAGTGGAGGCCAAGTTTGGGGTTTGTGTAGTTGGGTGATGAGTAAGTTTGGGTATGTGGATGGGTGATGAGCAAGTTTGGAAGATATTTATTTAATTGGCTCGAACGGGATATTTTGGTACTAGCGAAATCGTATGAAAGTGAAAATAAATCCGAGCCGAGGGTACAACTATGTGTAGAAAAATAAGGCAAGAAAACTAATATACAGTGAAGAAATGCGAAAGTTGATTTAACGTATTTATTTCTCTTTCGGAAGTGTCAAAACGTTCGCGCGCAAAATAAATATCCTTACGATAAAAATTGAACGAAACTAAACGAGGTGGCGTGAAAGAGAAAAATAGTACGTAATTATCAATTAAAGAAATAACGCATTCGACCCTCGATCCCGAGAAACTTACTCGGGACCGAAAGAAGTTCGCATTTAAGACAATCGAAACTACGAAAAACTAAAAAGACTTGAAATAATGCGAAATATTAAACAAATTAGCCTAGGACCAAGAATCGACATAAATTTGATCTAGACGAACTATTAAACGTGATAAGCGTAAAATTATATAAATGTGACAAAAAAATGGTCAAAATTCGGGTAGCAACACTTGGCCAAACTCTCTCTGAACAGATGGATCAACAAGGGCTCATTATGTATCATATCGGTCATTTTGTTGCAATAGGCCTTGAGGTGAGTTTTTGGGCACTCGATCCCAGTGTACTTCTCAAAATTTGGAATCTTGTATTTGGGAGGCATTATGGTCCCCGGGACCATGCACATGTCGGCGGGACCCGTAGGGTCAAAGGGGTTTGTTCCTTCGATAACTCTGAGCCTTTCCTCTAGCAGGTTCAATCTATCCATACTCGGCCTCTCTGTGATGACAGCGCTTGGACCAATGGGTGGTAGTGGTTCCGACGTGAATGGTGGTTGCATCGGATTGACAAAAGGAGGCCGACTTCTCATAGGATCGGGAATCGTGACTTGAGTGGAATGGCCCTGAGGAAGGTGGAAGCCCTGGGGTTCCTGATGAATCTAATTTTTACTAGGGTCCAAGGTGAGGCTAACTAAGGAATGCTGTAAGGCTGTAGTAACTTCTTCACCTGTGTTTACTACAGGATTTGCAGAGCTAGGTACCACGAAAGGATCAATCCATTTCTATTGACCCCCTAGGAACTGAAAACGATTGGGGTCCCGAAGATCCAACGATGGCGGATGAGGAGGGTCCCATCATTTGACTAGGATCAAAACCGGGTGGGAACTCAGTGGTTGCTTCATCTCACTCTTTTTCGGCCTGAGTGACCCTTTCTGCAGTAACCCTTACTTGCTCTTCTAACTCTGTTATTCTAGCAGCCAATGCCTCTTCTGTCTTGGTTTGTTCGGCCATTTTTTGCGCTTGAAGTCTAGTTATGGGGGGACTTGGCGGAGTAATTCGCTTGCGAGGAGCTATTGTTAACCTGAAAGGGAAAAGAGGAAAGAAAATGAGAAATAAACATAAGTGATAAACATGCATGGGATGTGCAACTCCGAGGCCTCCACGCTGCTTATTCAATCTTTCAGCCACTTTTTCACTTGATACTTTTGGGGGGGACGAAAAGACAATGCATAAAAGAAGTGTAGGTGTCGACATTTTGAATGAGCAAAATGGGTCCTGTGGGACAGAAATTTTAAGTGCCAAAATGACCTGTGCGTGTAAGAAATTTACAGTTCGTATAAAAGAAAAAAATTATGACAAATGGAAATCATGGCAACAGGATAAATAGAGCCACGACAAAGCAGATATGATCATGATGCACGTGCTGGGGCTCTGATTCTGACTTTTCTTACTAACTTGAAAGGTTACTGGATAATACCATAAAAAGGTCCCTAAAGTGTCGTCTAGTGTCCCGATTCCTTGCGGAATCGTGTAATCTTTCGACTATCTTTAGGGGTTCATCCGAGTTGAGATTGGTGAACACTACCCAGGACATGTGTCCTAGGGCGTCACTACTACCCTCCTAATTTGGTGATTGTCCCCGGGGTGTAGGGCACTATGTAATGCATATGACAATTGATATCAAAGCGAATAAATAAACAAGTCAGCAATTTTATCAAAGCGGGTAAATAAACAAATAAACACCTCAAAAAAATAAAATCAGCTCCGACCCTACATTCCCCAGTGAAGTCGCCAAACTGTCGGCCCTGAAAATAAATAAAATTCGCGAGTATACGAAGTAATCTGAGACCTTACGATGCTCGGCGTAAAAAGGACGCCTCGCAACATGCAATGAAGTCGCCTGGATGGAATTTGTGGTAGTACATGGGTTTTTTGCATTGTTATTTGAGTAAGAGGGAGCCTGTATTTTGGAATCTGGGTGTGTAAATTTTTTAACTTATTACCTTTTCAGGCATTCTTCCCACTGATATTCGACATACTACAATAAGTCTTTTGCGGCGGAGGTAATGGAGTTTTGTCCACAAAGTGATGAGCATCAACGGGAGTCTTTACCTCAAAGTGATGAGACTTAAATGTCAGAACCTAATGAGGGTTTGATTCCGATGTCAGGTATGGTCTTCAAATCAGAAGAAGAAGTTTACAATTTTTATCTTGAGTATTCTCGTGCAATGGGATTCGGTATTACGAGAAAAGGTATCAAGAAATATGATAATGGGAAGTGTCGCACCCCCTTTTTCGTTGAAAATGAGTTTAAGGTTCGCGGCGGATGCTAAGCATAAATGGATGCTTCGCATAATACAATGAAGTCGCCACCCTATTTTTCTAAGGTTTAGGGAACCTAATGTTATGGCAAAAAATAAACAAACTAAGGCACAATGGTCTAAACCAAAGAACGATGGTTCGAGGTCGTATTTATGGACTTGGGAAGGTGTTAGGCACCCAAGTCACATCCTTAAAAAAGGTTACCGGTATGCGAGGTGTTTTGAAAATGTTTTGAACATGTAATGGGCCCTCTAAGGAGACGTTACATCTTAGCATTAGGGTCATGTTATTTCCATTTGGGTTCGAGGGATGGGGTTACCATTTTGTCTCGATACTAGAGCGGACGCTCCCCTTATCATTGAGCCGTGCATGATTATCTAGTTACTAAGTGATCTATCATGGCAAAACTAGCAAGGTACCGATTTAATGTATGCACATAGGGTTGGCATGGCCTTTGGAACCATCATGCGTAGCATTTAGTAAAGCAAAACAATTAATTTCCATGGAAATGAAATGCAAGTGACGTAAACATGTAAGCATATGGGTTGATTTTACTTGATAGCAATTCTATATGCCATGCCTACGCGTAGGGTGGTTCTAACGCCTACTAGGGTGTCATGCTTTCGATACGATCAAGGCTTTGGACCTTTGCGTGATCATACAAGGAAATGTTTAAGGTAAGCTTACCTTTTGGATGAACCCTGATCAATCCATCCCTTCAAAACCGTTGTTAATGACAATTGACATAAATATGTAGATATAAACAAGCATACACGATTTTTAACTACTTAATCTAATTATTACAAACCGAAATTCATAATAACACTACTTATGTAATTATTACAAACCACAATTCATAATAAAACTACTTACCTAATTATTACAAATTGGAGGTCGGAATAATTAACGTAGCTGATTATTACAACGATTGAAATATCTAATTATTACAACAAATTGATAACGAGTAATTACTTATTACAACCAGTGAAGATAAGCAATTAATTGTTACAACAAGTGTAGTAAATAATTATTACCACATACATGCGATTAAAAATAATTGACGATTTATTATTACATACGAATGCATGGAAATGAGACTTTCAATGTTAATGGGCCGGGCTAGGCCCATACTTGGTTTCCTAATTTTTTGGAGACTATGCATGCAAGTTTCTTACGAAAAACATTTGAATTAACTAAAGGAAAGTTAAAACGTACTTTTCGGTTGAAGGTTCAAAGATCAACCTACATAATGAAAGTGTTAGTACGAACTTAAAAATAATAAATAATAAAAAGCGCATACACCATTTATTTCATACAAGCAGTCATAAAAATAAATAAACATCATGTGAACACTTCATGATTTTTACAACAAAATTGGCACGACACATAACAAATAAAACATCATGTAAAACATGCAATTTGAAATTCATGATAAATTACATGTTATAAGCTAAATAAAACCTCATACATGGCATAAAATAAATAAATACATCATACATGTCATGCAAACATTCTATGCGAATTTAGCAAGTCAAAATATCATACAAGCAATTTAAATAAGTTGACGAAAATGGATCGAATGGGTTCATACAACATGCTGAAAATTAAAACAAAGGAAAAAGACATGGCCAAGCCCATCAGCAATTAAAACAAAAAGGGACGGGCTGAAGCCCGTCACCTTCTTCTTCTCCAACGAGAACAGCCACATGGCTGTTCTCCCTCTTCACGTCGCCGGCCACCATTGCCGGCGACCCAAGCTACCAAACCACCACGAATACCACCCAAAACAGACCAGAAAAAATACAAACCAAAAAAGCAGTAGAACCCTTCGAAAACAGTAGACAAACAACCGAGCAAACGAAGGAAGGAAGCATGCGATCTCATGCGAGAAACGGAAAAGCAACGGGGCAAAAACAAGCAAACGAATCATCATGAAAAACTCGCCACAACACACAGAGACGAAGCACAACTAATCTCCGAACAAAACCCCGACCAACTCAAGCCATTTTAATCACCAACCACAATCAATTTCCACGTTGAAGATTAATATGCATTAAAGTCCATAATTCACCATTAATTAAATCGAGCAGTAGACATTTAAATTGCAGCAAGAACATACAATATAACTTGACAATAAAGCATTTGAAACACGTTTAGCCCATTGATTGAGTTGATACATGCATAAAACGAAAAAACGAAGAGAGAGGTTAGAGAGAGAGAGCTTCTCTAACTCACCTTCTTTCCTTTTGTTTGCTGGTTTGAACGTTGATGATGAATAGGTGCGACCACCCGTCCCGCGCGGTGGTGAACAGCTTGCTATTTATAGGACAAGAGACGTGGTCGAAGTGAAGCGCACGTCGGCGTGAGCTCGAGCTTCAAACCGTGAGTGGAGAACAAAACATTCCAGCGTGGTCCTCCAAGTTTTGTGTTCTGTGTCTGAGTGGGAAGCAGGCTTTGAAAATAATATGATAAATCATGTCGACCAGGGCAGCACGAGGAAAGGTGACGAGGATGATAAACATGCATTAAAATGCATTAATTCCCACACGAACGGAATATTTTAGTACGAGCGAGGACGCTCGAGAACGAAAATAAATTCGAACCGAGGGAACCGTAGCGTGCAGAAAAATAAGACGAGAAAAGTAATATACAGTGAAAAAATGCGAAAGTTGATTTGACGCATTTATTTTCTCTTTCGGAAACAACAAAACGTTCGCGCGTAAAATAAATGTCCTTACGACAAAAAAATGAACGAAACTGAACGCGGTGGCGTGAAAGAGAAAATTAACACGTAATTATCAAATAAAGAAATAACGCATTCGAACCTCGGTCCGAGAAGACTTACTCGAGACCGATAGAAGTTCACGAAAAGACAGTTAAAAGTACGAAAAATTAAAAAGGCACGAAATGACCAGAAAACTTAAACAAACTAGCCTAGGACCAAGAATAGACAAAAATTTAATCTAGACAAGCTAAAAAGTGGCAAAAATGTAAAGGTTGTGATAGAAAGTCAAAAATCGGGTAGCAACAGGAAGCTGAGGTATTATTCTGCTGAGTGTAGTAGAGGAGGTAAATGGAAATCTGAGGCAAAAAATGCTTTTAATCCAAGGCCATCAAGAAAAATTAATTGTAAGGCTAAAATCAACGCTATTATTAATGATGAAGGAGAGTTCACAGTTTCTCGTGTTATTCTTGACCATAATCATTTGTTGAGTCCCAAAAAAGCACGTTTCTTTAAGTGTAACAAAGAGATGGATGTGTATGCGAAGATGAGGCTTGAAATAAATGATCAAGCAGGCATACATGTGAGTAATAATTTTCATTCTTTGGCTGTGGAAGTAAGGGGGTATGAGAATTTGACATTTACTGAGAAAGATTGTAGAAATCATCTATTGAAAGTAAGAAAAATTAGGCTTGGAGTTGGAGATGCAGCATCACTTAGCATGTATTTTGCATGCATGCAAAAAAGGAATCCTAATTTCTTTTATATGCTTGATATAGATGATGACAGTCGATTAAGAAATGTATTTTAGGCAGATGCACGATCTATAGCAGCCTATGAATCTTTTGGTGATGTCATATCGTTTGATACAACGTACTTAACTAATAGATATGACATGCCTTTTGTACCATTTGTTGGTGTTAATCACCATGGGCAGACTGTACTATTGGGATGTGGTTTACTCTCAAATGAAGAAGCGGATACATACATCCGGTTGTTTAAAGCTTGGTTGATGTGCATGTCAAATTCTCCAAATGCAATTATTACTGACCAATGCAGGTCCATTCAAAAAGTTGTCAAATCTGTCTTCCCTAATTCTCGCTATCGTCTTTGCCTGTGGCACATTATGAAGAAGTTGCCCGAGAAGCTTGGATCACGTCATGATTACAAGCCAATTAAAAAAGTGCTAAAAAATGTTATCTACGAGTCCATTGAGGTGGAACAATTTGAGGAGATTTGGGGTAACATGATTAATGATTTTGATCTCCAGGAAAATACATGGTTAAGTGGTTTATATGAAGATCGTCATCGTTAGGTTCCAGTGTTTGTAAGAGGATTTTTTTGGGTCGGAATGTCTATAACCCAAAGAAGTGAAAGTATAAATGCATTCTTTGATGTGTATTGTCGCGCCCCGAAAATAAATAAAATTCGCGAGTATACGACGAATCTGAGACCTTACGATGCTCGGCGTAAAAAGGACGCCTCGCAACATGCAATGAAGTCGCCACCCTAATTTTTATTTCTAGGCTTAGAGAACCTAATCGTCATGGCATAAAAAATAAAATAAATAAAAACTAAAGGCACAAAAAAGGGTTTAAACCCAAGTTTGTATTTGGTGGTTCAGGGTCGTATTATGGACTCGGGAAGGTGTTAGGCACCCGAGTCACATCCGAAAACGGTTACCGGTTGATAAGAGAGGTGTTTAAAAGATGTTTGATAAAAATGCGTTTTAAAAGGGGGTCCTCAGAGGAATTGTCACTTTAGTCTTTTCCATGATCGGGACCGTTCAGGAATAATTAATCGTTTGACGGGGTTACCGTTTACAAGACCGATCGATTATTCCTGACCGTAGCGTGATGGGACTGAATTTTCCGTAAGATCGAATGAGCGCCCTCTATTTCATCATCGAACCTATGCATGATTAAATTAATTACTACGTGATTCTATCATGGATTGCTAACAGAGTACAAATTTAAATGAGAGATATTTTAAAATGATAAACCGATGTGGGATCGAAGCCACCAAATACATGCAGTCAATATAAGCGGAATTTAAAATCAAATGAGCATGGCATTTAAAGCGAGTTATTTAAGCAAGTTGTTCATGTGGGTTGATTTTAATTCTAGAAATTCTATATATCATGCATATGATTAATATTTATGGAAAGCCTTGAATAAATAAAAGGGAAAGAAATGCGTACTTTCGAGCGAAGCTTAAAATTTAAACCTACAAAATGAGAGTGTTAGTGATAGCTCGAAAAATAAATAAGCAGTTTATGAATGCGAGAATTTAAATAAATAGTTGATATACATCGAAGAATTAAATAATGATTTTGACGAGCACGAAAATAAAAGCGGCTATTTGACGCATACGAAAATTAAAATGGTGATTTGATGAGTACAGGAAAATTTAAATGATGATTTGACGAGTGCGGGAAATTTAAATGATGGTTTGACGAGTGCGGGAAATTTAAATGATGATTTGATGCATACGAAAATTTAAATGATGACAGTTGATAAGTGCGAGAAATTTAAATGATGATTTGATGCATACGAAAATTTAATTGATGACAGTTGATAAGTGCGAGAAATTTAAATGATGACTTGATGCATATGAAAATTTAAATGATGATTTGATGCATACGAGAAATTTAAATGATGATAGTTTATAAGTGCGAGAAATTTAAATGATGACTTGAAGCATACGAAAATTTAAATGATGATTTGCAGAAAAATTAAAGATTTGATGATTTTTGGTGCCTACGAAATCGATGTTAGTAATCGTTCGAAGATAATTAAAACAATAAATAAAAGTAAAGAAAATAGATATGCATTTAAATTTAAACAAGTAAATAAATAATTAATTAAACATGGCATATGACATAAATTAATATTGCATACGAGCTATTAATTAAATATGGCATACGAGCTATTAATTAAATAAACACGAAAATAAAAAGGGACTCGAACAATTGACGAAACTTTAATGGGTTGGGCCCATGTGCATGCTGAATTTTAAATAAAATAGAAAAGGTGAGCAGATGGGCTTGGCTTAATAAGAAACAAAGAAAGGGACGGGCTTGGCCCGTCACCTTCCTTCTTCCCTCAAGAACAGCATGCCACTGTTCTTCTTCTTCCTTGCGTCGCCGGCGACCAAGGAAGCTCCGACTCTATAGATCAAGTCCAAACCAACCCGAATAAAACTAGTGACTGATTGATTGCTCATTTTGTATAAATTTATTATCTTTTTTTAGTCATAATCAAGATAATGATACTACTAATTTGAGTATATTCTTTCCTTTTTTTTCAGGATAGACTTAAAAGGATCAAAATAAGGAAAAGGATCGAATATCTCAAAGAAAGAAGAAAAACAATTAATCAATTGCGCTTAATTATTCGACTCGGCAATTGCAAAAAATTAATTGAAGAAACAAAAAGTGATTGCCGACAAATAAAGCTCAATGGAGGAAGAAAGGTGGCATTAATGCATCTGCACTAATCAAATTGCTTTGCCCAATTGCCGTAGTGCCATTACAAGAAATTAGCATGATGGAGTTAAAAACAAATGAAAAGAAATAAAAAGAAGTTGGCAATTGGCTTAGTGGATGAAAAGGAAAAATAAACAAATTGAAGTGCTATGCCCAATTGGATAGTGGAGGAAGAAAGGTGACATGGTGGCCTCTGCACTTGCTTTTCTAAGCCTATAAATAGGCAAGGATTGTAAGCATTTGAATGATCCCATCCCATCTTGCACGAGCAAAGCAAGAGCAAAACACAAGAAACAAAGTGAGAGAGAGGGCGGCAAAAATGAGAGAAAATAGTGTGTGTATGTAATAAAAATAAATGAGTGTTTAGAGCGAAATTCGCGAGGAGGAAGATGCGAGATTTATTCTAATCTCGAGCCTACTTCTATCGGTTATTTCGTTCCCCCTTTGTTACTTTTATTTTAATTAAGTTTTATATTTAATATTTTGATTGTTATTTTTATTATGTATTCTAGCTAACTCTTTCGTTCTTGGTAGAGATTAAAAGGTTCATAATTTGTGTTATTGTGAGATCTAATTGCTCTTTATAAAAATTATCTTTGTATTTATTCTCTTTCTAAATTAATGCCAATTTATCCTTGTTATGTTTAGGTCTGATCACCCTAGATTTTAATCTGGATAATTACAGTTAGTTCTAATAACTTTGGGTCTACATTGTTAAAAGAACACAGTAAACAACTAATGGATTACAGGCATAATACTTGCTATTTGAAATTAGAGAAAGAGAATAATTAGGTTTATAGGGACAAGTGAACCGATCTCTAAACCTAGAGAAGTCTCTCCCTATTTTTATCAATCGACTAGTTAAATCCTATAAGTGAACCTTAGGATTGCTGGAAGATTAGGGTCCTTAATAGAGAGTGTCTTTAAGTGACTTGATACAGGAGGAGAGTAGGAAGTCTAAGTGAACCTGATTTCTATAGCTTCTCTACAAAAATGATTTTAAATATATTTGCATCCATGATCAATAATATTGAATTATGACCTTATAAAATCTCTACCAGGAATTTTTAATATATTGTTTCAGAACTCATCACTTGTTATCTAACGATTGTATTTTTCACTTTTTAATTAATATATATATATATATATTTCAAATTGACCTATCAATAATTCCCCCTTTGTTATTATTTTTGTTGTCTCCATAAGAAAACTGAAGTTAGACTAACCGTCCCTGAGGATCGAACCTCTTACCACTATACACAAGTGTTAAATTGTAATTATTTTTGACGGATTCGACACCCATCAGTGACACAACAGTCGTTCTATTCAAGCAAAACAGCAAGGATTTCAAGCCCAAAACAGTGGTAATTTAAAAAAATGAAAAATACGTAATTAAACTAACAAATGCTCCAATAATTAACCAATGCAACGTGCGCTCAAATTGAAGCAAGAAAAATGATTATAACTTGAAAATGAAGTGTTTAAAACAGATTTGAGCAATTTATTGATTGATTAGGATGTGTCGCGCCCCACGAAAATTACGAAAAAGAGTAATTCATGAGTGTGCAATGAAATTTGAGACCTTCAGATGCTCGGCGTAAAAGGACGCCTAGCAGCATGCAATGAAGTCGCCACCCTAATTTGGTTGCTATGCTTAGGGAACCTTAATCGTCATGGCATAGGAAATATAATAAGTAAAAAAAACTAAAGGCACAAAAAAAAAGGGTCTAGACCCCAGACAAAGGTTCGGGGTCGTATTATGGTCTCGGGAAGGTGTTAGGCACCCGAGTCACATCCGAAAACGGTTACCGGTTGATGAGAGAGGTGTTTAAAAAGGTGTTTGATAAAATGCGTTTTGAAAAAGGGGGCCCTCAGAGGAATCGTCACTTTAGTCTTTTTATGATCGTGACCGTTCAGGAATAATAAAAAATCTTTCTGACGGGGTTACCGTTTATCAAGATTGATTGATTATTCCAGACCGCGACGTGATGGGACTGAAATTTTTGTAAGACTGAATGAGCGCCCTCTTTTTTCATCATCGGGTCATGCATGATTAAATTAATTACTATGTGATCCTAACATGGATTGCTAACAGAGTACAAATTTAAATGATTGATTTTACAGTGGAAAAATGATGTGGGATCGAAAATCCCCATGTACATGCAGTCAATACAAGCGAGAATTTAAAATCATATGAACATGGCATTTTAAGCAACTCGTTAAACACGTTGTTCATGTGGATTGATTTTAGTTCTACCAGTTCTATGTATCATGCGTACGATTGATATTTGCATAAAGCATCGAATAAATAAAAAGGAATCGAAAGGCGTACTTTCGAGCGAAGCTTGAAATTAAAACCTACAAAATGAGAGTGTTAGTGATAGCTCGAGAAATAAATAAACAATTTTATAAGTGCAAAAATTTAAATGACAATTGATTGCATGCGAGAAATGATGGATTTAACGCATACGAAAATGAAATACTGAGTTGATTGTATGCGAAATTTTTTTGATTTGACGCATACGAAAATTAAATGCTGAGTTGATTGCATGCAAAAAATGATTGATTTTAAGCATACAAAAATTAAATGCTGAGTTGATTGCATGCGAAAAATGATTGATTTTAAGCAAACGAGAATTTAAATGCTACGTTGATTGTATGCGAAAAATGATTGATTTTACGCATACGAGAATTTAGATGCTATGTTGACTGCATGCGAAAAAGGATTGATTTTACACATACGAGAATTTTAATGCTGTTTTGATAAGTGCAGAAAAATTAAATGTAGTTGGCGATTTACAGGGAATTAAAAAGAGTTTGAGGATTTGCAGAAAATAAAACATGTTGATAATGCAGAGAATAAGCAGTTGGATATTTGCAGAAAATAAACAGTTGATATTTGCGGAAGAATTTCCAGCAGTCTTTGCGAAAAATTAAAGCAGTTGATATTTACGAGAATTAAGATGCGACCGACCATATAGGCGGTATATTGAATTTAAATTGCCGAAAGTAAATTGCGAAAAATTAAAGTGTAGAAGAGTAAAGTGCGTAAAAGTAAAGTGCGGAAAAGTAAAGTGCGGAAAAATAAATAGTTGATAATTTGCGGAAGGATTTCCAGCAGTTTGCGAAAAATTAAAGCAGTTGAATATTTACGAGAATTAAAATGCGACCAACCATATAGGCGGTATATTGAATTTAAATTGCCGAAAGTAAATTGCGAAAAAGTAAAGTGCGAATAAGTAAAATGCGTAAAAGTAAAGTGCGGAAAATTAAACAGTTGATAATTTGCGGAAGGATTTCCAGCAGTTCGTGAAAAATTAAAGCAGTTGAATGTTTACGAAAATTAAAAGCAGTTGATAATTTGCGGAAAGTTAAATGACAACCGACCATATAGGCGGTAAATTAAAAGACTGAAATTGAATTGCTGAATATAAACGACTGAAGTTAAATAACATAAAAATAAATATCACGATAAGCAATAAGCATTTCACGTATACGTAAAAACGATTAAATAAACAAGTTGACGCAAGAATGAGCATACGAAATATTTTACAAAAAAGTGAACTAAACAATCCATGTACGAAGTATAGGAAAAATAGCACGTATCATGAAGAATAATTATACGAAGCATGCGAGCATTTTACGTAAAAAAATAACGAATCGAAAGACTCGGAAAAATATAAATGGGCTGGGCCCAGCTTAAAATTTGGAGAAATGGGCCAGGAACAATTCCTGGCCCAAGGGAATTAATTTAAATGGTGATGGGCCAAGCCCATCACCTTTCTTTCATTTCCTCGCGCGAAGGGCCGATTGGCCCAAGTCTTCATCTTCAACCTCACGTCGCCGGCGCCACTGCCGGCGACGGAGGTGACGAACCAGGCGACCAATTCGCCTGGTTCTTGGCCGGAATGAGACCTCTCCCCTCCACCAGTGCAGTCGTACAGTCACAGCAAGGAAATGAAGACAAAAATAGTAGGATTTTTGAAGGAAACGAGGAGATATATATTTACGTTAATTGACGAAACAATTATACTAAGCAACGATAATTTAAACTAATGTTAGCATGGCGAAATTAGGTTAAAAACAAGGTGATTGTAGCAAGTTTTAATGATTAATTAATTAACTAAGCTTTAAACGAAATTTTAAAAGAAAAACAAGAGAAAGAATGCTTACAGTGCTGCTGCTACTGCGTGCGGACGAAGGCCAGGAACGGGACTGAGGGTGCGTGAATTGGACAGGAAAATGGAGATGGGCAGTGGTGCTTTTTTCTTGCAAAATTCGGACCCTTTGAACCGATGGAGAGCCTCGTATTTATAGGCAAAGATCGTGTGGCGTTTGGACGGGGGAGCTGCGCGTGGTGGCCGGGAGCGTGCGCTGGCGGGGCTAGGAGAGCCGTGATGATGGCGGAGGGATAGGGAGCTACGGGCTGGCTAGGACGCGATGGGAGCAGGTGGCTCGGGCGAGGACTTGCTTCGCTGCACGTCCCTTGGCACTGTTCATGTGCATCATGCACATTAATTCAAGGGCCATTGATCTGGTTGACTTTCCTTGGTTGACCAGATCAATGGCCATGATTAAATGGCCTTTTATCTGATTTAAATGGCCTCGAGCCGGTTCCTGCCAACAAACGTTCCGACTTTTCGAGCCGAAGGTACCAACGCGTAGAGAAAAATATGACGGGTTTAACTGTCTACAGCGAATGACAAGATTTTTTCGTTTAACGTGTTTATTTTCGCGTTCAAAAACGTGAAACGTTTGAACGGAAAAATAAACACGTTACGCCGAAAATTACACAAAACGCTCTAGACCGTTGCGAGCGGAAAAAAAAGCTAGCAAATAGTTGATGGAAAACATTTTGAAGTCAAGCTATTGTCCGAGCGAACTTACTCGGGTCCAATAAAAGCTCGAATGAGAATAATAATAAAATAATAAAAATACTAAAAATGCGCTGAAATATAAAAAATCCTAAAATTCATGTGATGACCTAAAACGAAGAAAAAACTAGCAAACGACTGCCGGATAGTTAAAAATGTGGTTTTTAAGGCTAAAAATATTAATAATAATAATGAAAATACGTGACGAAAAATTAAAAATGCGATTTCGAAAGATGACGATGCTAACGACGATGCTAAAACGCAACGAAATACCTAAAAATGCTAGCGACAGTAAATCAACGGAAAATGACTGTAGATTAACTAAATAACCGAAATGCTAAAATTAATTAAAAATGGCGTCAAAATTCGGGTATCAACAAGATGGAAAATGAAAATTGACCAAAAACTCTAGAGAGAGAAAGCTGAAGAAATACTTACAGTGCTTGCTTCCTTTGCTTGGGCTGATGTTGATGATGAAAGGGTGCCTCAACCCCGTGTGTTTTAAGGGTGGAAGGGCAGGGTATTTATAGGAGGAGGTTGGACGAATGTGCGGTGACGTGGCTCAATGATTTGCGTGGCTGGAAATGGATGGAAGCAACGGGAAGGGGTGACTGGGCATGGTGACGTTGCTTCCTTCTCGAAGCAGTGACGTAGCTGATTCTCGAAGCCATGACAAGGCTTCGAATTTTGGGAGAGGAAAATGCTTGCCTTTGAGAAGAAAAGAGATGGATCGTTGATTTAAATCCGTGACCGTTGGATGGTTGACTAAGGGATTAGTCAACCAATCCAACGGTTGATTAAAAAGAAAGAAAAAAATGCTTCAGAAAATTAATATGGGCTCGAACTATCAGGGTCACGAAACTGGCGAGAAACTCAAACGAAAGAAACTACGTTATAGAGAAAAATATGACGAGTTTAATTGTCTACAGCGAATGGAGAAAAATCTTTGTTTAACGTGTTTATTTTCTCGTTCGGAAACAGGAATATGTTCGAACGAAAAATAAATGACGTTACAACGAAAATTACTCGAGACAAAGTTGACTAGCGTGAATGAAAAAAAGAGTAGGTAATTGTCAACTTAAGAAATAACACGTTCGATCAATGGTCCGAGCAAATTTACTCGGGTCCAATAAAAGCTCGAAAAAATTAATAATAAAATAAAAAATGCTAAAAATATGATAAAATACTAAAAATCCTAAATTTTATGCGATGACCTAAAACGGAAAAATAAATAGCAAATGACTAACGGATAAAAAAAAGTGATTTTTAAGGCTGAAAATATTAATAATAATAATAATGAAAATGACGTGACGAAAAATCAAAAATGCGATTTCGAATGCTGACGATGACAACGATGATGATAAAATGTGATGAGAATTTAAAAATGTCCTAACGACAGCGAATTGATTTAAAATGGCAATTAATTAAGTAAAATGACAGAAATGCTAAATTTAATTTAAATGGTGTCAAAATTTGGGTATCAACAGGTATGTTGGTCCAAAGACGTCTCTAAAGCAGTTTGTAGAGCAGTATGATAATGCATTGAAAAGTAAGATCGAGAAAGAAAATAAAGCAGATTTTGCTTCGTTCAATTCCCGTATTCCTCTGATAACTGATTTCAGCTTTGAGAAACAATTTCAAGGTGCCTACACAAATGAACTATTTCGGTTATTTCAGGATGAGGTGCAGGGTGTGGTGTCCATCAATCTTGAGTTCATTGACAGGTGCGAATCAGTTGCATTATGCTCTAAGAGTTTCTCTTTTTACTTCAGCTAATTATGACTGGCAATCTTGTGTTCATTGTTATTACTGTTGCATGATTCCTTTCACGAAATTGACAGGTGCGGTTCCAGTGTTTCAACATTTCAAATAACTGACATATTGAGAAGCAAAGAGTGTGCATTAAGAAAAAAAGTTACTTATGTTGTGTATTATGATGCGGCGGATCTAGAATTATGCTGTTCATGCTGTCTGTTTCAGTTTAAAGGAATTATTTGCAGACATATTGTGAAGGTGTTAATTCAGGAAAATATACATCATGTTTCATCTCAATATGTCTTGCATCGTTGGAGGAAGGATGTTAGACACAAACATACATATGTCAAGAATTGTTATGATGACGATAGGGATGATCAATGTAGAGTGAGATATAATCATTTGAATTCACAATGGGCTAATGTTGTAGAGGTTGGAGCTGAGTCTGTAGAGAATTATGAGTTTCTATTGACATCCTTAGATGAGGCAACTTCAAAACTCTCACTCAGTGATTCAACTAATTGGAAAAAACAGTGTGCAGGAACCTCTTCAATGATCATGACAGAAGACTGTCAAATATTTTCGAGTCCTTTGAAGGTGCGAACAAAAGGGCGTCCTCCATCCAAAAGAAAATTTTCAACACTAGAACAAAAAATGAAAAACAAAATGGTATGAAAGGTTTTTAGTTAATTATTTCTTCTCAATAATGTATTTTCTATATGTTGTATGTATATGATGTTTAACTTCTCAATAATGTTTTTTTCTAATAGAGTGCAAAAGAAAGGAAAAGCAAGAAAGATCATTCTGAGTCACAAAATCAATTGGAACTCAAGAGAGTCAATTTGGACCGTCTGAACCATCAACTGTTAATTAATTTGGAACTCAAAAGAGTTTGGTATGAATGTTTTATTTCTTTGGAATTTTGTGTTATACATGTTGTAGGATGACAACTAAATTTTTACTTATTGGAATTTGTAGCTGAATGATGATAATGATGAAAAAGACGAGGATGATTATGGAGAGACGTTATGTGGTACTTGTGGGGATAATTATGCATCTGATGAATTCTGGATCTGCTGTGACATATGCGAGAAGTGGTTCCATGGGAAGTGTGTGAAGATCACTCCAGCTAGGGCTGAGCATATGAAGTAGTACAAATACCCCTCTTGCGCTTGCAGTAACAAGAGAGCACGACCTAAACTAAATCATCAAGCCTATTCCTAGGTAGTGTAGTCGGCATACAATTCTGGTTATAAATTAATACTTCTGTATTGTTATTCATGTAGATCAGGTATGGATGTTTTTGTGAAAAACTTGAACTAAGATGCTTTAGTATTTCTTGCATTTGGGTTGGTTTCAATTTGCTGGAATTGATATTTTGAAGTCATCTTGCTTGATCTTGCCTAGGGTAAGTGAAGCAGTAGGGTCTGATGTGGTGCAGGCCAGGACGACGTAATTACGTCAAGAGGGCGACGTAATTCACGCCACAAGCAGTAGGCTCCAAGAGGGGCAGACCAGGTCCGGCGTGATTACGGCCAAGAGGGCGACGTAATTACGTCGCGATCAGTAGCTTGGGGTGTTTGTTGTTCATTGCTGGCGTGATTACGCCTTAGGCCGGCGTGATGACGTCGATGCCTCAAAACATTATATGTGTTGTTTTCATATTTGTGGTGCAGTGTACGCCAATTAAATTTCAGGATTTAGGTTACAATTTATTGTTTTGAATTCTTTATATTGCTTTATGTTTTGATGCTCTGAAACAGATTTCCAGATTCTTTCCTCTAAGTGGTCCCAAATTTGCTTGTCAAAATCCAACTTAAGAGAGTTAATCTTTGAAAAATAAATGAAAATACAATATGAATGTTAAATATTATTAGTACATCATAATAATAAAAGATGATTGGCGTTTCAATGACCTAAATGAAAATGGAAGTGACGTAACTTTTTTTCTTTTTTCATTTTACTTTCATAAAATTTTAAAATTATACGTAAGATTCACATTAAAGAAAATAATACATTGGCACTTGTTATATGTGGTGTCGCTAACGTTTGCAACTTGGTAACTAAATGGAGCAGTTATATGTTAGTAAAGATGCAAAAGCTACCTGTTTTGAAAAGATTTCCTTTACATAAATGGATCATATAATAAATCTCTTCTACATTGTAATTAACGACTCAAATCTAGCGACAAATAATAAACCAGAAAATAATACAAACCAGACATATACATATCATTTTACTACTTTATATACTTGATTGACTACCTCTTTCACACACCTAAGCTCATCTAACATACTTGTTTCATTACCAATGCTTATATCACCCCCATTGCAATTTCAGCTTCCAAATCTGCATTTCTTTCGGCCAACTTTTTCTCACGATCCTCAACTCCATTATCACTTCACGAACCCAACCTGTTACTGGTTTATCTTCCCAATGGAAGAAGCCACAACTACCATATTCATCTAGTCCAGCACACTTGTAGAAACGCTGACCTGGGTGTTTGTCAGTCCAAGATATCCATCTTAGTGCCTTCAACCCACACTTGCATAAGATTTGCGGCTCTTAATCCAAGATTGCTTTTTGCTTCCCAAGTGACGTCAACACTCTACTGCGTCTGCATTCACGGTGTTGACTACTAGAGATCGAGGATGGAGAGTTTATTGACATCCTACTGAAATCCAAAAGAGATATGAAACAAAAATAGTTCATAACGTAGAAAAGAAACCAACACTTACAGCCCCAAAAATTAGCAATAACAGCCATAATAAACCAACATTTAGGGACACCAATCAACAAGAGAATAAGCCATAACTGACCACCAGATATATGTAAAGAACTCAGCCAAATGTATGCCATGTCAGAACTAAAACGGAGGTGAATAACCAAGATTCACCCAAATCCCATATTTACATCCCAAACTTAAGATAGAAAAACAATCCAATTGATCACACTTTACTTGCCACGTGAGTTTGTGGTGATGGCATATAGGGTCTAAGTTGAGCTAACAGAGCAGGGGACAATTAGGTTGTCAAAGGGGAAGGATCTCTCAACATTCAGTTCAAATTGTGCAACATATTTTTATTCAGTTTAAACTTTACAGGGAAAAGAAAATTCAGTTTAAACTGTTCAAATATTGTCAATTCCGTTTAAATTTAAAAGTAAAAAAAAGGAAGCCCAACTTCAACTTCAAAGAATCATACACCAAATGATGGCCCTAGGGAACCATATAAGTGAACAAGCTTTGCAAAGATGCCCATAACACATGATCTCACACAACAAACCATTCAGGTCTGTGCCAAACATAACAAACAAAAGAAAAAAAATAGAAAAAAAATGCATAACAACTGACTGCAGTGTGATGTAATAATATGATATTCTTAGCCCCTTCACTTTTACTAGCAACCAACATACTTTATTTGTTGTATCAAACCAATTAACTGAACTTTAGTTTTTATGACCAATATAAATAATGAACATAATATTTGACATTTTATCAGTTTCTGATTAAGATGAAACCACACGGATGCAAGGTTACTTCATAAAGAAGTTAACAAAAATAAAAATAAAAACAAGTATTATGTGTAATAAAGTTTGGTCCAAATTGAATCAAATGAAAGAAACGTTGAATAGGGCAACCTCAAGACATTATTTCAAGGATAAAATCAAACTTAAATGAATTATGCAGTTGAAATTTTAAAGAATAAAGAAGGAAAATATGTGTAGCTGTCAACAGTACCTTCCTTCAGATATCCTTCTACAACTCAAGAGTTGCTTCAGAAACACACGCAATATACGCAGAGAGCTAGAAAGAATAGCAACATGTACAAGAAGAACGAGATTCCTTAAGATTGTATAATAAATGTCTTCGAAATTTATTTAGACCATCAGAAAATTTAAAACAATAGATATGGACAAACGCTAGTAATAAATTAGAGACGTGGTATAAGCATGTTTACTATTCTTTAGACCGAGGCTGTGTTCTTTGTCAAAGTTTCAGCACACTAAGTAATGCTAAATCCATTAGCTACCGTGGCAGAGTAAAAGATAGGGTACAAATTTTAATGAACAAAAAACGTGCATTATGTGATTAAGTAAAGAAATAATGAAAGAAGGAGGCCATGTAACAAACGCAATCACCAAAAATACAGACAAGCATATTCAATCTCACAAAAACTGCCAATTGAGAAATTGATCAACCAGCATGGAGATGCATAGGGAGCAACCAAGTACAACAAAAACACACACAAAAACAAGCACCTAAAGAGCTTTTGTCGGGATGCACCAAAAGTGACAGCTTCTAGTACCTAAGAAGTCATCATAGTTTTAACTATTAGTTACATCCAAAACTACAAAGCGAGAAAATAAAAAATAGTGAAGTCCATTACCTAAGAAGTCACGGGTATGGAGGAGGAAGCAACAGTCGCGACGGGTAGAAGGGAGAAGGAATGGCGGCCGCGGAATGGAGGAGGGAGGAAGGGAGGTTGCGAATGGAGGAGGGAGGTATGGAGGAGGAGCAACAAATCGGGAAGAGGAAGAGGAAGAAACACCCTAGATCGGGAAGAGGAAAAGAGGGTATGAATAAGGAGACGCGGTGGCAGTTTCGTAAATTTGCAAACGGTGGCAAACTTGTAATTATGCAATGACGTGGCGATTCTTGGCTATTCCTCCTGAATAGAATTACCCCTAAAGTAATCAGGTAGGAATTTAAAACAAAAGAGCGATTCTTCACGTCAGCAAACGTGAATAGTTTTTTTTTTTTTTTTTTTTTTTTACAAATGCAGAAGCTTTTAATTTAGTAATCAAAAGCCCAAACATTTATACAATAAAATATGGGTATTTTACCGTCATTACAACCTAGCACACATACGTCATCGCGATGCCAAACCTAATCATATATGATAATACATAAACATACATCAAGGGTATTCCTGTCATTTCATGAAACCGGTAACCTAGCTTCTGATAACTAGCAAGGTGCATGCCACGTGGACAAGGTCAACAAGGTCCCAGTAACCTCATGATACTCACTTATCTATCTGTATGGTTTAGGAGCTTACCAGTAATTATGTATGATATCGGTACCCATATCTCATATCAGACAAAACATCACAAGAGTACATATACCGGCTCCACTAGGTAAGTGCACCACTTATATTATAGGGAAACTATCGGGTCAAAGGACATATACCGGTAATGGCAAACCATACACATGACATGTGTACAAAGTGTCTCACAGAGCGAGGCTATAAATACCCCCTATCACCTCTTCATACATAAGCATGCATACACGCACACACATACAGAAGTTCTGCCCAAATACTAAACTCCTTCCCAATAGTTCTCCCTCATTACTCATACTTACCACTACCATGGGTACTGAATTGATCGTCAGAGATTCTACGTCGGAGACCCCCTTCAAAGCATTGTAGGTGGCTTAGAAGCGGCGAGAGAATCTTCAGAATCTTCATCAACACGCCGAATTTACAACAATATCCTCACACATTGAGGATTATCAATATACAAGTTGTATCATGCGGTGCGTGCACGCCTTTGATTATAACTCGCTAGGCCTCGCCGATTATATGTGCAACAAATGAATAAAGCCCTTCTATTCAAAATAAAGCACAGGATGACATAAGTACTCAGATGGAGCGCCACAAAAAGACAACAACCAACAACAAAATCTACATGATTACTGTTGGGTTTATTCCAACATCTCGGTCAACGGTGAATCCAGGAGGCAGAGAACATGGACATAGGCATATATGGTTGCCTACGTCTGCGGTAACATACATGAAGTCTCAGACATCACTTCTTAAAACACATAACGAATCGAAGAAAAGCAAACCTTTAAGGGGAGCTAGTGAGTGATAAACTACAAGACTTATATACTTGTAATCTTTTAAATAATATCATATATACTCATGCAATACTACACTGAATGCCTTTTGAAAGTTTCATGCACTAAGTCACCGAAGCCACCTTTTTCCTAATGTTATCGAAGTAATATCCTACGATCTAAAGTGAGCTCACGACATCCACACTTTACCGGGCACATACCTAATGCAATCGATGGTTAATTAGAAGCTTCTCATAAACACGCATTTCTTTGTTATTTACTTGCTAGTGAACTAGCCTTCATGAGCTTGGCAATTTCAGCCACACACAACATTAACATCAATGTCGACTTTTAACAAACAATGTACAATCTTATTGCATTACTATCAAAGAAGTAATTCAATAATGCCTTTTGATCTTTCATATATAATAGTCATACTAGGCTTTAATGAAATTATTACTCACCTTGGCTTAAAGGTGAATACCTGACTAAACTTTATGCCCATTTGAGCCTTGGTTACTTGTTCCTAGAACATAACAAATAAACAAAAAATACTTATTTAATTCATGGCTCATGTCTCGGCCTAGCCTGCCGAAATGGCTCATGTCTAGCTCATGTAAATAACCATACCGAGCCACTTTCTTACTTATGCACGAATCAATGGCCATCTCTTGTCTCCTGCTTACTTTCAATTAATAATATTTAAACTTAGATGGCTCGTAAATAATTGAACTAACAAAGAATAGCTCGAAGGCCACGTACCTATCACGTCTTGGCTTTCCCTTTTCTCCCAGCTGCTTCTTTCGGCCACTGACTTATAGAATGCTAATGAGAGTTACTACCTCTGGCCTTGTATATATAGACCAATGGCCAAGCATGAGGTGGGATCTTCGGCCATTCATGAAGTGACACATCATCAAGGCAATTTGCCTCTTTGCGTGAGATGGACACCCAACTACTTAACTTTGAACCGTTAATCAACTTAATCCCTCATCTTTAAACCGACCTACAACTTGGTCCTTTAACTATCCTGTTAATTAGTCACATTCTTGCACGTAAGCCCCTAATTTTTCCCATTTGTGCACATATACCTTTAACTTTGCGAATCACCCTTAAATGTATTCTAAGATCACTTGTCACTAAATGGCTCATGCATTTTTTTTGTTAAAAATTGACTTAGCCTATGAGTTCATTCTTACGCCATGCAATGTCTTCGCCCACAAGATCCTACACTTACTTGGGAGTTTTTGTTCCCCTTTTGTGAGACCCACTAAATACGTACAGTTTAAGACCATTGGAATCAATAACACACATAAAATGTGCCTAGAAATTTCGTTGGCCCACTATGGCCTTTCTGAATGGGCCACAGCCCGCACCGCTTGGCCGTACATTGTGGCCAACACATGTGTCATGACCTGTGTCATGCATGGCACATGGCTCCTAACCATAGCTAGCAGTTGATCTTGAGGGTATTTCATTATGAGTATGCTGACTTGACAGCCGTACTCAAGGAACGTCGTTACAATAATTTTGGATTTATCGAAATAAAGAAAACAACTATTCTCCTCTCCTTCTTTCTTCTTCCTCTTTCTGTTATAACTAATTCTTTCTTTTCGTTCTTCTTCTCTCCCTAATATCCAAAAATCCTAACATTTCCATGCTCTTTCTTCATGCTCGAAAGAAACCTCTCTAATAAGTCATTATATTTTTCGAACACATATCTGATTTTGTTTTTAAGAAACCAAATCCTTAGTGATAATACAAAATAAATTCACAAGGGGCAACACCGACTTTGCACACCAAAAGGGGGTTTCGGTAACTATCAGTACTAGATAAGTACAATGCACGTGATAACTTAAGGATTATAAGCTACCGGCCTTATCAAGTAAACGTATATCTTCATTTATATGTATCGAGAATGCTAACGGGTTAGGAAATGTTACTGGTAAGGCCAATGATCTCTCAACAGTTGGCGCTTGCCACTTTAACCGAAATGATCCACGTGTTCATCATGGCACACCCATATGAGAAGGGGTATAAATACCTCACTTTCTCTACTCTAGGGGCATGCATGCATACCTGAAGGGACAACCAAATAAGCACCCCACAAACTCACAACACCACAAGCTAGAAAAACACCTTACCGATATCATAACTATCACCCGATCACTCATTTTTCTCTGTTTACTGACTTGATGGTCAGAGTGTCTAAGCCGAAGACCCCCTCCGGTGCTTTACAGGTCACTTGGGAGCAGAAAGATCATCAACATCCTTATATCAACTAACCAGATTACTAAATTACCCTCACCCTTAAATTTAGAATTATCATTTTCGTGCTTTCATTGAGAGTATTTAGATTGTTAAGTGAGTACCTTGATATCTACAGGCTTTCTCTCTCTCTCTTTATTCTAAAAATCCACTTGGTCACCAGTCACAACACCGCCAGGGCCTAGTATGGCAAGCTCTGTGTCACCCTCCACTGATTCTATCACCACCCTCCATGGGAGAATGGATGTTTTAATGTCCATGTTATCCAACCTTGTCCCCTAGTCATTGGCTCACTTGTCGGCTACCTCGCCATTGTTTACTCTATCATTGGTTACACAACAAATGGGACAACCACTTGTTCCAAATGAGACCCCTGTCCCGCAGGTGATCCATTTAATTCCCGATGGAAGTTAGAATCAACCATCCGTGAATGTAGAACAACTTGTCCCACTGGCCCCACTAGTCGTAAATGTCTCTAGGGTGGAGGAGGGATACTTAGATAACATAAATGAGGAGATTAATCGGGTCAGAAGACACAGCGCGAGAGCAGATCACTCTTCCCATCGGTGATTGGCAAGGCCTAATGTTAGGAGGAGTCGAAATAGGTCACCGCGAGCTTACTCGCTGGAAAGAAATTATCATCGCCCCCATTTCAGACGGGACCAGAATGATGAAGAAGAATATGGCCAATCTAGGTCTGTTTCACCGGGTTACTGGAGAGAGAAAGATGACGACCTAAAATACTAGTTAACTCATCGGGTGTGAAGTTATTGGGTCAGTAGACGGATTAAGACACCAACGGAAGTTTATAATGACATAAAGGATCATGTTACCCATTTGAATAGGGTAAAGGAGTACATCAAGTTTCAAATGCGAAAAGATGAAGCGCTCTGTTGGATTTTCATCTTGACGCAGAAATAGCCAGGGTATGGTTCGAGGAGCTACCGACTGGCTCTATTGATAGTTTCGCGCAGTTGGAAGAGAAGTTCCAGAGTATATTCAGCACATCTATTCCCTAAAAAAAATCATCTGCGGCGTTATTCGATATCTACCTAAGATAAGGGGAGTCTCTCGGAAGCTATTTAGAAAGGTTCAATTTTGAGATGTCCTTGACCCCGAACGTTAACGTGGATGTGGCGGTAGAGGCGCTTAAAAGAAATTGTGGCTATGAAAAACTAGAGGATGCGTTGTTGGCAAAGCCTCCCAAAACCTTAGATCTTTTGTGGTAATATTATTTGTCAAGGCCAATAATTTTGCTAAGTTGGAAGAAGCCGACTATCGACAAAACAATTAGAGAGACCCTGTGTAACAAAAACTGATTGAAAAGAAGTCGGAGCCTCGAAGAGGCAGGAAAACAGATTTCAAGCCTACACCCCTATTGGTTCTTAGGGCAGAAATTTTGACGATAATTAAAGATCGGAAGTTACCAATTCGGTATCCTTTTTTGAGGCCCGGTGTCCATCTGGGGTCATGAAGAGATCTATTTTGTCGTTTCCACAAAACACAAGGACATGATTTCAAAATTTGCCACCTATTGAAGATAGGTATTGAACGGTTGATTGAAGAGGGATACGTAGGTGAATATGCAGTAAAGCCCAGAGCACAGGCTCCTGATAGCAGAATGAATGTTAATCGGGAAGAAAATATGAAAGTTGTAGCTTTTGGTTCCCCTTTGATAGAGTTGTGAAAGGAGAAGGGAAAAGAAACCTTGATGGCTTCCATAATGGAGCACCTGATAATTATGTTCATCGTAGGATGAACCCAATGTATTGGGGAGTCCTTTATCGCTAGAAAAAGAAAGCGGGAGGAAGAGTTGAAGGAGGAAATCGGGCTCAATTCGCTCGACAAAATGGCGATATCATTCTCAGGAGAGGATGAACAAGGATTTGTGTATCCCCATAATGATGCTTTAGTGCTCACAATAATTATCAGAGAATTTAAAGTAAGGAGAACGTTGGTGGACAAAGGAAGCGCAGTTAACCTGTTGTCTCTTAGCGCATACAAACTGATGAAACGACAAGCATTGGAGTTGATTTTGTGTGAAAAGTCAATCATTGGAGTGGATGGCATACCCATCCCGATAGCAAGGGTGGTGTCCCTACCGATAACTTTCTCGGAGGATAGTTTCAAGAGAACGGGGCAGCAACTGTTTATGGTGGTAGATTTAAATCTGCCATATAACACTATCTTGGGACGACCTTTCTTGAACGCCTTTGGAACTGTTATCTCCTAAAAATATTTGAAGCTAAAATATCCTTCCTAAGATAACATTGTTACCCTCAAAGGCGACCAGAAGCTGGCTGCGGAGTGTTATTTTGTCATGACTGACGGTAGTCATGACCGTTATATGTGTGTATGTGAGGACGCGTTGGGGGAGACGGATGAAAGACGTACTCAGCCCTTAGAACAAATGATTCCCATTCCGATATAAGGGATCAGTAACGAAAGTTTCCTGGTGAGTGAAAAGTTGAGCCAAGAGAAACGCGTACAGTTGGTCAAGTTGTTAACCAAGTGTAAAGGATAGTCTACTTGGATACCGTTTGACATGCCCAATATCCCAAGAGAAGTCACTGAACACTGGCTAAATGTTAATACGGATGCCAAATTGGTTCAACAGAAGTGTTGAGCCTTTTCAAAGGAAAAGGCGGATGCAATTGAGAAGGAAGTGGACAAGCTTTTGAAAGCCAATTTCATCCGGGAAGTGCAATACCCATCGTGGCTTGCTAATCCAATGGTGGTTCCAAAGCCTAACGATGATTGGAGGAAGTGATATGATCCTAGCCCCGAGGCTAGCCCCAGCGCACGCATAACTCGCACACGCCTTGCGACCAAGGCCAATCGAACCAAGACGTCGAGCCAAGGACGTTGCAAAGTATCCAGTGAGGTTAATACAACCTCTAGACATGGATACAAGGCAGGAGACGCTGCTTGATCAAGCCTTCACGCGAAGGATGACATGGAAGGTGGCTTAGAGGCGCCTAACGCAAGGTTTGACATTCATCCGAGCCAACCCATGGAAGAATGAGTCCAATTGATTGCATTGCATTTCATCATGTTTTATTGTTCATTTACTTGTTTATTTGGACAGTACACCTACTGATTTATCCCTGATTTCCCATATTCTTAGCAGTTCTGGTCTGATGGCAAAATATTGAAGATTCTGATGTGGAAAGCTGAAGCTGATTTTCCCAGTCTTGGCCTAGACTTCGGCCAAGACTCATTCGCGATTGAGTAGAAGTTTCAACATCCGCTTGGGCCGCTTCCCGCATTGGGCTTTGCAGCTGTCCCGCAAATTTAGAGGGATCTGAAGCATATCTCTTGAAGAATCCCGCATGGGATCTCCCTTTTTTGTATTTCCGATTTAATTCCCATTTAAGAACAATTTATTGTAGCAATCTTTTTAGAGATTTTCTAGGGATTAGATTTGGAATAGGACAGAGGAGTTGAGGGCTATTTAGCTAAACATTATTCCTCCTCTGTCAAGATCGGAACCTTTTCTCTCTTTTCCTTTTCTTTGACATTGTTACCTTTGCTCCGGATTTATTTAAATCTCGGATTTAGTTTATTTATGCAATTAAATATTTTATTTTCTTAATTATGAGTATTAGTAACTAAACACCCATTCTTGGTAAGGGTTGACGAGCTGAAGTTCTTATGCATTCGTGAGATTAATCCGTACTTAACAATCTCTTCTCTCGTATTTATTTATTTCTTAAACTTAATCTATCGCTTACTCACTAGAGACAAGGTTTGATCATCCTTGTACTCTAGTAGAGAAGAGTTGTGGCCGGTCTAGAAGGAAAGGGAGTACCCGTCGGCTAGACAAAGTAGGCAACTCGTCTCGCACCAGACTAGAAGAGATAAGTAATCTAGGTCAAGACCAGATTGACAACCTAGGGTTTCCACAGGGAAACGCCTTGGCCTAGGTATTGTCTTCCCCTGTACCATTGAGGAAGCGAACAGCCATTCAAGACAGCAATCAAACGGATAAACCCTTTAACCAGCAAGGTGTCCCTTGGCTAGGATTATCCGGAAAGGGAGTACCCGCCAGGTAATTTGAAGAGGATGGAAGATAGGAGTGAACAGGAGTACCTCCACTCTATAGCAGTACTATGAACGAAGAGAGGAATACCTATGAATCTATGATCGAAGCATAAGAATAGAAGCTCTCACATCGCCCTTACCTGGAATTCCCTTTTATCAGATTTATTTCAATCTTGACCCCAGTCTTGGCCAACCCTTTGGCCAACACTATTTTCGAACTATTTTTACTTCTTTCTATTTTGTCTTTATTTTCAGATACTACCAAACCAAATCCAGTGACGAGGAAGTCAACCCAAGAATTACATCTCCTAGAGGTCTCTGTGGACGATCCTCTTACTACAATCTACAAACTCTTGTGGACAAGTGATAAGTTGTATTTCTACCCCCAATTCTATACCTATTTCACTATTATATTTGACGTGTTCGACGCGCGATCAAATTTTGGCGTCGTTGTCGGGGATCTCTAACGGTATTTGTAGTTTTTGTTTTATTTTGTTTTTGATAGTTGATGACCAGGTCCTCTTGTAGAGAAGAAGATTTGCTACCATACAATCTGAATCTCTCTAAGATCGAAGCACAACTCAAGAAGATAGCTCAGAAAAGAAAAACCCCAGAAGAAAGTGAATCGGAAATCTCAAGTTCCGAAACAGATTACAGTCTAGACCACGATCTTGGCCAAGACTCCGACCAAGACATGGCAGAAAATCAACCAGAACCGACGATGAGGGAACTGAACAGAACAGCAGAACAGGAAACCTTTTCCTGTATCAGTTTACTAGTTGTACCGAATGATTGGTCTATCAAGACCAATATGGTGGCCAACCTTCCTAGATTCTATGGCCATTCAAACAAGAACCCTTTCAAGCACCTGAGAAATCTACACGTTCAGTGTGATATGATGAAACCAGCTGCTGTGAACATGGAAATAGCAAAGTTGAAAGCTTTTCCATGCTCTCTGGAGGGGGCTGCCCAAAATTGGTTCTACAGCCTACCTCACAACACGGTCAATACCTGGGCCGAGATGTCCACATTATTCCTCAACAAGTTCTGGAATGCAACAAAAGCAGGGGGGCGACTAGAAAAAATATGGCTGCCATCCAGCAGAGGAACAATGAGGGCCTAAGTGAATATCACCAGCGGTTCAGGGAATTGCAAGAAGTTTGCCCTACACATGGAGTTGTGGATCAGACCATGATCCAATATTTTTATGATGGAATGCTCCTGCCGAGTAAAGAAAAAGTTGATGCAGCCGCAGGTGGAGCATTGCAAGACTTGACTGTCACCAGAGCCAAACTTCTACTCCAAACCATGGCAGACAATAGCCAAAATAATACAACTTCTGACAGGACTTCTATTCCTTCTAGTCTTTGTTCTATTGATGTTGAGCAAAAATTAACAGAATTAACTGATATGGTGAAAAATATTTGTCAATATTTCAGGAGCAATGACTACAGGGAGTTCAAGTCAGGAGCAGATAGCCTCGGTTTGTGGGATCTGCCAGCAACAAGATCATCAAACCAATAATTGTTACATGGTGCAGCATTCTAATGACGTAACACAAGTAAATGCAGCCTATGGGCAGAACCAAGGAAGTATGCAAAATTTCCCTCAAGGAAGTAACCAGTACTCATGGAGAGGCCATCCAAATTTTAGATGGAGAGACCCAGTCCCTCCAAATCAGAATCAAAATTAGAATATACCTCAGCAACAACCTCCCGTTAACTTTCAAAACTTCGTACCTCGTCCTTCACACCTAAATCCTGGCCAACCTCCTAGCCAAGCCTCGGTGCCCCAGCTGCCTCCAGCACCTCAACCCTTGCAGATAATCGGTCCCTCTATGGAGGATACGCTTAAGAGTTTGGTTGAGATGCAAAAGAACTTGATGCAATCTATGCAGTCTAGCTTAGCGGAGATGCAAAAACAAATCAATCAAATGGCCAATCAAGGGAAATTGCCTTCTACAACAGTAGATAATCCAAAACACAATGTTAGTGCCATGAGCCTGAGGAGTGGAGTTGTGCTACCAGAAAGGGAAGGAGCGAAAACAGATGAGGAAATAAGAAAAATCCAATCGCAAGAAATGGATGAAGATGAGGAAGAAGAAACTGAAACAGAAGCAGTGTTGGCCAAACCTCAGGCCAGCACTGAAGTTATCGCGGAACCAGAAAAGACAGAACCTATCTTGGCCAAGACGCGGGCCAAGACACAGGCCAAGCCTGACAAGCCAGAGGAAATCATAGAAATTCCTCCACCATTTCCTCCTAGATCTTCGAAGGAGAAGAGGTAAGATGAAGCAAGAGACTTCATGGCTGTTTTTGGGAAAATAGCTGTTAATATTCCCATGTTAGATTTAATTGCAAAAGTCCCCTCTTATGCTAAATTTCTTAAAGAACTGTGCACTAATAAAAAGAAAATTGCAGGTATAGAGAGGGTGAACTTAACTCACAATGTCTCGGCAGTACAGCAGCTTCCAGAGAAGTGCAAGGACCAAGGAACTTTCACCATTCCCTGTCAAATCGGGAACAAAAAAATTGAAAAGGCCCTTTGCGACTTAGGGGTTGGCATCAATGTGATGTCCCTAAGTGAATTCGAGACCTTGAAGATAGGAACAATGAAGGAAACCGACTTGGCAATCCAGCTGGCTGACCAAACGATTATCCGACCAAAGGGAGTAGTGACTGATGTCTTGGTGATGGTAAATGATTTTATCTATCTAGTGGACTTTTATATAGTTGAAATGAATGTTCAATTACCCTCTTGCACCACTGATATTTTATTAGGAAGACCTTTCCTAAGGACATCGAAAGCAAAGATTGATTGCTTTGAAGGAAGTATAATTCTGGAATTTTGTGGAAGAACAATTAAATTCAGCATTACTGAAGCCTTAAAACATCCTAATGATTTTCATTGCGTTAATTTTCTTGATGTTCTAGATCCAATTACTGAGGAAATTGCTGACATTTATATTAACGACCCCCTTGAGTATGTTTTGAGCAGGGGAATTTCTACAAGAACTCTAAAAGAATTAGAAGACAGAACTGGAGATCAGAAGGAACTCCAAGAAATTCTGGACAGTTTGACAGATCCAGAAGAGACAGAACCAGTCTTGGCCTCGAGCTTGGCCAAGACGCAGGCCAAGGCTGTAAAAACAAAGAAAAAGACAGTAGGTTGCCAATTTGTGCAGTCTTAGATCCCTAAATTCCTACCTTCTGTTGTGCAGGCACCACAGTTGGAATTAAAATCTCTGCCAGACCATCTCAAGTATGCCTATCTAAGCCTAGACGACACCCTACCCGTCATTATTTCATCAAAATTGACGGAGGATGAAGAAGAGAGATTGGTGGCAGTCTTGAAGATGCACAAGGAAGCGATTGGCTGGACCATGGTAGATATCAAAGGGATATCAGCCAACATATGTACCCACAAAATTCACGTGGAAGAGGATAAGAAACCCATTCGGCAACCCTAGAGGAGATTAAACCCTCTAATGATGGAAGTCGTTAAAAAAGAAATAATCAAATTGTTAGATTCGGGTGTGATTTATCCTATCTCTGATAGTAATTGGGTATCCCCTGTGCAGGTAGTTCCTAAGAAGACTGGAATTTCAGTGATCGAAGGAGAAGATGGGACCCAAAGAACAACAAGGATCCAAAATGGATGGAGGGTATGTATTGACTACCGAAGGCTGAATCAAGTCACTCGGAAGGACCATTTCTCATTGCCGTTTATCGACCAAATGGTAGAAAGACTTACTGGAAAGTCTTACTACTGCTTCTTGGACGGCTACTCGGGGTTTCATCAAATTCCCGTTGCACCCGAAGACCAAGAAAAGACGACGTTTACTTGCTCATTCAGAACGTTCGCCTACAAACGCATGCCATTTGAGCTATGCAATGCGCCTGCCACCTTTCAAAGGTGTATGGTAAGTATTTTCTCTGAGTATGTTGAGAAGAGCATCGAGGTGTTCATGGATGATTTTACCGTTTACGGTAATGATTTCGAACAATGCTTACATAATTTAGAAAATATTTTAAAAAGATGTGTTGATACATGTTTAGTCTTAAACTTTGAAAAATGCCATTTTATGGTAAACCAAGGAATTGTCCTTGGCCATGTGATTTCAAAGAAAGGCATTGAGGTTGATCAAGCAAAAATTGACACTATCAAGAACTTGCCTTACCCCTCATGCTTGCGTGAGGTTAGAAGCTTTCTTGGACATGTAGGTTTTTATCGCAGGTTCATAAAAGACTTCTCGAAGGTGGCTGAACCAATGTGCAAGCTACTTCAAAAGGAGGTAGAGTTCAACTTCAATGAAGAATGTCAAAAGTCGTTCGACGAGCACCGATCATCCAAGCACCCGACTGGAGCTTGCCATTCGAGCTGATGTGCGACGCAAGTGATGCTGCTGTTGGAGCAGTTCTTGGGCAGAAGAAAGGAAAAGATCCGCACGTGATCTATTATGCATCAAAAATGCTAGATGACGCCCAAAGAAATTATACCACAACTGAAAAAGAACTTTTTGCAATAGTTTTTACCTTGGAAAAATTTAGATCTTATTTATTGGGCACAAAAATTATTGTATTTTCAGATAATGCTGCATTAAAATATCTCTTGGTCAAGCATGAGGCCAAACCTAGACTAATCCGATGGATTCTTCTCTTGCAGGAATACAATCTGGAAATTAAGGACAAGAGCGGCAGGGAGAACCTTGTGGCAGACCACCTGAGCCACTGCCTAGCAGAAAGAGATCTGGAACCAGTTAGAGCAGAATTTCCTGATGAAAAACTGTTTTCAATCGCACTGTCTAGGCCGGAGTCTAGGCCAAACCCCCAGCCAAACCCGCGCCTATGGTACGCTGAAATTGCAAATTACCTTGCAACAGGTAAACACTACGGAGACATGACTACCTATGAGAGGGTGAAAGTCAAACATGACAGTAAGTACTATGTTTGGGATGACCCTTATTTATGGAAATTAGGCACTGATCAATTACTAAGAAGGTGTATACCTCAAGGTGAAACTTTGTCTATTCTTAAATTCTGTCATTCCCAAGCATGTGGAGGCCATTTTGGAGCAAAGAGAACAACCCTAAAAGCTCTAGAGGCTGGTTTTTATTGGCCTAGTATTTTTCAGAACAGTTTCTTGTTTTGTAAAACATGTCCTGCTTGTCAAAAAGTAGGGAATATTAGTTCCCGAAATGAAATGCCTATGAATTTTATTCTTTCATGTGAAATATTTGATATATGGGGCATAGATTTTATGGGAGTTTTCCCTACTTCTTTTGGCAACAGATATATTCTCTTAGCTGTGGATTATGTATCAAAATGGATAGAGGCGAAAGCCACTAAGAATGATGATGCTAGGACTGTTATTTCCTTTATTAAATCTAACATCTTGAACAGATTTGGAATTCCTTGAGGGATCATTAGTGATCGAGGAACTCACTTCTGCAACAAGATTTTATCTTCTCTTTTCAGAAAATATGGCATCACACACAGAGTATCCACAGCCTACCACCCTCAATCAAACGGCCAAGCAGAAGTGTCGAATAGAGAGGTGAAATCTGTCTTGGCCAAGACAGTAGGCCTAGACAGACGCGATTGGAGCCAGCGGTTAGATGACGCATTGTGGGCCTACAGAACGGCTTACAAAGGTCCAATCGGGATGACGCCTTACAAGCTGGTCTATGGGAAGGCGTGTCACTTGCCAGTAGGGCTGCAACACAAAGCATATTGGGCTATACGAAAGTGCAACCTGAGCTATGATGAAGCTGGGCAAGAAAGGAAGTTACAACTCCACGAGCTAGAGGAGTTGAGAGATCAAGCCTATGACAATCAGCTGATTGTCAAAATCAGAATGAAGGCCTACCACGACAAAAGAATTGTTGGAAAACCTCTCCACACGGGGGAGAAGGTTCTTCTTTATAATTCTCGTTTCAAATTGTTCCCTGGAAAATTAAAAACAATATGGGAAGGCCCTTTTGTTGTTACTAATATTTACCCACATGGTGCAGTAGATATTAGAAATGAAAAAACAGGTGCCGAGCTCAAGGTGAACGGACAAAGATTGAAGCCATTCTTCGACAGCTTCCAGGAAGAGAATTTTTTTGAAAAGGTGGACTTACCACCAGAAAACAAGTGAAGAAAATTCAGAGTCAAGCCTAGGACTTAAAATAAGGGCGCTACAAGGAAGGCAACCCTTGTTTCTTTTATTTTAGGAAGTTTCTTTTATTTTATTTTATTTTATTTTAATTTTCTTTTTGTTTCTTTTATTTTTCCCTTTTGATTTTATTTATTTTCGAATTTTTTGTCACGTTTAATTTCGCTGGGTTATTTTTGATTTTGTGCAGGAAATTAAGTGTGGGGAATTTGATGCAGGTTGGCCAAGAGCTTGGCCAAGCCTTTGGGCTAGACTGTTTTACATCAGAGCCGCTCTTTGTGAGTTAGTGGGACACGTGTCAGCGTCGTCTTTTTAAAGGCTTTTAATTACTTTTTGAACGGACAAATCCAAAAAGTAATTAATTGGAATTTATGGGAAGCGTGGGAAAAAGAAATCACCACCTCTGTGTATTCCCTTCCCACTCTGACACAACCATACCCACGTAACCAACATAATTGGACTCCCAACCAAGCTGAAAAGCAATAGTCCCTTCTTCTTCTTCTTCTCCCCCAAATCGCACAAAATTCCCAAAAAACCTAAACGCTAACCCACCATTATTTCACTCTTCATTCCTCTGTCACAACCATGAACCCACCAAACCAGAACCCATCGTCTGGAATTCCAGAAGCTAGTGACGACCTCCGTGGAGCGGCACCGCCTCTCTTTCCGACCGACTGAATCTCCGCCGTGAGGTGTCTTCTCCAGGCACCCGAGGACAACGATTCGATATCCTCAGAGGATGACTTGCCTGGTGAGTCAGAGGACAACGTTGAGGGAGTCGATCGGGTTGTTGTCGTGAGTGACGAAGACTCCGACGAGGTCCCTCTTGCGAAGAGGATGAAGCTTCCGTCCCCGCTTCGGTAGGGGAGAGAGAGAGTCGGCGCGAGAAGAGGTTGCTCAAGAAGATGGAGGCAGCCGGAGCATCAAACACAGCTCCGACCACCGCAGCATCAAACCCAGCTCCTGCCGCCTCAGCAGTTCTCACACCACCACCACCACCGCCACCGCCGGCGAAACAACCAACTGCGACCTCACCACCAAAAAAGACCACAGGCCGATTCAAACAAGTGGCCCACAAAAAGACCCCGACAAAGAAACCGGCGAGGATTCCAGATTCATCGCCACCGCCTCCAAACCCTAAGAAGGGCAAAACCAGTGCTGCTCCTTCCACCGCCAAAGGCAAAGGGAAACAGAAGGCGGTTGAGGAAGTTGAGGATGACGAAGAAGAGACTCCAGTCTTGGCCAAAACTCCGGCCAAGACCCCAAAGGTACCTTCTCTTCCTCCCCTACACACACTGAGAGGCTGGTTGAAGTTTGATACACCAGACCTCAAGTCCAAATTGCTTGATTTTCATTCCTGTGACATCCCCGTCTTTGCTAGGCTTGATTTTGATTTTTTAGATGAAATGGGGTTAGGGAATAAAATTAGGGAGTTTGTGTATGCCATTGGTTGGATCCCTTTCATGTCTGTTGATTGTGATGCTTACACTGAACTATTCTTAGAATTTCACACATCCTTCTGGTTTGATGAGGCTACCTTGTATGTTAGAGGTAGGGATAAACCAGACTTTGTTGCTGATGATGTGATTAACTTTCGCTTGTGTGATAAATGGAATCACTTATCTGTTAATGTTTTCAATTCTTTGTTAGGATTTGCATATAGTGATGAGGCTATTTTTGACTATCCTGCTGATTGGGATAACAATTCTACCTTTAGAGAGGTCACTGGTGACCCTGAGGCGAAATTTGATAGAAATTCTAAGGCACACTCAATTCTGAACCCTGCGCTTAGGATGCTCCATAGGACTTTGTCTATCAACCTTTCGGGGAAGACAAAAGTCTCTGGAAATTTAGCTAAATCAGAACTCTTTTTGCTTTGGTGTATTTTGCACCAGAAAAGAGTCAATTTAGGGCATTATTTGGTTCAGCAATTGCATGCTCGTGAGTCTGTTACCAAGCTGATTTTTGGGTCCCTGATTACTTGGATTGCAATTAAAACTGCTAATCTTGATCTTGCCACTGCTGATTTACATAAGTGTTGTCCAAAAATTCTAGATTTGAGAGCCTTCGACCAAATGGGATACTTCCATTTGGACGGAGAGTTTGTTGCTTGTAATACAGGATTCACACTAGTAGGGGAGCACATCTTCTCGAAGAAAAATGAAGGGAAATACAAGCTGCGGCCAGTACAAATCCCAGGAGAAGCAGCGGAGGATAGCATTGCCCAAGATCTAGGCCAAGACATAGGCTAGGATCCTCCCATTCAAAATCCTTCGGCAGTTGATCTTGGCCAAGCTTCAGGCCAAGATCCCCCAGCCAGTAGCGCCAATGAACCTCCAACATGGGCCAGGGAATTTCAAGCTAGGCAGCTGCTCATCCTAGAATAGCAGAAGATTATCCTGGATCCTCTAGGCCAGGACAAGCACCAAGACAGGCCACAAGAAACCCCTGCGGCAGCCAACACTGAGACTGTCCCACACTGGGGCCAGCTGCTTATCGACAACCAGAAGGAGATCATGGACTTCCTAGGCCGCCACCAAGCATATCTAGAAGCTCATCACGCATGCCAAGGTGTCGTGGAGATGGCCATTGGGAAAATCCGTACCAAGTTGGACGACCACTTGGTCACCAGCAGTGACTCCGAGTCATCTGATGAGGAGGATAATCCCACACCACCAGCACCATGTGCTAAGACACCACATCCGCAGAAGCCCCCTCCTGCTCCACAAAATCCACCAAGTTCACAGCCACCTCCAGACCAAAGTCTAGTCCAAGCTTCAGGCCAAGACGCTCAGCCTTTGCCCCCAGGTCGTGTCTTTTCCTTTTTAAATTTCTGTCTTTTATTTTTTCTCTCCACACAATGAGGACATTGTGCCTTTTAAGTGTGGGGAGGATGTTTTAATTTCTTGGTTTATTTTTTGTTTGTTTGTTTATTGTGAATATTGGTTAATTTGTGTGATTTAGAGTCAGTTTTTTGTGTTTTAATTTCTCTTTTTACATCAGTTTGTCTAGTTTTGCGTCTGTCATTTGCATTATTTTTATTTGTATTTTTCTCCATGTTTTGAGTCTGTTTTGTACACACCCGAACCCCTGTTTTCTTGCTTAGGTTGTTTAGTCTTTCGGTGGGACTGTTTTTAGACACCTTCCTAGAGGATACAATGCTTTAGTAACAGGGAAGCGAATGAGCGTAATTGATCAATGCCTAAGGGTCATATACTCTAATGATTCCCAAACATTAACTATCCACATGGTCGTAAGGACATTTAGCTAGAACCTTAACTTCTTTTAGGGTAATAGGGTTTGCTGCCATGATTTGAGTGTGTTGTTCTATCTGTCTAGAGTGTGAGACAGTAGAAGGTGTTGGAACGTCATAGGGCAGACATAGCAAAGGTGGAAGTTCTAGCCAAAAAGAACAAGCTCTGTCTATGTGCTGTGTCTGTAAAAATTCAAAGGACACTTGATATGTCTAAAAAATGCTAGGACATAGAAAAGAAAAGAAAAAGAAAATAGAACAAATCTGTCAAAGTGATTTAAATGACACCAGTCTTTAGGCACTATTGGATAGACAACACTTTGGTAGGACTCAAATCTACGGTGAATCTTGTTGCCCTATACCTTATCTTTGAACTCTAGTGGAGTGTCTTGATACCATGTGGATGGGGTATGTTTAGGGTATTGATTAGTCCTTGTTAGTCTAGCATTGGGTATGTTAGGAAAGTGTCTTGGCAGATCCAGTGATAGGGTAAACAACTTGAAAATGAGAAAGTCAGGGGGTTCATGGTGTCTGTTCTGTTTTTGTTATGTTTTTATTTTTGTTTTGAGTCTTTGAGTCTTTGAGTCTGTATGCTTGGGGGCAAGCACAGTTTAACTGTGGGGAATTTGATTGCATTGCATTTCATCATGTTTTATTGTCCATTTACTTGTTTATTTGGACAGTAAATCTACTGATTTATCCCTGATTTCCCATATTCTTAGCAGTTCTGGTCTGATGGCAAAATATTGAAGATTCTGATGTGGAAAGCTGAAGCTGATTTTCCCAGTCTTAGCCTAGACTTCAGCCAAGACACATTCGCGATTGAGCAGAAGTTTCAACATCCGCTTGGGCCGCTTCCCGCATTGGGCTTTGCAGCTGGCAAGTCACAGCTGTCCCGCAAATTTAGAGGGATCTGAAGCATATCTCTTGAAGAATCCCGCATGGGATCTCCCTCTTTTGTATTTGCGATTTAATTCCCATTTAAGAACAATTTATTGTAGCAATCTTTTTAGAGATTTTCTAGGGATTAGAGTTGGAATATGACAGAGGAGTTGAGGGCTATTTAGCTAAACATTATTCCTCCTCTGTCAAGATCGGAACCTTTTCTCTCTTTTCCTTTTCTTTGACATTGTTACCTTTGCTCCGGATTTATTTAAATCTCGGATTTAGTTTATTTATGCAATTAAATATATATTTTTTCTTAATTATGAGTATTAGTAACTAAACACCCATTCTTGGTAAGGGTTGACGAGCTGAAGTTCTTATGCATTCGTGAGATTAATCCGTACTTAACAATCTCTTCTCTCGTATTTGTTTATTTCTTAAACTTAATCTATCGCTTACTCACTAGAGACAAGGTTTGATCATCCTTGTACTCTAGTAGAGAAGAGTTGCGGCCGGTCTAGAAGGAAAGGGAGTACCCGTCGACTAGACAAAGTAGGCAACTAGTCTCCCGCCAGACTAGAAGAGATAAGTAATCTAGGTCAAGACCAGATTGACAACCTAGGGTTTCCACAGGGAAACGCCTTGGCCTAGGTATTGTCTTCCCCTGTACCATTGAGGAAGCGAACAACCATTCAAGGCAGCAGTCAAACGGATAAACCCTTTAACCAGCAAGGTGTCCCTTGGCTAGGATTATCCGGAAAGAGAGTACCCGCCAGGTAATTTAAAGAGGAGGGAAGATAGGAGTGAACAGGAGTACCTCCACTCTATAGCAGTACTATGAACGAAGAGATGAATACCTATGAATCTATGATCGAAGCATAAGAACAGAAGCTCTCACATCGCCCTTACCTGGAATTCCCTTTTATCAGATTTATTTCAATCTTGACCCCAGTCTTGGCCAACCCTTTGGCCAACACTATTTTCGAACTACTTTTACTTCTTTCTGTTTTGTCTTTATTTTCAGATACTACCAAACCAAATCCAGTGACGAGGAAGTCAACCCAATAATTACATCTCCTAGAGGTCTCTGTGGACGATCCTCTTACCACAATCTACAAACTCTTGTGGACAAGTGATAAGTTGTATTTCTACCCCCAATTCCATACCTATTTCACTATTATATTTGATGTGTTCGACGTACGATCACCAATCGAGGATACAAAGAAAATACAAGACTTATTGGTTTCTTAGGAATCTTGTGTCCAAGTTTCAGAGCATTTGGACAAGTAGATCTCAAGAAGGTTCGAGATGACAATTTCGCACGCAAGAGTTCTAGGCGCAGACACAACAGCCAACTTTGTCCGAACCTAGATGGAGCTACAGAGGTCAGAATCGTGCGATCGAATATGTTTCTGAAACCTCAGGATATCCTCTACATTTTTTCCAAATTCTAAGTCAAAATTACTAGCCGTTTGAATGTTATGGCTCGAGACAATTTCGCTGACAGCAATCCTACTCGAATAAGGACTTCAAAACGCATCCGTCAATGCCAGCGACCATTATTTGGACTAGTCAGGCCTAGACCAGGAAGAGATGACCCTTCTTACTATTTTCAGATGTTAGCTTTCGAATGAGATAGGTTTCAGCCCAATCAGACTAGTGGATCAAAAGATAGCCCGATGAGATATTCTACTGCGCAGTGTGAACGCGAGCAGCCCGCGACTTGGAGAATTCGGCCCAAACCTTGGCCTGATGATGCGAATGCTTCTAGGATGTTCTAGAATGTATTTATTATATTTATTAATCAGTTTGTAAAGTTATTATACGAATAGAAGTTCTACTTCTACTTAGATTAGGTTTTCTATTCCTAATAGTATTAGAAGTTATAGTTATAGTTAAACTTGTACTTAGGCTTTGCCTATATATAGAGCCTTTTGTGCTCATTGTAAAGAGACCTGATTTTGATAATTAAATTCAGAGAGTTTCTCTAAAATGTTCTTGTGAAGAACCTTGTATTTAATTGAGTTGGAACATTCGATTAAACAAGTAAAATCCAAAAGTTCAAAACCCCATTGATCGTTCACCCTAGTTTGATAATCATAGGTTGATTAGAGGGTTAGGGATTCGACTCAAGAACCTCTATTGATAGGACTTAGTTTTCCTAGTACAAGTTATTATGAGGGTTAAGTGTCAAGAGAGTTATTATTCCGCATTGAAATCCAGACTTCGAACTAGATCGTCAGAAAGCGCATCCTAGCCACCTAGGATCGTATCAGGAAGTGTATTGACTTTATGGATCTCAATGAAGCCTGTCCCAAGCACTGCTATCCGTTACCTCGGATAGAACAATTAGTGCATCAAACGGCGCGGTATGAGTATTTAAGCTCATTGGATGCTAACTCAGGCTATCATCAGATACCAATGGCGGTAGAAGACGAAGAAAATACATTCTTCATTACTCCAAAGGCCATATATTGTTATCAAGCCATGTCGTTTGGTCTGAAGAATGTTGGAGCTACATTCCAAAGAATTGTAAACAGAATATTTGAAGCCCAAATTAGTAAAAAATTAGAGGTGTATATGGATGATATACTGGTAAAAAGCAGAAGCTTTGAAAGTCACTTGGCTGATTTAAAAGAAGTTTTTGGAGTCATGCGTAAGTATGGCATGAAAGTTAATCCCAAAAAGTGTGTGTTTGCATTTCAAACGGGAAAGTTCCTTGGTTACATTGTCAGCAAGAAGGGAATTCAGCCTAACCCTTCAAAGCTGAAAAAAATTCATGATATGATATCGCTAAGGAATATTAAAGAAGTTCAGAGGCTTACCGGGAGGGTAATTTCCTTAAGTTGTTTCATTTCCAAATAAGGATAATGATGTCTTCCCTTTTTCAAACTCATCCGGAAGAAAGCTCTGTTTGGTTGGACTGATGAATGTGAGGAAGCCTTCCTCAAGCTCAAGGAATATTTGACTTCCGATTTGTTGTTAACACACCCGGAAGAGGGAGACACCCGGAAGAATGATAGCATGGGACATTAATCTTGAACAACATGGACTGCAATAGTGATCCCGACCGTCAATCAAGGAGCAAACCTTGGCTGATTTTATTACTGAGTGTACATTTATCTAGGAGCCATTACCAGAGTTACCAGCAGAAACAATGGAGGACGTGGATTTTCCTTTTCCCGATACCTTCGGCTATAAGTGGGTGATTTACGTTGATGGTGCAAAGAACCAGGCATCGGTTGGTGTTAGTATCATCATTTCAGGACCGGAAGGCATTAAGATGAGATATACCTTGAGAATCCTCAAGCCTTTGTCAAATAATGCAGCTGAGTACGAGGCACTTTTAACCGGCTTTCATATCGAAATAAATTTTAACTACGAAGAGAATACATGATAGTGGAGAATTGGGAGATCTGCACATGATCGAGTATGGTGATTCCAAACTGATAATGGACCAAGTTAACGGTCACTATAAAGCAGAAGACCCAACGATGCAACGCTACTTCGAGAAAGTTCAGAAGGAATTAATTGAGATCAAGAAGAAAGGAATCCAAGTTAAGATTGAGCACATACCAAGAGAGGAGAATGTTGAAGCAGATGAGATTGCAAAGTTAGTAGCTGATTCTACCGCAATTATGCTAATTAAGTGATTGTAGAGGAAATCACGATGCCATCTTTTATGCAGGAACAACAATTCCTATGTGTGCGGGAAGAAATAATTGATTGGCGAACCCCGGTAATCAATTACCTCAAGCATGGTGTGCTACCAGAGGATGCCACCAAGAAAAAGGTTCTTAAACGGGGAAATAAGTGCACTTTTTACGATGGTGAACTTATTCGTCGATGTTTTTCCCATCCGGCGGCTAAGTGTATATCGAAAGTAGAAGGCTGGTATACTCTTATAGAAATTCATGAAGGTATTTGCGAAATGCACATTTTTGGAAGTACAACGGCAGCACATATTTTACGTACCAGATTCTATTGGCTTACAATCCGGAAGGATTGCGACTATTTTGTAAAAACCTGCAAAAATTGTCAAGAGTTTGCAAGGATTCTGTGGCAACCGGCAAGAGAGATATCGACAATGGTTAGCCCTTTTCCGTTTGCCAAATGGGGAATTGACATCCTCAGACCTTTCCCGAAAGCTTTCCCACAACTGAATTTCATTATTGTGGCGGTGGATTATTTCACTAAGTGGGTTGAAGCGGAAGCCGTCCCAATCATAACAGCAGAAAGGGCTTGGCATTTTTTCTTACATTAAGTTATCATGCGATTTGGAATCCCTCGAATACTTATCAGTGATAACGGAACACAATTTACTAGCGCCTTTTTTCAAGAGCATTTTCAGGAGATGAGGATCGAGCAAAGATTCTATTATGTTGCCCATTCACAGACGAAGGGACAAACATAAGTAACTAATCAGACCATTCTAGTGGTATCAAGAAGAACTTGGAAAGAGCGCGAAAGAAATGGGCCAAGGAGTTCCCGTTTGTCATGTGGGCTTACTAGATGACTACAAAGATAAGCACCGGAGAAACCCCGTTTACCATGGCTCATGGAGTTGAAGTTGTTACCCCGGTAGAAATCGGAGCCTTGAGTCTCCGGATAGAATATTTCAATGAGGAGCAGAATGAAGATAGATTGCGAGCAAACCTTGACCTCCTACCATAGTTACGGGAAGAAGCAGTCTCAAAACAATCATGTATAAGAGTAAGATGGCAAAAATACCACAATCAACGTGTAAAAGAGAGGTTGCTAAAGGTGAGAGACTTGGTATTACGCCAAAGGAAAGTTGTCGGCCAACAAATACAAAAGCTTAATCCCAACTGGGAAGGACCTTATCGGGTTACCAGAATTGTGGAAACGGGAGCTTATCACTTAGAGGAACTTGACGGTACACCACTGCCCAATTCTTAGAATATTGCTAATTTAAAATTGTATCATCCAAGGGTAGATATGCTATTTATAACCTCTATGTGAATAATAACACCATGGACGTAAGTTTTAACATTGAACCATGTTTAAAAAAATGTGTTTTTTTATTTTATGCAGATTTCGACATCCGTGAAGATTGGATGACAGAAAGCTACCTAAGCTCATTCAGTTCTGGAAAGCAGATGGTTGCACAACTAAGGAGTGAATGATTTTATCAGTGACAACCCGATAAACCCAAATGGGCTACCCATGGTGCTGCCTGGGGATGTCAATGACTTTATTAGTGAGAGCCTGATAAACCCAAGAAAGCTACCTAAGCTCATTCCATTCTGGAAAACAGACAGTGGCATAACTTAAGAGTGAATGACTTTATCAACGACAACCCGATAAACGCAAATGGGCTACCCATGGTGCTGCCTAGGGATGCTAACAACTTTATCAGCGAGAGCCTGATAAACCCAAGAAAGCTACCTAAGCTCATTCCATTCTGGAAAACAGATGATGGCACAACTTAGGAGTGAACGACTTTATCGACGACAACCCGACAATCCCAAATGTGCTACCGATGGTGCTGCCTGGGGATGCTAATGAGTTTATCAACGAGAGCCTGATAAACCTAAGAAAGCTACCTAAGCTCATTCCATTCTAGAAAATAGACGGTGGTACAACTTAGAAGTAAACAACTTTATCGACGACAGCCCGATAAACCCAAATGGGCTACCCATGGTGCTGCCTGGGGATGCTAACGGCTTTATCAGCGAGAGTTTGCTAAACCCAAGAAAACTACTTAAGTTCATTCTGTTATGGAAATAGACGGTGGCACAACTTAGGAGTGAACAACTTTATCGGCGGCAGCCCGATAAACCCAAATGGGATACCCATGGTGCTGCCTAGGGATGCTAACAACTTTATCAGCGAGAGCCTGATAAACCCAAGAAAGCTACCTAAGCTCATTCCATTCTGAAAAACAGATGGTGGCACAACTTAGGAGTGAATGTCTGTATCGGCGACAGGCCGATAAACCCAAATGGGCTACCCATGGTGTTGCCATAACGGCTCCATCAGCGAAAATCAAAGTACTCAAATGGTATCCCAGCATCCAGGTGGACAAAAATGTATGACATCACAAAATCTCCTTACCGATATAGCACAAAGATCTCATTCTGGAAACAATCCGATAACCATGTAAAAGGCGATCAGTAAGCAATCCAGAAACAAGACAAAAATTCATCCAGTAAATTGAGCAATTGAAAGGCCCGATAGCATGCGCCAATGGCATACAACGAATTCCACAAATTGCTTTATGAGGTAACAGTTACAATTGCTTTATGGTACTTGAATTACTTCTCCGGAAACGATAGCCCTTGGTACTTAAAATGATCTCCCGGCCTCTCTCGCTCATGCGATATTATCAATCCCAGAAGGGTCAAACCACTTGCACCAGAGAGGCTTCCCGTCAATGAAGAACTTAGCAGCTGCATGATCATTTGCTTTGGCCATTATCATGTTTGGCACACAAATTGTACTGAAAATTATCTTTCCAAACAACGGTGGCGCGCTATAACCCCTTGGTTCCGGCCAATGTACATACACCTTCTCCACGCACGCTCCATATCGTCTGCCAAATCACCATATATATAACTTATTATCATATACTTTAAATCTATTTGTTCACCAAATCTTATATATATATATATAAAAGAAATGTCTCATCCCAAATATTAGCAACAATATAGTATTTTTCAGGATCAATCTACTCTTTTTGTTTAAATTACTTTCATGTATATATATATATAGCCGTATTACTTTTTTCAAGCTTTATAAGCTCTTTTTTTTTTTCAATACTTTGCTTGCTCTCATGTGTAAGAATCCCTCTTTTATTGAAAACTACATTGGTAAATTCAACATATTTATAAAAAGAATAATCAAATATTTATAATTAATATGTAGCTTAGTGGTTGTTAACTGGTGGAAAAATATTAGAATGGTCGCAGTTTTGAATTTCATCTTCGCCTAACAAAATAATATGATATAAAGAGAAAACTTAAAATACATTTAATATAAATTAAATTGCACAATAATTCAAATATTTTCTTAACAAAAACTAAGTAATTAGTCATTCTGTCCCATTCTAACATTCCAAAAATAGAAATGCTCATTTTCTTAAAATGAAATTATTTGAAATAAAATATACATTGATAATTGAATAGCAATGGTAATAAGTAACTAATTATTAACCACATTAAACTAAGATTAATCCCGGGTAATGCACACTTAATCTTTTAAAAATAATTATATTAACCTTATTAAGTTAAAATTTAATCCTTTTTATTTCAAAAAAAATTAATTAGTCATTCTCTTCTAAATTTCCAAAAAGTTTAAATTGTCATTTTAAAATGAAAACATTAAAAATAAAAAATCTTTACATATATATATTAAAAAAAGTGTAAAATATACATAAACACGTGCAATGCATTAAAGATGAATATTGTTGGTAATAAGTAACTTATTTTGAACCACATTAAACTAATTAAGATTAACCCTGCGCAATGCCCTAAATTTTTTTAATAATAATATAGTTTTTGATAAAATCGAAACAATATTTACCTTATTAAACTACTTTTTTTAAATGAAAATGCACTTAACTTTATTGACCTGATCATTAAATGAATATTTTTTTTTCTTAAAAAAAAAAGGCATTCCTCTCCATTCAAAAATTCCAAAAATGTTAAATTGTCATATTTAAAATGACAACATTAAAGTTAGATATATATTTACATTTTTTTTTAAAATAAAAAGCGCACGCAATGCGCGGGTAACGAGAAATTGTGAATATAATAAGTAATTAATTAATAATTAACTTTGTTGAATTAAGATTAAATTTTGGAATCTTCTAACCTGCATTCTTGAACTGAAAAAGAAAAGAGAAATCTAAGAATTACCGAGTAAAGAAGCCGGTGATTTGATGCTCTGTAAGCGGATTTCCATTAGAGAATGTGAGAAACAAGCACCTAGGTCTCCGCTCAGAGATGGGATTCCATTCCCTAGCAAAAGGGTTCTGATAATCCGTGGACCGGAGTGGGGGGTTTTTTGGTAAAGTAGCTCGCTGGAAGGTGGTGATCAGATCTTCGTGAAGGACCTGCACAGTGCCGGAAGTGTTTTCCGGCGTAAGAGCTCCAATGCCAAAGTCAGTAATTTTGTTAAGTGTGTAGAAAGTGTGTCTGTATTTTTTCGTGTCCTTGAGTAAAGGAGAAAACTTCCCTTATATACCACCCTCTAGTCCTTAGGCTGGACTAGAGTGGTTAGATCTCTGACATCCCCTCTCCTTTTTCCTTAGCAGGTGGTCTAGGGGCAGGGATTCATCATTGTAACGTGGGCTGCAGACCTTATTTCAGGGGAATAGGGTCGTCCCTTTGTCCGGTTGTCAGGTGACGATGTGATGGGAGCAGGTTATCCTCCCTGCCAACCTTGACTAAATGTATACTGACTATGGAGTACTATACCAATAATATCTATGAGGGGAGATTTATATCTGGGCCCCATCAGTACGATGCCGTTTGTGGAGAATCGGCAAGGAGCCGTTTGTGGAGAATCGGCAAGGAGCCGTTTGTTGTGAATCGGCCGAGTGTCGTTGTCTTTGCCTTTATTGATGAATCGGCTCTGTGCCGTTTTGGTGATAACGGGTTGGGCTTGTCCTTTAGTTACTTATTCCCGTTGACCTGGTCAATCGATCGCGATGCCGTTTTATATTGTTGACTTGGTCAAACCGGCCATGTGCCGTTTTGACCGGTCAACGGTACTTTGTGAAGGCGCAAAGTCCATTGTGCCCTTCTGATAATTTTATGTATTATCAGGTTCAATTTGAATGCACCACGTCTAGTCTCCATTTGAGGGTTCATCCCCATGCCCCTCTCACCCACCACTTCCTTAAACTCCACAAAAGTACGGATTATAGTACAAATCTCATCGATCGTCTTCCACACCTTCTCCCTGTCGGCAAAGATGGCATATGGAGATATGAAAGGTTCGGCGGATAGATTCGCAGTGAAACGCATTAGATTAGATGATGACGATGACGATGACCCTCGGTGCGGGTACAGGTACGACAAGATGGCCTTGGCTTCGTCGACGAGTGAAGTGAAGGATCTATCATCGGTAGATGAGATCTTGAGAAAGATGGCTTCAAATCCTGTCTGAGAGAATTTTAGCCAAATCCAAAGGGACATGACTTTGATGGTGAGTTCAGCGTTCAGTCTCATGTCATTCAACAGACCAAACACTGATTTTTGTGCATCTTGATCGTAGGTTGATGTCATGTTTTGGACACCGTAGAAAGATGTGAGAGATCGAATGTTTGTTTTGCTTTTGTGTCTGCGCAGCAAAACTGAGAGTCGATGATAATAATAATTGAAAGATAGGGATGGTTGTGGTGGTGGTTGCTGTTGCTGTACAAGGAAACATCATTTTTGGAAATGAAGGAAAGACTGGGTGGAACAAATTAGATATTGCTTGGAATTGGAATGTAAATTTGAAAAAAAGATGCGCTATCTGTTTCTTTGATTGGTGGCCGGACGTGCACTTCTATCCCCCCTGTCTTTCTTCTTCTTCGTTGCTGTTCTTTAACGGTTATAATCTCACACGAGATGTTGTCCGATACTTCTGCTTATTAATTTGCCACCAAACTGAAAAATTAGAACTAACCAGAAAAAAAATTAATATTCCGATTAGTTATAACCGGTGGGATTGTTAAGAATATCAATGGTTAAAAGCATTAAAAAAAAATCTCTAATTAATCAGAAATAAGCATATATTTTGCAATTAATTTTTTTCATTTCTTCTATATATGTACATAAAATATTCAATATTTGTAGTTTATTGTTAGCAACTTTGTATAGAATTCCGTCATGAGCGTATTTAATTATCAAGAACAAGAAGGCATGATGCTCACTTTGTAATGCCCTAACTTAGGTACTTAGCCGGTTTCGTAGTAAATTTATAAAGTGTGTAATGCCATGAGTTCATATGCGTAGGGTTTCGTAATTAAACCGTAAAGTGTTGTGATTGATTTATTAAGTATCGTAAATTGTCCGCAGTACAATTGTAATACCCAAAAAAATCTCGGAGCATGACATCCAAGAATTACGCATTTTTGCATAACAATTTTTGAGACCGGATAAAAATTTGTAAAACTTCTAATTGTAATCATTAAATTTAAAGAAATCTTTCTGAATTATTGTGAATTTATGGGAATTAAAAATTCTTTCAGTAATTAATAAATTATATGTACTCGTAGACTTTACGAATGAAAATTTAGGAAAACCTAAATACCATAGTTATCAGAACCGGACCGGACAGCGAACCAAAAATGAAAATTTAGTGGTTCAACCGGGTTGAACCGGGTTCGACCGGATTGTAGATGCTGATCCGTTTTGAACCGTCACGCATTGAACCGTTCAATCTTAGATAATTGAATCGGATTAAACCGAATTGAACCGGCTGGTTTTTATACTATGATGGGCCTCTAATGGGTTGGCCCATCATATTTTAAAAAAAAAAAAAAAAAACCAAAGGCAACTAAAACGGCGTCGTTTTTGTTGCCTCTTTGATGGGCTGGCCCATGCCTGTAACGGGCCGGCCCATCAAATTTTCCAAAAAAAAAAAAAAAACCAAACCAAACCAAAACGGCGTCGTTTTGGTTTGGTTCATCAAACCAGTCGGTTCAATCCGGTTCGCCGATTATGTAAAAACCTGTCGGTTCGACCGGTTGAACCCGATTTATATGCATATTCGGTCCGATAGCTGAATCAAACCAGAAACGTGAAAAACACCGGCCGAACTGGCCGGTCCGGTCCGGTTCTAATAACTATGCTAAATACTACTCTTTTTATTACCCACAACAACCCAATCCCTTTTCATTTATGCTCTGTATGGAAACTTAAGTGCACGAAAGAAAAGAGGGGAAGTTTAACTAGAGAAAGGAAAGGAAAGGAGAGGAAGGGAACTTATAGAGAAATTCCCTTGTATGGCTGCATCTTTTATATACAAAGGAAAAGGAAGGAAATTTTAATATTTGTGTATGGCAACATGGATGGAAAGGAAAGGAAATTTAATTATTTTTACCACTTTACCCTTATTGTCAATTCAGATTATAATTATAAAAAAAAACAGAAGTGAGCAACAAAAAATCACTACTAACAAAATGATAATATCACGTTAGTAATTATTTTATTTTATTTTCATTTTATTAAAAAGGTACATTAATACTCCTCTCTGTGCATAATGCACCGAAATTCTCTTCACTGCAGCTTGAGGCACCTCTCATCACCATACAATCCAAAATTAATGTTTGCAAAATGATATTTATGTTTGCATGTAAATTCAATTTAACTAGGGAACATTATGGAGTATTAGAATTACCAAATTTAATTTGACATTACATTATCAAATCCGTTGTATAACAGTTAGGATACTTGACTTTCACCCAAGCATCCAGGTCCGATTCCGATTCCCAGTATTGGAATTTTTTTGGTATGTTTTCTAGTTAAAATCACATGTTCCCATCCGAAATTTGTTTGAAATACATATGCAAAATAGAAATAGGTAAATAGCTCCACATTCATAATCATATTTTTTTCATAATCATTGTTTCAACTGTGCTGGAATGTAGAATATTTGATGAGCATCGATCTAGAGATTAGTAAAGATATACAAAAATCAGCTCCATCTTTCAGTGTTTGCAAAATGAAAGAGATGTTGCTGCCTAGATCGATCGATAATAAATTGCTCCAAAATCAAAAGTACCGCGCAAAAAGAGATGCTCCAAAATCGCCACAACTAGAGTTTTAATAATGCGCACCTGTGCATAATGACTTCAATCTGATGTACCAAACATTTGGTGCATCAAATAATCTTTGCGCTCTGATACTGGACATCCAAAAAATTTCCTTACCCTTGTAGCATCTTCCGTGAGAAAGTCATAGGCTTTATAGCGAACATGAGCCTCAACTCCAATTCTCAGCAACTCTTCATACACTTCTTCCTCTGAATAAACACGCACCCGTGTTTTTTTTGCAATTTCATTTCTCTCATCTGCAATTGAGTTCCCTTTTTCAAGTTGTTTAGCAACACTTTCAAGAGTAACGCTCACTTCCGAATAATCTTTTTGACTGGTCTTTCGCTTTCGCTTATTTGGAGATGTCACCGAGTGACTTTCTATATTAACTTGTGGAGTGGGAGTTAGATTTGGAGTCACTGGTTCACTTTCATGTCCATCTAAATCATCAAAATTCTCTAGAGAAAATTCTTGGCTAGCAACTCCACGATCAATGTCTTCAATATTATTGTTCATTGTCGGAGTACCATCCTTCATTTTTGCCCAACGACTTGCTTTCTCTTTCGCAGTCTCAGCATAATCACCCGTTGCTCTATCTTTCGCATAAAGCGAAAGTAACTTATCGTAGTGAAGAATTTTAGCATTCATGAACTTCTTTGCATGAGGATGTGCCTGTAAAAGAATAAAATGAGAAGAGGCAAATATATTAAACAATTTCCTATAAATGTTATGCTAAAAATGTCATATTAAAATTTAAATGTGTTTTTACCACGATTAATTTTTCCCAAACCTCAGGCTCTGCATCAAACTTTTTGGTTATAGGACTCCAAGAAAAACCACTTGTATCCTTGAAAATATCATAGAATTGTGTGAATTTTTTTTTATAGACTTGATGCGGTTTTTCACCTTTTCCTTGTCAACTTCAAGAACTCCTGTTTTTTCACGAACTTCTTTAACTACATCATTCAGCCCTTGAGTAGTAAAAACACCATCAATTTTTGCACCATTTCTGTCTTCGTACACAAGAGCGTCAATTAAAACTTCATCCATGCATTTTGTCCACAACATTAAGTCTCTTTTTCTGACATCCTTCTCTTGTATTGTCATTATGTCTATTGCAAAACATGTACAAAAATTCATATATAAGGGACCTATCTATATGGAAGTGTGCATTGTAATGGGAGTTGACATATAAATAAGCTATCAAATATTGGAGCAAATAAATATCAAAAAGTCTTTACTCAAAAAAGATTCATCAAAATATCATGTTTCATGTCAAAAGAGTACGGTATAATGCATATAATTTAATCAAGAATAAGCATATGTAAAAAGTTTCGCCTAAATCTAAAAAGGTTCTTTGACTTCTAAATTTCTAATTGTTAACTTAATAAGAAAAAATGCAGATAGGTGAATATACATATGATTAAGCGTGATAGTGATTTTAGTCATTTTGTCCCTCCTACTTAGGTAGTGTCAATTGCTCATCTATTTATTGAGGGTGACTTCCTAACTCGGCAGCTTATTTGCATATCCAAGCAAAATAAATTAACTACTCGATAAATTAGGATTACCCTCTCATTCTCAATATAAAGATTCCTAATTGTTCTGGTAGCACGTTCATTCACTAGGAAAAGGCAAACATAAGATCAAACCAATTAAATAATAATGCATGCTCTGATATGATTTAAGAAGCTTCATAGACCCTACTACTCCAGCTGAGCCCCTCCTGATAGAATCTGATTTTAGATCAGCAGACACATCATCCGACTTCACACTAGACCTCAATCTCGGTGTTTTAGAGCCATGCAGACCATCTTGAGCCAATGCGTTGTATTATGGCACCGAGGTCATACACAAGTCACAGAATAAAATATTCACAACATCAAATACTTTTTTAGCCAAATTCAGGATCAGTGCCAGTGTTTTTCTATTAGAAAAGTGAGTGGAAAAATAAACTTAGGCAACTAGGAGTAGAACATGGGATAGGTCTGACATTTACATGGAACAAAGGAAATTGAGCACCCAACCCCATCTAACAACATAAATAGCAAAACTATATAACCAGCATAATAAGCCAGTAATAGCTTAGTAGAATCCACTTCAAAAGGCAGTGAAGGCAGCTAAAGCCGCAACAAAATATTAGGGAGGAGATTCATGAAGGAAATTAACATCGACAATAGTAACACCCAAATCCATGTTCATTCTAGTAGAAAAAAATAATTCACTGCATCAATCAGTTAACTAAGAGCTACTCTATTGTCCATCCCGTCAACTGGATAACAAATATTGATGGTGAAAGGGGGAGAAGCAGCTTGTTTATATTTTATTTTATGAAAGACTTATGGCCAAGGCATAAATACATATCTGTCCAAGCTAATGACAGCTTAGTTCCCAACTCCAAAAGGGCAATGTACTTGAGAAAAAAGCATATTACACAAGGACTTTGCAAACTTCCAGAATTGAAACATGGCTGAACTTTTAGGACACAAATAACGGGTTGCAATGAGTTTGATAGAACCTAAGGCCAATTGTTCTTAGAAAATAAAGAACCTAAGGGCAATGACTTCCTAACTCAGCAGCTTATTTACATATCCAAGCAAAACAAATTAACTACTCGATAAATTAGGATTACCCTCTCATTCTCAATATAAATATTCCTAATTGTTCTGGTAGCACGTTCATTCACTAGGAAAAGGCAAACATAAGATCAAACCAATTAAATAATAAGAAAGGAGAAAGGACACACCTCTAGTGCAATCACAGCATCAAACTTCCGCTCCTCTTCAACTAGCTTTTCTGCACATCCAATTGCAACTTAAATATATATGATCTCTACGATCGTAGCGAGTGAAGAAATGCAATACGATCAAAACAGAGGAGAAGGAAGAAAAACCTGGCCACTGACAATGGCAACAGTTGAAACAAAACCTAGCTGGAGAGCAGCTTGAGAAGGAAGAAGAGGAAAGGTTGCTCAGTTTGAGAAGGACGAAGAGGAGTTGCTCTGCTTGAGAAAGAAAAAAGAGAGGGTATTTACGGGAATAATAATTCTTGTCTCTAATTTCCTTCCTTTTCCTCCCATATATGGGAGGAAATTTTTTGTGGGCCCGGAAGGAAGTTTTTACAATTTATTTCCCCTGTATTCCCTTGCTTTCCCTTTGATTCCCTTGTACTTTTTTTCCCATACAAGGGAAATTTTAAAAATTTCCTTTCCCTTCCTTTCCTTTCTACTCTAATCCTTGTTCCCATACATAGGCTTACTCAACATTCGTACTTGCCTTAAGCACTTAGCTAATTCTTTGTTAATTGTTCATCATTTCCCTTTGACTTAAGTTCACAATCACTTGAATTTAATTTAAACTTCGGAGTGTTTATATTAGGAGAAACCCTAGTGATATTTCAAATGTTGGGAAAAACTGCACTAAGTTACTAAAATGTTGGATTCTAATAACGTCCAGGATCGATTTCTTTTTCCCACTCAAAATGATTAAAACTCAAACAACACAATAAAAGGTAAAACACCAGAATTTATGTGAAAAACGTCAACAGGTAAAAATTACGGGACCAACTTTGAAAACTTCCATTAATAATAAATTATTAGGCTTACAAGTACATCAATACCAAAAGGTATTGGTTCTCACAAATTATTTTCGACTCAATCTCACATCTAAATCAAGGAGACCACGCTAGAAAAATAATTACTCTCTGATTACTTTTCTCTCAAACAACAACTCTCTCTTTTTCTCCCCTCACAGTTTTTCTCTGCCTCGCAATTCTCTCTTGCTTTTCTCTACTCTTAATTTGTTGCACTATGTACAATTAGGGTTGTGCACCGAATTACCATACCGAAAATACCGAATTACCATACTGTCCAAACACAAATTCGGACGGTATTTTTTTGCCAAAATTCGGTATTCTGTATTACCGGTACGGTACGGTATCTAGTTCCCCAGTTCGGACGGTACCGAACTTACCTTACCGAATATCACTGGGACCCTGTTTTGATATATATAAATAATATATGTTTAGTTTATAAATTCAAATTGGGTCATGTGGTCCAGTGGTTAAAAGTCCTCTTTAAAGGAAAGAAGGCAAGGGTTTGAACCCCATACATCACCATCTTCCTCTTTTTTATCTTTTTTATCTTTTTTTCTTTCTTTTCTTTTCATTTTATCTCTGCCTCTTTCTTTCTTCTCTGTTCTTTTTCTTTTTCTTTTTTTTCTTTCCTTTCTTTTCTCTCCTTCGTTTTTTTCTTCACTCTTTTTCTTCCTTTTCGTCGCACTGCCGACGACACCACCGCAGACACCAGCAACAACAACAACCACCAGATCTGCCTAGGCCATCACCACCAGCCACCACCACTGCCGACACCAGCAACAGCAACAACCACCACCACTCGACAGTTGTTCCTTCCAATTCCACAACACAAGATCTGCCTCGGCCACCACCACTACCACCACCTGCAACAACAACAACCACCTCCAGCCACCACCACTGAAGCCGCTGCCACGACCTCTAATTATTCAAATAAATTTTTTCACCTAATTTCCAGCCACCACCACTGAAGCCGCTACCACCACCCTCGGCGGCCTCGACCCTTCAAAACCCTCGGCGGCCTGGCCTTGACCCCAACTACACTCCTTAAACGTTGCTGGTGTGCTTCCTGCCCTAATTTCATACGCATCAATTTCAATTTCAATGCTGTCAATTTGGTTATTGGTATGTTGTCTAAATTCCAGTAAACATGTATAATTATTTGATGTATGGATTTTTGTTTAATGTTGTTGGATGTCAAAATCTAGAAATTTTGACAGCATTTCCTTTGATTAATGAAGGTCAGTATTTAGGTACCGAAATACATTTTGGTCTTTCGGTACGGTACGGTATGGTAGAAAGTTTTGACAATTTGGTATACCAAATACCGTAAAATATCGGACGATATCTACCGATACCGTCCGATGGACAACCCTATGTACAATATATAGGAGATCTGTTTTAATTGTTTCATTGTTGTTTCATTCCAACTAGGTTGCACACTCTCGGTGTTGTATTTTAACACTAACTCTTAGTCTCCTAATTATATTTGGCCTACATTAGGTTACAAACAAGTCTAAGGTGTTTAATATCAAGATTCAAGCCAAGACCACACTTAATCTTCCATAATTCCTACTTAATCCACACCTCATATCTCAAACATTATCACCCATATAAAATCTCAATTACCTGTTTTGCCAACCCTTACCCAGTTTCTGATAAAGAAAACAAAAAACCAAAAGGGCTAAGCAAAGTGGACCAAAGGATTAGCTCACCGAAAGAAGGGCCGAGTTCAGTCACCGAAGAAAGCCATCAAGTCTGACCATCACACACACACAGACAGTTTGTTCAGCCAACTTTGTATAATACATAGGAAAAAATACAAAAATTGGCACTTGCACTCTATTTGATTGACTGAATTGGCACCTCTCCTTTTTTTTTGCGTTTAAAAGGTACCTGCACTCAAAAGGAATATCACATTTAGTATCCCCCCCTCACGCCGTCCATCACTTGCCGTTAACTGTCCTACGTAGCATGACACGTCAGATGCCACGTCGTATGTTGCTAACGTGTCATGCCACATCGTCAAACGTGACTCGTACCCGTTCATATTACCCAAAATCAAATCCGCACACTCTAGTACAAATTAACCAAAATCAAAACCCGTAATCATCATCTCTTCATCTCAATCCAAACTAGTCTGGAAATTAAACACAAACGTAACAGCAAATCCAACAACAAACCGAAAATGAGCAATCACAGCAAGCTTTTCAAAAGGAAATAAGGCGATGATAATGTGCTTAAATAATAAAAAAGGAAACTACTCTTCTTCTTGCCTACGGAGGCGGTGATTGAGGAGATCGGGAGTCGAGAAGGAGTGGCAGTTGGCGGTGGTTGTGTGGATGAGGAGAGCGAGATGGTGGTTGGCGGTGAGGTATTGATTTAGTTTGGACCTTTGAGTGGGGAGTGGTGGTGTTGCGGCAGTGTGGACAGCCTCACCGGCGATGATGAGAGGGAGATGGTGGTGCTGGTCAGCGGATCAGGAGTGTTGACACCTCGCCGACGGTGATGAGAGGGAGCCGAGAGAGTGAGTGGATAGTTGGCGGTGGTCATAAGGTGTATATGCCAAATTAATCGATCCAATATACCAAATTAAACCCATCCAATCTCCTACCAAACCAAATTAAACCCAACAAAACCCGAAAAAAATCCAACCACCTTCGCCCAGGTAATCGCCCGCTCTCCTAACTGTCGCCGCCCAAATCGCCGGTCACCACCTCCTCCGCATCTACCACAAATCCATCTCACTCTCTCCTCACCAAGCCACCAACAATCAACCAAACCACTAGCCATCAAAACAACTATCGTCAATCACCACCCTCACCCTCACCTCGCACCACCACCAACAACCATCTCACACCAAGATCACCACTAGCCGAAACCACCAACCACCAACCACCACACACCCTCACCAAACATCAACCCAGCCGAAACCACCAGCCACCATCTCACTCACTCGATCTCCAACCAAACCCGAAAAATCCAACCACCCATCCGATAGTCGCCATCAACCGCCTACCCCATCACCACGATCGGCCAAGAAGAAGAGAGGAAGAAAGAAAAAAAAAGAGGAGCAGAAAAGAAATAGGAAAGAAAAAAAGAAAGAAAACAACAATTTTCGTGTTTGATCACGTGGCATGACACGTCAGCAACATACTACGTGGCATCCGACTTGTCATGTCACGTAGGATAGTTAACGTCACGTGATGGACGGTGTGAGAAGGGGTACCAAATGTGACGTTCTTTTTTAGTACAGGTGCTTTTTAAACGAAAAAAAAAATGTTAATTCAGTAAATCAAATGGAGTGCAGGTGCCAATTTTTGTATTTCTCCTCCTCAAATCTTTCAGCGTGTTACGTGTCCTCTTCCTATAGCACAGCACTCCTCTTCTCTCTTTCTCAAAGCACATTGACTGACATAACATAACCCTTTGCTTCGGGTAGGGAGGTGGAGAGTTGCTTTGCTTCGTCCAGTACTCTACTGGGTGCGTGCCAATATCAACTCCATCGCCTCCTGTTTCACTCAGCAACCGAAACTTAAAAACCTTGTGCTTTTAGCGGGAGAGAAGGGACAGCTAATCCGCTTCTTCCTAACTTGCATCCAGGAAAGGCAAGCCTCTCATCGTGCTTGGTGATTTATTCTTTGTTCTTTCCCTTTTCATCTGCTGTTGACTTAAGTTTGGAATTAAGTATTTGGAATCTTAGTACCATCTTGGTGATTTGACATTACTGAGCCTAAGTTTTCTTACCTAGTTACTGTTTTTTTTTATGGGTTATTATTTGATTTTCAGATTTGTACTCTTATTGTCGGCTTACGCGGTGTATAGGGCTGAAAGCTTGTGACTTCCTTTTTTGGGAGTCCCCCCTTCCGTTCATTAAGAGAAAAAACAAAGATTGTGATTTAGGGATTAGGGTTTTGTTTTGCTGCTTTTCATATGGTGTTTAGTGAATAATAAAGGCCTTTTGTTTCTTTCATCTACAATTACGATGTTTTGTATGTATAAAGTTTAGATTGCTTATATGGTTGCTCTGTCGATTGGTTGAATGGCTCTTGGAAGCAAGTGTTTTGATTTGTGTGTTGCTTTAGATGTTTAGAATGTTGATTTAAGCAGATATGTCATGGCAGTTTTGCGGGTAGATCTCATTAGGGCATATATGTATTGGTAATGTATTGGATCCATGACTAGATGGTTCCTGTTGGAGTAGTTGCATGCAGAACTATTCTCCCATGGGGCTGCCATAGTTATTTAGAATTGTTCCTTATATTGGGAACGTTTATGTGCTCTCCAGGCATCTGTTTACCATTTTTCATTTTCTTCCTGATTTACTATATTATATGGATTCACTTTATATCGCCATGTGGCTGATCTGATCCAAAGCCACTGGTTTGGGTGAGTGTTCAGGGGGTAGGAAAACTAGCAATTATATGTGGGGTTCAAATTCTTCTTAACACCAATTTATTGATGTGATCCTCTACTTTTTATGCAGAACCTCTGAACTTCTTTAATCATGTTTGGCCGTGGTCCGAGGAGGAGTGATAACACAAAGTATTATGATGTTCTTGGTGTCTCAAAAAGTGCTAGCCAAGATGAGCTGAAGAAGGCATATAAAAAATCTGCCATAAAGAATCATCCAGACAAAGGTGGAGACCCTGAGAAGGTAGATTCTTTTGTTCACTTAATTTTGGTCTAATACCATCAGCCTATCTATGTACTACTCATTAATGCTTGATCAATGGCTAAGTTGTGTTTAATATCTATATACTACAGCATTAATTTGTTGTTTAAGTGATTGTGTTTGGCCAAGACATCCCTTGTGTATAACCCCAAAAAAAAAAAGGGGCATCCTTATGACGAGAATTCTTAGTGAATAGAAACTGATGTGCTTATATGTGTGTTTGTGTGGCTGTTACCTGTCTTGTTTTCTTGGTAAACTGCTCTTGATTTCCTCCTGTCTAATATTCACCTGGTGTGCTTTTTACTGTCAGTTCAAGGAGTTGTCTCATGCTTATGAGGTTTTGAGTGATCCTGAGAAAAGAGAACTCTACGATCAGTATGGTGAAGATGCACTTAAAGAGGGAATGGGAGGAGGTGGTGGTGCTCATAATCCATTCGATATATTTGAATCGTTCTTTGGTGGAGGATTTGCTGGTGAATTATCCTTCCGCTACCTTTTCCATTCATCTATTTTGAATAGTTATCTTAAATAGATAGCGTTTGAGCATCTGAAACTTATAGGGGGTGGCAGCTCAAGAGGAAGAAGACAGAAGCCAGGTGAAGATGTGGTGCATACTTTGAAGGTTTCCTTAGATGAGTTGTACAATGGAACATCCAAGAAGCTCTCACTTGCTAGAAACATTTTATGTCGTAAATGTAAAGGGTATGCTCTTGGTCACGTTATTTGCTTATGCTGGTTTATTTTGATGGAATACTTACCACTGTTTTAATTTCCATCCTGGCATTGCAGGAAAGGCTCCAGGAGTGGAGCCTCTGGGACTTGCCATGGATGTCAAGGTTCAGGAATGAAAGTTACAATGCGGCAAATTGGACTGGGCATGATTCAGCAGATGCAACATGTCTGTCCTGATTGCAGAGGTTCAGGTAGCTGACGGTGGCAAACTTCTTTCATTTTCCTTCATTTGATTTCAGATCTGGAATGAGATTTTTTCTTGTGTAGGTGAGGTCATCAGTGAAAAGGATAAATGTCAACAGTGCAGAGGAAACAAGGTAACTCAAGAGAAGAAGGCGCTTGAGGTGCATGTTGAGAAGGGGATGCAACATGGCCAGAAAATTGTTTTTGAGGGTCAAGCTGATGAAGCTGTAAGTAAAGTTAGATTGCATCAGAAATTAAATTACACATTTAGCGTGCATATTTGTTCCTTGTCTTTCTTTGACTGAAACCAGCCTCTCTTTTCCACCAGAAGGCAATGCCATTTTGAAAATTTGAAGTAGGATTAATATTATGATCTGTTGAATAATTTTGGTGACCATAGAATGGATTGTTAACTAACTCTAAATATAATGTTTGAAATCTCAGATTATTTGTTTCCCATAATTCTTGCATAATCGGCAGAGATTTTAGAGTGTCTACTTACTCTTATGACAAGCAAGAAAAGTGGGGCAAACCAACTTGGTGTATGGCAACACTTCACATTTTATTAAATGCATTCTCAATAAAGTAGTATGTTCCATGGTTTAATTTCTGCGGTGGGCTGTTATTAGAATTTTAACTCTAGTGCTAGTAATTGTGTTGTAGTTTACTAATTTACTTACTCTTTTAATTTATAGAATCTTTAAAACTAATCTGATGGTTTTGTTTTCCATGTCTTTGTAGCCTGATACCATAACAGGAGACATTGTTTTTGTATTGCAACTGAAAGATCATCCCAAGTTCAAGCGGAAGTCTGATGATCTCTTTGTGGAACACACACTGAGTCTAACTGAGGCTCTCTGCGGGTTTCAGTTTGCCCTTACTCATCTTGATAATAGGCAGCTTCTCATCAAATCAAATCCCGGGGAGGTTGTGAAACCTGGTATGACTTGGAAAACTTTCAAGTTATTCTCCACGAGTTTCAATATCCTTAAATCCCTCGATCTTTTTTGTTGTTAACTTACTCCCTTTGATATACAGGGCAAGACAAAGCAATTAACGATGAGGGAATGCCTCACTACCAGAGGCCTTTCATGAAGGGTAAGCTCTATATCAAATTTCATGTGAATTTCCCAGATTCTGGGATATTGTCACCGGAACAGTGCCGGATGTTAGAGACTGCACTACCACCAAGGTCAAGCAATCAGTTGTCATCCATGGAGTTGGATGATTGCGAAGAGACCACTTTGCACGATGTCAACATGGCGGAAGAGGAAAGAAAGCGGAGGTATCAGCAACAGCAGCAGAGGCAGGCATACGATGATGATGACGATGAAGACGAGGTAGGGCCACGAGTGCAGTGTGCCCAGCAGTAACCGGGGACATCAGCTTGTCTCCCGATGTGGACACGGATGAGTCCTTAAAATTACTCTGAAACCTTCTAGTTAGAAATTAGGATTGCCTTTCTAATGATTGACGTTATTTTTTCATTGGATATTTTCTTCTCATTACTTGATAAAACTGAGTATTTCATAATTTAATGGAAGGCTGCCCTTAGTCGGGTTGGAAAATTCTTCCTGTTTCTCATTGAAATAAAAGGGAGGGATTGTTGTGTGCACCAAGTATGCGACATTGGGATCTACATACATCCAATATAAGCTTTTTCAAAAATATATATGTTAAATGGAAGTAGTAATAATTATATTAAAAGTAATTATCTTATATAATCTTAATTGATATTAGTAAGAATTAATATATATATATTAATCCTATATATGATACAGATGATGAAAATATGGAAGAAATTATAGAAAACTATACAGATGACGAAAATATAGAAGAATTTATAGGATATGGTCTATACGAAGAATTAGACGAAGAAATAGAAGAAGAAGAAGAAGAAGAAATAGTTGGCTTCAAAACAGAAGAAGTTCATAAAACATTTGATCAAATAGTAAATAGGAAGTTTACAGAAATCAACATACAAGAACAAGTAGATGATATGTTAATAGAATGTATGACAGAGTTAGGATTAGAATATGAAGAAGCATACAACAAATTAAACGAAGTATTTAACTTACCATTAGTAACAGATATAATTAATGGGAAAGTATTAATTAGTGATTTTTATAAACCAGAAGTAAGTTATATGGATCAAAATATAGATCCTAGAGGAGTCAAAAGACCCAAACCTGAGTTCGTAACACCAGGAACATCAGGAACAGAAATGTTAGGTAGAGAACCTTGGACGCCTGCTACTGCAGTATACCAAGGAGAATCACATATAAAAGGTAGAGGGGCAAGAATGCCAATAGGAAAACTTTACAGTTCAAATATGCTAGTAATAGAACAACAGAGTCCTCAGTTATGGCCAGATGAGATACTAATATGGGAACAAACAGTAGTTAGAAATTGGGAAACCAATAAGAGAGACGATATAGATATGTTCTCTTATTTAGAAACAACATTAGGACCAACAGCATTAGGGATTTGGCAAAGTAAAAAGTTAAAAAAGACCCAGAAGGAATAAATACTATTAAATCATTAGGAGATAACCCATATAATTTTACAAGTCAAATTAGAATTCTACTATTAGGAGTAGACCCTGCTAAAGAAAATACGTTCATACAAGATACGGTAGTAAGAAATTTAGAACAACTTAGTATTACAGATTTTAAATACATCAAAGAATTTAGCTCAGATTTTGCTAGATTATTAGCTCAGACTGGTAAAGCTATGGATGATGATTTATGTAATAAATATTTCATCAAACTTCCAGGAGACTTAGGCAGATTAATGCACAAAGAATGGAACAGAGACTGTGGTCATATAGTAGATTTAGGAATAGGACCTAGAACTACGTATGTATTAAAAAAATTAGAAGATAAATGTAAAGATGCTACAATGCAAGAACAGATTAAGCGTCAAGCTTGGGCGTTTTGTAAAACAGCAATTTACACACCACAAGCATATGGATATTATGATAAAAAGAAGAAATTCCTTAGAAAAAGTACATCCTATACAAAAGACAAACCATGGAAAAATAGAAATAAATATGTTAAAAAGCCTAGAGACAGAAAATGTACGAAAGGTAGAGGGGCAACTTTCTCTAGGATTTTCCTATATAAGGGGGTTTCCCCTTCATTTGTAACACACGAGTAATATACAACGAAAGCATTTCTTCAATCTCTCCATGTCTAACTAAAATCTCTCTCTAGTTTCCAGTTCTCGTAGCCTCTTAGTTCCCCTCACTTAAACAGAAGCCCATATATATTAAAAAAAAAAAAAAAAAGAGAATAGTCAAACCGGTGACTGTAAATTTCCTGCCGGACCCTGTTCTGTATTTTTATTGGTAGCGGAGCTCAGACGCTCCTCTTTGGCAATCTGACAAAAGACCGAGACAGGCGTGGTAAGGGTATCCAGACAAGGAGTAAAGCCTGCTTTAGCCACGAACCCGCTAGGGTAAGTCAATTTCTAAAGAACATGTTAAAAGTTTTTGCTTCCAAGTTTGTTTATACGTCTTACGTTATTATTCTGTTTTATGATTTGTTTTTAAGATTATTTATTTGGGCTTAATCTTCCATAGGGAACTAACGCTATAAAACTGGAAACTTTCATATAATCTGATAAATCTTTCAAAAGCTTGTTTGAGTTTGAGAAAATTGCGAATCAAAAGTTTAAACGCATCGAGTACTTGGATTTAGAAATTTCAAAAGAAAAATATAAAATATCAACAGAAACAAGTGAAATAGTTTGTAGACTAGATAAAAATTTAGAACATAAACTTCATAGTCAAAACGCTCATCTAAACGGACTAACAGATCTAGTTATAAGCCTAGGTAATCATCTAGAAGTGGAGAAAGACAGCGTTAGTAAACAGATTGATAGTGTAATAGGATCCGTAACAGAAAATAATCGCTTTATTAAAGGTATACTTGAAAATTTAGATTATATTAAAAACCAAAACGAGCATATTATTACAAAATTTAAAAAGATAAAATCTATAGATAAAAAACCAAAGGGTTACGAAGATTAGGAAGAAATTAGCCTTAGAATTAGAAAAGGGACCAGATATCAGAAATAGTAAAAATTATCCCATTATACAGAAATTAGAAAAAATAGGATTAATAGGTGAAGATATTACTAAAAGTAAAGTAAACTATGAAGTTAAAATGCAGATTAAAAATCCTGATATAAGGATAGTAACAACAAATATAGATTATAGCCCTTTAGATAAAGAAGAATTTAGAAAACAAATTCCTGAAATGTTAAATCAGGGATTAATTAAAAGATCAATTAGTCCACATAGATCAGCAGCATTTATAGTTAGAAATCATAGTGAAATTAAAAGAGGAAAAACAAGAATAGTTTATAATTACAAAAGATTAAATGATAACACTATAGATGATGCTTATAATATTCCTAATAAAGACAGTTTAATAGGATTAATACAGAATAAAAAGATCTTTAGTAAATTTGACCTAAAGTCAGGATATAATCAGTTAAAATTAGAAGAATGGTTCAAACAGTGGACTGCATTTACATGTTCAGAAGGACATTTTGAATGGAATGTTCTTTCTTTTGGATTAAAAAATACACCAGCAGTTTTCCAAAGATTCATGGACTCAATATTCTTAAAATATGAGTTCTGTTTAGTTTACATAGACGATATCTTAGTAGCAAGTAATTCTATTAAAGAACATGGAGAACATTTAAAACAGGTTTTTCAGGAAATAGAAAACCATGGTATAGTAGTTAGTAAAAGAAAGATGGAATTATATAAAAGAAAGATATCCTTTTTAGGATTAGAAATAGGAGATGGAAAGATAGAATTACAGCCGCATATAGCTGAAAAAATATTAAATTTTCCAGATAAATTAGAAGGATTAAAACAAATACAGGCTTTTTTAGGAATACGAAATTATGCTAGAAAATTTATTCCTAACCTAAGTAAATTAGTAGGACCATTATACAGTAAAACAACAAAAAATGGTCAAAGAAACTTTAACAAAGAAGACTTAGAATTAGTAAAGAAGATAAAAGAACAAGTTAAAAAAAATTAAGCCATTAGAACTACCGTTAACAACAGATTATATTATTATAGAATGTGATGGTAGCAAAGAAGGATGGGGAGCAGTCATGATCTGCAAACCCAACAAATATTCAGATAAAGACACAGAAAGAATTGCTGCTTATGCAAGTGGAAATTTCAAAACAGGGCAAAATTGGACTAGTCTAGATTTTGAAATACAGGCATTAAGAAATGCGTTAGATAAATTTAAGATATATCTACAGAATGAGTTTACAGTAAGAACAGATTGCGAAGCCATAGTAAAATTTCTAAAAAATGAAAATAGCAAAAAGATAAACAGAACCCGATGGGTTAACTTACAGAATTTGATACAGGGAAACAGATATAAAATTTGGTTTGAACATATAAAAGGAAAAAACAACAGCTTAGCAGATTTATTATCTAGAAATATTAAAAAGTTTTTTAAATGACACAGGCAGAAATGAAGAAAAGGGTTATAAAGCCCAAGGGTCAGACAGAACAAAAATCAGAAGAAGCAAAAACTCTGACAGACAGAACAATTATGTACAGAAATAATTTAGCCATGCCAGTCACAATTACAGAAAGAGGATCATCGTCCTCAGAAATAAAGACTTCATCTTCACAGACCAACAGAATCTTTCAGATAAGGGGAGCACAGAAGGAGATTAGATTTGGAACCATGTATCTCACAGAATTTCCAGAAGGAGGAAATAGAAAGTTTAAACCCTTTGAGGGGTTAAACATTGATAGAGAGCAACAGTGCTTGCTAGATAATATCTGGCATATACAGACAGTTCCAACAGCAACACAGTTCAAGGTACAATGCTTGAATGCTCTAAGCATGTACTTTTCAGAGAAAAATCCCAAAATACAGAAAAAATCTTTTTCACATTACGTGATATATAGGGGATTAAAAACAGGAGTTTTTCACAGTTTTAACACAGTCAAAATTTTTATTATGTGTCAAAATCCCATTTTTGTGGGCTATCACAGTTTTGCCGAGGCTTTAGAAGAGGCGAGGGCCCAATTAGGCCCAAACTTCTATATTGAGCCCGAAACAGTTAGACCTTACTCAGAAGTAGCCCGAGAAGATCCTAGTCAGCTAATAGCTAGACTAGAAGATAGAAACAGAAAATTAGAGGAACAGATGGCACAAATACAGCAACAGACAGCTAAGCAAATAGCTTTGCTGGAACAGAAAAAGAATGAAGCCGAAAGGCAATTCAAACAGAACAACACCACAGTGAGTATTCTAAATACCAAAATACAACAGCTAGATCAATTCATAAAAGAAAATAAGCCTAAAAATCGAAGTTTCACTCAACTTCGAGCTAGGTTATTAGATATGCCAGCACAGTTCACCCTAAAGCCCTTAATTGATCAATGGCCTGAGGGAGAAGAAATAATCAAACAAAAAACAGAAAGTAGACATCTAGAAGATTTGATTAATGCACAGAAAGACTTAGTAAGGATGCATTTTGAAGAGACAGATTGGAAATTCAAAGGAATAAAGGTAATATAGAAACCCTTTTTTATCAATGGTGGACAAATTACTAGTCACAAAGGAGGAGGAACAGCGGGACTTTTTAAATTACAAGTAGATCTTAATATCACAGATATGCCTTTTCAAAAGATTCTTTCTTTATTTCACATGGGGATGGTAGATCAGATTACATTTAAGCTAGAATAAGAGGGAAATATTGAAAGCTATTTAGAAGAATTTGGAGAAAAATTCTTTCTAATCACAGGAAATATGGCAGTTAGAAAGAAATTGACATGTATAATTGACTCCACACTTCCAGTAGCTAGAGGTTTTGAAATTATCCCTGCAAAGAAAAGAGTATTCGTGTTCTCAATAGATGAAGACAGAGATAATTTTGAAGATATCAAAATGATTTCGCTATCACCATATGATTTCAAGAACTAGATAATACAGAGATCTACAGAGTTGCTCAAGATCCCAGAGTCCTATACACACCAGAAGAATGGATGGGATATCATCTCTTAGGAGAAGGATATTTCATTCAAATCTACAGCACCAGAGAATGGAGAATGTTTCTACCACATTCAGGAGATGGACGCCTCTTGGATGAAGAACATATAGTTAACCTAATAGAAGATCTTCAAGATCAAGAAATGACAGAAGCTGGAAACAACAGTGATGAAAATACTATTCCAGACACACACAGAGATCTCTAAAGAATTCATCAACAGACGTAAGCCATGACGACTTCATCAACAGACAGACGTAAGCAATGACGTTTACAGAAACAGTTGTCCAAGACAGATGTCCATCAACAGCCTGCCTTTTGGCAGTATGTAATTATTTTTACTTTTGCTTTTTATCATGTAGCATACTTTAAATTAGGGCCATGTCTTTTTAGATTCCTTTAGGATAAGCTTTATTTGTGTCGGCCACTTGTTTTCTGGCCTCTTTCTCTAGTTTTTTCCTATACAAGGGGGCTTCCCCTTCATTTGTAACACACGAGTAATATACAACGAAAGCATTTCTTCAATCTCTCCATGTCTCACTAAAATCTCTCTCTAGTTTCCAGTTCTCGTAGCCTCTTAGTTCCCCTCACTTAAACAGAAGCCCATATATATTAAAAAAAAAAGAAAAAAGAGAATAGTCAAACCGGTGACTGTAAATTTCCTGTCGGACCCTGTTCTGTATTTTTATTGGTAGTGGAGCTCAAACGTTCCTCTTTGGCAATCTGACAAAAGACCGAGACAGGCGTGGTAAGGGTATCCAGACAAGGAGTAAAGCCTGCTTTAGTCACGAACCCGCTAGGGTGAGTCAATTTCTAAAGAACATGTTAAAAGTTTTTGCTTCTAAGTTTGTTTATACGTCTTACGTTATTATTCTGTTTTATGATTTGTTTTTAAGATTATTTATTTGGGCTTAATCTTCCATAGGGAACTAACGCTATAAAACTGGAAACTTTTCATATAATCTGATAAATCTTTCAAAAGCTTGTTTGAGTTTGAGAAAATTGCGAATCAAAAGTTTAAATGCATCGAGTACTTGGATTTAGAAATTTCAAAAGAAAAATATAAAATATCAACAGAAACAAGTGAAATAGTTTGTAGACTAGATAAAAATTTAGAACATAAACTTCATAGTCAAAACGCTCATCTAAACGGACTAACAGATCTAGTTATAAGCCTAGGTAATCATCTAGAAGTGGAGAAAGACAGCGTTAGTAAACAGATTGATAGTGTAATAGGATCCGTAACAGAAAATAATCGCTTTATTAAAGGTATACTTGAAAATTTAGATTATATTAAAAACCAAAACGAGCATATTATTACAGAATTTAAAAAGATAAAATCTATAGATAAAAAACCATGTGAAGAATTACAAGATATTTCAGGATTAACAAGAGCCTTAGAAAAATTAAAATTAGATAATAATCATAAAATAAGTATTAAACCAACAAAATATAATCATTGGTTGCCTAGAAAATGAATAATTTTACACCCTTCAGTGGACCCAGTAGAACACTACAAGAATCCCGTAGAAGTGTGTCATCTAGAGAAGAAGTTAATAATGACTCATTTTTAGGAAGAGTATTTAGTAGAGGATCAGGAAGTAACAGTTCACAAACAGTAGTTCAATTAGAAGAAGAAATAGATGTAGAAAGAAGCTTAGAAATATACAACAATGAACAATTAGATGCATTAAACCCAAGAACCTTATACAGAGTAGGACCCCTAAACATCAATACAGTATTAATTAGAAGTAATAGGGAAGAAAGTCTTAGAGTAGTAGACACCTCAGAGACTATAGATCTATTTACTCCAGAAATGATAAATAAAATTAAGAAAACAGGAAAAATGTTTGCACATGTAGGATTAGTAGTAATAGGAATTAAAGGATTAGGAAGAAAAGAATTAGGAACTAAAGTTTTAGTTTTAATTATGGATAAATCCTGGACAACAGATGTCAAAAAAGCAATCATAGCAAGAATGGAAGTAGACCTTAGTCAAAATTGTGCACTTTTTTATTGTTCACCAGCCATATTAAAAGATATTAGAGATTTAAAGAATTTAAAAATAGGATTAGCAACAAAAGGTTACTAAGATTATAAAGGAAATAATCTAGTAGTAAGTATAGGAATATTAGGGAAAGCAAGTAACAGATCAGGCATGAATTTTAAGGTCAACATAGAAGGTATCGTAGAAAACTTAGCAAGCCACGGAATAAGAATGATAGATCCAGTAAAAATAGATCCCGAAGAACTAGCAGGATTAGAATGGCCACTAAAAGAATTCACAGATACTACAGAAAAAATTTTAGTACCAGAAAACAGTGTAATATATGAAGATAAAGATGGTAATTTTAGCATGAGATTTAATAATTATACAGAAAAAGAACCTATTAAAGAAGATGACAGTGATCAAGAGATCAGTATGATGAATAAAGAATTAGGAGAACCTATATATGATACAGATGATGAAAATATGGAAGAAATTATAGAAAACTATACAGATGACGAAAATATAGAAGAATTTATAGGATATGGTCTATACGAAGAATTAGACGAAGAAATAGAAGAAGAAGAAGAAGAAATAGCTGGCTTCAAAACAGAAGAAGTTCATAAAACATTTGATCAAATAGTAAATAGGAAGTTTACAGAAATCAACATACAAGAACAAGTAGATGATATGTTAATAGAATGTATGACAGAGTTAGGATTAGAATATGAAGAAGCATACAACAAATTAAACGAAGTATTTAACTTACCATTAGTAACAGATATAATTAATGGGAAAGTATTAATTAGTGATTTTTATAAACCAGAAGTAAGTTATATGGATCAAAATATAGATCCTAGAGGAGTCAAAAGACCCAAACCTGAGTTCGTAACACCAGGAACATCAGGAACAGAAATGTTAGGTAGAGAACCTTGGACGCCTGCTACTGCAGTATACCAAGGAGAATCACATATAAAAGGTAGAGGGGCAAGAATGCCAATAGGAAAACTTTACAGTTCAAATATGCTAGTAATAGAACAACAGAGTCCTCAGTTATGGCCAGATGAGATACTAATATGGGAACAAACAGTAGTTAGAAATTGGGAAACCAATAAGAGAGACGATATAGATATGTTCTCTTATTTAGAAACAACATTAGGACCAACAGCATTAGGGATTTGGCAAAGTAAAAAGTTAAAAGACCCAGAAGGAATAAATACTATTAAATCATTAGGAGATAACCCATATAATTTTACAAGTCAAATTAGAATTCTACTATTAGGAGTAGACCCTGCTAAAGAAAATACGTTCATACAAGATACGGCAGTAAGAAATTTAGAACAACTTAGTATTACAGATTTTAAATACATCAAAGAATTTAGCTCAGATTTTGCTAGATTATTAGCTCAGACTGGTAAAGTTATGGATGATGATTTATGTAATAAATATTTCATCAAACTTCCAGGAGACTTAGGCAGATTAATGCACGAAGAATGGAACAGAGACTGTGGTCATATAGTAGATTTAGGAATAGGACCTAGAACTACGTATGTATTCAAAAACTTAGAAGATAAATGTAAAGATGCTACAATGCAAGAACAGATTAAGCGTCAAGCTTGGGCGTTTTGTAAAACAGCAATTTACACACCACAAGCATATGGATATTATGATAAAAAGAAGAAATTCCTTAGAAAAAGTACATCCTATACAAAAGACAAACCATGGAAAAATAGAAATAAATATGTTAAAAAGCCTAGAGACAGAAAATGTACGTGTTTTATTTGTGGAGATCCAGACCATTTAGCAAATAGATGTCCAAATAAACACAAAAATACAGATAGGACAAATTTGGTAGAACAATTAGGAGAATATGAAATAGAAAATATTAAAACAGATTCAGACAACGAATCGGTATATAGTATAGTCTCAGAAAATGAACCAGAAAATAGTACAAAAATTACGTATACTTACATGAATAGGGAACAAAATTAAGAACAAAATATAGAATGTTTACATGAATGGATTAGAAACAGAGGAAATAACCGTATAAGGTTTTATAACTGTAGGTTATATCCGGCTATAGATAGAAGATACCAATGTAATAACTGTTTCAAAGAAATATGTTTTATGTGTATCAGAAAATTATTCCAAATAGAAACAGATATAACAGGAAAAGTAATAGAAAATAATCGTAGGGATATAATAAATGAAACACTTAGAGAACAAATTAAAAGACATGATGTAGAAATAGAACTCTTAAAATATAGGATAAAAGAACTTGATGACCAAAATGAGAAAAAGAAAGAAGTAGAATCTAGTTATCTCACAGAACAAATTCAAGAAGAATCATTTTTCACCATTAGTAAATGTATAGCAAGCCTAATAACCCTAAAATGTAGACTATGGTTAGATACGAATACATTTGTAGAACTAGATGCTATTTTAGATACAGCAAGCTCGAAGAGTATGGTAGGATATAGTTTGATACCAACAAAGTATCATAAAAAATTAAAATACAAGGTCATTACAAAAACAGCAGAACAAAGAACTATGGTAATCACACATCATGTAGAAGCCTTAGGAATACAGTTTATAGATTTTGCAAAAAATTACAGTGTTAAATATGATATTCCACAGATTAACATAGCACCTGAACAAACACAAAGTAATGATTTTCTATTAGGATTAAATTTTATATGCAGCCTAAATGGTAGTGTTACTATAGCAAGAAATAGTATAACAGTAAGTAAAAATGTTTACACTTTTCCGACAAATAAATATATACAGACAGCGGAGTTGGCAAAAAAGCGTGGTGGACAACCCACCTTAGAATTTTTAAAACCAGATATAAAAAGAACAGCTTATATAGAAAATGAAACATATTCTGTGCTTGGAAAAGAATTAGCCTTAGAATTAGAAAAAGGGTCCGGCAGGAAATTTACAGTCACCGGTTTGACTATTCTTTTTTTTTTTTTTTTTTTAATATATATGGGCTTCTGTTTAAGTGAGGGGAACTAAGAGGCTACGAGAACTGGAAACTAGAGAGAGATTTTAGTGAGACATGGAGAGATTGAAGAAATGCTTTCGTTGTATATTACTCGTGTGTTACAAATGAAGGGGAAGCCCCCTTATATAGGAAAAAACTAGAGAAAGAGGCCAGAAAACAAGTGGCCGACACAAATAAAGCTTATCCTAAAGGAATCTAAAAAGACATGGCCCTAATTTAAAGTATGCTACATGATAAAAAGCAAAAGTAAAAATAATTACATACTGCCAAAAGGCAGGCTGTTGGTGGACATCTGTCTTGGACAGCTGTTTCTATAAACGTCATTACTTACGTCTGTCTGTTGATGAAGTCGTCATGGCTTACGTCTGTTGATGAATTCTTTAGAGATCTCTGTGTGTGTCTGGAATAGTATTTTCATCACTGTTGTTTCCAGCTTCTGTCATTTCTTGATCTTGAAGATCTTCTATTAGGTTAACTATATGTTCTTCATCCAAGAGGCGTCCATCTCCTGAATGTGGTAGAAACATTCTCCATTCTCTGGTGCTGTAGATTTGAATGAAATATCCTTCTCCTAAGAGATGATATCCCATCCATTCTTCTGGTGTGTATAGGACTCTGGGATCTTGAGCAGCTCTGTAGATCTCTATATTATCTAGTTCTTGAAAATCATATGGTGATAGCGAAATCATTTTGATATCTTCAAAATTATCTTTCTCTCCATCTATTGAGAACACGAATACTCTTTTCTTTGCAGGGATAATTTCAAAACCTCTAGCTACTGGAAGTGTGGAGTCAATTATACATGTCAATTTCTTTCTAACTGCCATATTTCCTGTGATTAGAAAGAATTTTTCTCCAAATTCTTCTAAATAGCTTTCAATATTTCCCTCTTCTTCTAGCTTAAATGTAATCTGATCTACCATCCCCATGTGAAATAAAGAAAGAATCTTTTGAAAAGGCATATCTGTGATATTAAGATCTACTTGTAATTTAAAAAGTCCCGCTGTTCCTCCTCCTTTGTGACTAGTAATTTGTCCACCATTGATAAAAAAGGGTTTCTGTATTACCTTTATTCCTTTGAATTTCCAATCTGTCTCTTCAAAATGCATCCTTACTAAGTCTTTCTGTGCATTAATCAAATCTTCTAGATGTCTACTTTCTGTTTTTTGTTTGATTATTTCTTCTCCCCCAGGCCATTGATCAATTAAGGGTTTTAGGGTGAACTGTGCTGGCATATCTAATAACCTAGCTCGAAGTTGAGTGAAACTTCAATTTTTAGGCTTATTTTCTTTTATGAATTGATCTAGCTGTTGTATTTTGGTATTTAGAATACTCACTGTGGTGTTGTTCTGTTTGAATTGCCTTTCGGCTTCATTCTTTTTCTGTTCCAGGAAAGCTATTTGCTTAGCTGTCTGTTGTTGTATTTGTGCCATCTGTTCCTCTAATTTTCTGTTTCTATCTTCTAGTCTAGCTATTAGCTGACTAGGATCTTCTCGGGCTACTTCTGAGTAAGGTCTAACTGTTTCGGGCTCAATATAGAAGTTTGGGCCTAATTGGGCCCTCGCCTCTTCTAAAGCCTCGGCAAAACTGTGATAGCCCACAAAAATGGGATTTTGACACATAATAAAATTTTTGACTGTGTTAAAACTGTGAAAAACTCCTGTTTTTAATCCCCTATATATCACGTAATGTGAAAAAGATTTTTTCTGTATTTTGGGATTTTTCTCTGAAAAGTACATGCTTAGAGCATTCAAGCATTGTACCTTGAACTGTGTTGCTGTTGGAACTGTCTGTATATGCCAGATATTATCTAGCAAGCACTGTTGCTCTCTATCAATGTTTAACCCCTCAAAGGGTTTAAACTTTCTATTTCCTCCTTCTGGAAATTCTGTGAGATACATGGTTCCAAATCTAATCTCCTTCTGTGCTCCCCTTATCTGAAAGATTCTGTTGGTCTGTGAAGATGAAGTCTGTATTTCTGAGGACGATGATCCTCTTTCTGTAATTGTGACTGGCATGGCTAAATTATTTCTGTACATAATTGTTCTGTCTGTCAGAGTTTTTGCTTCTTCTGATTTTTGTTCTGTCTGACCCTTGGGCTTTATAACCCTTTTCTTCATTTCTGCCTGTGTCATTTAAAAAACTTTTTAATATTTCTAGATAATAAATCTGCTAAGCTGTTGTTTTTTCCTTTTATATGTTCAAAGCAAATTTTATATCCGTTTCCCTGTATCAAATTCTGTAAGTTAACCCATCGGGTTCTGTTTATCTTTTTGCTATTTTCATTTTTTAGAAATTTTACTATGGCTTCGCAATCTGTTCTTACTGTAAACTCATTCTGTAGATATATCTTAAATTTATCTAACGCATTTATTAATGCCTGTATTTCAAAATCTAGACTAGTCCAATTTTGCCCTGTTTTGAAATTTCCACTTGCATAAGCAGCAATTCTTTCTGTGTCTTTATCTGAATATTTGTTGGGTTTGCAGATCATGACTGCTCCCCATCCTTCTTTGCTACCATCACATTCTATAATAATATAATCTGTTGTTAACGGTAGTTCTAATGGCTTAATTTTTTTAACTTGTTCTTTTATCTTCTTTACTAATTCTAAGTCTTCTTTGTTAAAGTTTCTTTGACCATTTTTTGTTGTTTTACTGTATAATGGTCCTACTAATTTACTTAGGTTAGGAATAAATTTTCTAGCATAATTTAGTATTCCTAAAAAAGCCTGTATTTGTTTTAATCCTTCTAATTTATCTGGAAAATTTAATATTTTTTCAGCTATATGCGGCTGTAATTCTATCTTTCCATCTCCTATTTCTAATCCTAAAAAGGATATCTTTCTTTTATATAATTCCATCTTTCTTTTACTAACTACTATACCATGGTTTTCTATTTCCCGAAAAACCTATTTTAAATGTTCTCCATGTTCTTTAATAGAATTACTTGCTACTAAGATATCGTCTATGTAAACTAAACAGAACTCATATTTTAAGAATATTGAGTCCATGAATCTTTGGAAAACTGCTGGTGCATTTTTTAATCCAAAAGAAAGAATATTCCATTCAAAATGTCCTTCTGAACATGTAAATGCAGTCCACTGTTTGAACCATTCTTCTAATTTTAACTGATTATATCCTGACTTTAGGTCAAATTTACTAAAGATCTTTTTATTCTGTATTAATCCTATTAAACTGTCTTTATTAGGAATATTATAAGCATCATCTATAGTGTTATCATTTAATCTTTTGTAATTATAAACTATTCTTGCTTTTCCTCTTTTAATTTCACTATGATTTCTAACTATAAATGCTGCTGATCTATGTGGACTAATTGATCTTTTAATTAATCTCTGATTTAACATTTCAGGAATTTGTTTTCTAAATTCTTCTTTATCTAAAGGGCTATAATCTATATTTGCTGTTACTATCCTTATATCAGGATTTTTAATCTGCATTTTAACTTCATAGTTTACTTTACTTTTAGTAATATCTTTACCTATTAATCTTATTTTTTCTAATTTCTGTATAATGGGATAATTTTTACTATTTCTGATATTTGGTACTTTTTCTAATTCTAAGGCTAATTCTTTTCCAAGCATAGTATATGTTTCATTTTCTATATAAGTTGTTCTTTTTATATCTGTATATATATATATACTCCCTCTGGTCTTTTTTAATTATCATTTTTCTACTGAAAATGTAGTTCAAATTAACTGTCGTTTTGAGTCATAATTACGACTTTTGTCCCGTCTTGGTTTTGAGGTTCAATCAATTAATTTAGTGTAATGGTATTATTGTAAGTATACTATAAAGTATGGTTAAATTGAAAACTACAGCCAAAAAAACATGATCCAAAAATTATTTTTTTAAGTTTGTCTATTATTTCAGAAAATCAATTAATAAAAACCGTAAATATCACATTAAATATAAATTGGATATTTAAAAAATTAGATAATTAATGATGTAATGAATACTTCAATTAATTAAATATTTTTATATATTATTATAGTAATTTAAATATTTACTCTCTTTTTTTAAGGGAATTTAAATATTTACTTTGGTGTCACTTGTTAACTCCATGGGAATTATATAAATGATGTGTCATTAAAAAGCTATATAATATTTTTAGATTAGCTTTATATTATATATAGATAACTAACTATATGATGTGTTCCGAGTGGGGGGTATTAACTTTAGATGAAAAAATCTTAATTTATACTCCCGTTCACATAAATTGGTGAAATTCAACAATAGTAAATATTTTGAATAGTTTATCTCCTTTATACGAGTAAGAGTTAAAATCTAATATGCCATAGGTAGGTTTAGGTGTGTCGGGTTAGGCTTTTTGTTCCCTAATCGGGTCTGTGTTATAATTGACGGGCTAAGTCAAGAGATTTTGGGCTGCCCGCGTGCATAAGTTTATAGTCTGGTCCTCTTCTTCTTCTTTTTCCATTTTTTTTAAAAAAGAGGAAGGAAGAAAAAGAAGAATATAGTAATAGATCCATGTGTTTCTCTTGCCCATTCTTTTTTTCCGAGTAAAAATACATTTCTACTTATGTTTTTTCACGATTTATGCCTAAACCAAAACTAAATAATTATTGTTATTATTCGTACATTACTTTTCTTATTATTTTTTCGCATCTATTTCCAATTAATTCACAGATGTTAAGGTTCTAAGATAATATAAAATTATAAGTCATTGTTGTCTGGCTAATGGTAAAGGTGCTAATAGGAACTCGAACTCAAATTCGAATCTTACCTCCTCCTAGGGATGAGCACAGATCGGAGGATCTAATCAATCTGATCCAAATTAACACATCCGATCTGATCCAAACTGTGTCGGACGAAACTTTGAATAGAGGGTAGAGAATCCGATAAATTTCGGAATCTGATCCGATATTATCCGAAATATTCAAAATATCTTAATAAATTCTAAATTTAAGTTTTTATCTCTTAGTTTTACTTCATTTTCATTTATTTATTTATTTTACTATTTAATCCACTTATTAGGTTGTAATATTGTTTGAATGTCTTGTTTGCCTTTTTTTAAATAAAAATATTAAAAAAGTCCGAATTTATTCGAAAAATCCGACTGATTTGATCCGATTTGAAATAGTCGGATTGCAAACAAATTAGGGTCATGTTCGGAGATTTCGGATTACCGCCGATAAAATTCGATCCAAATTTATCCGATCCAAACTTGTCGGTTACTAAACGAACTATCCGAATGTTTACCCCCTACCTCCTATAAAAAAATATATAGTAAAAATGAACACTAGGTGGGCCTAAATATGGTAAGTGGGTCGACTTGGGCTTTAGCTTCAAAGTCAGGCCCAGCTCATACCCTCGGAACCCAGGTTTGGGCTTAGTCAAAGCGGATTGTGCCTTATCAAAGTGGGCCAGGCTCAAACAGCTCCGGGCCGGGTTGACCTTTCTCATGTCTAAGTGTAAGATTGAAATGTAACAAATGTTTCTTCAAAGCTAAATTAATTAATTCAGTCTCCAGTTTTTTGATTTTTTCATAAATAGTTTTAATCCTATATTCTCCTATTTTTTATATTTTTTAAATTATTTTTCCTATTTTTCTTTATTTTTTCATTATTAAAAATTATTATCATAAAAAAAATAATCTCTATTTTTCTGTTTTTTTTCTTTATTTTTTATTTTTTTTATTTTTTTTAATAATATTTTTTTAATATAAAAAATATTTTTAAATGCACCATTAAAGTTTCATACGTTAATTCTAACGATAAAGATTAAAGTAAGATGCGACGAGGATGATGCGAAGCGATGGTTTTGGCAGCGAGGATGAGACCAAGAGTGGGAGATCAGAGCGGCCATGAGGATGGCGGTGTTGAGGGGTAGTGGGATTACTGGAAGAATGGAAAGAAAATTAAGAAATGAGGGTGGGTGGGTGCGGCTGTGTTACTGGAAGAATCAAGAATGGAAAGAAAATTAAGAAATGAGGGAAATTAGGGTTGTCAAAAAAAGAGAGGACCGGGACTGTTTTTGGTCAGGTCTGGTCCCGACGGATCCAACAGGTCGGGACCCGAAATAGATCGGGTCGAATCTGATCCCAATCCTGAAAAAATATGGAACTAAAATTTCGATCTCGATCCCGAAAAAAAATCTGAATTTGGGACCCGGGTCTTCGAGTCTTTTTAACAGCTCTAAGATATACTCCCATTTAAAGAATATGGGCCGGGCGCGGCAAGTCCCAAGGCTACCCTATCAGACTGAAAACCGGGCCACCAGCCAATAATTAGATTTTAGGCACAGACAACATACTATTTACCCAATTATTAATATGGTTCTACAGCCAACTTTCGAAATTTCCCTGTCAACATTGGTACTGTACGTACTGCCTGCGTACCGTATTAATTCAATTGGGTGTTAAGAAAAATGTAACATTCGACCAGAAAAAAAGAAAAAAATACAACAGAAATTCAAATATGCAATTTCTGTCCATCCAAACATTTCTAAGGCACTTGGTTGATCGAATATCGAAACCATTTTGTAATTTGAGGGGCTTGGTTGAGACATTTCTAGATATATGAGTGGAATTGAGAATTGTATATAAATTTAAGGGGCTACTTTCAAGGTTTTTCCTTTTTCATTTTCATCCTTTTGGAAGATTTCATTTATTTCCTTAAAATTTGTTTTGCCTGTAGTTTTTCAACATTTCCAAAAAAACACCTTAAATCTGAAATAATTACCCAAGTTTTCCTTTTCTAGCTCAATCAACTCCTGATTTGAATTAAAGTAATGGTTGAATGACATTTTAACGGCTGATTCTACTTAAATGTTTTATTTAATCATTTTTATAAACTAATTGTTTGTTTAATTATCTTATTTCTTATATTTTTTTAATCATTATTTATCGTGACTGAAAAACGACGTCATTCAATTTTTCATCTAAAAGTATTTTCACATCAATATTAAAATGGTACTTGACAATGCCAGTATATTATATGTCATGTTGTAATGTATGAGAATGTGGCATGTGACATTTTTATTTGAAGATAAAGATAACATGACATGTGCCACATCATCACATACGCTCAGTGGCATGATGTAGAGAAGGAGAAAGAAAAAACATGAAATGGTCAAATCTCTAAAATAAAAGAAGCAGAAATATCAAATCTCAAGTCACAAATTCCCTCCCCTTCCTGGCACGTAAATATATACGAATTTACAAGTATTCTATATACTTTTGATATATTTTTTAGGATATAGATGAGATATATTGTCAATACGGTAAGTATTTGACCGACATTATTAATATAATATTGATAAGTTAGTATAAACATAAATAGATAGCGAGATGGTATATATCTTTTATCACGTTTTTAATATTCGTTCCAAATTGATAACACTACTTAACAGTGGACCCACTTGCATGTGAGGCATGTGTACCGTTGTTAAATGTTTTTTACCCCCAAGTTTCATGCGTTTGGCTAAGTGTTAATTTTGTCCCTCCACTGTCTAGTTTCTTCACTTATAGCCATACATTTATTTTATGGAGTTCTCCAATTAATTATTCTTCATTTTTGGTCAATTAGTTCTAATTAACTATTAAGTGCTTCGTTATTATGCCACGTACATTAAATCATTATTTTTAAATATTACAAAAAAAAGTTTATAAAGAAATAAAAATTATTAACTAATCTGACAAATTAACCAATTAAATATAAGAAATAATGTAAGATTTTATAAACGTAGAGACTTAATTAATTGAAAAAATCATACAAACTTAGGGTCGTTGAATTCCAACTAAAATAATAAACTCACTAAAAAGAATCTGGACTATTTTTTTTCTTAATTAGTATATGTATTTCATTGTCTATTTATAAGAATTAAAATGTTGACAGTAAATATAATTATATTATATATAATAATCGAATTGGAGAGTTTTTATTTAAAAAGTGAAATTGTCGATATAAAATGAGTTGTTGGTGTGTATATATATATATATAGAGAGAGAGATTTTCTACCCTAGATTCCAAAATTTCCAAACCAAACACTTCATCACTTCATCACTTTAGGAAAAGAGGAAAAAAAGAAGAAGGAAAAGGCTTCAATTCCGGATGGGAAAATGTATTTAATTTTGGAGGACCCCAGAAGATATCGCCCACTACCTAATGCATGTTAAAAATGAGCGCACATCACGTCGGACCTACCATTAATCCTCTCAAGCTTAATTACACAGGAATTATAATAAAAGTGAAAATTCAATTTAAATAATTTTTGTGTACTAAAAAAAAATTGCTGTCACACTTTATGCTTGCAATCCTCTTCTTTTTTTCTTTAATAATAATAAATGTACACACCAATTAGAATCATAAAAAAACTCAACCCAGGTCCCAGCCCTCTCTATTTTTACGTAACAATCACTCAACATTTCTCTTTACCTACACACAACCAGGGTTACCATCATGGATATGAATATGATGGAAAAACATATCAACCTTGATATTGATCATGCCCATCACCATCCCACCTCCACCCTTACCTCATCTTCCACCGCCAACACCACCATCTCCACTACTTCTTCCTCCTCCTCCTCCTCCTCTTCTACCCCCAATCAAGAAACCAAATACTGTGTAGCTCAAAAAGACTCATCCTCAAGAAAAGCCAATCAAGAATTGCAAGAAACTTCTTCAACCAATCAAGAAATCAAGTACTGTGTACCTCAAAATGAGTCATCATCAAGAAAAGTAGTTAATCAAGAATTGCAAGAAATCACTTCTTCCATCAATCAAGAAATCAAGTATCAAAAAGAGACGTCAAGAAAAGGTAATCAAGAATTGCAAGAAAGTGCTGGCATCAATGAATACTGCTCTAAAAAAAAGCAAAAATGTGATCGCACTGACCACAACGAGAGCATAAGTGGCAGTAAGCACCCAACATATCGAGGTGTAAGAATGAGGAGTTGGGGCAGATGGGTGTCCGAAATTCGCGAGCCTCGGAAGAAATCTAGAATATGGCTTGGAACATACCCTACAGCCGAGATGGCGGCTCGAGCTCATGATGTAGCCGCCCTAGCCATCAAAGGCGGCTCCGCTTACCTGAACTTCCCTGAATTAGCTAGCGATCTTCCTTCTCCGGTCAGCAGTTCTCCCAAGGACATCCAAGCAGCAGCCGCCAGGGCCGCCGCTTTGGCCATTTCAGGACAATGCGAAGCTGAAGCTGAAGCTGAGTTGAACCAAGGTGGTGAGCTGGTGATCACGGGTTCACATTTATCAGATAATTTGTGCGCACAGGAATCAACAACAAGCCCAAGCTCACCTAATTCCACTGATTATGATGACGCATTGTTTGACCTGCCCGATCTGTGTATTGACGGCGTTAATCATAGCGACGGATTGTGTCATTATTCTCTGTCGTGGCAGTTTTGTGCATCAGATGCTGGCTTCCGCCTTGAGGAACCGTTCTCGTGGGAGTATAACTAATTAATTAATTTTACTTAAAAGGAAATAATTTCAAAATTAAAATTCATTGCATATATAGTAAATGGTTTGATTAATTTCCAGAATAATTATGAGGAGACCCAGTTGCTAAATTGTGTGGTTCAAACGGACCTAAACCAATCGTTTCTGTCTTAATTAATTATTGTAGCTACTTTTCACTGTAGATGGAGGAATGCCTTCCTTTTTTTTTTGTTAATGTATTGTGGTCCATCAATTTTAGTGAATATTTATTGATAAATTTGGTTAATTATTTCCTGACTCGTGAGTTATTGATCATGTTTGTGTGTAAATTTTATGTCATGTGTTGTGTCAACGAACGGGGATAATAAGATTTAATTTAAACAGTCGTGTGGCATGACACATCAACCAGTTCTAAATTAATCAATAATGTTTCACTTGAGCACCATGCTAACTAACAAACAACAAATTATGGCAAAGGTTTAGCCTAAGTGAGCTAATTAAGAACAAAATTAAAGAGAGGGAAGCTTGCTTGCTAAGATTAAGATACCAAGATTTGTTAAATAAAACTTTATTAATCACCCAGTTGGCTTTAAAGTTACCACTTTGCTCTGTCTATATAGACTCTAGAGACAGACAGCAGAGATGCCATTCGATTTTATTATGTTTTGGTATGAAAAGAGGCCCAAAGGTTGTCTTGCATCATATGACAATGATATCTTTCGGACGGACCCCTTTTTCTTTTTCTTTACCATTCTTTTCTTTTCTTTTCTTTTCTTTTTTTAAAAAAAAAAGAAAAAAGAAAAAGAGCAAACGCATACAGAACAGTTAAAAAAATACTAAAAAAATGTTGAAAGTACACCTCTTTCTCTTAAATGAAACACTCAATTTAGTAAAAAGAGAGAAGCAGAGGACCCTGAGAAAGTGATCATTAACCTCATCCTCACTATATACTGATCATTCTCCATCATTATTGTCTACGCTCCTGTTAGTGTTACCTATGGACTACATAAACGCGCACGCACCTATGTTCTCAGCACCCGTTCTGCCCATCGTACCCTTAAAACTTCTGACCGGTTAATAGCTCCATCCTAAAATGGGTGGAAAATCCGATTTTTGTAAAAAATTCTACAAAAACTCTGAACTTACAAAACGAAAGAACCGGCCGCATACACACGGTTCGATTTCCCGGTTCAATATTTCAGTCCGGTTCTGAAAATATAAGCACCGTCACACTCATGGCTCACCGTATATACCTAATCATTTCCCTAATATATATTGAAGGAAACTGATGAAGAATGTGACGAGAAGGAGAAGAGACAACGGGAAGAGTCGAACTCAGGAATCTTACAGTTTTTGGGGTCAAAACTCAAAACTGTCGCCTTCTTCCTTCCTTTTCCCTCTTATTCCACGATCTGTCAATGCCCCTGAATTCAGCCTCGAATAACCACGACCTATCTTCGGATTTACTTAACCATTTAATAGTATTAGCCGAAGCTGACTCAACAATAATAGGACTTCACATGCATCTTTCATTTTCAGCTGATAATTCAAAGAGCTTTCGTGACTGCGACTAATTTAGCAAAATTAGAGTCCATCTCACCCACATATTCCGAGAACACACAAAGAAAGATACTTGCATTGTCTTTAAGAACACACCTCCTACTGCAGAGGGGCCTGGTTTGCCTGAGAGGGGAACGTCAGTGATAATCCGTTGAACGGAGTGAGGGGTTTTTGGTAAAGTAGCACGCTGGAGGGTGGTAGCTGGAGCTCCGTGAGAGACCTGCACAGTGCCGGAGGTGTTTTCCGGCCTAAAAGCTCCAATGCCAAAGTCAGTATTTTGGTTAAGTGTAGGGAAAATGTGTGTATTTTTTTTTTAGTGTCCTTGAGTAAAAGAAGAAACTTCCTTTATATACCTCCCTCTAGTCCTTAGGCTGGGCTAGAGTGGTTAGATCTTCTGACATCCCTTCCCCTTTTTCCGCAGCAGGTGGTCTAGGAGTAGGGGTTCATCATTATAACGTGGGGTGGAGACCTTACTTTAGGGGAATTGAGTCGTCCCCTTGTCCAGTTGTCAGATGATGAATTGATGGGAGCAGGTTATCCTCCCTGCCAACCTTGACTAAATGTATACTGACTATGGAGTATTATATAAATAATATCTGTGAGGGGAGCTTAATATCTGTGCCCAATCAGTGCGATGCCGTTGGGGTGGAATCGGCAGGCTGCCGTTGTGTAGAATCGGCTGGGTGCCGTTTGGTGACACATTGACCAGGCCAGGGTATATAACGGTGCCGATCCGTTTCCTCATGCTTGGGCGGATGGATCGGCCTTGTCCCGATTTGAGACAATCGGGCTAGACTTGTCCTTTGGTCACTTATTCCTGTTGACTTGGTCAAACGGTCGCGATGCCGTTTTGGCTGGTCAACAGTACTTTGTGAAGGTGCAAAGTCCATTATGCCCTTCTGATAATTTTATGTATTATCAGTCAGTATTCCATTTTAGCCAACTAGAAGAAGGTGGCATCCAAAGAGAGACAACTCCCACATCACGATTGTTGGACCAAAAAGCAATTCCTATGTTCGATTGCAATACATCATTAGCTGAGTAGGGAAAATCACTAAACAGAGCTTTAGCCCAAGCGACGAATCTGATGATAAAAATTTCATATACTCCTGTTATTGAACACCCTGTCATTTCGGTTAAGCTAGATGAACCATAATACAGCGAAGAAGATCATAATCCACATCTTCCTTTGACGTTATCTCATTACTAACGTCGCCCATTGCTTGAAGCAGTTAGATAAAGATGCAGGAACAACAGAGTTGATTCTGTACTACGCAAGGATCTTCATCCATAGCTTCCAAGACGACGGGCACTGAATGGGTAGATGCTCTGCAATTTCAGAGGCACCAGAACAGGGGGTAAAAATCTTTACCTTCCTCAATGATGTTTCTCCGAGCTAGCGCGTTTCTTGTATTAATTCTGCCAAGCAATTCCACGATGGGTATCCATACCCGGAAACCCGCCCATAACCGTACCTGTTTGACGGGGTAATATCTAAATCATATCCGATTTGATTGAGTATGATTTGAGTATTACCCATACCCGAATGGGTATGACCGGGTATAATACCCGAAAATACCTGGGTATCACAAACCCATCACCCGGATCTCCTCACCGTCACATTGCTTGGCAGAATTTCCACCCACGCAAATGTTTCGACTTTTACCGCTACAGGGATTTTAAAGTGTCTAAGCAGAAAGCGCATATATACCTATTTTCACAAAGTAGAGACTAGAGAGACATCACGACATTTTTTTCTGGGCGTAATTAAAATTTTCAATTTTTTCACTTTGGCTTTATAGTATTAAAATTTGCTATATAAATTTTATAATTTTTTTTAAAATTACAAATTAGAGGGTTAATATTATAAATTTTAAAACTATAAGTACCAAAATAAAATATTTTATAACGGTTTTTTTTATGTAGTTTAATTTCCCTATTTTTTTCTCTTCTCATAATCATATACTCCATTCATATACATTTGGTGATGCGTCACAGCATCGGCACTTACTATCACAGCCCACAGGGCCCAAACACGTTTTTTTATAATTCTGTTTTGTACACTATTTGTAGTTTTGTACTTGGCATTGGTATTTACTACGACGACAGGTCAGCTGGTCCAATTTGATTTTAACTTTTTATATAAAAAAAATAATAGTAATTGGAAGGTCAATTTCTACTCTTGATTTGAAGGAACAAAAAGTACAAATTCAGTTGTTTCCATCTTTTTAAATGCAATGCACTTTCCCACTTCTATGATTCGTCCAAACAATAATAATTGGAAAATAATCTATCAAATTGAGATAATTTTGTCATCCAATCAGTCAATATATTTTTACAAAATAAAATATTATCAATTTTTTTAAATAAGATTAAATTAAAAAAAGCTCCAATATCATTTTATGCCACATTGAGACCACTCACACTTTAACAATAAAAAATTATAAATAATGATTAAATCAAAAAATAAGATTATATTGAGAAAGTTCCAATGTTGTTTTATACCACGTTGAGATCACTCACACTTTACCAATAAAAATATATAAATAATAATCAAAAAAGTATTAAAACTATAGAAAATATGTCATATGTAAGCCATAGAAACTATTAAAATATTAAAATATATTTTTCGTAAAATTAAAACAAGACAGAAAATTATAAATATTATTTTTTCAATAATTTTATTTTCCACAAAAAAATGATGACATTTAGTTTGTTTTTTTAAATTTTATTGAATGATTTTTAAATTAAGGAACAATGTTAAAAGTTTCATAAATTTTTGAACCACTTAGTAACTATTTTCATAAAAAAAAACATTAAAATTGGATAGGGTGGTATGTGTCTAATATTGGAATATTTGATGACAAAATTATCCCAAAAAATCTTAACTAATTTTTGAATTTTTTTTCTGAAATTACAAGAGAGATTTGATTGAGTTCAATTTTTAATTTTGGGGAAAATATTCTAAGATTTCTGAGGTATAGACTCTTCCCCATTCTAGTCCCTGATGTTTGAGCCCCTAAATTTTAGTTTCTATCATATCGATATGTATCAAACTTTAGTCCCTATTGTTAGATTTTTCGATAGAAATCCTAACAGTGCATTAAAAAACTATTTTTTTATATTCAAATACTATTAAAAATCAAAATATTAAAAAATCAGAGAAAATGGAGATTAAATTTTTTTATGATAATAATTTTGTTAAAAAACAAACAAAATAGGAGAAAGTAAAAAATAGAAGAAAGTGAAAATTATAAAAATTAAAACAATTATGGAAAAATATAAGAATTTATAGAGTTCGTAAAAATATATAAAAGATACATAAAATTTATGAAAAATTCAAAAAACTAGAGATTGAATTTTTTTGAGAATATTTACTAATAATTAAATAAAATTATCAAAACTCTATTTTTTTAATAAAATTCATAAAAGTATAAACGATCAAAAAAATTAATCATTTCATAATTTTTTTACTTTATCCTATATTTTTTTTAATTCTTTTAGTTATGAAAAAAATATTATCTGAAAAAAAAATCTCCATTTTTTTTAAATTTTTAATAGTTTTTATTAGAAGAAATATTGGTTAATACATCATTAGGGATTCAGACGAAAAATCTAATGATAAGGACTAAAATTTGATGCGTTTCCATATATTAGGGATTAAAGTTTGGAGGCCCAAACCTTAAAGTGTTGAAGTGTCTATACTTTAGAATATTTTCTCTTTTATTTATGATTTAAAAAAAATATATTTAGAATATTATAAAGGTAGTTACATAAGGAGTGTTTTATCAAAAGTAACTATACTAAGAACCTTCTTAAAATGTATTTTTTAGAAAGCTATAAGTAGGGTTGTACAAAAAACCAACCCAACTTGTCTGACCTGTATAACCGATCTGACCCAACCCGTCAAAACAACATAACCGTCATAACCGTGGGTAACGGTTATATAACCGATCCGTTATAGTTGGGTTGGGTCGGATAGCGAGTCGAGTTTTTAAAACCCGCTTATAACTGACCCAACCCGCCAACTAACCCTAACCCTAACCCTAACTATAAATACTCTCATTTTTTCCTTCATGCTTTCTTTTTCTTTCCACGTAGCTACCGTCGACTCGCCACCACCTTCCTCCGCCTCTACCCCTCCGGACCAACCCAGTCTCCCTCTCGGTTTTCTCACCGCTTCTTCCCCAATTTCTTCTCTTGCTCTTCTGTTTTCTCTTCTCCTTTTCTTTTCTTGCTTATTGTTGGATTTGCTGCTTCTGTTTCTATTTTATTTTCAAGATTGGCTCGGATTGAAAAAGGAAATGAGGAGATGAGGGGTAGATCGGAGTATACCTAGGTTAGAGGTTCTGATTTGCTGGCAGCGGATGGCGGGCTTGCGCGGTGGTGGCCAGCGGCGGCAGTGGTTGGAGGAAGAAGATAGTTTGTACTGATTTTTAGAGTTTGCTCAATGGTTTTGATTGGGTTTGATTTTGGTTGATTTTTATGGGTATTTGATACGGGTTGGTGCAAGTTTGATTGATTATGCTTATTCTTTTTCTTGGAATTTCCTATAACCGTCTATAACCGTAAACCCGCGGTTAACCGCCTATAATCGCCGATTGACGGGTTGAGCTGTTATAGGTGGATAACCGACCCAACCTGGCCCACTAAATATTTGGCAGGTTGGTACCGGTTATGAGCCATAACCGACCCAACCTGACCCATATACAACCCTAGCTATAAGTCAGTTCTTACCTAAATCAATTGTTTGTCTAAACTCTAATATAATACAAGAAAGCCGCAACACTAGCTATAGAGGATTCATAGCTAAAATCCATATTACTAGACAAGCAAAAAATAAACTAATAACTCATATATATTATATATAGAGCACCATAATTATTGAAAACAATTGACATCTATGTTTTCACGATTGTCAATAACTAAATCTCTCTCTCTCTTTATATATATATATTAAAGATAATACATAGAGATTGTATAGTTATATGAATGACACTATAATAAAATAAATAAATTAAATAACTAATATTTAATACATAGAATTAATTGATTTAAGTATTTATTACATCATAATTATCTAATCTCATTAAAAGAAACATTTATATATAATGTGAAAACTTAATGATATTTTAATGATAGTTTAGATAGATTATTAATTAATATAATTGCATTAGTTAATACTCCCTCCGGTCTTGAAAGTGAGTCGTTTTAGGCTTTTTGTCTGAAACAAGAAAAGCTTGTCGTTCTCATTTCCCAAAACCTTTTATTGACACTTTTAACCATTTTCCCCTGACACCAAAGAAAGCTCTCTCTCTCAAGTCTCCACTCCACCGAACCACCACCACTACTTCAGTCCCATCATCGTGGGGAGAATAAAACCCAGAATAAAAGACAGATCAAGAAGCAGAGGAGAAGAAATATGATTGATGAGTTTTAAAATTTGTAATGATTTAGAGAGAAAAGAAGAACCTTTTCTTCTATCATCTTCATGGTCATGTTCTTATCTTCCCTTGTTGTATATACATTTATAGCTACACAACACAACAAAACCAGAAAATAAATTATGAGGAGGAGGATGGTTAATTAAATAAGATGCATTGTCGTCTTTATTGGTAGTGGTTTGATTCAAATAGTGCTCAAGTTTTCTCTCTATAGTTTCAAATCTAAATCTGGCTAAATTTTAAATATTTAACAATTTCAAATCTAGATATGGATATGTTAAATCTAATACCCATAAATTCTATGCAAATATTTGTAGTTGAATGGTGGAGGTAGCCAAATGGTGGTGGTCAGAGTAACTAGATGGTGGTGGTGGTCGGCTATGGTAGGAGCCTGCGGATAGGGATGACAGTGAATTGGATAATAATGGATATTCATACCAACCATATCCATTAACTATCCATTTATAGTATCCATTGATAAATGGAATGGATATGGATATGAATATTTATTATCCATAGTAAATGGTATGGATATGGTTTTGTATGTTTAATTATCCATATTATCCATATATATATAATCCTAAACCCTAAACCCTAAACCTTAAACCCTAAACCTTAAACCCTAAAACCCTAAACCCTAAAACCCTAAACCCTAAACTTTAGGTGGTTCCAAGTAATTTGGCCTCGTTATTAAGCAATGAGAGGTTCCACAGGTGTATGCTTGCATGCTCTGCTGCATTAGTGCTGGCAACAGATAGGACCACTACAATGTTGTTCCCTGCCGTTCTCGAGAAAACTGGTATTACTGCTTTTGATCTCAGTAAGGTGATAGAGAGTTTCATTAGACATGAAGAATCACTTCCAACGGCGTTGAGGCAACATTTGAATTCATTGGATGAGTGGATTTTGGAGAGCATGGTTTGGAAGAAGGGCTCCTCAATGTACAATTCTTTGGTCATTACAAGACCAACACTTTCGGCAGAGATAAGCCGCCTTGGGTTACTAGCAGAACCAATACCATCTCTTGATACTATGGCCTTGCACATCAACTTCAATTCTGGAGGCTTGCCTCCTGTGCCTTCTTTGCAAAAGCATGAAGCCGGTCCAGGTAGCTTTTTTCACTTTAAATGAGAAGGGTTTTAAGATTGATAGTAGCTCAAATTGACCTTAGTTATATCTATGAGCCATCAGTTTGACAAGAGTTCTGCATCATTTCTCAGGTCAAAACATGGATATCAGGTCTCCAAAGAGACCAAGCACAGACTACCATAGTGTGCTAGTAGAGCGCAACTCCTTTACGTCACCGATGAAGGATCACCTTCTGGGTAACCTTAAATCAAAGCTACCACCACCTCCTTTGCACTCTGCATTTGCCAGGTGATTATGGTTATTTTAGGAGATGTTTAGGGGATTTTTTTTTATGGTTTGTCACTGCTATTTATGCTTTTTATTTACAAGTTCTATTCTTGGGTATTTGAATCAGTCCAACACGTCCAAACCCTGGAGGGGGAGGGGAAACGTGTGCAGAAACTGGGATCAATATTTTCTTTGGCAAGGTAACGGGACAGTCATAGTATCTTATTTCTTTGTTAGCATACTAGTGGAGTTCCAAGTATTTAAGTAGTTCAATAAAATTTTAGATGCAAGTTTAGCTGGATTGGCTTGGTTGATTGGGTGGAGCAAGACCTAATTAGATGTGTCTCTGCTTTTTCCTGTCCCCCCAAACCTGCCTTGACATTTAGATGTGTGCACTTATTGGTGTTTTATATCAATGTAGAAAACTCTTATGTACTAATATTTGTTCTTTCTGAAGGCATTCTCATTACGCACATGCACTTTTTTTTGAGAACCAATGTTTGTGTCATTGCATATGCTATAAGCTTCAATATATAGTTTGTTAATCTGTTTTAATCATTCATGTACATTGTGCTGGGTTTTTTTTATGGTATTTGGAGATCAATATTACTGCATGAATTGTCTGTGTTAAATTTCATTGTTGTTTGATGCTAGAGGCATCAATGTATAATTAACTTAGTTATGCCCATCTCTGGATGAGTTTTCCTTAGTGATACGATCCTGGTTCAAAGCCAATTTTGATCTTTGTTCAAAGACAGATTTCCTGCGGAAATAAATAACTCAACAAGTACGAGCTTAGACCACTTAGCTAACCTGTGCTAAGAGCCCTAATCGATTTCAAGTTGTTGCTACCCGATTTTTGACATGAGTAATCGTTACCATATCATAACATACCCACATTTTTATTTTTATTTTATCGTCCATAATTATTGTTAATTATATTGTCAAGTATTATTATTATTATTATCATTATTATTATTACCATTATTTTTTTTTTTTCGTATCCTGGTATTATATTTTATTTTTTTTGTTCGTATTTTTTATTCGAGCTTTTATCGATTTATCGGACCGTTAGCTCGAACTAAATAATATAAATACCCATGATCACCGAACCACCCCTCTTCTTCCTCATTTTTCAAATGAAATCTGATAAAGGTTGTTCACCTCTCCCGTTGTCAAAGGGAATCAGACACAAACGGCTCTTTTCCTCAGTTTTCAAAAGAAAATCTGAGAGAGCCGGCTCTCCTCTCCATTTGTCAAAGCAGATCCCATGAACCCCGCTCATTCTTCCAATTTTTCTTCAAAAAAAATCTCTGACAAACATTTGAATTAATCTCAATCCCTTCTCTCATCGCCATGGCCGGACCCCTACCTCCTCAATGTACCTCACCCTCTATAAATTAAGAGCAAAACTCGAAAAACAGGAGAGCAATCTGAATCCCTGCAATAAATCGATCCCAGCATCAAAGCCAATTCTCCAATCCAGCTTTCCCCAAATCAATCCTTCTGCACAAAACCAATCCGTAACCCGTCCTTCACAAACCCACACCTCACTGCCCAAACTCGCTCCCATCAAACCCACTCCGGCTACCATCACAAACCAAAACCGATTACCCATCGCCACTGCCAACTAAACCAGAAACCCCTGCACAACCAAAACAGCACCCAATCAGACCACAAAACAGCACCCAATCAGCCCCGAAAACAGCCTCAAAACCACTTCAAATCAGCACCAAATCAGACCAAAAAACAGCACCCAATCAGCCCCGAAAACAGCCCCAAACCAGACCCGAAATCTGCACCCAAACTGACCCAAAAACAGCACCCAATCAGCCCCGAAAACAGCCCCAAAAACAGCCCCTAAAATCACCCAAAACAGCCCCTAAATCCACTTCAAATCACCACGAAATCCAGCCCTAAATCCACTTCAAATCACCACGAAATCCAGCCCCTAAACCCACTTCAAATAACCCCAAAATCAGCCCTAAACCCACTTCAAAGTTACCCAAATCAGCCCTCAAATTCACCCAAAAACAGCCTAAATCAACCTCACCGCCGAAATCGCCTCTCTTCATCGCGGTATCTTCTTCTCTTTTTGTTTGAATTGTTTGTTAGATTGCTACTCCATTTGTATTGATTTACAGGGAGCGTAGAGAATTGGAGAAGAAGCCGCCGGCGGCAGACAAAGAAAGAGATGTGATGTTTAGCTTAGCCGCCGGCGGCTAGAGAAAGAGGAAGGAGATGATAAATGTTTTTGTTAGGGTATTGGGATGGGTTTTAAATTTCTCATATGGGTTTGGTTTGGGCCGGCTGGTGTAGAGAAAAGAAAGTGAGGCTTGGTTTTTGTATTTTTTAATTTTGGGTGATGGGCCGGCCCATTAGAAGTGTTTGTAAATATTTATTTATTTGCTTCTTTATTTTTTATTACTCGTGCTACTAACTAATCGGTGATGCAGGTACCCGCTCGAGGAGATTTTTGTTAGTTATTTTATTTATTATATGATCGAATGCATGATTATTTAGAATTGCTAAAATTTAAATAAGCCTATTTGCATGAGAATTTTTTTTATATCAACAACTCCTTTTAATAGTTTCACTTGCTCGACCCTTGCCTGAACGAATTAGGCTTAGTAATTACTCAACTTTTATTTTATTAAATGCATGAAATTTGAATAGGATTAGTAATAAACATCACGCCTTAATTTAATTGCATGATTATTAATTACTAAAATTCACACTCCTTAATAATTCCCTGAAAATAAAAAAATGAATAAAATCAATCAAAGAAAAAATAAACAAAGTAGTAATCAAAACAATAGGATTTAAATCTTTTCCAATAACTCAGGTTCCCTCTAAAATTATTGGATAGTAAATCACCAAAGAAAATAATCATTTGAAAGCGGAAAGATAGTAAATGGGCCCTAAGCCCAACTCGTAGAAAATACCTCCATATTTAATCCCCCTTATCATTAGAGCTACCTTTTAAAATGAGATTTAAATCTTTAATGTTGCGTGATCGTTTAAATTTAGTAATCCTTTGATATTTACTTTATGCTCATGGATGTATTAATGTTATCTTTGACGAATGTGTTATGTGCGCGGCTTCGACCCCACTTCCCAGTTTTTCTCTTTTCAACGTGTTTTCTCGCATTCATATAAATGGTACTTTGTTAGTCTATGCATGCTTAGAATCACCTAGTAAATAGGATTAATCATATGCATTTGCCCGATGATGTAGTAACTCATCTGTGATGATAGTGATTTCGATCGCCGTGATTCGTCTATGATTTACTAGGGTCGTCGCTTTAGTAAAGATTAATAATAAAATGGTAGTAATTTCACTTAATCAATCTTGCATGTAATAATTTTTGAACTCGATTAAATATAACCGGAATAGGTATGCAAACCGACCTTTTTCTTTTTTAGAGGATAAAATGTTTATTTTCTTTTTAACAACTCGACAATAATTAGGATAAAATCAACCGAACCAACTAAAGAATTAAAGCGACGATCCCCCCTGAGGGCCCCAAATTACTTGTTTTTAACATGATTTTAAAACACCTCTTTTTAGAACCGGTAACCTTTTTAGGATGAGATTCGGGTGCCTAACACCTTCCCGAGTCCATAATACGACCCCGAACCATCGTTCTCGGGTTTAGACCCTTTTTATTTGTGCCTTAGTTTTTATTTTATTTTCTTCTTTTTCGGACCTTTTTTAGGTTTCCCTAAACCTTAGAAAAATTAGGGTGGCGACTTCATTGTTATGTGAATTTCTTTGCGTCCCGAATTTCGCTCGCGACGGTGCGACAGTTTGGCGACTTCACTAGGGACTTAGGGTCGAAGCCGGAATTATTTGCCTGAGGTGTTTATTGTTGTTATTTTTGTTTACTCGCTTTGATATCAATTTTTGTCTTTTCATTCGCATCACGCATAATGCCCTATTGCCGGGCCTGTTCCAAATAGGATTAGGAGGTTAGTAGTGAGGCCCTGGGGCACGTGTCCTGGGTAGTTTTCACCAACGCCAAACTCGGATTCGAACCCCTAAATGGATGAGCGCTACGAGCTTTTGATGGTTCGGTCGGCAATCATGTATCCGTTTACTGAGGGACCACTTTTTGGTATCGTTCGGGAGCCTTTCAGCCAGCTAGAAGTAGTCGAAATTACCCCAGCACGTGCATCATGATTGCATGTATATGTTCCAATTTGATGCATCATTGCCATGATATATCACATGTATATTTTCCAAAATGATTCATTTATTTATTTGTTTTTATCGTTGTTATTAACTCATCCTTTGCTTTATATATTTTTATCTACTGATACATGAACTTTGTTTTTCCAAACAGGACCCATCCCAATTGTTCACTCAATGGCGACACCCATGATGCTTTCACTTGATACTTTTGGGAAGTTGAGCTGCAACGATCAATCCAGGCGAGGAGACATGTTGGGAAAAAGTTTTGTTCCTAATGTCACAACCAAGGTTAAGGTGGAAACAACAGAATTTGATATAACTGGAATTAAGGAGTTGAGGAATAAGTTGACTAAGGATGAAGAAGTGCAATTTAAAAGCAAATACGGGAAACTTCTGACACTGTTAGATGTGAAGATTGATTGGGGTTGTATCCGAGCGGCTTTGGTGTTTTGGGACCCTTATTATCGATGCTTTTCTTTTGACCAAAGGATAGATTTGATTCCTACTCTGGAGGAATACGCCGCCCTATTATGCTTCATCCCTCCGATATCATCCATATACCAGAATGTCCGTTTTGAGCCCACTGATGTCAAACTGAGATTAGATAAGTTGTTAGGAGTTACTACTCGTTTGAGGGAAGGAAAGTATATCTGGTGCTGGTCGGATATCGAGAAACAATTTTATTTATCTCAGGGAGAGAAGCGCTTAAGGATTCTAGCTTTCGCCGTGGTGGGGCTTGTTTTATTCCCGAAGATGAAAAATAGTATCGACTTTGAGGCGGCCAACATCTTCCATGAAATGGAGACGAATAATATCAACCCTACAACAACTATTCTAGCAGAAACATTCCACTCCTTAGACCTTTGTAAGAGGATTGGAAGAGGGAAGTTAACTTGTTGCACTCAACTTTTAACAGTGTGGTTCATCAGCCATTTCAAACAGACACCAGATCAATCTTTGTTCTCCCAAGGCTACTTAGGCTCGAATCCGTTGGAGAAGGTTATTTTGGGAATAAGTCAAGACGTAGCGGTGAATAAGTGGAAAATGGAAGACAAGGACACATGGGTTGCTAGGTTCTTGAACCTTTCTAAAAATGACTTTAATCAACATGCCAAATGGTTGCGAGCTGCTAATCCAATTGTGAGTTGTGGGGATCTATTGTGGGTCCCATTGATCGGAGCGAGAGGATGTGTGCCCTATTGCCCAGCTCTTGTCCTTGGCCAATTTTGCATTATGCAAATTGTCCCCGCCACTTTTGGTATGCCAAGCTCGAGTCCACCACACTCAGAAGAGACGGACACTCTACGTCAGTATGTGAATGAATGGCGTGCTCCATTTTTCCTTGAGGGACATACTATCCCTACTCGGCTAACAAAGGAATACTCAGAATGGCGGAGGAACAGGATTAATGGAAATGTTTTGCCCCTTCCGGAAAACAGGAAGCCTATGGAAGAAGAAGGTGAATGCCATGCCAATGCAAAGGTTAGTTATGTGGCTTATGCCCAGTTGATGGAGCAATTGCTAGTAGTGAAAGAAGAACGAGATCTGGTGATAAAAGAGAGGGATAATCTGTCGATTGACAAGATGGATTTGGAGCTTAAAATACGTGGATTGGAGAGGCGTGATAGTGAGAACGTACGAATAAACCTTAGAAACCAAAGAATAGCCAATGAAAACTTTAGAAGGAGATTGAAAGGAGAGGTCAACAAAAGGGAGATTTCAAGCGCTTTGGTCCGAGAGAAAAATGCAATGATTGAGATTTTGACTGATCGCATCAAAGAGAAAACCAGCATAGATGGAGAGAATCAAGTCTTGCGAGCCCGAGTAGTGGTTTTAGAAGTTGAAGCGAAGGTGCAGAAGAAGAAGGTTGCCTTGATGGAGCAGATGGGAGAAAATTCCACCAGCAGTTAAGCCTCAAGATGTTGATTTATTTTAATGTTGCGGTTGTATTGTTTTAATGGGAGCAAGTACTTGGAGGTGTTTTACTTTGGATTTCTTGGAATGAATAGAAATTTCCCTTTGTGATTTCGAGAATGAATTGAAGCTCTTCTCTTGCAAAACAGACTTGACAGCTAGAGACCGATAAAGAAGATTATTCATGATCCAAGATTGAGTTTGGATTTTGGAAAAGAAACGTAAGGGGCGGGGACCCTAGCCTTGTTAAAAGGTTAGGAAAGGCTGTCAATTACGAGATCTTCCATCTTCCATCTTGATCAAGGAATCGTCAATATATGTTGTCAGGAATGAATAGAAGCTGCCCTCTTCCCTCGTGAATGAATAAAAGCTTCCTTTAGTATTTTTTCCCTTGTCTCGGGAATGAATCGAAGCTTCCTTTCGTCAACCTCGTCGGTATAATGGCTTCATGTTCCTTTCCATCCGAATCTCAAAAGTATCAAGTGAAAGATCAAGGAGGAGCCGAAAAATTGAATAAGCGGAGTGGAGTCCTTGAGATAGCATTTCTGCCTGTTATTATTATAATAATAATTATTATTATTATTATTCCTGAAAACTTACATCTATTTTTCTCTTTGTTTTCAGAAAAAGTTAAGATAAATCCCAAGAAACGAACTATTCCCCAAAAGCTCCACGCTACCAGACTTCAAACACGAAAAATGGCTGAGCATCTTAAAGCAGTTAAGACATTGAGAGAAAGGATAATGGAATTAAAAGAACGATTTCAGGCTGCTACAGAAAAGGGAATACAAGCTGACAAGGGTGAGCAGGGAATCATGTTAGGAAAGTTAGTTATAACAGAGGAGAAAGGTGTTGTCCAACCAATTCATCGGAAACCATTCCCCCCACCTCCACCTTTTTCCTCACCACCACCATATCCTTCACCATCGCTATATCAACCTACCTTTTTCCCTTCCTCATCAATGCCTGCTGCTAATGTTACTCCTCCATTATCTCCACCTTATCCATCATCCCAACCCACACAAACCAGATTACATGACCCACATCCAAATAACCAAGATAACCAAAACTATTGTCGGAACAAGGAGCCATTACTGCCTATTCCGGTCCCTTTAGAAGAAATCTATGAGCATCTTCTGACAATTGGGCAGATTGTACCCATTCCGGCTCGACCACTCCGAACTCCTTACCCGACAAGATTTGATCCTAATGTCACATGTGCGTACCATTCGGGAGTCCCAGGGCACATTTTAGAGGACTGTAATGCCTTTAAGAGAAAGATTAATCACTTGATCAAGTGCGGAGGGATCTCCTTCCAAGAATTAACCAAACGACCCTCTAACCCACCAAAGAAGCAAAAAAACCATGAGTCATTTTCACTTGTCTCACCATCCCCACTTCAAATACCACCACAACCAAGACAATATAACCACCCAAAAAACCCGAGCAATAAAAATCAGCAAAGCTATCATCAAAACCAGGCGCCATTGCCACCTCTCCCAGTCCCTTTAGAGGAAATCTACGAGTATCTTCTAGCAACTGGGCGGATTTCGCCAACTCCGGTCCAACCTCTCCAACCTCCTTACCCGAAATGGTATGATTCAAAAGCTAGATGCCTGTATCATGCTGGAGCTGTGGGGCACACTTTAGAGAACTGTACTGCCTTTAAGGGGAAAGTTAATCATCTGATTAAGTGTGGGTGGATTTCTTTTCAGGAGTTAGCCAAAGGGCTTGAGACTACCACCAATCCCCGTCCAAATCATGCCCTCGGTGGTGGACAAGCGAATGTTGTTATGGTTGGAGAAACTAGTGATCGTTCCCCTTCAGTAGTGGGGTTACCCCGAATATAGTTTTTCTTTGCGCCAACCCAAGGGGGGCATCCGCAGCATTCTGAAGCTAATAGTTGTCTGTTTAGCCCCGAGGTGAGAAAATACGAAATCCAGGATTATGCAGTTTTCTTGGAGAATATGGAGCAATTGATAGCTTCTGGGGTCATTCGGGCTGAGGAGAAAACCGGGGGGGCAAAAGAGGTCGATGTTATCAAAGAGGGTCTTCCTATGCTAGCAAGGCAAGTAATGAAGGAAAGTGCTAATATTGGGGGCATGACCCGGAGTGACGGGTGCGATATTTCCGATGAAGTTGAGAAGCAAAGGCAGGCCAAGGGAAAGAGTCTGGTGGTTCATGAGAAAGTGACTAAGGAGGTGCAAGAGGTGAATAAACATGTGTTAGGGGATCGTACAACAGAATCCCTAAGGATCATCAACTAGAACTTTACTCAGGTCAATGCAGTTTCGGCCTTACATATTTGCGCTCTTGGAAAAAGAACCATCTCACAGTTCATCCATTTCCGTGAAGAAGTCTGGGGAGCTAGTGTGCAATTGGACCGCTACCATGCTTCCTGATGTCTCTCCATAATTTCCTTTTTTTCTAACGTATGCATGTTTTAATGTTCCCTAAATGGACAAACTCTTTTGTAGAGCTTTTGCTCCCTTTTTCCATAATTATGCAGTTTTTATTCCAAATATCTTTTACTTTTTCCGCTCTATTTATTTCCAGGATAAATATTAGTTTGGGTTGTCATGATATACCTTGTGTCTTAAACAAAAAGAATAATGAAAATTGCCGCAATGGAGGATGAGATTGAGATTTCGGAAAAGAGAATAATACCTCACTAGGAGGAGTTAGGAAAGACGAACTTGGGGGGGGGCAAGCAGTGAGATCGAAAGATAGCCGAGATTGCAAAGAACCTTGAACTCTATAAGAGAAGTTGATTTCGCTCCACAAAGAATACACGGATGTGGTCATATGATCGTATAAAGATACGTCGGATGTTACCCTAATATAGTCAAATACCGTACTCAGATGAAACGAGAATCCAAACTAATGATGATGACACTAAAACTCTTCGCCTTACCGTCCAAAGATGAATGGCGCAGTCGAAGCAGCAAACAAGAACCTGAAGAAGATTATTCAGAAGATGGTGGTCACCTGCAAGGATTGGCATGACATGCTTCCTTTTGCTTTGCACGCTTATTGGATAGCAATTCGTACTTCTACGGGGGCAACTCCTTATTCTTTAGTCTATGGCATGGAAGCAGTGATTCCGCTCGAGGTAGAAATTCCTTCTCTTAGAATCTTGGCAGAATCAGAAGTGGAAGAGTCTGATTGGGCGAGAGTAAGGTATGAACAGTTGAACCTAATCTCAGAGAAACGACTGACAGCCATGTGTCATGCTCAACTGTATCAAAAGAGGATGGCTACCACTTATAACAAGAAAGTGTGACCTCGCGAGTTCAAAGCTAGAGACTTAGTATTGAAGAAGATTCTTCCTTATCAGGAGGACGGTCGAGGGAAGTGAGCCCCTAAGTATGAAGGTCCATATATGGTTAAACACGCATTCTCTGGGAACGCTTTAAGGCTTACTAACATGGATGAAGATGATTTGCCGAGACCAGTAAATGCTGAATCTGTCAAGATGTACTTCGCATAGAGATTTACAGACTACGCTTCTCTTCGATCAAAAGACATAGGGTTTCGTCATGACAAGACATCTAATATTCATTCTGAATTAATAAAATGAGCATTTTTCTCAAAAAAACTTGCATATTTAAAATTCTCATCTTAACCTTTAAAGCGACCAAAAAGGAAGCATCGTACCAACGGTCAAGGGGAATAGTTCGAATTTTAAAGGCTGCCTTCAGCCTTATTTCACTAATCAATGCTAGTTTTGCAGGAATTTAACCTTTGTTTTGCAGAGTTAAGTTTACTTTCGAAAGACATCCGAGTGGAGTCATCAGCATCCGAGAGGAGAGGGATTTGGAAGGCATCTGAGTAGAGCCATCAGCGTCTGAGTAGAGCTGGATTTACATTTATGCATCGCGGAATTCGAGTGGAGACGTCCGAGTGTAGCCGCATTTTACTTTCTGCAAGGTGTCCGAGTGGAGCCATCAGCGTCCGAGTGGAGCAGGGTTTTTTTAAGGTGTCCGAGTGGAGCTATTAGCGTCTGAGTAGAGCTGAATTTCTAGACGTCCGAGTGGGGTCGGCAGTGTCCGAGTGGAGCTGGATTTGCAAGGCATCTGAGTAGAGCCATCAGCGTCTGAGTAGAGCTGGATTTACATTTATGCATCGCGGAATTCGAGTGGAGACGTCCGAGTGTAGCCGCATCTTACTTTCTGCAAGGTGTCCGAGTGGGACCATCAGCATCCGAGTGGAGCTAAATTTAATTTCCGCAAGCCATCCGAGTGGAGGTAACTTTACATTTAAGCAATTTAATTTCCGCAAGCCATCCGAGTGGAGGTAACTTTACATTTAAGCAATTTAATTTCTGCAAGCCATCCGAGTGGAGGTAACTTTACATTTAAGCAATTTAATTTCCGCAAGCCATCCGAGTGGAGGTAACTTTACATTTAAGCAATTTAATTTCCGCAAGCCATCCGAGTGAAGGTAACTTTACATTTAAGCAATTTAATTTATGCATCATGGTGTCTGAGTGGAGCCATTTTCTTTCTTTCGCTTTTAAAATTTATGTCTTGCTATGACATGTTCATTTTTTGTGGTGGTACTTGGGCAACCATCTTTAATGCTCATCAAAAATTTAGTTGCACTTTATTTTTGATAAGACATTAAAGAGGGGGCAACTGTTGCTACCCGATTTTTGACATGAGTAATCGTTACCATATCATAACATACCCACATTTTTATTTTTATTTTATCGTCCATAATTATTGTTAATTATATTGTCAAGTATTATTATTATTATTATCATTATTATTATTACCATTATTTTTTTTTTCCGTATCCTGGTATTATATTTTATTTTTTTTGTTCGTATTTTTTATTCGAGCTTTTATCGATTTATCGGACCGTTAGCTCGAACTAAATAATATAAATACCCATGATCACCGAACCACCCCTCTTCTTCCTCATTTTTCAAATGAAATCTAATAAAGGTTGTTCACCTCTCCCGTTGTCAAAGGGAATCAGACACAAACGGCTCTTTTCCTCAGTTTTCAAAAGAAAATCTGAGAGAGCCGGCTCTCCTCTCCATTTGTCAAAGCAGATCCCATGAACCCCGCTCATTCTTCCAATTTTTCTTCAAAAAAAATCTCTGACAAACATTTGAATTAATCTCAATCCCTTCTCTCATCGCCATGGCCGGACCCCTACCTCCTCAATGTACCTCACCCTCTATAAATTAAGAGCAAAACTCGAAAAACAGGAGAGCAATCTGAATCCCTGCAATAAATCGATCCCAGCATCAAAGCCAATTCTCCAATCCAGCTTTCCCCAAATCAATCCTTCTGCACAAAACCAATCCGTAACCCGTCCTTCACAAACCCACACCTCACTGCCCAAACTCGCTCCCATCAAACCCACTCCGGCTACCATCACAAACCAAAACCGATTACCCATCGCCACTGCCAACTAAACCAGAAACCCCTGCACAACCAAAACAGCACCCAATCAGACCACAAAACAGCACCCAATCAGCCCCGAAAACAGCCTCAAAACCACTTCAAATCAGCACCAAATCAGACCAAAAAACAGCACCCAATCAGCCCCGAAAACAGCCCCAAACCAGACCCGAAATCTGCACCCAAACTGACCCAAAAACAGCACCCAATCAGCCCCGAAAACAGCCCCAAAAACAGCCCCTAAAATCACCCAAAACAGCCCCTAAATCCACTTCAAATCACCACGAAATCCATCCCCTAAATCCACTTCAAGTCACCACGAAATCCAGCCCCTAAACCCACTTCAAATAACCCCAAAATCAGCCCTAAACCCACTTCAAAGTTACCCAAATCAGCCCTCAAATTCACCCAAAAACAGCCTAAATCCACCTCACCGCCGAAATCGCCTCTCTTCATCGCGGTATCTTCTTCTCTTTTTGTTTGAATTGTTTGTTAGATTGCTACTCCATTTGTATTGATTTACAGGGAGCGTAGAGAATTGGAGAAGAAGCCGCCGGCGGCAGACAAAGAAAGAGATGTGATGTTTAGCTTAGCCGCCGGCGGCTAGAGAAAGAGGAAGGAGATGATAAATGTTTTTGTTAGGGTATTGGGATGGGTTTTAAATTTCTCATATGGGTTTGGTTTGGGCCGGCTGGTGTAGAGAAAAGAAAGTGAGGCTTGGTTTTTGTATTTTTTAATTTTGGTTTGGGCCCATTAGAAGTGTTTGTAAATATTTATTTATTTGCTTCTTTATTTTTTATTACTCGTGCTACTAACTAATCGGTGATGCAGGTACCCGCTCGAGGAGATTTTTGTTAGTTATTTTATTTATTATATGATCGAATGCATGATTATTTAGAATTGCTAAAATTTAAATAAGCCTATTTGCATGAGAATTTTTTTTATATCAACAACTCCTTTTAATAGTTTCACTTGCTCGACCCTTGCCTGAACGAATTAGGCTTAGTAATTACTCAACTTTTATTTTATTAAATGCATGAAATTTGAATAGGATTAGTAATAAACATCACGCCTTAATTTAATTGCATGATTATTAATTACTAAAATTCACACTCCTTAATAATTCCCTGAAAATAAAAAAATGAATAAAATCAATCAAAGAAAAAATAAACAAAGTAGTAATCAAAACAATAGGATTTAAATCTTTTCCAATAACTCAGGTTCCCTCTAAAATTATTGGATAGTAAATCACCAAAGAAAATAATCATTTGAAAGCGGAAAGATAGTAAATGGGCCCTAAGCCCAACTCGTAGAAAATACCTCCATATTTAATCCCCCTTATCATTAGAGCTACCTTTTAAAATGAGATTTAAATCTTTAATGTTGCGTGATCGTTTAAATTTAGTAATCCTTTGATATTTACTTTATGCTCATGGATGTATTAATGTTATCTTTGACGAATGTGTTATGTGCGCGGCTTCGACCCCACTTCCCAGTTTTTCTCTTTTCAACGTGTTTTCTCGCATTCATATAAATGGTACTTTGTTAGTCTATGCATGCTTAGAATCACCTAGTAAATAGGATTAATCATATGCATTTGCCCGATGATGTAGTAACTCATCTGTGATGATAGTGATTTCGATCGCCGTGATTCGTCTATGATTTACTAGGGTCGTCGCTTTAGTAAAGATTAATAATAAAATGGTAGTAATTTCACTTAATCAATCTTGCATGTAATAATTTTTGAACTCGATTAAATATAACCGGAATAGGTATGCAAACCGACCTTTTTCTTTTTTAGAGGATAAAATGTTTATTTTCTTTTTAACAACTCGACAATAATTAGGATAAAATCAACCGAACCAACTAAAGAATTAAAGCGACGATCCCCCCTGAGGGCCCCAAATTACTTGTTTTTAACATGATTTTAAAACACCTCTTTTTAGAACCGGTAACCTTTTTAGGATGAGATTCGGGTGCCTAACACCTTCCCGAGTCCATAATACGACCCCGAACCATCGTTCTCGGGTTTAGACCCTTTTTATTTGTGCCTTAGTTTTTATTTTATTTTCTTCTTTTTCGGACCTTTTTTAGGTTTCCCTAAACCTTAGAAAAATTAGGGTGGCGACTTCATTGTTATGTGAATTTCTTTGCGTCCCGAATTTCGCTCGCGACGGTGCGACACAAGTCAAGGGTCTTGAATCGGATTCTTAGGACTAGACTCAACAATGTGAGAATCACACTAAGATAAACGACACAATAATACAATTCCAAGATTTACTTGTATACGACTCAAGTATTGCGGACTCAAGAAGAACAAGGTTCAACCAACTTGAACAAGGGGCGGAGATTGAAGAGAATATCTCAATTTATCAAATAACAGCCAACCTAATAAGGAGGCAAAGTAGTTCCTTATATAGGTTACAATCAAACCCTAAAAGCAAACCTAATAGGAAAAGAAGTAGGACTTCTAAAATAGGAAGATAGCTTAACTAATTAAACTGTTTAATTACCTAATTAAGCTTAAAGTAATTTAAAGTCAACAACTTAAATCTTCAGTCAACGCGCCAGCTTCTGGACACGCGAAACGGGTAGGAGCCATTTTGAACAATCGGCACGCGCGACAGAAGAGTGAATCGGCAACGGCTGAGTGAAACGGGCAGATGCCGATTACGTGAAAACGGTCAGAGCCGTTTTGAACGAATCGGGCAAGAGCCGTTTTGTGACAAACGGTCAAGTGCCATTTCTAGCAGAATCATCATCGGCTATTGTGAATGTAAGGAGATTCACAACTCTAGGGGTCTTCTCTCGAAGTGCAGCTTCCTCACTTGACATCTCACATTCCAGCTCCTTGTGAATGAGAGATGACAATCGGTCTTGAAGCTTTCTTGCTCTGGCTCGAGTCATTGGACCAGCTGGTGGTAACGGTAGTTGGATGCGTGGATTCGCATCATTCCCTCCCCCTTCGGAAGGATTCGCCCTCGAATCTGAATCGGTATCAGCTGAAAGTCCATACTCGTCATCTGCATCAAACATCGCTAAGTCAGAAACATTGAAAGTAGAGCTAACGGCACCATACTCACTCGGCAATGCCAGTTGGTAGGCATTGTTGTTGATCTTCTCAACAATCTGGAACGGTCCGTCTCCTCTAGGAGATAGCTTGCCACGGCGTTGGTCAGGAAAACGCTCCTTGCGCATATGCAACCAGACGCAATCGCCCACCTGGAACGTCACTAGCCATCGGCCCTCGTTCCGTTTCTGCACAAGCTTGTCATTCATGCGCTCAATGTTCTGTTTTGCCTTAGCATGCAATTGCTTGACAAAATCAGCCTTTTGTGCACCATCTAAACTTACAACATCACTCAAAGGTAAGGGAGTTAAATCCAAAACAGTTCTAGGATTAAATCCATACACAAGTTCAAACGGCGAGTAATGAGTAGTAGAATGAACAGCACGGTTGTAAGCAAATTCAATAAACGGTAAATGATCAACCCAAGTAGAAACATGCTTACTAACTAAGGTGCGTAAAAGGGAGCCAAGAGTCCGATTTACCACCTCAGTTTGACCATCGGTTTGTGGGTGATAAGAAGTAGAATACAATAATTTAGTACCAAGTTTCTTCCACAAAACACGCCAAAAATGACTAAGAAACTTAGTATCTCTATCACTCACAATAGTTAAGGGTATACCATGCAAACGGACTACTTCACGAAAGAACAAATCAGCGACCTGAGTAGCATCACAAGTAGTAGAACATGGAATAAAGTGGGACATCTTCGAAAATCTGTCCACCACAACAAAGACACTATCCTTTCCGTTCTTAGACCTAGGCAATCCAACGACAAAATCCATAGACAAATCGATCCAAGGGTGAGAAGGGACAGGTAACGGCATGTATTCTCCATGACCAGCAGATTTCGACTTGGCTCGACGACATATTAAACATCTAGCAATAATGCGGACAACATCACGCTTCATGTGAGGCCAATAAAAGTGATCATGCAATACATCCAAGGTTTTAGTCACGCCAAAGTGACCCATTAAGCCACCACTATGGGCTTTATGCACAAGTAATTCACGAAGAGAGCAATGAGGAATACACAAATGTTTGCCTTTAAACAAATAACCCTCATGCTTGTAGAATTTAGAACCAGAAATAGAAACACCATGCAAGTAAATAGCACCAAAATCAGAATCGGTTGCATAGAGCTCTATAATGTGCGAAAATCCAAGCAATTTGGCATTTAGAGAAGTAATCAGCACATACCGTCGCGATAGCGCATCGGCAACAATATTCTCTTTACCTTGCTTGCACTGAATGTGGTAAGGGAACGCCTCTATAAACTCCATCCAAACGGCATGTCGCCGATTGAGCTTCCCTTGACCCTTTAGGTACTTCAAGCTCAAATGGTCTGTGTGGATGATAAACTCCCTTGGCATCAGATAGTGTTGCCATGTTTCTAACGCTCGGACAAGAGCATAGAATTCCTTGTCATAGGTCGGATATCGGAGCTGAGCATCCTTGAGCTTCTCACTGAAAAAGGCAATCGGCCTTTTCTCCTGCAGCAGAACGGCACCGATTCCTAATCCGCTGGCGTCGCACTCTATCTCAAACGCCTTGCTGAAGTCGGGCAATGCTAGCACGGGAGCGGCACAGAGCCGTTCCTTGAGGGTAGCAAACGCCTCCTCCTGCTGTTGCTCCCACCAGAAAACAACATTCTTTTTTGTTAAGTCATTCAATGGAACGGCAATGGTGCTAAAATCCTTTACAAAACGCCGATAGAAGCTTGCTAATCCATGGAACGATCTCACATCGGTAACGGCCTTCGGCGTCGGCCATTCCCGTATTGCGCGGATCTTCTCTACATCCACTTTAACGCCATCTGCACTCACAATGAAACCAAGAAAACCAACTTGTTCCAATGCAAAAGAACACTTACTAGGTTTAGCATATAATTTCTGCTCACGAAGTGTTAGAAAAACTTCCTTAAGATGTAAAACATGCTCATCCAATGATTTGCTATAGATTAAAATGTCATCAAAATAAACTACAACAAATTTACCAATTAAGTGCCGAAGTACATGGTTCATTAATCTCATAAAGGTGCTAGGAGCATTAGTCAAGCCAAACGGCATAACCATCCATTCATATAAACCATACTTAGTCTTAAAAGCAGTTTTCCATTCATCCCCTTCTTTCATACGAATCTGGTGGTAGCCACTCATTAAATCAATTTTAGAAAATAATTTACTACCACTTAATTCATCCAACATATCATCCAATCGAGGAATAGGATGGCGATACTTTACAGTGATTTTGTTGACTGCTCTACAATCAACACACATGCGCCAAGATCCATCCTTCTTTGGGACTAGAATGACTGGAACGGCACATGGAGACAGACTCTCCCGAACGTACCCACGCGCAAGCAAATCGTCCACTTGCCGTTGCAGTTCCTTTGTCTCCTCTGGATTGGATCGGTAAGCCGGCCGATGGGGAATTGCCGATCCAGGAACAAAGTCGATCTGATGTTCGATGCCTCGAATCAGAGGTAAGCCAGGTGGCATCTCTTCGGGTAGAACATCTCCAAATTCCTGCAAGAGAGAAGATATACCAATCGGAACGGTGTTGTGCCGTTCTGTTTCATTTGAGGTTAAACAATAAGAGCGAAAACGGATTAGAAGTAGAGGACGGCTTGCGTCAAAACAGTTGTTATGAGCAAGCATGGCTCTCCTCACTTCGCTCCCCTTGGCATATACACTCAATTTCTTTTTATTTACCTCTCCTTTTCTCTCAATGCCACTCTCAGCACGCTTACTCTTTTCGTGCGAATGTTTACACTCGCCCTCTGCATGCATGCTGTTTTCATGCGAATGTTTACACTCTCTCTCTGCATGCTTGCTGTTTTCATGCGAATGTTTAAGGCTCACACACTCAGTGGTTCCCTCTATATTTTTCACACGCAAACCTTCTTTTTCTCTCGCAAGCTGTTTTGCAATTTCATATTCAGCATGTGACTTAGCAAGCCATTGCTGATCCTCAAACACTTCAGCTTGTGTTAACGGTGCCAAGGTGAATTTCTGACCATCCTTAACCAACTTGTAGAGGTTTCTCTTCCCATCATGATTCGCTTCACGATCAAACTGCCATGGGCGTCCAAGGAGGATATGGCTTGCTTGCATCGGCACAACATCACAGAGAACCTCATCTTGGTATTTGCCGATACGAAACTTAACAAGTACCTGTTTGGTCACCTTAATACCGTTGTCATCCGTCATCCAGTGTAGACGATACGGTTTCGGATGCTTTACCGTCGGCAAGTCCAGCTTATGAACCATCAGCGCATTGGCACAGTTGGTGCAGCTTCCGTTGTCGATAATAATGGAACAACCCTTGTGATCAATCACACCTCGGGTGTGGAACAGATTGGTCCGTTGCTCCTCATCACACACTTCTTCTGTGGACTGCACGCTCAGGTTCCGTCGGATTACAAGCAACCGAACCTGCTCACCTCTCTGACAGTCAATATCCGAATCGATCTGACCGTTTTCCTCAGGTTCTGTTTTCTCCTGTTCATCATCCGATTCTTCCTCTCCATTCGGCCGGATGATGAAGACTCTCTTATTCGGACACTCCGCTTTCTTGTGTCCTCGACCGTTGCATTTGAAACAAACAATTTCCTTAGTGGCTGGCCGATCCACAGGTGGAGTGTAAGGTTTAGTAGTAGCCGTTTTGGACGGGATAACGGCACTGGCGGGTGTCTTCGGAACAGTAGAAGCCGTTCTATCTTCCTTATACCAAGACGGCTTCTTCCACGGTGTCGATCCAGTAGACTTAGAAGAGCTCTTAGCTTTCCGATGCTTCTCAATCTTTTGAGCCATGTGAAGCATCTCCTCAAGAGTATTGTATTGCGTCAGCTCCAGGGCGTCGGCAATCTCTGCATTCAAACCAGCAATAAACCGAGCCATCGTTACCTCAGGTTCCTCGGTAATTTTTGCTTGAGCTAAAGCAATCTCCATCTCATTAAAGTAGGCACCAACTCCCTTGCTGCCCTGCTTCAAGGTTTGAAGCCGTTGATGAAGCTCACGGTGAAAGTGGGTAGGGACAAACCGTTGTCTCATCGCCTGTTTCATCTCAACCCAGTCATTAATCGGACCAGCATAAACAGCGGCTCTCTTCAGGTTGAGCTGCTCCCACCAATGACTAGCATATCCACTGAATTCTACTGCTGCTAACTGAACCTTTTTACCCTCTGAATAATTGTGGCATAAAAAAATAGCATCTACTTTCCGTTCCCATGTCAAGAAGGTATCAGGGTCGTCAGTACCCTCAAACGGAGGTATTTTCATTTTGATGCTGCTGAGATTAGCATCCAAACGGTCATCCTCCCGTTCTCTCCTACCATCACGACGGTCTCATCTCTCTCTCCTCTGTCCATCCCTTGCATTTATCCAGCCTTCTCCCCCGTCAGGTTCTTCGTCCAAATCAGAATGTGGTAATTGTGGACCACGTCTGGCAAGTCGCCTAGGAGGGACCAAAGCAAGATTACGCCGACGATTCACATCACGTGGTCGACGGGCGTTGTCATCTTCTTCGGACAGATCAGTCAAACGGCCATCACGTTGGTTATTCGCGGCTATAGGAACTGGATTTATGGTAGCTAGCGCTTCCACCCTAGCCATTCTCGCATCGGCAGTTAGCTGCTGCTCATTGGTAGTTACTTGTCGTTCATTCAATGTTCGGAGCTGTTCCGTTATGTTGGCTAGCATAGCCGACAGATTGGGTTGTTGTACTCCTTCTTGGGACATCTATATTTTTCCTGAAATCACAACACAAAAGGAAACGTAAAATTTCACTATTCCTAGCACTCCCTCACGTGTTTACTCTCGTGTTTTATCACTCTAATAATCTCACAATTTCTCTCAAAATCTCCTGCAATGTTCAAACGTTAGTCAGACTCAAGAATCCAAAGAAAAGCTTCCAAGAAGACTCGCAAAGAAAACTAGCACTGAAAAGAATTGTGACACTTGATATTTGAGTAATTGCAAGAACAACCAATCAAACAAATAGCAAGTAGAGTAGAAGGCAATTTCAAGGAATCAAGAAAGCTCAAATTGACTCGAACGGACTCAAACAAATTCAATTTCAGTTATGATTGTAATATCCAATCGCAGTTCAATTTAATTCCTTGATAAATCTAGTTTTTATGGAGCAAATACTTCTATATATTTTTGTATTTGCAGAATCAAATCCCTTTCTTTTCTTTGGGAATTTTCCCTTTTTTTTTTTTTTTTTGTTTTTTTTTTTGACAGCAAAACACAATTTAGTGTTTTGATCAGAACTTTTTACTCTGAACTCCGAATCGACCGATTCTTTTTGATTCGGAAGCCCAACAGATTCAGCTTTCCAACGAAACCACAATCACCCAAATCGGACTTCAGTTGCTATATATATAAATATAAATTCGACAACTGATACTGAATAGAAATTTTTTTTTTCTTGTATTTCGTGACCTTCTTGTGGGTAGAAAACGCAAGTAATTTAGCAAATTTGAACACAACAAACTGGACCGAAACACAACCAATTGTATTCAAGTAACTAACCAAGCACAACAAAGAAATCGGTTTTGGAATGGAGTAGAAAGGAATACCGATTTCAACAAAGAAAACTTGAAACAATTGAAGATACTTACCAATCTTTGAATGCCTTAAGCTCCGCTACCAACTGATACGATCCTGGTTCCTTAGGATGCGTAGCGCCAATTTTGATCTTTGTTCAAAGACGGATTTCCTGCGGAAATAAATAACTCGACAAGTACGAGCTTAGACCACTTAGCTAACCTGTGCTAAGAGCCCTAATCGATTTCAAGTCAAGGGTCTTGAATCGGATTCTTAGGACTAGACTCAACAATGTGAGAATCACACTAAGATAAACGACACAATAATACAATTCCAAGATTTACTTGTATACGACTCAAGTATTGCGGACTCAAGAAGAACAAGGTTCAACCAACTTGAACAAGGGGCGGAGATTGAAGAGAATATCTCAATTTATCAAATAACAGCCAACCTAATAAGGAGGCAAAGTAGTTCCTTATATAGGTTACAATCAAACCCTAAAAGCAAACCTAATAGGAAAAGAAGTAGGACTTCTAAAATAGGAAGATAGCTTAACTAATTAAACTGTTTAATTACCTAATTAAGCTTAAAGTAATTTAAAGTCAACAACTTAAATCTTCAATCAACGCGCCAGATTCTGGACACGCGAAACGGGTAGGAGCCATTTTGAACAATCGGCACGCGCGACAGAAGAGTGAATCGGCAACGGCTGAGTGAAACGGGCAGATGCCGATTACGTGAGAACGGTCAGAGCCGTTTTGAACGAATCGGGCAAGAGCCGTTTTGTGACAAACGGTCAAGTGCCGTTTCTAGCAGAATCATCATCGGCTATTGTGAATGTAAGGAGATTCACAACTCTAGGGGTCTTCTCTCGAAGTGCAGCTTCCTCACTTGACATCTCACATTCCAGCTCCTTGTGAATGAGAGATGACAATCGGTCTTGAAGCTTTCTTGCTCTGGCTCGAGTCATTGGACCAGCTGGTGGTAACGGTAGTTGGATGCGTGGATTCGCATCACTTAGGTGGTCAATTTATTGAATGTCATTGTTTTTTTGACACTTTGAAGTACTACTTATATTGTTTGGTTTATATATGTTCCAAACTTACATCTTTTGTGTTGCTTCTTTGCTCAGATTAATAAGTTGGGTGCCGTTAGAATCAATGGTATGGTCGAAAGGCTACAACAGTCTCAGCAGCATATTGGAGAGAATGTTTATCGCCTTTTTCAAAAAATACTTAGTCAGCAGACGTCTCTCTTCTTTAACCGTCACATTGACCAGATTATGTTATGTTGCTTCTACGGAGTTGCTAAGGTTTATGGTTGATGATGTGACTTTTCTTTTTGGGATGGCCAAGTAAATTTTGAGTTGGTTGTTGACTGCCTGATTTGATTTCACTTCCCATGCACTGTTTTTATTACAGATTTTGAAAGCTAACTTAACCTTCAAGGAGATCATTTACAATTATAGAAATTAGCCACAATGTAAACCCCGGGTATTCCGCAACGTGTTTGTCGATTGGTCATCTGCACGGCACGAGGGGGTATGTTCTCTAATGTATCTATTCTATTTACTGTCATTTTTGTGTGCAGAGTTTTAACTTTTAACTCCTTAAGTGGTCAACAGAGAACAAGGCAGGATCATGTGGATATAATTTCATTTTACAATGAGATTTTTATTCCTGTTGTAAAGTCTCTGCCGGTGGAAGTTGGGTCCGCGGGAACAACAATGAAGGTTGGTTACTGAAGTGATCAATAATAATAAAGATGGTATGCTCCTTGGTTTATTATTTTAAACTTGCTTCCCTTGCAATTGCTATTGAAGATCAAGGGTACCCTCAACCTTGACGATGATGTAGGACTGGTGAGTGATACAATGGTGGCCAACAGCCTCTACCACAATGGATGTTGTGCATCCTCATCCGGTGCGCCCTTGAAATCGGAGCAACCAGACACCTAATGTAGGCACCACAGCACAACACAACAGTGGTTTCCATGCCACTCCATCTCTCTAGTCTTCCCTTGTTTGTAAATGCTAAGTGCTCTCTCTTTCCTTCCTTCCTATAGTTTTGGTTTTTGCTTGAAAGCACACATTGACTTGGTCTAATGGGGCGATATATGAGCGGTGACTTGTAGATTAGCCGCCACTACCCCCCCCCCCCCCCCCCCATATTTTGCTACACCCTACACTCTTCTCTAATCTGAATGTTGGTTAGAATAGACACCTAACAACCGATGACAGTAGAAAAAGAAAGAAGGCTGACTTTGGTTGTAATTGGTAGTACAACAAAATCGATGTCTTTTGCTTCTTGGAAACACAATGGCGCAGTGCTTAGGCACACATATCTACTACAATTTCATCAAAACCAAAGAAAATAAAATTCTCTAATTAGTATTAATATAATTGTTCCCTAACTAAACGCAAGTAGAATAATTATTTAAACATCTCAAAACATGTAAAAATAATTAATTACATAGTATGAGCGTGTGATTAATCGATATCAAAATTATTATACACAAACGACATAAATAATTTTAACAATTTTAATAAATAATCACTTTTTTTTCCAGAATTAGAAGTTTTAATCTTAAGATAATGATTTATGTATTTCTATTTTTCTCTTATAAATTACAATTTTTTTTAAATTTTTGGTCAGTTAATCGTAATAGTAGATTCATTTGTTATTTTTCTTCACTATTTTCCTAAATGTGATATTCGTATATATCCATTTTTTTTCATAATTGAATTTTTCTTCACTATTTTAGATTCTCGTACTAAATGTGAAGCAAAGGGAGAAAATTTGATTATTTTATCTAAAAATTTACATACTGTGAGTAATTTAATCACATTCTAATGGGTTAAAATTGGAATAAATTAAATTAATTTAATCAGATTTGGCTGTTTTGGAGATGATAAATCTTTTTTACTTTGTTTTGGGATGAAAATCATGTATTTGATAGGGGTGAGGGACTAAAATTGAAAAGAACAGAGAAAAGGTCGTAAAAAATTAATAGCAGAGCACCGTTTATATAATAAACCATCCTTGCTCGTTACGAAGCCCAACTGCCTAAGCCAAAGCCTTCTCGAAATTCGCACCAGATGTTTTGGAGATGCAAATGCAATCAATCTACTAAGACTACAACAGTACAACGTTCAACTCTATCTTTTTTAATTTATTAATTTATTTAGAACATAAAATTTATTTTAATTGTAGTATGAATTAATAATTTTTTACATGAAATAACTTACAATCACACGCATACCTAACTTCTTGATGAAAATAATAAGTACATATAATACACTACACCAAATCGCTGCTCGACTCCATTTCTCAAAACCAATTTCCTTTCAGAAACCCTAGAAGACCAGTAATTACAGTTGCTCCAACCAATATGGAGGAAGCTAAGCCCTCGATGCCAACACCAACAGCAACAACAAGTAGCAATTCACATAGTGAAAGTGGAAGAGGAGGGGAAACCCTTACGGAATACAGCGAGGATATTGAAGTGCGATTCACTGAATTTTGCAAGGTGTGAATTCTTTTTTCCCCCAGAGTTTTCATTATTCGATTTTGTTTTTTTAGTCTTTCATGTTTACGGGTACTTTTCTTAGCATTTGACTTTCAAAATGGGATTTCATACGCAGAATGGGTTGTCTTGGGATGAGAACATGAGCATGGAAGCTATAAAGCTTTTCAGAGACACAAAACATCTGCTTTTGACAAATATTTCAGCTATTGGGAATACGGTAGATTCTAATTTCACTTCACTTTCTACTTTTACCATTTCGTTTTTTAAATTGCTTGTTGGAATTACTTCATGAAGTAACTGGATTGAAACGGGGTGTTTTAGGAAGATGAAGCAGAACGGTTTTGGTTTTCTTTTGTTTCATATGCTGTGAAGAGGCTGAGTAAGAAGAAAAGAGATAATCTGCAGCAGAAGTCTGATCATAATGGGGTTATGTTTTTCCAGATACTAAGACTTGCCAAGCTGAAGTATTGTTTCTGCTTTTAATAACTCATTTGAAACTTAGCTTTGCTTTCAATTTTGAAGCAGTGCTCTTATTCTGCTTATGTTTTGCAGTATTGTGGACTTCTTTAAAGAGTTGCCTCAGTTTCTTGTAAAGGCTGGTCCGATTTTAAGTAATACGTACGGTGCTGATTGGGAAAGCAGACTTGAGGTATTGGTGTGGTGGAGATTTATGTCTTTGCTTTTAATGCAGATGTTTTAATATACTTCTGATTTGTTAGGTTTTTCCTTTTCTTTTTAGGGTCTAATGATGTTCAATTTGCTTTTCCTTCTGTCAGGCAAAAGAATTGCTAGCCAACTTTGAGCACTTGGGCATTTTAAGCAGGTTGGATTAGTTTTCTGTCTTTGCTTTTTTAGTACCAATAGCCTTTTTGATGGCATCTGTAGGTTATGTTTGTTGAATATTGTTAAGTTTACTCCAAGTGTCTCCCTGCAAATCTTTATTAATCTATTCTGCAAGGTTTGTACTATAAGAAACATGCCAATTCTTGATATTTTCTTTTCTTGCTTCGTGTTATTTAAGATAAATTGCTCGTTGACTGTGGAATGGAAGGAAATTTCATAGTAGTGGCACTATTAGGTCACTGTGATGTGATCCAAAATCTGCTCATTTTCCCCTTCAACCTACTCTGACTTTATTTTGTTTCCAGCAAGACCTTGTATTTTACCTTGCGTAACTTTTAGGTTTCTTGTAATTTTCATTTTTTAATTTTTTTTTCATGTACCTGACCATCTATACAGTCTGCTCACCACATGTTTTGCTTGTTTACTGTTCTTATATTATAGTTTACTACTATCTCATGCACCAGGCATAGTATAATTTCAAATGCCAATTGCATAATTTCCTACTTTAACTGCATTTATATCCAAATTTTGTTTCTTTGAATCTTTTTGGGGGTATACAATAAACAACAATCCATCTTTCTTTTCACTGGTGCAAGGTTCTACAAACGGGCATGTCAGGAACTCTTCTTGACAACTAATGGTATTGTTGATAAGCCAGCAGTTTCTAGGGACTCATCATTTGTTCTTGAATATCAACGGTTTGGATGGCTGCTGTTTCTGGCCCTCCGCGCGCATGCATTTGGCCAGCTTAAAGATCTTGTGACTTGCACGAATGGTTTAGTCTCTATACTGGTTAGTTGAATTTCCTAAGTTTCTGCAGAAGAGGCTTTACACAATCTACCTTCTTTTTGCTTTACATTTTCGTTTTCATTTTTTCTTGACATTTTCTTTCTCTGCAATGATCTATGAAACAGGCTATTTTAATAATCCATGTTCCAGCTCACTTTAGAAATTTCAGATTTGGTGATTCTCAATGGTTTGGTAATGCTCTTACTCTTGGCACAGTGTGTTAAAATTTTCCTTTTTTTGTGGTAGGAGTTTCATATTTGAGATCTTAATGTTTTATTTATTAGTTATTGTTTTTCAGTTAAGAAAGACGACAAAGGGATTGACTTGCTTGCATCTCTTTGCAATAAATATGACACCTCAGAAGATGAGCTAAGGAAAACATTGGCAAAGACCAATAGTTTTAATAGCAGATATCCTGAAGAAGAAACCCCGTTCAGCTTCTGAGTTAAAAAATGAAAACACACTGAACATTAACACAGGTGTGGTTTGTAAAGCTCTTATGCACACATTATGGGTATCATAACAAATGTTTTTCTGATGTTATGTGCGCCTAAGGATTCAATTATTTCTTGTGCAAATGGCTTAATCTATTATGAAGATTGGATGGAAGAATCATCTCTGCAGTCCAGTTTGGATATCCTAGAGAAGGACTATGATGATTCAATTCATAATAATGGTGGTGAACTGGAGGAGAGGGTTTTTATCAATGAGGAAGACAACTTACTTGGTTCAGGTGGTTCCAAGGAGAAAGAACAACATGAATGATGGGAAAAGACACTAAAACCAAACATGGTGGAGATTCATTCAGCTCAAGAACTTGCAGAAACCTTGGCTAATGCTGGGGACAGATTGGTCATTATTGACTTCTATTCTCCAGGCTGTGGAGGATGCAGAACCCTCCATCCAAAGGTATTTTACTAATTTTCTTCTCAGCCCAGTTGTACTTGAAATGGTTTTGTTGTTGAAACTACTGATTTTAGGTTAAGGCTGAAACACATGAATGGTTAATTTCTTAAATTGGAGGGTGAGGATGGCTGGAGGAAGAAGAGAAAGATGGGCTGTGGTTGCGGGTGGGTTAGAAAATAGGATTAGAAATTAGGGTTTTTTTTTTAGGGTGGGTCATGGTCGGGTCTCGGGTCCAGACCCGGTCCCGAAAATTTTCGGGACTATTTTTTGGACCCGACCCGGCCCGATTTCCCGGATCTCGGGCCTCCCTTGACAGGTCTAGGTATGGAGTAGAGAGGAAAGAAGTTCGGCTAGCATGTAAAATATGTATTCAGGTATGGAGTAAAGTAAGTGTGTACGTTGTGAGGGAGACGCATGGTGTGTATTAGTGTAAACTTTAGTGTGAGGGAGACGCATGGTTTAGTGAGTAGTTTGAGCACAATTTGACAAATTGAGATTGATGTGTGATCTCCTAAGGTTTGTTTATTTCAAATCGATCTTAGGTCCTTCTCGCATGTAATTACTAGGAGTTACTAAAGTCCACCCTAATTATGATAATTAAATTAGCATCTCTTTGAATCCAGTCCATATGGGCATGGAGTCAACTTCTTGACTGGCTAAGATATTGAATTGTAGCTACTACTGCGGACCTCCCAACCATTTTTAATACAAAAATATTAAACAAATTAGACTTGTGGGCCCGTGCCCTCCGGTCTGGTCTATGCCCATTGGAAATGGTTGTAGAAAAAGGAAATGCTTCTTTTGCTCTGTGCTTGCTGTAGGAGTGCTTATATGATCTTGTTTTTTCCTAACCGACTAGTCTTAAGATGGGAAAGCTGCTGAAAGATGGATGAATGGATGGGAGGGAAGAAGGTAATAGTAGGGTGGCATAGATTCTCTTAGCCATTGGCTTTTCCAGCTCCTGAAATCACGGATGATGCAGAGTGAAAATCAATAAAGATTTTTGAAGAGAAAAAATCAAATAATTATTAACTATTAAGTATTATCCATGATAGATCTAGGTTTCTTTTTAAATCTAAATTACAAGTATTTTTAAATTTTTAGTAGAAAGTAACATGATGAGAGTTATTACAATACTCCGACTTCCGAGTACATATTTCTAAATTTAGTACTAGAAAGTAACATGATGAGAGTTATTACGATACGACAAATACCATTTCTCAATTTGTGTCAATTTTATCACCCAATAGTTTTTTTCTGAACGATTTAGTCACCCAAACTTTCAAGTGAGTAAATGGTCCCAAACAAAAATTGAATGATAAAAATTTATTCCAAATAAAATAAAATAAATAAATTGAATGACCATAGCCTATTTTTTCCATAAAAAACAAGCCAGGCCCTTTTTCATTGGTGGAAGCCATAGTTTAAAGATGAAAGTCGTTAAAGAAGTAGTAGTAGTAAGAGAAAAAGGAGCACCCAGCAGTATATACTTAGATCCACTCTTTGTAATAAAAGTGTAATAAAAGTGAGAGTTAATGTAATTGAAAGACAGATTACTCACAGCTAATTAAAGACATAGTATATTTTTAAAATTATTGAAATAATGAAACTTTGTACATTATAATATTAATATAGTGTTATTGATTAAATACTTCGATTCAGTTTTTTTTTGTCACAACCCACAATTTCAAAATTTATAAAAAAAACATTATTTCTTTTATCTTAGGGGTAGGTAGCTAAATAATTATCTACTAATTATAAAGTAGCACTAGAGGTTCGAGCTTTATTTTCGACTATAAACAAAATAAGAAAGAAAAGTAGGTGGTAAGATCTATGTACCTGTATCATGACAATGGTTATTATTTACTACTACTTGATAGTTGATACCATCGCTATTAAAACCAAACCAATGACCTGAACTCCTGGTTAGTTTAGTCTAATTTTTTTCCATAATAAACTTTCTTTTTATAAGTTGATATTCCTTTCGTATTTTTTAAACGTTGTTTTGCTACTTTTTATTACTATACATATTATTTGATTTTTTCTAAAATAATTAATATATCCTCTCTGCAATAAAATAATTCACCTGTACAATTATTTATTTATTATTTTACTCTCTGCAAAGAAAAATTTTTTTTTTATCAATTTATAACTAGAGAGTATTCAACTGCGTAGTCGGTTATTTTATTGGGTAAATTGTCACTTCCTCTAAATGGCAGTTAATTGTTAAAGGCAATAAAATTGATAGTATAACTAGTTTAGGCTCTATTTGGCCTTGTTGTGTTGTTATGCACAATATTATTGTTTTTAAAGGTTGTTAATATTTGAATAAAAATATTTATTTAAATATTATTAAAAGAATACAAAAATTACTTATTATTTTCATCAAGAAGTTAGGTATTTGTGTGATTGTAAGTTCTTTCACATAAAAAAATATTAATTCATACTACAAATATAAATTGAATTAAAATAAATTTTATGTTCTAAATAAATTAATAAATTAAAAAAGATAGAGTTGAACGTTGTACTGTTGTAGTCTTGCAGATTGATTGCATTTGCATCTCCAAAACATCTCGTGCGAATTTCGAGAGCGTGTTCGGCTTTGGCTTGGACTTCGTAATGAGCAAGGATGGTTTATTATATAAACCGTGCTCTGCGTGGGTTGTCATAATTAAGAATTAAAAATTAATTATATCATAAAATATAATAAGAGCTAGGTGTATTGTGGAAATAATTATTTGCGGTGGGAGAATGTTAACACTCTATAAAATTAGTATCTCTATCATATGTCTAATTATAATTAGATTATTTTGTATTTTTTTCTCCAAACAAAAATTCACATTTTCTTAATAAATTCATTATCTATATTATGAAGTTACTAAAAATTAAATAAATACAATAAAAATTATTATTTTTCCATCTACGATGATCTTAATCGTGATTCAAAAATCTACGATATGAGAGGTTTGTTGTCAATTTTACTATTTTTAGTAATTAAATACTTCAAAAAATATAAAAATTTGAGAAAAAATTAAATAAATATTAATTTACCCCGTTGAAAAATTTAATAAAAATAATGAGATTTTTTTAAAATAATTAAAAATGAATAAATTAAAAGATAACTTGTAAATAAAAATTATTTTATTAATTTGCATTGAATTAAGAATGTTAGTGAATTTTCGGTCCAAATTTCATTACTTTTTGTTTTTAAAATTGAAACTTTTACAAAATTATAAATTTTTTTAGTGCATTCTTTTTAACTATAGGGGTGAAATAAAATATAATTAAGTAAAATGTGTGTTTAATTAGTAGTATAACAAAATTATTTTTCATATTATTCGAGTTATATGATGATGCTAAATGCAATTATCAAACAACACGAGTGCACCTAGTTAGTTGATGGAGTAGACCCAAAGAAAATAAAAAGTTATTGTAATAAAAAAAATAGTTGGGGGTGATAATGATAAATGCAAAATCTTGAGAGCGTCCAATCAATCTTAGTGTTATTTTATTTTGGTTATAATTAATTGATACAGTGGGTCTGGCAGTCAAAGGTCAAAGATTAGAGCATAATACAAATAAATGGAAGAGTGTGGTGGTTCCTGTGGCTGCCCATTTGATCTTTTCATCTCTCCTCTACTCCTCTTTCTGCTCTTCCACCATGCCACCAAAAACTTATGCAACTAACGTTCTAGATGACACCATCTCTGATGAGGAAGAATCCTCATTTGATGAGGAACAGACACAAACACCACCCCTAACCCAAAATAGGAGGAAGGTGATTTGGGATGAGGAAGCTGAGATTTCTTTGCTGGTGCAAATAATGGAATATGAAGTGCAAGGCAAAACTGTTGCAAGTGATATCAATGATTTTACTGAAGTTGTCAATGCCGCGTTGGATTTTGATTTATCTTCCAAGCAATTGAGGGTAGAAATTTCGAGGATGAAAAAAAGATTCAAACGTTAGTATCATAGCGATCAAAACAAGACTTTCCCAAGTAAGTCAAAACGGAAAATTTTTAACATGTCTAGGGTAATTTGGGGTGAGGAGGTTGTCACAGAGCATGCTGAGAAGAGCAACCAAGAAGCAGGGAAGAAAAAAGAAAAGGCAGAGAGGAAGAGTTCTGGTAAGAAGAAAGCTGAAGATTTGGAATTTATGGGTAGTGAGAAGAAGCTTAAGCTAAAAGATGATAGGAAGCAACTAAAGAGTTATGGGAAGAAGAAGGTTGAAGAAGCTTAAACCTAGTCTAATAGAAATGTGACCCCAAGGAAATCCAATGCATTGAGCAACTGCATTTCAAGAAAAGCACTTCAACGTATTAAATATTTAAAGAACACACTCCGCTATACGGTTGACAGATTACCAAACATCTTACATCACTTTCAGGTCAGGGAAAAAAAAGTCCTAATCTTAAGCAAAAGGCTATCAAAAGTTTAAATATTTAAAGAACACACTCAATATCAACACCAAAAGTCCTCCAATATCAACACCAACAGTTCCTTCTGCAAATCCAAAATTTTCAAATACATCTCAAGTCGTTCCACATAAAACTTTGTCCATTTCTCCTCCAACTCCCTTTTCTTCTGCCCCTGAAACATTTCCAACTCGCTCTTCAGCATCACAACATATTTGAACGAAATTATTATCATCACAACACAAAAATAATAACAATAAAGAAAAAGTAGCAGGATCCAGGTATAAAATTAACTACCGCATATTAGGCTATTGGAAATACAAGTCTATGATTTCTATGGAAGACCTAAGATTGAAAATTGAGATTTGCAAATTGAAACTTAGTGGATCAACCGTAGCAAACAAGATTATCGCGCTTAGAAACTAAGCTGCAAGATGAACATTGTCATGAGTTACTCAAACAAAATATATACATCTCCAATTCTTTCAACATAACATAAAGACAGCAAATCCTACACAACTATTCATTAATTAACATACCTAATCATGCATTTTTTCTATCATCAATCCTCTCAACGCAACTTTCTTTTTTTCAATTCTTCCTCCCGTTCATCCACCGAATTCCATTCCGCGATCAGCGTAGCCTTCTCCATACCCACACATTCAACATCTTCAACCTTCTTCTTCCCACAACTCTTCAGCTGCTTCCTATCATCTTTTAGCTTAAGCTTCTTCTCACTATCCATAAATTCCAAATCTTCAGCTTTCTTCTTACAAGAACTCTTCCTCTCTGCCTTTTCTTTTTTCTTCCCTGCTTCTTGGTTGCTCTTCTCAGCATGCTCTGTGACAACCTCCTCACCCCAAATTACCCTAGACATGTTAAAAATTTTTCCGGGAAATTCTTGTTTTGATCGCTATGATACTTACGTTTGAATCTTTTTTTCATCCTTGAAATTTCTGCCCTCAATTGCTTGGAAGATAAATCAAAATCCAACGCGGCATTGACGACTTCAGTAAAATCATTGATATCACTTGCAACAGTTTTGCCTTGCACTTCATATTCCATTATTTGCACCAGCAAAGAAATCTTAGCTTCCTCATCCCAAATCACCTTCATCCTGTTTTGGGTTAGGGGTGGTGTTTGTGTTTGTGTTTGTGTTTGTGTTTGTTCCTCATCAGAGGTGGTGTCATCTGGAACGTTAGTTGCATAAGTTTTTGGTGGCATGGTGGAAGAGCAGAAAGAGGAGTAGAGGAGAGATGAAAAGATCAAATGGGCAGCCACAGGAACCACCACACTCTTCCATTTATTTGTATTATGCTCTAATCTTTGACCTTTGACTGCCAGACCCACTGTATCAATTAATTATAACCAAAATAAAATAACACTAAGATTGATTGGACGCTCTCAAGATTTTGCATTTATCATTATCACCCCCAACTATTTTTTTTATTACAATAACTTTTTATTTTCTTTGGGTCTACTCCATCAACTAACTAGGTGCACTCGTGTTGTTTGATAATTGCATTTAGCATCATCATATAACTCGAATAATATGAAAAATAATTTTGTTATACTACTAATTAAACACACATTTTACTTAATTATATTTTATTTCACCCCTATAGTTAAAAAGAATGCACTAAAAAAATTTATAATTTTGTAAAAGTTTCAATTTTAAAAACAAAAAGTAATGAAATTTGGACCGAAAATTCACTAACATTCTTAATTCAATGCAAATTAATAAAATAATTTTTATTTACAAGTTATCTTTTAATTTATTCATTTTTAATTATTTTAAAAAAATCTCATTATTTTTATTAAATTTTTCAACGGGGTAAATTAATATTTATTTAATTTTTTCTCAAATTTTTATATTTTTTGAAGTATTTAATTACTAAAAATAGTAAAATTGACAACAAACCTCTCATATCGTAGATTTTTGAATCACGATTAAGATCATCGTAGATGGAAAAATAATAATTTTTATTGTATTTATTTAATTTTTAGTAACTTCATAATATAGATAATGAATTTATTAAGAAAATGTGAATTTTTGTTTGGAGAAAAAAATACAAAATAATCTAATTATAATTAGACATATGATAGAGATACTAATTTTATAGAGTGTTAACATTCTCCCACCGCAAATAATTATTTCCACAATACACCTAGCTCTTATTATATTTTATGATATAATTAATTTTTAATTCTTAATTATGACAACCCACGCAGAGCACGGTTTATATAATAAACCATCCTTGCTCATTACGAAGCCCAAGCCAAAGCCGAACACGCTCTCGAAATTCGCACGAGATGTTTTGGAGATGCAAATGCAATCAATCTGCAAGACTACAACAGTACAACGTTCAACTCTATCTTTTTTAATTTATTAATTTATTTAGAACATAAAATTTATTTTAATTCAATTTATATTTGTAGTATGAATTAATATTTTTTTATGTGAAAGAACTTACAATCACACAAATACCTAACTTCTTGATGAAAATAATAAGTAATTTTTGTATTCTTTTAATAATATTTAAATAAATATTTTTATTCAAATATTAACAACCTTTAAAAACAATAATATTGTGCATAACAACACAACAAGGCCAAATAGAGCCTAAACTAGTTATACTATCAATTTTATTGACTTTAACAATTAACTTCCATTTAGAGGAAGTGACAATTTACCCAATAAAATAACCGACTACGCAGTTGAATACTCTCTAGTTATCTGAATTGATAAATTTTTTTTTTTTAATTTTCTTGGCAGAGAGTAAAATAATAAATAAATAATTGTATAGGTGAATTATTTTATTGCAGAGAGGATATATTAATTATTTTAGAAAAAATCAAATAATGTGTATAGTAATAAAAAGTAGCAAAACAACGTTTAAAAAAATACGAAAGGAGTATCAACTTATAAAAAGAAAGTTTATTATGGAAAAAAATTAGACTAAACTAACTAGGAGTTCAGATCATTGGTTTGGTTTTAATAGCGATGGTATCAACTATCAAGTAGTAGTAAATAATAACCATTGTCATGATACAGGTACATAGATCTTACCACCTACTTTTCTTTTTCTTATTTTGTTTATAGTCGAAAATAAAGCTCGAACCTCTAGTGCTACTTTATAATTAGTAGATAATTATTTAGCTACCTACCCCTAAGATAAAAGAAATAATGTTTTTTTTTATAAATTTTGAAATTGTGGGTTGTGACAAAAAAAAAACTGAGTCGAAGTATTTAATCAATAACACTATATTAATATTATAATGTACAAAGTTTCATTATTTCAATAATTTTAAAAATATACTATGTCTTTAGCTCAGTATCTTAATTAGCTCTGAGTAATCTGTCTTTCAATTACATTAACTCCCACTTTTATTACAAAGAGTCGATCTAGGTATATACTGCTGGGTGCTCCTTTTTCTCTTACTACAACTACTTCTTTAGTGACTTTCATATTTAAGCTATGGCTTCCACCAATGAAAAAGGGCCTTGCTTGTTTTTATGGAAAAAATACGCTATCGTCATTCAATTTATTTGTTTTATTTAATTTGGAATAAATTTGTCATTCAATTTTTGTTTGGTACCATTTACTCACTTGAAAGTTTGGGTGACTAAATTGTCCAAAAAAAAACTATTGGGTGATAAAATTGACATAAATTGAGAAATGGTATTTGTCTTATCGTAATAACTCTCATCATGTTACTTTCTAGTACTAAATTTAGAAATATGTACTCGGAAGTCAGAGTATTGTAATAACTCTCATCATGTTACTTTCTACTAAAAATTTAAAAATACTTATAATTTAGATTTAAAAAGAAACCTAGATCTATCATGGATAATACTTAATAGTTAATAATTATTTGATTTTTTCTCTTCAAAAATCTTTATTGATTTTCACTCTGCATCATCCGTGATTTCACCCGTGATTTCAAGAGCTGGAAAAGCCAATGGCTAAGAGAATCTATGCCACCCTACTATTACCTTCTTCCCTCCCATCCATTCATCCATCTTTCAGCAGCTTTCCCATCTTAAGACTAGTCGGTTAGGAAAAAACAAGATCATATAAGCACTCCTATAGCAAGCACAGAGCAAAAGAAGCATTTCCTTTTTCTGCAACCATTTCCAATGGGCATAGAGCAGACCGGAGGGCACGGGCCCACAAGTCTAATTTGTTTAATATTTTTGTATTAAAAATGGTTGGGAGGTCCGCAGTAGTACAACAGTACTACATACTGCTACAATTCAATATCTTAGCCAATCAAGAAGTTGACTCCATGCCCATATGTAGGGCTGTTCAAAACTTCCAAATTCCGAATTTCCGATTTTTCCGACCCGAATTTGTGAATTTCGGAATTCGGAATTCGGAATTCGGAAATTCGGAATTCGGAAATCGATACCCGAATTAAAATTTCGGGTCGGAACGGGATGGGTTTTGAAAAATTCGGGTACCCGAAATACCCGAATTTTCAAGCCTAAAACGACGTCGTTTTAGGCTAAGCCTAAAACTACGTCGTTTTAGGCTAAGCCCAAATACCCTAACCTTCTCCTCCTCTTTCATTTCAATTCAACTCACTCTCTTAACTCTACGACAGCCGCAGTCACCATCACCCAACACTACACAACCAAAGCCTCCCGATCTCCGCCCGATCTCCTCCCGATCTCTCCTCAACCGATTTAACCAACACAGAGCACACTACACAGCGCTGCCGTCCACCACCACGCTGTCCACCAACACAGAACACACTACACAGCGCCTCCTCCCGATTTCTCCTCCTCCCGATCTCTCCTCACCGTCAGGTATAATTATGAGTTTCGAGTGTCTTGGTTGATGAGGTATAATTATTTGTTGGCATTGTTGCAATACATGGTTGTGCAACTGGTTGTGATTATTGCTGCCTTCTTTTGCTTTCTTTTGCTCTCTTGTTGTGTCTACAGTCATCCATTCTGTTTTTTATTTTTATTTTTATGGTTTTGAAAGATTGAAGAATATAAGAAAGAACGATTCATTTCAATGGCTGCTTACCTTTCCCTCTTGTTCTTCTTCTTATTGTCACTCTCTGTTGTCTCTGCTGATTTATTATTGGTGCGATTTTGTTCTGTTTCTGTAATATTAATTGATGTTCTGCGTTTGTCTTATTTGTGAATAGCCGCAAGTGTCGTCTGAAATGATTAAGGTTATCAGTAGTTTAGGTCTGAGTTGTCTTTTCATGCCGTATAATTTCAATAAAGTCGAGGCTTTATTCCCGGCACTTAGTTGTATGGATAATTAGTATGGCAGTGAAAAAGAAGTTCACTTGTTAAACTTGTCAGTGGATTGAATTGTTGTTTGTAGCCTTGGATTATTTGTATGGCATGGATTAACTTTATTTGTATGTTTAAAATTGTTGGATTGTTTGTATGGGAGTGGATTGAATTGCATGACAGTGGATGGATTGTGGATTGAATTGAATTGAATTGCATGGATTGAATTGAATTGAATTGATTGAATTGAATTGCATGAATGGAATTGAATTGATTGAATTGAATTGCATGGCAGTGGATTGAATTGAATTGCATGGCAGTGAATTATTCAACATGGCAGTGGATTGAATTGCATGAATTCAGAATTTTGGAAAATTCGGAAAATTCGGGTATTCCGAAATTACCGAACTTGTGAATTCGGAAATTCGGGTTCGGAAGCTTTTTTATTCGGTTCGGAACGGGATGAAAAATCCAAATTTCGGAATTCCGAATTTCGGAATTTCGGAATTCGGAAATTCGGAATAACCGAATGAACAGCCCTACCCATATGGACTAGATTCAAAGAGATGCTAATTTAATTATCATAATTAGGGTGGACTTTAGTAACTCCTAGTAATTACATGCGAGAAGGACCTAAGATCGATTTGAAATAAACAAACCTTAGGAGATCACACATCAATCTCAATTTGTCAAATTGTGCTCAAACTACTCACTAAACCATGCGTCTCCCTCACAGTAAAGTTTACACTAATACACACCATGCGTCTCCCTCACAACGAACACACTTACTTTACTCCATACCTGAATACATATTTTACATGCTAGCCGAACTTCTTTCCTCTCTACTCCATACCTGAATACATATTGTACATGCTCCCACCATCCTTTTTTTTAGCTTATTTCATTTAATACATATGATACATGCTAGCCGAACTTCTTTCCTCTCTTTGTTTCCATGCTCTTCTTCCATTTTGTACCTGCTGCTACTTTGCAGGGTTTAATTGAAGCTTGTTTGTTGCCTTGTCTTTCCACCCTTGTGTTCTTCCTCTTCCTCAAGAGAAGATGATGAATGATCGGACAAACAACAATCCTGAAAGAACAGTAGAGTATAAAACTTAATTAGTTGAAAATATAATGACTATTCAGATCAGAACAGAAATTATCATAAACTAAAGACAACAACGCAAGAAATATAATGACTATTCATTCAGATCAACAAGAACCAAAATGCCATACCATCAATTGCTCCTCTAGCAACACCAGTTTCCCCTTCCTAAACTATCATAAACTAAAGACAACAACGCAAGCTTCCTTACATACAACGCAAGAAATATAATGACTATTCATTCAGAACAGAAATGACTATTCATTCAGAACAGAGAACCAAAATGCCATATAATGACTATTTAGATCAGAACAAAAATTATCATAAACTAAAGACAACAACGCAAGAAATATAATGACTATTCATTCAGATCAATATAATGACTATTCAGATCAGAACAGAAATTATCATGAACTAAAGACAACGCAAGAAATATAATGACTATTCATTCAGATCAACAAGAACCAAAATGCCATACCATCAATTGCTCCTCTAGCAACGCCAGCTTCCTTACAAACAACTTATTCTCATCCGCTTGCAACTTCTTCCATGCCTCTTCCATCTCTGACCTAATCTCATCACCCAAGAGTTCGAGCCCTTTCTTTATCACACAGTCCTCCATATCAACACAGAAACTACTACCATCAAATTTCACCATCTTCTTGGAACCAGCCAGCCTCTCCACATCAATGTCCATCTGGTTCTTCTTCACCCTCGAAATATTGTCCTTCAATTGTGCCAAGGAGATATCAAAATCCTCTGACTTCTCCCCAACAGATCCACCGACAACCTCACTGGGCAACTTTCTCTTCTTAGATGTGGTGGCTTGTTTTGGTGGAGGAGCTACATGCTGGAGTTGTTGTTCTTTCTCCTTGGAACCACCTGAACCAAGTAAGTTGTCTTCCTCATTGATAAAAAACCCTCTCCTCCAGTTCACCACCATTATTATGAATTGAATCATCATAGTCCTTCTCTAGGATATCCAAACTGGACTGCAGAGATGATTCTTCCATCCAATCTTCATAATAGATTAAGCCATCTGCACAAGAAAGAATTGAATCCTTAGGCGCACATAACATCAGAAAAACATTTGTTATGATACCCATAATGTGTGCATAAGAGCTTTACAAACCACACCTGTGTTAATGTTCAGTGTGTTTTTATTTTTTAACTCAGAAGCTGAACGGGGTTTCTTCTTTAGGATATCTGCTATTAAAACTATTGGTCTTTGCCAATGTTTTCCTTAGCTCATCTTCTAAGGTGTCATATTTATTGATTACACTGCATTTCATCATGTTTTATCGTCCATTTACTTGTTATATTGGGCAGTAAAACTACTGATTCATCCTTGTATTTCCCATATCTTAGCAGATCTGGTCTGGAGGCAGATTATTGAAGATTCTGGTTTTTGGAGAGCTGAAGCTGATTTTCCCAGTCTTGGCCTAGACTTTGGCCAAGACACCTTCGCATACAACGTCAGATCGTCTTGGCCTAGACTTCGACCAAGACTCATTTACGATCGAGCAGAAGCGTGGATCGTTTGGACCGCTTCCCACATTGGGCTTTGCAGCTGGCAAGTCACAGCTGTCCCGCAAATCTAGTGGGATTTGAAGCATATCTCTTGAAGAATCCCGCATGGGATCTCCCTCTTTGGTAATTGCGATTTACTTTCCATTAGAAGAACAATTTATTATAGCAATCTCTTTAGAGATTTTCTAGGGATTAGAGTTGGAGTAGGAGAGAGGAGTTTTTAGGGCTATTTAGCCGAGCATTGTTCACCTCTGTCTGCATCATCGACCATCACCCATCGATCATTAGATCGGAACCTTTCTTCTTCTTCAAAACAATTTGCTCCGGATTTATTTAAATCTCGGATTTAGTTTATTTATGCAATCAATTATTTTCATATTTTTATCTATGAGTATAAGTAGCTAAACACCCATTCTTGGTAAGGGTTGATGAGCTGAAGTTCTTATGCATTCGTGAGATCAATTAGTGCTTAATAATCTCTTCTCTTGTATTTATTTATTTCTTGAACTTAATCTGTCGCTTACTCACTAGAGACAAGATTTGATCATCCTTGCGCTCTAGTAGAGAAGAGTTGCAGCCGGTTTAGAAGGAAAGGGAGTACCCGTCGGCTAGACAAAGAAGGTGACTAGTCTCGCGCCAGACTAGAAGAAATAAGTAATCTAGGTCAAGACCAGATTCGAAAACCTCGGGTTTCCACAGGGAAACACCTTGACCTAGGTACTGTCTTCCCCTATACCATTGAGGAAGCGAACAACCATTCAAGACAGCAGTCAAACGGATAAACCCTTTAACCAGCAAGGTGTCCCTTGGCTAGGATTATCAGGAAAGGGAGTACCCGCCAGGTAATTTGAAGAGGAGGGAAGACAGGAGTGAACAGGAGTACCTCCACTCTATAGCAGTACTATGAACGAAGAGATGAATATACTTGAATCTATGATCGAAGCATAAGAACGCAAGCTCTCATATCACCCTTACCTGGAATTCCCTTTTACTAGATTTATTTCAATCTTGACCCCTGTCTTGGCCAAGCCTTTGGCCAATACTACTTTGAACTATTTTTACCTCTTTCTGTTTTGTCTCTATTTTCAGATTCTACCAAAACCAAATCCAGTGACGAGGAAGTCAAACCAAGAATTACATCTCCTAGAGGTCTCTGTGGACGATCCTCTTACCATCATCTACAAACTCTTGTAGACAGTGATAAGTTGTATTTCTACCCCCAATTCCATACCTATTTCACTATTATATTTGACGCGTTCGACGCGCGTTCAAATTTTGGCGCCGTTGCCGGGGACCTCTAACGATATTTGTAGTTTTAGTTTTATTTTGTTTTTTTGATAGTTGATGACCAGGTCCTCTTGCAGAGAAGAAGATTTGCTACCATACAATCCGAATCTCACTAAGGCCGAAGCACAACTCAGGAAGATAACTCAGAAAATGAAAACCCCAGAAGAAAGTGAATCGGAAGCCTCTAGTTCCGAAACAGATTGCAGTCTAGACCACGATCTAGGCCAAGACTCCGACCAAGACATGGCAGAAAATCAACCAGAACCGACGATGAGGGAACTGAACAGAACAGCAGAGCAGGAAACCTTCTCCTGCATAGCTTTGCCAACAGTGGCAAATGATTGGTCTATCAAGACCAATATGGTGGCCAACCTTCCTAGATTTTATGGTCATTCGAACGAGAACCCATTTAAGCACATGAGGAATCTACACGTCCAGTGTGATATGATGAAACCAGTTACTGTGAACATGGAGAGAGCGAAGCTAAAAGCTTTTCCATGCTCTCTGGAGGGGGCTGCCCAAAATTGGTTCTACAGCCTACCTCACAACACGGTCAACACATGGGCCGAGATGTCCACTTTATTCCTCAATAAGTACTAGAATGCAACAAAAGCAGGAGCGGCTAGAAAAAATATGGCTGCCATCCAGCAGAGGAACAATGAGGGGCTGAGTGAATATCACCAACGGTTCAGAGAATTGCAAGAAGTTTGTCCTACACATGGAGTTGCGGATCAGACCATGATCCAATATTTTTATGATGGAATGCTCCTACCTAGCAAAGAAAAGTTGATGCAGCCGCAAGAGGAGGATTGCAGGACTTGACGGTCACCAAAGCCAAACTTCTACTTCAAACCATGGCAGACAATAGCCAAAATAATATCACTTCTGACAGAACTTCTACTCCTTCTAGTCTTTGTTCTATTGATGTTGAGCAAAAATTAGCTGAGTTAACTGATATGGTCAAAACCATTTCTGTCAATATTTCAGGTGCAATGACCACTGGGAACTCTAATCCAGAGCAAGTAGCATCGATTTGTGGAATCTGCCAGCAACAAGACCATCAGACCAATAACTGTTACATGGTGCAACATCCTGATGATGTAACACAAGTAAATGCGGTCTATGGGCAAAACCAAGGGAGTATGCAGAACTTCCCTCAAGGAAGTAATCAATACTCATGGAGAGGCCATCCAAATTTTAGATGGAGGGATCTAGTCCCTCCAAATCAGAATCAAAATCAGAATATACCCCAGCAACATCTTGGCCAACCTCCCATTAACTTTCCAAATTTCGTACCTCGTCCTTCACACCTTAATCCTGGCCAACCTCCTGGCCAAGCCTCTGTACCTTAGCTGCCTCCAGCACCTCAACCCTTACAGATAACCGGCCCCTCTATGGAGGATACACTTAAGAGTTTAGTTGAGATGCAAAAGAACTTGATGCAATCTACGCAGTCTAGCTTAGCGGAGATGCAAAAATAAATCAATCAAGGGAAATTACCTTCTACAACCGTAGAAAACCCGAAACACAATGTTAGTGCCATGAGTCTTAGGAGTGGAGCTGTGCTACCAGAGAGGGAAAGAGCGAAAACAGACGAAGAAATAAGAAAAATCCAGTCGCAAGAGACGGATGAAGATGAGGAAGAAGAGACTGAAACTGAAGCAGTCTTGGCCAAACCTTAGGCCAAGCCTGCAGTTATCGCGGAACCAGAAAAGACAGAACCTGTCTTGGCCAAGCCGCAGGCCAAGCTAGATTGTAAGGAAGAAATCATAGAAATTCCTCCACCATTTCCTCCTAGATCTTCGAAGGAGAAGAGGCAAGATGAAGCAAGAGACTTCATGGCTATTTTTGGGAAAATAACTGTTAACATACCTATGTTGGATTTAATTGCGAAAGTTCCCTCTGATGTGATCCTGCCTAGGGTTAGTAAGCCGGATTACAATGGAGCTTATAGAGGATCTAGCCGAATCAAATTATCTAGCACAACAAGATCACAAGGAAAGGAAAGACATGTACAAGTTATCTTTAGCGGAGATTAGATAGGAATTAGCGGAGATTTAGGGAAAATATGTACCCGGAAATTGATAGAATTGATAAAGGTTTGAAATGGATCACACGAACTTCCAAGAATTAATCCAAGCAACTTGTCATCTGCGGTTCTTGAAAATAGGTAATTAATAAACCTTCATTCATTCATAGAAACTTGCCAAATTTACACATACAAATTCGAGGTTTCCCCGAGCAATAATCGGAAGGAGTAATCTCAACTTAATCGATTATTACTCAAGAAAATGTGAAGAGTTTCAAGGGTTAAGTGATAAGAGAAGGAGTATTCTCACTTAACAAATTATCACACAAAGTCTAAAAACTAAGGAGGAAAATGATACAAAAGAGTTATATATAGTTCGGACGCAAAATGGGCTTGAAAAGCCCAAAAAATCCACCTTCACGGGAGGTAAAATGCTATAGCGTTTTCACCATAACGCTATAGCGTTTTGACCAAAACGCTATGGTGTTTTGAAGAGCCGATTTCATTCCAAGAAGGCTTTACAATACGCGCTAACATGCCAACAAGCATAACTTTTGATCCAACCGTCCGATTGGGCTGAAACTTATCCCAAACGAAAGCTAAGATCTTGAAGTTTCCGTCAAGCCTTTGTTCTCTCAAATCAGACTCCATTTGCTTGCCCAAATGCTCATGATGATTGGCCTCTTGGATGGAACATTTGTTGGCGAGCCTTGGCTTGGTGAATACACACATGGAAAGCTTTTTCCTTGGCCTCAATGGGTTCTTCCTCACTCATTTTGCCTTCAAACCATAGGGATAACCTTCGTGCTTTGCTTCGGGTGATCGGGCCTTGAGGTATTAGGTCTCGAGTGTCAACATTGGCGTCGGAAGAGTCCGTGATCGCATCACCCTCTTATGCTAAATTTCTTAAAGAACTGTGCACTAATAAAAAGAAAATTGCAGGTATAGAGAGGGTGAACCTATCTCACAATGTCTCTGCAGTGCAGCAGCTCCCAGAGAAGTGCAAAGATCAAGGGACTTTCAATATTCCATGTCAAATAGGAAACAAGAAGATTGAAAAGGCTCTTTGCGACTTAGGGGCTGGCATCAATGTGATGTCCCTGAGTGAATTCGAGACTTTGAAGATAGGGACAATGAAGGAGACTGACTTGGTAATCCAGCTGGCTGATCGAACGATCATCCGACCTAAGGGCGTGGTGACTGATGTCTTGGTAATGGTAAACGATTTTATTTATCCAGTGGACTTTTATATAGTTGAGATGAATGTTCAACTACCTTCATGCACCACTGACATTTTGTTAGGAAGACCCTTCCTAAGGACATCGAAAGCAAAGATTGATTGCTTTGAAGGAAGCATAATTCTAGAATTTTGCGAAAAAAAATTAAATTCAGCACTACTGAAGCCTTAAAACATCCTAATGATTTTCATTGCGTTAATTTTCTTGATGTTTTAGATCCAATTACTGAGGAAATGGCTGACATTTATATTAACGACCCCTTTGAGTATGTTTTGAGCAGGGGAATTTCCACAAGAACTCTAAAAGAATTAGAGGACAGGACTGGAGATCAGAAAGAACTCCAAGAAATTTTAGACAGTTTGGCCAAAACAGAAGGCACAGACTTGATCTTGGCCTCAAGCTTGGCCAAGACACAGGCCAAGACTACCAAAATCGGAAAGAAAACTGTGAGTTGTCAATTTGTGCAGTCTTCGGTTCCTAAATTTCTACCTTCTGTTGTGCAGGCACCACAGTTGGAATTAAAATTGCTACCAGACCATCTCAAGTATGCCTATCTAGGCCTAGACGAGACCCTACCCGTTATTATTTCAGCAAAACTAACGGAGGATGAAGAAGAGAGATTGGTGACAGTCTTGAAGATGCACAAAGAAGCAATTGGCTGGACCATGGCAGATATCAAGGGAATATCAGCCAACATCTGTACCCATAATATTTACGTGGAAGAGGATAAGAAACCCATTCGGCAACCCCAGAGGAGATTAAACCCTCCAATGATGGAAGTGGTTAAAAAAGAAATAATCAAATTGTTAGATTCGGGTGTTATTTATCCTATCTCAGATAGTAATTGAGTGTCTCTTGTGCAGGTGGTTCCTAAGAAAACTGGAATTACAGTGATCGAAGGAGATGATGGCACCCAAAGAAGGACACGAATTCAAAACGGATGGAGGGTATGTATCGACTACCGAAGGCTGAATCAAGTCACTCGGAAAGACCATTTCCCATTGCTGTTTATCGACCAAATGGTTGAGAGACTTACTGGAAAGTCTCACTATTGCTTCTTGGACGGATATTCGGAATTTCATCAAATCCCCGTTGCACCTGAAGATCAAGAAAAGACAACGTTCACTTGCCCATTTGGAACGTTCGCCTACAGACGCATGCCATTTGGGCTATGCAATGCGCCTGCAACCTTTCAAATGTGCATGGTAAGTATATTTTCTGAATATGTAGAGAAGAGCATCGAGGTATTTATGGATGATTTTACCGTTTACGGTAATGATTTCAAACAATGCTTACATAATTTAGAAAACATTTTAAAGAGATGTGTTGATACAAGTTTAGTCTTAAACTTTGAAAAATGCCATTTTATGGTAGACCAAGGAATTGTCCTTGGCCATGTGATTTCAAAGAAAGGCATTGAGGTTGATCAAGCAAAACTTGACACTATCAAGAACTTGCCTTACCCCTCATGCTTGCGTGAGGTTAGGAGCTTTCTTGGACATGCAGGTTTCTATCGTAGGTTCATAAAAGAGTTCTCAAAGGTAGCTGAACCAATGTGCAAGCTACTACAAAAGGAAGTAGAGTTCGACTTCAATAAAGGATGTCAGAAGTCGTTCGACGAGCTAAAGGATCGATTGACAACAGCACCGATCATCCAAGCCCCGGACTGGAGCTTACCATTTGAGCTAATGTGCGACGCAAGTGACGCTACTGTTGGAGCGGTTCTTGGGCAGAAGAAAGGAAAAGACCCGCACGTGATCTATTATGCATCAAAAATGCTAGATGATGCCCAAAGAAATTACACCACAACCGAAAAAGAATTTTTTGCAATAGTTTTTGCCTTGGAAAAATTTAGATCTTATTTATTGGGCACAAAAATTATTGTATTTTCTGACCATGCGGCATTGAAATACCTCTTGGTCAAGTATGAGGCCAAACCTAGACTAATCCGTTGGATTCTTCTTTTGCAGGAGCATAATCTGGAAATTAAGGACAAGAGCGGCAAGGAAAATCTTGTGGCAGACCACCTTAGCCGCTGCCTAGCAGAAGGAGACCTGGAACCAGTAAGGGCAGAATTTCCTGACGAAAAACTGTTTTCAGTCGCACTGTCTAGCCCGGAGTCTAGGCCAAACCCTCAGCCAAACCCGCGCCCATGGTACATGGAAATTGCAAATTACCTTGCAACAGGTAAACACTATGGTGATATGACTACCTATGAGAGAGTAAAGGTCAAACATGACAGTAAGTACTATGTCTGGGATGACCCTTATTTATGGAAATTAGGCACTGATCAATTACTTAGGAGGTGTATACCTCAAGGTGAAACTTTGTCTATCCTTAAATTCTGTCATTCTCAAGCATGTAGAGGCCATTTTGGAGCAAAAAGGACAACCCTAAAAGTCCTAGAGGCTGGTTTTTATTGGCCTAGTATTTTTCAGGACAGTTTTCTATTTTGTAAAACTTGTCCCGCGTGCCAAAAGGTAGGGAATATAAGTTCCCGAAATGAAATGCCTATGAATTTTATTCTTTCATGTGAAATATTTGATGTATGGGGCATAGATTTTATGGGACCTTTCCCCACTTCTTTTGGCAACAGATATATTCTCTTAGCTGTGGATTATGTATCAAAATGGATAGAGGCAAAAGCCACTAAGAATGATGATGCTAGAACTGTTATTTCCTTTATTAAATCTAACATCTTGAACAGATTTGGAATTCCTCGAGGGATCATTAGTGATCGAGGAACTCACTTCTGCAACAAGATTTTATCTTCTCTTTTCAGGAAATATGGCATCACACACAGAGTATCCACAACCTACCACCCTCAATCAAACGGCCAAGCAGAAGTGTCGAATAGAGAGGTGAAATCTGTCTTGGCTAAGACAGTAGGCCTAGACAGACGCGATTGGAGCCAGCGGTTAGATGACGCATTGTGGGCCTGCAGAACGGCTTACAAAGGACCAATCGGGATGACGCCTTACAAGCTAGTCTATGGGAAGGCGTGCCACTTGTCAGTAGGGTTGCAACACAAAGCCTATTGGGCTATACGAAAGTGCAACTTGAGCTATGACGAAGCCGGGCAAGAGAGGAAATTACAACTCCATGAGCTAGAGGAGTTGAGAGACCAAGCCTATGACAATCAGCTGATTGTCAAAATCAAAATGAAAGCCTACCACGACAAACGAATTATTGGAAAACCTCTCCACACAGGGGAGAAGGTTCTTCTTTATAATTCACGTTTTAAGTTATTTCCTGGAAAATTAAAAACAAGATGGGAAGGCCCTTTTGTTGTTACTAATATTTACCCACATGGTGCAGTAGATATTAGAAATGAGAAAAGGTAAATATTAGAAATGAGAAAACAGGTGCCGAGCTCAAAGTGAATGGACAAAGGCTGAAGCCGTTCTTTGAAAGCTTCCAGGAAGAGAAAATTTCTGAAAAGGTGGACTTGCCACCAGAAGACGAGTGAAGAAAAATTCAAAGTCAAGCCTAGGACTTAAAATAAGGGCGCTACAAGGGAGGCAACCCTTGTTTCTTTTATTTTTAGGAAGTTTTTATTTTTTATTTTTGTCACATTTGATTTCGCTGGGTTGTTTTTGATTTTGTGCAGGAAATTAAGTGTGGGGAAATTGAAGCAGGTTGGCCAAGAGCTTGGCCAAGCCTTGGGGCTAGACTGTTTTGCAGCAGAGCCGCTCTTTGAGAGTTAGTGGGACACGTGTCAGCGCCGTCTTTTGAAGGCTTTTAATTACTTTTTGAACGGACAAATCCAAAAAGTAATTAATTGGAATTTATGGAAAGCGTGGGAAAAACAAATCACCACCCCTGTGTATTCCCTTCCCACTCTGACACAACCATACCCACGTAACCAACAAATTCGGCCTCTAACCTGAGCTAAAAAGCAACAGTCCCTTCTTCTTCTTCTTCCTCCCCAATCGCACAAATCTCAAAACCTAGAATTCCAAACCCACCATTATCCCACTCTCCAGTATTCTACAACCATGAGCCCACCAAATCAGAGCCCTTCGTCTGACATTCCAGAGGCCAGTGACGACCTCCGTGGAGCAGCACCACCTGTCTTTCCGACCGACGACATCTCCGCCGCGAGGCGTCTTCTCCAAGCACTCGAGGACACCGACTCGATGTCCTCAGAGGACGATTTGCCTGGCGAATCAGAGGATAGCGTCGAGGGAGCTGACCGAGCCGTGGTCGTGAGTGATGAAGACTCCGACGAGGTCCCTCTTGCGAAGCGGATGCGTCCGTCCGTTCCAGTATCGGCAAGGGAGAGAGAAAGCAGGCTAGAGAAGAGGCTCCAAAAGAAGATGGGAGCAACCGGAGCATCAAACCCAGCTCCTGCTGCCGCAACCATACCCACACCACCACCGCCTCCGGCGAAGCAACCAGCCGCGGCTGCACCACCAAAGAAGACCACTGGCTGATTTAAGCAAGTGGCCCACAAAAAGACCCCGACGAAGAAGCCGACGAGGGTCCCAGATTCATCGCCACCGCCTCCCAACCCTAAGCAGGCCAAAACCAGTGCTGCTCCTTCCACCGCCAAAAGCAAAGGGAAGAGGAAGGCGATCGAGGAAGATGATGCTGAGGATGATGAAGATGTTTCAGTCTTGGCCAAGACTCCGGCCAAGACTGCTAAGGTACCTTCTCTTCCTCCCCTACAGACAGTCAGAGGCTGGTTGAAGTTTGATACACCAGACCTCAAAGCTAAATTGCGTGATTTTTATTCCTATGACATCCCCGCCTTTGCTAGGCTTGATTTTAATTTTTTAGATGAAATGGGGTTAGGGAATAAGATTAGGGAGTTTGTGTATGCCATTGGTTGGATCCCTTTCATGTCTATTGAGTGTGATGCTTACACTGAACTGTGCTTAGAGTTTCACACATCCTTCTGGTTTGACGAAGAAACCTTGTATGTTAGGGGTAGAGACAAACCTGACTTTGCTGCTGATGATGTGATCAATTTTCATTTGTGTGATAAATGGAGCCACTTATCTGTTAATGCTTTCAATTCGTTGTTAGGATTTGCATATAGTGATGAGGCCATTTTTTACTATCCCACTGATTGGGATAATAATGCTGCCTTTAGAGAGATCATCGGTGATCCGGAAGTGAAATTTGATAGAAATTCTAAGGCACACTCAATCCTGAACCCTGCACTTCACATGCTCCACAGGACTTTGTCTATCAACCTTTTGGGGAAGACAAAAGTTTCTGGAAATTTAGCCAAGTCTGAACTATTTTTGCTTTGGTGTATTTTGCACCAGAAAAGAGTCAACTTAGGTTTATATTTGGTTCAGCAATTGCATGCTCGTGAGTCTGTCACCAAACTGATTTTTGGGTCCTTAATTACTTGGCTTGCCATTCAAACTGCTAAATTGGATCTTGCCACTGCTGATTGGCATAAGTGTTGTTCCCCCAAAATCCTAGATTTGAGAGCCTTCGACCAAATGGGATACTTCCATTTGGACGGAGAGTTTGTTGCTTGTAATACAGGTTTTACACAGTAGGGAGCACATTTTCTCGAAGAAAAATCAAGGAAAGTACAAGCTGCGCCCAGTACAAATTCCAGGAGAAACAGCAGAGGACGATATTGCCCAGGATCTAGACCAAGACATAGGCCAAGATCCTCCCATTCCAGATCCTTCAGCAGCTGATCTTGGCCAAGCTTCCGGCTAAGATCCCCCAGCCAGTAGCACAAATGAACCTCCAACCTAGGCCAGGGAATTTCAAGCTAGGCAGCTGCTGATCCTTGAGCAGCAGAAGATTATCCTGGACCGTCTAGGCCAGGACAAGGGCCAAGACAAAGCACCAGACCCTTTATCCGCATCCACCAGTGAAGAGGTGCCTCGATGGGCCAAAGCACTTTCTGACCGACAAGATGTCCTCCTTGAGCAGATGAAACTCACCAGGACCAATGTTCTCCATGTTTATCAGCATCTGCAGGTCCACCTAAAGTACCTCAGAGCCTTGTAAGATAATTTGAGCTCCGACAGTGAGTCCTCTGATGAGGAGGATGATCCCGCACCACCAGCACCGCTAGCAAAGACACCGCATCCATCTATGCCACCTCATGCTCCAAAAGATCCAAAATCGAAGGACCCTCCAGCCTCTGATCTTGGCCAAGCTTCCGGCCAAGATCACCAGACTCCAGCAGCTTGATCTGCTTTTGCCCCCAGGTTGTCTCTTTCTTTTCTTTTATTTTTTCTGCTTTTTAATTGTCTCTCCACACAATGAGGACATTGTGTCTTTTAAGTGTGGGGAGGATGTACAGTTGAGTCTTTTACTTTTTTATTTTTTGTGTCTTGTGATGCGTTTTGTGTTGACATTGTGTTAATAATCTGAATTTTTGAGTCAGTTTTTGCATGATTTAATTTCTCGTTTTGCATGCGTCCGTCCAGTCCATAGAGTCTGTCATATGCATGATTTTATTAGTATTTTTTCTGCATGTTTTGAGTCTGTTTTGTGAGTGCACATCTGAACCCCTATTTTCTTGCTTAAGCTGTTTAGTCTTTCGGTGAGACTGCATTTAGACACTTTCCTAGGGGATACAATGCTTTAGTGACAGGGAAGCGAATGAGTGTTAATGATCAATGCCTAAGGGGCATATACTCTAATGATTCCCAAACATTTACCATCCACATGGTCGTAAGGACACTTAGCTAGGACCTTAACTCTTATTAGGATGACGGGGTTTGCTGCCATGATTTGGGTGTGTTGTTCTATCTGCCTAAAAGTGTGAGACAATAAAAGGTGTTGGAGCGTCATAGGACAGACATAGCAAAGGTGGAAGCCCCCGCGAAAAAGGGCAAGCTCTGTCTATGTGCCGTGTCTGTAAAAATTCAAAAGACACTTAAGATGTCTAAAAAAATGCAAGGACATAGAAAAGAAGAGAAAAAGAAAATAGAACAAATCTATCAAAATGATTTAAATGGCACAAGTCTTTAGGCACTTTTGGATAGACAACACAGCGGTGGGACTCAAATCGTTGGTGAACTCTTTGCCCTATACCTTATCAATAAAATCTAGTAGGGTGTCTTGATACCATGTGGAAGGGGTATGTTTAGAGTATTGATTATTCCTTGTTAGTCTAGCATTGGATATCTTAGTGAAGTGTCTTGGCAGATCCAGTGAAGGGGTAAACAACCTGAAATTGAGAAAGTCCGGGGGGTTCATGATGTCTGTTCTATTTTTGTTATGTTTTTATTTTTATTTTGAGTCTTTGAGTTTGTATGCTTGGGGGCAAGCATAGTTTAAGTGTGGGGAATTTGATTACACTGCATTTCATCATGTTTTATCGTCCATTTACTTGTTATATTGGGTAGTAAAACTACTGATTCATCATTGTATTTCCCATATCTTAGCAGATCTGGTCTGGAGGCAGATTATTGAAGATTCTGGTTTTTGGAGAGCTGAAGCTGATTTTCCCAGTCTTGGCCTAGACTTTGGCCAAGACACCTTCGCATACAACGTCAGATCGTCTTGGCCTAGACTTCAGCCAAGACTCATTTACGATCGAGCAGAAGCGTGGATCGTTTGGACCGCTTCCCACATTGGGCTTTGCAGCTGGCAAGTCACAGCTGTCCCGCAAATCTAGAGGGATTTGAAGCATATCTCTTGAAGAATCCCGCATGGGATCTCCCTCTTTGGTAATTGCGATTTAATTTCCATTAGAAGAACAATTTATTATAGCAATCTCTTTAGAGATTTTCTAGGGATTAGAGTTGGAGTAGGACAAAGGAGTTTTTAGGGCTATTTAGCTGAGCATTGTTCACCTCTGTCCGCATCATCGACCATCACCCATCGATCATTAGATCGGAACCTTTCTTCTTCTTCAAAACAATTTGCTCCGGATTTATTTAAATCTCGGATTTAGTTTATTTATGCAATCAATTATTTTCATATTTTTATCTATGAGTATGAGTAGCTAAACACCCATTCTTGGTAAGGGTTGATGAGTTGAAGTTCTTATGCATTCGTGAGATCAATTAGTGCTTAATAATCTCTTCTCTTGTATTTATTTATTTCTTGAACTTAATCTATCGCTTACTCACTAGAGACAAGGTTTGATCATCCTTGCGCTCTAGTAGAGAAGAGTTGCAGCCGGTCTAGAAGGAAAGGGAGTACCCGTCGGCTAGACAAAGCAGGTGACTAGTCTCGCGCCAGACTAGAAGAAATAAGTAATCTAGGTCAAGACCAGATTGACAACCTAGGGTTTCCACAGGGAAACACCTTGACCTAGGTACTGTCTTCCCCTATACCATTGAGGAAGCGAACAACCATTCAAGACAGCAGTCAAACGGATAAACCCTTGAACCAGCAAGGTGTCCCTTGGCTAGGATTATCAGGAAAGGGAGTACCCGCCAGGTAATTTGAAGAGGAGGGAAGACAGGAGTGAATAGGAGTACCTCCACTCTATAGCAGTACTATGAACGAAGAGATGAATATACTTGAATCTATGATCGAAGCATAAGAACGCAAGCTCTCATATCACCCTTACCTGGAATTCCCTTTTACTAGATTTATTTCAATCTTGACCCCTGTCTTGGCCAAGCCTTTGGCCGATACTACTTTGAACTATTTTTACCTCTTTCTGTTTTGTCTCTATTTTCAGATTCTACCAAAACCAAATCCAGTGATGAGGAAGTCAAACCAAGAATTACATCTCCTAGAGGTCTCTGTGGACGATCCCCTTACCATCATCTACAAACTCTTGTAAACAGTGATAAGTTGTATTTCTACCCCCAATTCCATACCTATTTCACTATTTGTTGTCAAGAAGAGTTCCTGACATGCCCGTTTGTAGAACCTTGCACCAGTGAAAAGAAAGATGGATTGTTGTTTATTGTATACCCTCAAAAAGATTCAAAGAAACAAAATTTGGATATAAATTCAGTTAAAGTAGGAAATTATGCAATTGGCATTTGAAATTATACTATGTCTGGTAGGGCTGTTAAAATTTCCCGTTTCCTGAATTTTCGAAATTTCTGACCCGAAATTTTACAATTCGGGTTCGGGTAATTCGGGTACGGTAAATTCAGATTTCGGGTATCAATACCCGAAATAAAGTTCGGGTCGGGAACGGGAAGGGACCTTGTAAGTTCGGGTACCCGACATCCCGAACTTACAAGGGTAGCTAAGTAAATGGCCAACCAATCCTAGGGCAAGATCCCTCGTTCCTCTCTCGATCTCTATCTCTCATTCATTCGATCCAGCCACACACCTCTGCCGCACCAAATCCTCAAGCCCTCATCTTTCTCAACCAACAAATCCCAATTGAAATTATGCTGCTGATAATTTACGCAGCATATGCATATTCCCTTTTCCAATATTAAAGTCTCTCTCTCGCTCTCTCTCTTCTCTCACTCTCCATTCTCTCAACAATCTCCCAACCAAAACCACCTAATCTCAATCCCCAAAATTGATATCGTTTTTGGAGGTAGAGGTGGCTACCTGCTCCTTTTGCCAAACGGGATCTTCATCCACGACAAGAACACCCCGTTAAGCGTTGCTTTTCTTCTTCTTTTCTTTTGTTCGTCCACCAATCTTTCATCAGATCTAAGTGTTTCCGGCGGTGGGCCGTGGCTATGGAGTTGGGTACAGTTCTGACGGTGTATGTTTTGGTTCAGTGCGATGACGATTTGGGGAGAAGTGATTGTGTTAATTGTGTGAAAAGTGGTGTGGATGGTGTTGCAAATCTGTTGAATTTCCTGCTGTGTCTTGCAGATCTGTTGGAAATTTTGTTGGATTATTGTGAATTTGTAATCCAAAAATTGCTGGACAATTTGATTGGAAACTTTCTGAAAAATTGGTTGGTTAAATTGCTGGAAATGAATCACAATTTCGGAAATTTTCGGTAATTTCGGAAAATCGAAAATTTCTGAAATTGTAATTCGGAATTTCGGGTTCGGGACAGGAATTTATAAGTTCGGGTTCGGGACCCAAAAAAAAATTCGGAATATCCGAAATTACAAAAGTCGGATCTCGGAAATTCCGAAGATCCGACTGCACACCCCTAATGTCTGGTGCATGAGATAGTAGTAAAGTATAATATAAGAACAGTAAACAAGCAAAACATGTGGTGAGCAGACTGTATAGATGGTCAGGTACATGAAAAAAAAAATTAAAAAATGAAAATTACAAGAAACCTAAAAGTTACGCAAGGTAAAATACAAGGTCTTGCTGGAAACAAAATAAAGTCAGAGTAGGTTGAAGGGGAAAATGAGCAGATTTTGGATCACATCACAGTGACCTAATAGTGCCACTACTATGAAATTTCCTTCCATTCCACAGTCAACGAGCAATTTATCTTAAATAACACGAAGCAAGAAAAGAAAATATCAAGAATTGGCATGTTTCTTATAGTACAAACCTTGCAGAATAGATTAATAAACATTTGCAGGGAGACACTTGGAGTAAACTTAACAATATTCAACAAACATAACCTACAGATGCCATCAAAAAGGCTATTGGTACTAAATAAGCAAAGATAGAAAACTAATTCAACCTGCTTAAAATGCCCAAGTGCTCAAAGTTGGCTAGCAATTCTTTTGCCTGATAGAAGGAAAAGCAAATTGAACATCATTAGACCCTAAAAAGAAGAGGAAAAACCTAACAAATCAGAAGTATATTAAAACATCTGCATTAAAAGCAAAGACATAAATCTCCACCACACCAATACCTCAAGTCTGCTTTCCCAATCAGCACCGTACGTATTACTTAAAATCGGACCAGCCTTTACAAGAAACTGAGGCAACTCTTTAAAGAAGTCCACAATACTGCAAAACATAAGCAGAATAAGAGCACTGCTTCAAAATTGAAAGCAAAGCTAAGTTTCAAATGAGTTATTAAAAGCAGAAACAATACTTCAGCTTGGCAAGTCTCAGTATCTAGAAAAACATAACCCCATTATGATCAGACTTCTGCTGCAGATTATCTCTTTTCTTCTTACTCAGCCTCTTCACAACATATGAAACAAAAGAAAACCAAAACCGTTCTGCTTCCTCTTCTTAAAACACCCCGTTTCAATCCAGCTACTTCATGAAGTAATTCCAACAAGCAATTTAAAAAACGAAATGGTAAAAGTAGAAAGTGAAGTGAAATTAGAATCTACCGTATTCCCAATAGCTGAAATATTTGTCAAAAGCAGATGTTTTGTGTCTCTGAAAAGCTTTATAGCTTCCATGCTCATGTTCTCATCCCAAGACAACCCATTCTGCGTATGAAATCCCATTTTGAAAGTCAAATGCTAGGAAAAGTACCCGTAAACATGAAAGACTAAAAAAACAAAATCGAATAATGATAACTCTGGGGGAAAAAAGAATTCACACCTTGCAAAATTCAGTGAATCGCACTTCAATATCCTCGCTGTATTCCGTAAGGGTTTCCCCTCCTCTTCCACTTTCACTATGTGAATTGCTACTTGTTGTTGTTGTTGGTGTTGGCATCGAGGGCTTAGCTTCCTCCGTATTGGTTGGAGCAACTGTAATTACTGGTCTTCTAGGGTTTCTGAAAGGAAATTGGTTTTGAGAAATGGAGTCGAGCAGCGATTTGGTGTAGTGTAGTATATGTATAAGTACTTATTATTTTCATCAAGAAGTTAGGTATTTGTGTGATTGTAAGTTCTTTCATGTAAAAAAATATTAATTCGTACTACAAATATAAATTGAATTAAAATAAATTTTATGTTCTAAATAAATTAATAAATTAAAAAAGATAGAGTTGAACGTTGTACTGTTGTAGTCTTGTAGTAGATTGATTGCATTTGCATCTCCAAAACATCTGGTGCGAATTTCGAGAACGTGTTTGGCTTTGGCTTGGGCAGTTGGGCTTCGTAATGAGCAAGGATGGTTTATTATATAAACGGTGCTCTGCTATTAATTTTTTACTACCTTTTCTCTGTTCTTTTCAATTTTAGTCCCTCACCCCTATCAAATACATGATTTTCATCCCAAAACAAAGCAAAAAAGATTTATCATCTCCAAAACAGAGCCAAATTTGATTAAATTAATTTTATCTATTCCAATTTTAACCCATTAGAATGTGATTAAATTACTCACAGTATGTAATTTTTTAGATAAAATAATAAAATTTTCTCCCTTTGCTTCACATTTAGTACGAGAATCTAAAATAGTAAAGAAAAATTAAATTATGAAAAAAAATGGATATATACGAATATCACATTTAGGAAAATAGTGAAGAAAAATAACAAATGAATCTACTATTACGATTAACTGACCAAAAATTTTAAAAAAATTGTAATTTATAAGAGAAAAATGGAAAAATAGAAATACATAAATCATTATCTTAAGATTAAAACTTCTAATTCTGGAAAAAAGTGATTATTTATTAAAATTGTTAAAATTATTTATGTCGTTTGTGTATAATAATTTTGATATCGATTAATCACACGCTCATACTATGTAATTAATTATTTTTACATGTTTTGAGATGTTTAAATAATTATTCTACTTGCGTTTAGTTAGGGAACAATTATATTAATACTAATTAGAGAATTTTGTTTTCTTTGGTTTTGATGAAGTTGTAGTAGATATGTGTGCCTGAGCACTGAGCCATTGTGTTTCCAAGAAGCAAAAGACATCGATTTTGTTGTACTACCAATTACAACCAAAGTCATCCTTCTTTCTTTTTCTACTGTCATCGGTTGTTAGGTGTCTATTCTAACCAACATTCAGATTAGAGAAGAGTGTAGGGTGTAGCAAAATATGGGGGGGGGGGGGGGGGGGGGGGGGGTTAGTGGCGGCTAATCTACAAGTCACCGCTCATATATCGCCCCATTAGACCAAGTCAATGTGTGCTTTCAAGCAAAAACCAAAACTATAGGAAGGAAGGAAAGAGAGAGCACTTAGCATTTACAAACAAGGGAAGACTAGAGAGATGGAGTGGCATGGCAACCACTGCTGTGCTGTGTTGTGGTGCCTGCCTTAGGTGTCTGGTTGCTCCGATTTCAAGGGCGCACCGGATGAGGATGCACAACATCCATTGTGGTAGAGGCTGTTGGCCACCATTGTATCACTCACCAATCCTACATCATCGTCAAGGTTGAGGGTACCCTTGATCTTCAATAGCAATTGCAAGGGAAGCAAGTTTAAAATAATAAACCAAGGAGCATACCATCTTTATTATTATTGATCACTTCAGTAACCAACCTTCATTGTTGTTCCCGCGGACCCAACTTCCACCGGCAGAGACTTTACAACAGGAATAAAAATCTCATTGTAAAATGAAATTATAAAAAAAATAAAAACTAAGGCAAAATGGGTCTGAACCCGAGAACAACGGTTCGGGGTCGTATTATGGACTCGGGAAGGTGTTAGGCACCCGAGTCACATCCTAAAAAGGTTACCGGATGAAGAGGTGTTTAAAATCATGTTTGGAAAATAAAAAGTCCTAATTTAGTGATCATGCCCAATAGATGATAAAATTATAATTTTAAATGTTCATGCATACGAGTGTATATGCAGACAAAGCGTGAAATAAATAAAAGGGTAAGAAACGTTTACTTGTGAAGGGTATCGATCGGATATACCCATTTTGAACGAAGTTGTGAGGTGTACTTGTGACGGGCCTCAATTGATTTGCCTTACAAAGCCGAGATTATTAGTTTGAGGAAAATAAAAAAATAGATAAATATTTAATGACTTATTGCGAGTGAAATAATTAATTTTAGTGATTAAATGCGAGCGGAATAATTATTTAAATATTCGAAAGCATGCAAAGATAATTAGTTAAATAGTGCAAGCATACGAATAATTGACATTGGAATAATCCTACGCAAGCGAAATAATTATTTTTGACGATTATACGTAAACAAAATAATTAAACATGCAAGCATACGAAAATAATAATTAAACATGCAAGCACACGGAAATTAATTAAACAGTACACGCATACAGAAAATAATAATTAAACATGCAAGCATACAGAAATTAATTAAACATGCAAACGTGCGAAAATAAATAAATTGTACACGCTTACGAAAAAACGTTACGAAAAAATAAATGCGATGGGCCGAAATAAATTGGACTAGGCCCACTGGGCCTAGAAATTGGGCCCATCAGTTGGGCCCACTAGCTGCAAAGCCCTTTTTCCTTATATTTGGGCTTGGCACAAGCCAAGCCCATGATTAATTAAAATGAGGCTTGGCCTCCTGTTCATCATCTCCCATCTCCCTTCACGACGTCTTCACCCAGCAGACATGGAGCAACGGACCACAACAGACCAGCGGCCACGGCGGTGCAGTAGCTCCGGCGTTGGCAGCAGGCGGCGGCAACACGTGTGACGGCGGCAGTGGCGTGGCGGCAGACCAGCAGCGCACGTCATCTTTCTCCTTTCGTCCGCGTCGTTCCAGCAAAGCACCCGGCAGTGTGGCAGTGTGGTAGTGTGGCAGAGTGTGGCTGTGGCGAGCGGGCAACGACGGTGTGTCAGTAGCAAGTCAGTAGTGGCGAGCTCCGACGGTGGCGAGAAGCAACTTCGGCGGTGACCAGCAGCAGTAAGGAGACGGCAGCTTTGCTTTTTGCCGAGAGGGAGCCAGAAAAACTTCTTCCTCCATGGTTTTTCTGCTTCTGCCCAGAGATAAGAGAGAGAGAGAGCTGTTTTTTTTGTGGATGTGTTTGTCTGTGTGTTGGTTCAAGAGAAAATGAAGAAGCTTGCTTGCTATTTACAGCGAGTTAAGTCGGTGATGACCAAGGGAAAAAACAATTGTGCAGCAGAAAAACGTAGAAATGGAATAAGGTGGCATTAGGAATAGTGGCATTTGCATTTGGTGTCAGACAAGAGGAACATGCATGAATCCACATGCTTAAATTGAGAGCGATTGGATGTGAAGAAAAGATGAGTCAATTTTGATCAAGGGTTGAGATGGGTTGACTTTTGAAAAATGTTTAATGTTTATTTAATTGGTTTGAACTATCAACACGAGGAATCTCGTTTGAAATGAACAAAATTACGAACCAAAAATACTAAAACATACAATAAAATGCAACCAAAATAAATAGTAATCAGTAAATAAAGAAAAAGTTCGATTTAAGGTCCGGATTTACTCGCTCGGAATCCTTAAAAGTTCGAACGAAAAATAAATGCTATAGCAAAGTAAATTGAATAAAATAAAATGAGATGACGCGAACGAAAATAATAGTAGATAATTATCAATTAAAGAAAAAATGTGTTCGATCCACGGTCCGAGGAAATTTATTCAGGACCAATAGAAGTTCGAACGAAAAGACAGTAAAAATACGAAAAAACTAAAATGACATGAAATGGTATGAAATATTAAAATAAATAGCATAAGATCGAAAATCGATAAAATTTTGATTTAAATGGGCTAATAATGCGATAAACAAAAAAGTGCGAAAAAATACGTCAAAAATCGGGTAGCAACAGTTGCCCCCCTCTTTACTGTCTCGTCAAAAATCTGATGTAATCAAGATTTTTGATGAGTAGTAAAGATGGTTGCTACCGAACCAGCATTGGTTTTGAAAAATGCAAAATGTAAATGGAGACTTCCCTGATAATGGGGTGAAATGCAATTTGCAGAATGTAAATTTGAGATCCGAACAGGGATACCACAATTCTCAGACCTCTGTGCAGGAAATGAAATTTGACATCTGAACGGGGACACCGCAACTCTCAGACGCCGATGCAGAAAACGTAAACTTGAGATCCGAACGGGGACACCGCAACTCTCGGACCTCTGTGCAGGAAATGAAATTGACATCTGAACGGGGACACCGCAAGTCTCAGATGTCGATGCAAAAAATGTAAACTTGAGATCCGAACGGGGACACCGCAACTCTTGGACCTCTGTGCAGGAAATGAAATTGACATCTGAATGGGGACACCGCAACTCTCAGACGTCGATGCAGAAAATGTAAACTTGACATCCGAACGGGGACACCGCAACTCTCAGACGTCGATGCAGAAAATGTAAACTTGAGATCCAAACGGGGACACCGCAACTCTCGGACCTCTGTGTAGGAAATGAAATTGACATCTGAACGGGGACACCGCAACTCTCAGACGTCGATGCAGAAAATGTGAACTTGAGATCCGAACGGGGACACCGCAACTCTCGGACCTCTGTGTAGGAAATGAAATTGACATCTGAACGGGGACACCGCAACTCTCAGACGTCGATGCAGAAAATGTAAACTTGAGATCCGAACGGGGACACCGTAACTATCGGACCTCTGTGCAGGAAATGAAATTGACATCTGAACAGGGACACCGCAACTCTCAGACGTCAATGCAGAAAATGTAAACTTGACATCCGAACGGGGACACCGCAACTCTCAGACGTCGATGTAGAAAATGTAAACTTGAGATCCGAACGGGGACACCACAACTCTCGAACCTCTGTGCAGGAAATGAAATTGACATCTGAACGGGGACACCGCAACTCTCAGACGTCGATGCAGAAAATGTAAACTTGACATCCGAACGGGGACACCGCAACTGTCGGACATCTATGCAAGAAATGAAATTGATATCCGAGCGGGGATACCGCAACTGTCGAATATTGATGCAGAAAAGTAAATTCAGCAGCGTCGAGGGTAGCACTCGTAGGCCGTTGCTGTTGATGCTTAAGTGTTGTCTGAGGTTGACGCAACTCTGACTCAACTATGAAAATTTAAATGTTTGAAAAATGACCTGTTGTGGGGACGTGACCTTCGCAATGTTTAAAAGGACAGGATGTGAGGGACGTGACCTTTCACACCACTAAAAAGACATGTTGTGGGGACGTGACCTTTCAGAACGTTTAAAAAGACATGATGTGAGGGACGTGACCTTTCACACCTTTGAAAAGACAAGTTGTGGGGACGTGACCAATCACAACGTTAAAAAGGCACATGCTGTGGGGACGTGACCGCTTACAACATGGCTGACATGATGTGAGGGACGTGACCTTTCACACCTTTTAAAAAGTCATGATGTGAGGGATGTGACCTTTCACACCTTTTTTTTAAAAACACGTTGTGGGGATGTGACCGCTTACAACTTTTAAAAAGACAGGCACATGTACTAAAGTCGCTCTGGGAGGAGGGGAATTTCATGCAAGAAAATAAATAAAGCCGCTCTAGGAGGAGGGGAATTTCATGCAATAAAGTAAATAAAGTCGCTTTGGGAGGAGGGGAATTAAATGCAGGAAAATAAATAAAGTCGCTCTGGGAGAAGGAGATTAAATTCAGGAAAGTAAATAAAGTCGCTCTGGGAGGAGGAGATTAAATGTAGGAAAGTAAATAAAGTCGCTCTGGGAGGAGGAGATTACATGCAGGAAAGTAAATTGCAGGAAAAGTAAATTGCAGGAAAGTAAATGATGAAAGTAAATTGCGGGAAAGTAAATGAGGATTGTAATGTACCTTTGCTTGAATATAGGGAAATTGTTAGTCTTTTCAGATATTTTGAGGATGTCTCTGATAGTGAGGGAAGTTTCGGATGTTGGCGACCACGTCGTCGTACAACACGACTAAGAGTGAGTGACTATGTCACCACATGACACGACTAGATGTGGACGACCACGTCGTCGCACAACATGACTTCATTCGGAAAATAGACCGCCACACTAAGTTGATTGTGGAGTGGTAACGTGCTCCATTTGGAAAATAGACCGCCGCACTAAGTTGATTGTGGAGTGGTAACGTGCTCCATTCGGAAAATAGACCGCCGCACTAAGTTGATTGTGGAGTGGTAACGTGCTCCATTCGGATGCTTGTTGGATGTCGATTCATTGGCGGAGATTGATCACAGTGTAAGATTCCATTGACGCATATCTGTATCCTGCAAATAGGGAGGAAACAAACACAAAGCAGTAATGGATGGAAAAAGAGAAATCAATTGATAAATGGAAAAAATAATGAGATCAAATTAGGTATGCTGTATATGAAAGTATTTCCATACTACCCTAAGGTATTTTATTGAGATAAAAACAACTTCCCTAAAGAGAAGGCTCAACAAATTTATGCAAGGAAGTTGATAGTTTTTTTTCTCTTTTCCAATGAACAATGCTCGTTGATTGGCCGCGGCGAGGGCAAAGTGCACAGGTTCTTCGGTTTTGCTGGTGATGCTTCTTCTTGATCACTTCAGGGGCGCAACGCCTAGATTCTTGAATCTTCGTTAGGGATGCTTTTTCTTGATCGTTAGCTAGGTAAAAATATTTAGATAAGACAATTTCCCATATACAGTAAAGGCAAATCAGAGAATACTTTGCAAGGAAACCAAGTATCTCACTCACACAGAATGCTTTAAACGATTCAACTTGTACCTCCAAATCCTTACTATTGAGGCCTAACCAATACCCCAAACATCCAAGCTTATATAAACCAAAAATTCAGATGCTCCATGACAGAATCATGCAAACTAAAACAAAACAACAACTGTTTTACTTTTCATTCTTTTTGATTCATCGACTACATCCTTTTGTTCTTCCTTTTTTTTATTTTATTTTATTATACCAGCATTTTGGACATGTACTTTCCTGAATGCTTCCGCTTGCTGAGGCAAAAACATCAAGACATGTGTTGTCTGTTGACACGTCAAGCAAAAATATCAAGACATGTAGTTTCTTGTATATTTTCGCTTGATGAGGTAAAAATATCAAGACATGTTTTGTCCGTTTGGCTGGTTTTATTCAGAGATAGTTCTTTGGATATTTTCACTTACTGAGGCCGTATTTTTCTTTTTGTTTTGATTTTATTCTTCACCTTCACGTCCAAGATTACGCCTTGGATCATTAGATAAAAACCCGAAGATGAAGAGAGAAACAAAGACGCAGATGTATATTTTGATGAAAATATGAAAGTGTGTGCATCTTAGAAGTGCACTATAACATGCTTCATTCTAGGGACCAGTCAATAAAATTCAATGAATATGCTGAAACTTCGTAACATGTATAATTATCTATATCCCGGTAGAAACTTCAATTGAAGAGAAGGTGGTGCTACTAATGAAAAGTGAAGGAACCTAAAAGAAGGATAAACACTGAAAAGTTTGATGCATGGAAACAGAAGACTCTTCAGAAACACAGAATTTTAATTTACATGGAAGTTTCCATGCCATTCATAACCAACATGCTCCTTCTCATGCAAAAACTCTTATAAAAGAAATACAGTCATAGTTTCTCCAAGCCAAATTTATTCCAACGCCACACTCCAGACAAAAAGAATCACCATAACTCCTTTCTCGTAGAGTATGGAATGAGAGATGCGGGTTAAATGGCTCTCACAAAACCTTGAACTAATGGATCCCTTTGACATGCACGTGCTTCAGGATGTGACCTTAGTGTCCTAATGGGTTAAAACTACAAAAATTTCACATGGTAAACCCAAACCAAAAGATTCAACATTTTTGCACTGAGGACTGAAGACAAGAACCACAGTCCAGGCAGAAAAAAAAACCCACAAAGAATCAAAGTTTATCAATCTCAGGATCGAAAAGACTCCTTTGAGCCTTCGTGCTAACACTCTAAACAAGATAGAACATTTGGTAAATTGGGACACCAGTACATAAAGGTTGAAAAGTCAGATGTCATCAAATAAAACAAGCAACATGCTAAACCAAAGAAACTTACAATAGTTGGTCTTTTTGTCAGATCATCTTTGACTCTTCGGTGCAAGTCCTCACATTCTTCGTGCTTAAAAAAACCAATTAATTGTGTATAATGCCCTCGAAAACAAGCTTTTATCATAGTCATTGAAACCTACGATAGTTTACAAGGTTTAAAGGACCCTATAAACAGAGTGTTTTACCTCAGAGAATTCGGCATCTGATAGGTTGCAAATAGGTATGTCTTTTGGAATGTTGGAAACTTGGAGGAGAATATCTGAATTAACTTCACCATTTCTTGCAGTTCCTTTTATGCCTGTAATTATACATTGACAAATTTATAGTAATATAACTAATTGGATTATAGGAGGCTCAAATACAGTATTAGAACCCTTGTCTGGCATCCAAACCACTTGAGTGTTTGATGTTTCTCATCTCTATATTACCAGTATCTGTCTAACATTGTCTAAATTATAAACTATTAAAGATGTTTCAAGGGTTTTTTTTTTCCAACAGAAGTGTAAAATTTGATATTATGGTGAAAGAGATAAAGTTTTCTAAAACAGAGCGTTTGCATAGAATCTATCCCTTTATTCCTCTTGATTTAGGAAACATGTAGATGGGTGAATTAAACATCAATGTCACTCTTCAATCAGGTCTATGCTATGTGTTAGGGCAGGGTGCAACACTAGTTAAGTGCGAGGAGAACTTAGTAAATAGTTACAATCAAATTTTTGAAATGAAAACTGTTTACTCCAATGCCAGTTGTTCACTATAGGGTTTGCAGTTAAATAATCACTCCCCATATTTTAAAAGCTTTTAAAAAGAACAGAACTAGTGATGTATGAGTTTCATGCAACCAGGAAATGTTCATGTAACAAGAATTTATGAACAATTGACAAAAGATGTTACTATTTCAATTTGTGTAGACTGCTTCTTAAGTACAATATCTGCATCAGCTTAATGCTTGCAAACATGTGAATAGTTCAACATTAGTAATGACTAGTCTTTATAAGATTTTTAAAATGCAAATTCTTCTTTGACTCAGATGCTAAAACATACTATACCAACAATGCTGATAATCGAGATCATAAAGAAACAGATTGAAATTTAGAAAACCATGATATTTACTGTCACACAAATTAAATAAATGACGCGAAGCCAGTGAAATTAGGTACTATTGTAGCCATGATTAAAGCAGACTATTAATTTAAAAATAGGTGCGAATTGTGTAGCCATCAATATGAGAATTACCAATCACTTGCACGAGCATATAAGGATTTTTCTGTGAATAGTCGTTGGGGTCTTCCAACTCATCAACAATCACATTATGGCAGAAAACATATTGCTCCTGTAACACATCGTATTGAACACAGTCAGCAACATACCTTAGTATTAATTGACTTAATTAAATCATTTAATTTAAATGTCTTCACAGACTATTTTGCAGTTCTATATTCATTAAAAATGTGAGCCAAACAATAAATAATGCGAGCTACCTATTTTAAGGGTATGAATGGTGTGAATCCCTTGTAAGAATTCCCTTGATTGCTTCAGAGAGCTATCAAATTGGATGTTAGACTATTTTATATACAAGGACTACAATTAAACTAACAAATCTTCTAATCTTAAGTTAATATTAACTTTTTTGTTGAAGTTAAATGTGAAAACTTAACCTAATAAAAGTAGAAGTGACTAATTGAAACTTTAGTTTCTATTATGTCCAAGATCATGCACACTTTAAGTTATATATATTTGGGTTAAGAAAGCCATAAATCGTTGCATATACTAGCATCATGAATATACACCACCCGCACCAATACACAAAAAAAAGATCAATGCTGGCGGCATTTATGTGGCAAAAATTCAAACCGCCTAAAAACTAAGAGGAAACACGTGTTTCCTTAGAATTAATGAGGCGGACTCCCAATTCGTTAGTATGAGTGACGATGTCAACTTTAGGACTGTACAGGAATCAGACATTGAACTGGTTACCGAACCAGAAGTACCAGTTCGGTCCAAGTATTTTTGTTTGCATAACTGAAGTTATGAAATCATTATCGAATTGTATATTTACAGTTTGGTCCGGTTTTACAATCAAGCAACCAACGTGGTCTCCTGAATCCACCCAATCCTTTTTGTTCCCGGCTTAATAAAGAGTCAAAATCAGCTGCCACTCAATCCCATAACATGCACTGAATCTAGAGGTAAAACTTTTGGGTGCTCCACACGTTTGCTGCCTGAACACAAGGCATGGCATCCCTATTTTTGTATCACAAGGGAAAATAAGCACTCAACCATAAAAGTACTAGAACCCAAAAATCTATACAGAATGGAAGGCAAACAAGCAGCGAAAGCCTTCAGGCTTAACAGTCCAATATTTCATTGTTCTGGTCGTCTATGAGGCCATAGTGGAACTTATAATAACGTAAAAAAAGAGAATAGGTTTCAGACCTAGTCCCACTACCTCTAAGGGTGGTCAAGGGAATGGTTCAGGGAGATCATTCATGAACTCAAGAAAAACAACTCTTTAGATTGCATCTTTTCAGAAGAATCATTAAAAATGTAAAATATGTCCTTGAAATTTAGCTTATAAACAGATCTCAGAAGCAGTTCCAATAAAAATATGGAAATACACCTTAACACATCTTTGCTCATGCATACTCACACACACATAAATGTCATAAATCTCTGAAACAAAGAAAGAACTCAAAGAATGCATATTGAAACTAAGATATGAACACGTACAAGTAAGAAAGTGGGATAAAACTGGATTCTAGGTGGCTATGCACGATGCTACTGGTTTTAATTCTCTACATTGCTAAAAGAAATCCCAAGTACTAGAAAAATCCAGTTGATCAAAGAGTATTCAAATAGGTAGGCTACATATAGGAGGAATAAAGTGAAAAGGAAAATCCTCAACTCAAAGGAGACCATCAGGCTTAAGCCTGGTAGCTAAGCATTTTATGCTGAAGAATTTGTGGTCTGGGGTTCAAACCTGTAAGGACATCCCGGTAACAATTAACATAATAATAGTTTATAATTTGTGTTTTGAAAAATCACAACTCAGGGTAAATAATGTTGCAAAGAAAAAAAAACCTCAGAAGAAACAATTAGTCCTGTCCCATAACAAAGCAACTATTCAAGAAAAACGGTTGACAGAAGAGGAGTTAAATGATAACCCTTTTTTATTAGACTTAATGCTACCAGGAACATACAGAGCCCCAGGATGATTATCACGACTTATAAAGCTTAAGAAGATCCAAAAAGGAAAACTAAATTAAACAAAAATGAGGAAGTTACCAGGGTTTGAACCATTCCAACTCGTTGAGACCTAAATATTGCTACGGTATTAGCAATATCTAAAACAGACATATCTCCAACAAGGATTCTCTGGATTGTGTTGTGAATTGCACAGTATGTTCCCGTTCTCCCAATACCTGCACTGGAAAAAACAAAAAAAAAAAATTATCTCAGACAGGGTTCATAATTTGATTGAATATCACAGAAGTTCAAAAATAATAGACATGAGGAGAACCTGCAGTGGACAATAATCGGGCCAAGAATGGGTGGTTCTTGATAAATTCTACTTAAAATTTCACGCACAGCAAGTGTGTCCTTGGGAACTCCATGGTCAGGCCATTCAGGATACTGAACATGCAACACAGATACGGGCAGCTCTTCTGCCTGCAAAAAGAATGGGAAAAAGAAGACACAGGACAGAGGTAGCAAGTTATGCTTTTCCATAATGAAGAGTAACTGAAGATGAAAGTATAAACCAAGCAATAAAGAGATTCTAGCTAATTAAGGAGGGAACACATAACGCCAAACAGTCAAGCTACAAGCATTCTTCAGGAACAAAAGGATTTAAGCTTTTTCAACTCTGAAAAAACAACATGTGAAGAGAAATATGGTTAAAACCTTGAATTGGATTCCTGCAAAAAGATACAAGTGCTAGCTAACATCAGAAAATTACTGAGACCACAGCCTCCATTACAATAAAGATTGAGAGGAAGCTTGAAAAAACTCAAGAGACCTGCCAGAAGCACTACACTTATAAGGCAACAACAAAGGTCCCAACTGAACCTGTAGAGCCTCAAAGAAATGGCTGGATCTAGACAAAACTACCAACTCCAGCTCCTTCAGAATCAACACCAAAAGACCACATTTTGTGATACTTATTGTTCCAGTTGTTTCAGATTTGCAACACATGGTTTTAGAGCACCTAAAGTCAAATATGGCAATAAGCACGAATGATGAACTGAAGCCAATCCAGAGGGTCATAAAAAAACCCAGATACATTTTAGAAGCTGGTTTGAAGTTTCCAATTGTTATTATAGAAGCTAAAATCACATTTCATCACGAAACAAAACATTAGTATAATCATCCTCCAAATTTACTATCCCATGCCAACAGAAGCGCAAGACAAAATAACAGAGAAAGATATATTTTTAATTCTGACATTCTATCATACCATCAAGAACACAAAAATCTGTCAGCATTGGAGGAAAGTGCATGCCCAACACACTCACTTTACTAATTGACCCAAACCCGACCACACATTTTCTCATTTTTGGCTTGCTTAAACAATCCTTTACTGTGATGGAGACAAACAGACTAGTGAGTAGAATGTAAAATACCTCTTTATAGCCAACCTCCAAGTTGCGCAGTACTAATGAAGTTTCACTAGAATTTATCCACTTGGTGCCTATAGTTATATTTCCAAAATCTCTAGGGCCATCTTCTGCTCCAAAGTAATCTCCACATTTTCCTGTCTGTGAATACAATCAAATTAAGAATTAATACTCAATCAGAACCAGATACCAACATTCAATCATTCCAGAAATATAACACTTAAGTTAAAAGGCACATGAGATCTCTCAGCTTCTACCCCAACACTGCATAGATGTAGTATTAGCTTACAAGGTTTATTAGAATATGCTTGTGAAACCTAGAATGTATGTATTTACTCTGGTCCACCATAGATTGGTTAGTTTCAATATGAGAACTGATATAGATAGTATTGATACTCCAAAGACAATTTTCAAGTTTTAGCATGCATAGAATACAGTAATGTACTCCAGAAAAATCAGTAAGACAACAATAAAGATGTACACGAAAAATTAAAAAAGTAAGTTAAGATCCTGGAGCATCTTCATTTAAATTATTGCCTTTTCAACCGTATCAAGAGAAGCTAGATATTGTCCAAATAGACACCTTGAACAGAAAACAATGCAATACCTTGTAATTGTCAACTAGCCGAGTAAGCATAATGATCACAGGGCAATGGTACTGGATTAACATCTCCCAGAAATCCTCATAGGTGTGTGCCAGTGGACCTTGTGTTGCTATAAACTGAGAAATGTCTTCAGATGAAGAAGTCTGCAAAAAAGAAATAAATTCTAAGGAGTTATCGGCAGAAATATAATTTCAAGCACCTCATACAGAGAGTTAATTATACCGAGATGATGCTTGCATTGATGTATCCCCTTGCAGATGGTCTGTAATCTTTGCACGGATTCAGAACAACCGTATTTTGGTCAACTGAAATCAATACCAATTCAAAACCCTATAAGCAAATGCTCATATTCAACTGTGATATACAGTTCTAAACCATGAACATAATAAATTAACTCACATGGTAAGACATCCATGTAGCGTTTTTTGCTCAAGTTAACACCATTAAGAGCCACCTTGCAGTTTCTTTGCATCTGAGATGGTGTTAGCCCATTAGCCTGCAATAACGACAGACAACATGCAGATTAATACCAAGAGTACAACTTCATAAAACTTGGATTATGTACAAAATCCCCCAACAAGAACTCTTTTTTAAGTCAAGCAAACAATATTTAACACTAGAACGTTGGTGACTTTCTTTAATATAAATTCCCATACACAGAAAACTTAATATTTTTTGTCTCATCTCCAGTTTTTCTTGGAAAGGCCAGCAAGGCAGGAATTTGAAAATGTTTCTAAATAAAACCAGCAAGTGATTAAATCGCAATACATATTCCTAAGCAGCAAACACAAGAAAGCACTTCATTTTCACAGTCAAAAAAATCATTCAGGTCCTTACAGCAGAAAAAGCAAGCAAAGTGAGAACATGGGTATCCCCAAGAATAAGAGAACATTGCAAGGAACTGAATATAGACCTGCAAATGAGCGAATTCTTGGATCACTTTATTGGGGGACCGAAGCTTCTCTTGGAAGAAACCAAGGGCTTCAGTGCAGAACTTGTGCTGATCGGGAGAGAGGCGTAGTTTAGGAGGCGGATCAGGTGAAAATTCCAGGCGCTTGGGAAGGGAAGAAACAGTGACAGGGGGGAGATCCCGGCAGAGGAAGCGGCCATGGCTGATCTCCTGCGGCGGAGGAAGCGGGAGGGAGAGCGAATAGAAATGAGGGCTGCGTTTACTTCGCAGGATTCTCCCGAAAATTCTCCAGTTTGAATTTTCAGAAAACGTATTTACTTGGCGCTATTTTCATTTAGAAAATGAAAACGAAAATACTCTATTTGAAAAACGATAAACAAATTTTGAAAACAACAAAAACCCTATTCTCTATTTTTCTAATTTTTGTTGCCTTAGCTTCCTCAGTTTGAAAACACGCATTTTCAAACTGAGTGATTAATGTTTTTTTTTTAATACCATTATACCCCCGGTCGACACAACACCCAAAATTCATCTTCTTCTCTCCTTACCCTAAATCACACGACGCTCTCTTCTCCCTTGCTCCTCTTCTTCTCCCTCACGTCGGCCTTCGCCTCCGTCCGACTCTTCTCACTCTCTCTTCTCTCGATCGAACCTCACCATCTTCACCCATCGTAACCCTAACCCACTCGACATCTTCACCCATCATGGCCCTAACCCACAGTCACCGACTCACCTCACCATCTTCACCCATCATGGCCCTAACCCACAGTCACCGACTCACCTCACCATCTTCACCCAAAATCAATCGAAACCCTAATCAACGAACCAATTTCTGTGCTGCTACTACTCCTATTGCAAATATAAGCAGCAGAGGTGCAAATCTTGTTGATTTTAGGTAAGATGACATGCATTTTTCTAATTCATTTGGTTCCGCGTGTGTTGAAAATTGGTGGGTGTTTGCTTTAATTTTGATTGGATTTTCAAATTGCTGAATACCCATTAGTTGTTGTTGCGAATTGGATGTGGGTTTTGTGTTAGGAGTGAAGAAAGTGTTGTTTGGGTGTTCTAGTAGCGTGTGTGTCTGTGTTGTTCAATTAATTGATTCTCTTATGGTTGTTGCTGGCTTGTTCATACAATCGATAAAAGTGTGCTTGATTGCAATGTGAAATTGCATGTGTGGTGCTTGGAATTTTTTGATGAATGGAATGGTAATTGGCTGTGTGGTGCTTGTTGTGAATTTAGCAGAGCTGAGAAGACTGATTTGCAGGATTTTGAGATTAGGTTTCTATTTTTGCATTTTTTTATGCAGTCAGATGTTATGCTTTAATGAATTTCATCAATTATTGTAGGGAGATTGATACATCATACACTAACTGATCATTTGGGCTAGGTCAAAATGCTTATACTTGTGGCTTAATGCTGAGCTTAATATGTTGGAAAATATAATTGAGGGCTAATGAAAAATAGAAAAATATACTGTGGTGGGAGTAAGAATTTAGCATTCAGTTTGAGCCAACGTTGTTGCTGAACTAATTTGGTCTCTGGGAAGGTCTTGCAAAGTTTTCCACAGTAGTTAGTTTTCTGTCTGTAAAATGTATCTGTCGTATTTTCTTAAAGAAATGAAAGGAAAGGAACTTGTTTGTTATGAAGTAGTTGAAGGATGAAATGTTATGTCTGGTAGTGTTCTTCCTTAGTCTCTAACTAGAACACGTTTTCAGAAATGTTTTTTATGATTTGATTTTGCTTTGTCAGGATAGGTTCTTTTGTGTTTGCAAATGCAACAATAACAATTTACGTAGAAGTTATTTTGTTAGCTTTGGGGGGATCACAGGTGGAACATTTGTTTGTAGAAGTTAGTTAAAAGTTTTGCGGTTGTATATCTATTGCCGCTGATGAATAGATTGCGTAGTGGTGTTGTCTGCAGTGAAAATTGTGCACCTGTGTTACTTTGGTCGTTTTATTTGATGATTATTGCATATATTTTGTAGTAATCTTAGCCTGGCAAACTTTATGGTTTCCCACTTTTTCTTTATGTTTTGGTTATTTTCTACACCCTTTCGCCCATTTCATGATGGAAAATGGGAGCTTGAACCCGGGTTCAGCATTATTCTTTTGTGATGAGGGAAGTTAGAATGTCTTACTGATTTGTGACAATGGGTTAAAATGATCTATCCATAGTTTCTACTGTAACTACATTTCTTAGTATTATGTCCCATTGCTCGTATTATTTGTTACCTTTTCATGATGATATGGCTAGGTGTAATCACTATGATGAGATACACACTAGGTGTACTGAAGATGCTTTGTTTCTTTTCAATAAAGATCTAATGTAAAGTGATGCTCATGATGCTGCATATAAAGTTCTACATTTTGCATGACTGGGAACAGAATTGAATTGATGTAGAAATCCAATAAGCGTTTTCGTGTGAAACCTATCATTCCCCTCTTTGTTGTGTGTTTTCTTAATGAATATAATGTACAATATATTCCTTAGGTGGCTTATTAAATTGATCTCTGAAGAACATATGGCTAAAACAGGGTTCTATTTTAGTGAATATATAAGGTTTTATATAGTTATTTTACTGAAATGATGTTGAATGCGTGGGTGGAAAAGAGGCTATTAAACTATTATTAGACAGCCTGTACCATTACTTTTTCTTCATACATTGATGGTACTTAATGTGGGGTTTCCTGGCTTTTTAAGTTGATTTGAAGAGCATATGGCTGAGAAACTCTTCTACTTTAATTAAAAATCGGATATTATTCATGCCATATTGTTGAGTTGTAGCTAGCATATATTGAAAATTTATAATCCTAAGATAAGTGCATCTGACATTTTCTGGGAATCATTTTCTGTCTCTTGAATAATGTTGACCATTTTAAATTCAGTGTTGTTGTCTAAACTTTTTCCTATGTATGTTTATGCTTTTACTATTTGTTATTTTCATCGGATACCGAGTCTTCCATTTTGGTTTTATGGTGCAGGAAATTGCTGAAAGCGTCATGACGGGAGGAAGACATGATGGTGAAGATGAAGCTAAATGGTCCGACAGAAATGAAGAGATATTGCTAACAATATTGCACGAGCGAGTAAAGAAAGATCCTAATGGTGCACCCACTTTTAAAAGTACGGATTGGAATGAAATTGATGAAGAAATGTTTTTGGCTTCCGGGGAACGATATGGAGGACTGAAGTTGGTTGGCAAATACAATCGATTGAGGGTGAAGCATCGGCAATTTTCAGAATTGTTAGAGCATACTGGAGTCACCTACATCTCAAGTTTAAACACGGTGAATGCTCCAGAAGATGTGTGGCAAATGTTTTTCGCGGTATGTTACACTTTCTTACAGGTTTCCTTCAAGTCATCAATTTTTAGAGTTTAATATTAATATCTTAAGTCTGTTTTTTTACATTGTAGAAAAACAGGAGCTATAGGGCATTTAGAAAGAAAGGATGTCCAAACTATGAGATGTTAGGTCTGGTGTTTAACCGATCTACAGCTACTGGACATCTACATCATTCTTCTTCGCAATTGCCACCAACATCTGATGAGGAGCGTCAAAATGAGGAAGAATTTTTGCATCATGGTGTTCATGTGTCTACAGGTGATGGAATTGAAGGTGAAAATGTCAATGCTGGGACCTCCAAAGGAAAACGTTCTGTTGATAGTCATGTTTCGGGTTCTAGGCGCGTCAGGAGGGGTAATTCTCAGAAGATGGACTCTTGCATGGATGAGTTCGCATCATCGCAAAGTGCTAAAGTCGATTACTATACAGCAAAAGCAAAGAAGTATAAAGGAGACAATAATGAAGTTACAAGTCCATTGTGAGATGCGGACCCTGTTGACGTGTGCATGGATGCGTTAGATAAAATAGATGATGTCTTGGCTGGCGCTTACACCAAGGCACTTGTGCAGTTCGAGAATCCTTATTGGCGCAAAGTGTTCATGAAGATGTCGATTCACAGGAGGAAGGATTGGTTGATGAGCTTGGAGTGATTGTAGCTTATGATATGACAATATAACTCATATTATGTCTTGGTTTAAACTTGGATGTTATTTTGGAATGCTTTATGACAGTTTCTGCAAATTTTAGAACTTTGTTTTAATCTGCAGTATTCTAGACTTTTGTTTTAATCTACAATATTCTAGGCTGAAGCCACGGCCGCGGATTTGCTGTATGAGAAGCAGGTTTTTGTTTTGAGTGATTGTGGATGGATGAGGGAGGATGCAGATGCACCTCTTTTGTTCTATCTGGTTAGAGTTGTTAAAAGCAGCAACAAATAATTCCATTGTTGGTTTAAGTAGAGTCTACTGAGTTATGCGAGTACGCCCTCCATTTGGCCAGCTATAGTTCAACAATTTTCTTCGTTACTTAGAATATATATATATATATACCTAGCTTGCAGTCAAAGAATATAGTTTTTAATTTTTTTACTCTTATTTGTCTTCTTTTCCAGACAAGAAACTGATCTTTTATTATCATTAAAGAGAATTTAACTAAAATTCCTTTCAAAAAAGAAAAAAAGTAAAGATTCATATGAATTAGAGTAAAAAAATTAGAAAAAAATATCGCGTCAACTTAATGCGAAATTACCAATACATGAGTTAATTTATTTAGAAAATGAAATATCAGTAAGCCATTTTTCAATTACAAACAAACCCAAATTATTGAATAGGGAGAGAACATAATTTTAAATTTTCAATGAATTGAAGCCATCTTTTAAAAACAAAATTGCAAAAATTAGAAAGTTGTGGTGGCAATTTTTAGTTCTCACCCACCCACCAGCTTCTCTTTTTCCTCTCCTCCTCCTTCGACAGTTCTTCAATCTGTACCAGTCCCATTTGAACCTATCAAGAAGAAGGTCTCTCTCTGATCTCTTTTCTCTTTGTAAATTGAGAATCCTGAGAATTTGAGCTCCACGTCCCACAAGGGGTCTCAATGAAGAATCAGAAATGCAGCTTTTGCTTTTGCTTTTGACACAGACACGACAAGAGCAGAACGGTATCATCGCAACGGCTCCATCTTTTCTTAGGAGTGCAGCTAGAAGATTCAAACACGACAAGAGCAGAACAACTCTTTTCTTTTTTTCCACCCTATCTGACACCACAACGGCTCCATCTTTTTCTCCACTGTATAAATACCCTTTTCTACTCCTTCTATTTCACAAAGAAACCAACAAAAAACTCTCTATATGTATCCCTACATCGATTACAAATTTAATCCATCCCTGTCAAAATCAAACCTCCAAACTACACAAAACAGCCACCAAACCACCAAAATCAACAACCCATCACCACCCAATTAAACTTCCGGCCACCATCACCACCCAATTAAACCTCCTGCCTCCGACCAATCACCTCACTCCCGCCGCACCATCTCCTCAACTGATCAATTCGCCACCCAGCCTCAACCATTTGTTCGTCCCTTATCTTGCTTGTTTTTCCCCAAACCTTCAGTTCCTGAACTTGTTTGATAATACACCATCCTCTTCCTTCAATTTTCGAACCTATTTTATTTGTAATGACATCGTTTCTTTTTCTTTTTAACTGATTGCTATATTTTTTTAATCCATCATTTTAAATATGTTAACTGATTTAATTATCTTTGATAAATAAGTTAATATTTTCTTAACATTTCCTAAAAATTGTGACTTTTTACCTTTTTAAGTCTCTCTTAAAAATTTGACCATCAAAATTAAATTTAATAATGTATATTGGTTTGGCATCGCTGCCAAAAAATAGACTCCATCACCGTAAAAAAACCCAATTTGAAATTATTTAATTTCTATAACTAATAAAATATTCTATTTTGGTCCTTACAATTTAAAATTAATGAGAAAGATTTTTAAAATTATTAAAAAATGAAAAATTCAAAAAGAAAGAAACGTGGGCTCTATTTTATTTTTGGTTAGTGGGCCAGCTAGGCCAGCCCATAAGAAGGATGAGGGTAGTTTGGGATGTTAAGGTTTGGTTAGCCAGGCCCGTCAATTTATTTTCGTACTAACTTTTCGCTGTTTATTTGTTTGTTCGTAATGTTTAGTCAATTATTTGTTTGTTTGTAATGATTAGTCTTAATGGTGCAGGTAACATGACATAGTATTATGGCAACACTTCAAGATCTATTATCAATTCAAGCAGTGATAGTTCCACTAATGATGATAACGACTTGGAAGAATTGATGCAGCTTCAAATGCTAATGGAAGGTGAAAGTATTGGAAGAATGCCTTGCCGCACATCTATGCTTAGCAGTAGAGCTCATATCATTGAGGTTTTATTGGGAAATCCCATTGTATGTTATGAGAATTTTCGTATGCGACCACATGTTTTTATGAACTTATGCGATAGGCTCAAAACTATGGGTTTACTATGCGCGACCAGAGAAGTTACTGTGGAAGAGGGTGTGGCAATGGGGTTATTTGTATTATGTCACAGGCAAACTCAGAGGGTTATAGTAGGCCGATTTCAGCATTCTACTAGGACCGTGCACATGTGGGTGAAGGATGTGATACGTGCTTTGGCTGCTTTAGCAACTGATTTGATCAAACATGTCAACAAAGGACCGGTTCAACCAGAAATTCTTGAGAATCCCATATGGTATCCATATTTTCAGGTGTTGTTGCTACCCGATTTTTGACTTTGATACAATCTCTACGCATTTTTTACGCTTATCACATTTAAATAGCTTGTCTAGGTCAAATTTTTGTTGATTTTTGATCGTAGGCTATTTGTTTAATATTTCGCGTCATTTTGAGTCTTTTTAGTTTTTCGTACTTTCGACTGTCTTTTCGCGAACTTTTCTCGGTCCCGAGTAAGTTTTCTCGGACCGTAGCTCGAACGCGTAATTTCTTTAATTGATAATTACGTACCATTTTTCTCTTTCATGCCACCTCGTTCAGTTTCGTTCAATTTTTGTCGTAAGGACATTTATTTTGCGTTCAAACGTTTTGACGTTTCGGAAAGAGAAAATAAATACGTTAACTCAAACTTCTTGTTTATTTACTGTACACTAGTTTTCTTGTCTTATTTTTCTACACGTCGTGGGTTCCTCGGCTCGGATTTATTTTCGCTTTCGTACGATTTCGCTCGTACGAAAATATCCCGTTCGTGTCCAATTTCATGCATTAATGACAATTAATGCATGAAATATCCAAATTGCCTCCCTTTTCTTCCCAGCTAGCTCGCAGACTACAATTGATCATCACAAAACCTCCCATCAGTGACCTTTGGCCACACAAACTCAAAACTTGGCCTCCACTCTGCCACTGTTCACCTTTCCATCTTTCCCGGCCATTTGCAGCCAAGCCTTTGCCTCCAAACCGACTCCACTTCCCTCTATAAATAGCAAGCAATTATCAACAAGAAAGGGGCACCAAAATTCACTCTCACTCTCCACTTTCTTGCTCATCCTTCTTGGACCAAAAACTCTCCTGGGAAGTAAGAATTCTCTCTCTCTAAAACTCTTTAATTTTTGTTTTTGCATGTATGGTGTAACTAAATTGCTATAATTTGCTCACATGCTTAGTTTACTTGCTAATTATATTTCCCTTGCCTCAATTTAATTGCTTGCATGCTCTAGCTAATTAATCCCGAAAATGCATGTTAAATAGCTCAATATTCCATGAGAAAATTGGCCACTGTTTTGACCAAATTAAATTACTGTTTTCATGGGGTTTAAATGTGGGGGAGTTGAGGTTTCGTTTGGCATGGTTTTCGGTGGAGTTGGTGGCCGGAGTGGCCACCCCTGTCGCCGGCAGTAGCGCCGGCGACGTGCATGAAGAAGAAGAACAGTGCAGCCATTTAAAATGGCTGCTGTTCTTTCAAGGAAAGGTGACGGGCCAAGCCCGTCCCTTCCTTTCCCTTTAATTAATTACATGGATGGGCCTTGGCTTAAGCCAAGCCCATCCGCTCCCTTTTCCTTTCCTTTTAAGGCTTTGGCCCATAATATAAATTAAAACTAAGCCAAGCCCATTTTTTAATGTCGAAAATTCGAATGTGGGACCCACTCATTTTTTTCGTAAAAAGTGTAAAATGTTCGTATGATTTTATAATATGTTCAAATTAATTAAAATGCTTGTATGCATTACTAATGTGTTTAAAATGAATAAAAATGTTCATAGGTTTATTTTTGTGTTCAAAATGAGGAAAAATGTTCATATGCTTTTAATTAATATTTAAATTGCATGAAAAACTTGTATGACTAAATGATGCGTTTATGCCATGCTTAGTTAAATGTTTGTATGATAATAAGGATTATGCCATGTTTAATTATTTATGTGCTCGTATGAAATAAATTGCTACTTGTTTATCGTGTTTTATTATTTATTCGTCAAATTAAATAAATATTGCATGCGCTCTTTATTATTTATTTATTTTCAAACCTTCGCTAACACTCTCGCTTTGTAGGTTAAACATTAAACCTTTGCGCAAAAGTACATTTTACCTTTCTTTTATTTAATTTAAATGATTTCCGTAAAACTTATTTGCATACGGATCATCCCAAGTTAGGAATCCAAGAATGGGCCTAAGCCCGACCCATTAGAATTGTAGGCATTATTTCCATGCATTCGTATACAATAATTAATCGTCAAATACTTTTAATTGCATAAATGAGGTAATAATTAATCTCTAAACTTGTTGTAATAATTAATTACCCATTTTCACTTGTTGTAATAATTAATTACCCCTTTTCACTTGTTGTAATAATTAGTATGCCCCTTGTTGTAATAATTAGTTAGATAATTATTCCGACCTCCATTTTGTAATAATTAGATAAATAGTTATTATTTTGGATTATGGTTTGTAATAATTAGCTAAGCAATTAAATCGTGTATGTTTGTATACCTAAAGTATTTATGTCAATTGTCGTCGATCGGGGTTCGTCCAAAAGGTAAGATTACCTTAAACGTTTCCTTGAATGTTCACACGAAGGTCCAAAGCCTTAAACTTATCGTATACATGACCACTTAGGAAACGCTAGAACCACCAAATCGTATGCATGACATATAGAATTGTTAGCAATTAAAATCAACCCACATGCCTACATGTTTACGTTGCTCGCATTTAATTACCATGAAATTAATTGTTTTCTTGTTAAGTGTTATGCATGATGGCTCCAAAGGTCATACCAACCATATATGCATACATTAATCGGTGTCTTGTTAGTTTTTGTCATGATAGATCACATAGTAATTAAGTCATGCATGGCCCAATGATAAGGGGGGAATGTCCACTCTAGCATCGAGAAAAAATGGTAACCCCATCCCTCGAACCCAAACGGAAATAACAAGTCCCGAATGCTAAGATGTAACGTCACCTTTAAAGGCCCCAATTACATGTTTAAAATATTTTCTAAACACCTCGCATACCGGTAACCTTTTTAGGATGTGACTTGGGTGCCTAACACCTTCCCAAGTCCATAATACGACCTCGAACCATCGTTCTTTGGTTGAGACCATTGTGCCTTAGTTTGTTTATTTTTATGCCATGACGATTAGGTTCCCTAAACCTTAGAAAATTAGGGTGGCGACTTCATTTCTCATGATGTTAAGACAAGTCCAACGCTTGTCTTGCATTGTGGCCCGTCTCGAACCTTTACTCGTTTTCAACGAAAAAGAGGGTGCGACAGTTTGGCGACTTCACTGGGGACTAGTAGGGTCGTAGCCGGTTTTATGGTGTTTGCTTTTTTATTTACTTGCTTTAAATAAATTGTTTTCGTGATCGTTATATACTATTGGCTTTAATAAATTGCTCATATGCATCTCATGCATAATGCTTATCGCCGGCTATAATTCCCAATAGGATTAGGAAGGTATTAGTGAAGCCCTGCGGACCTGTGTCCCAGTATGCTTTCATGAACCCTAACTCGGATGTTGAACCCCTAAATGGATTGAGCGCCCAGGATCATTGTCATGATTCGGTCAACGCTCTCGTATCCATTTATGGGGGACCCCTTTTAGGGTAACATTCGGGAAACTTTTCAGCCAGTTAGAAATAGTTAGAGTCACACCAGCACGTGCATCATGTTCGTGCATTTTTCTTTGATGCCATTTATTTATATGCTACGATTTTATCTTTATATTTTCCTCACCTTTTCATTTTTTAAAATACAGGATTTTTTTTTCCGAAAAAAGCCCCGTACTGTTTATTCACTCAAAGGGCAACACCCACGATGCTTTCACTTAATACTTTCGGGATTTCAAGCTACATCGATCAGTTAGAACAAGGGGATATGTTGAAGTCGGGTTTTGTTGACCAAGATTGGGAAGGAAGAAGTGGAGATGCAGAAAAGGGAGATTGTGTCGTCAGAATACTTTTGGGAGGAACAAACATATTCCGACTTCCAAGATTGACGCCTTCAGGATCAAGCATCAGTTGCTTAGATTTTTTTCTTTCACCCCATGTAAACAATGTTCCTAGACCTTTGTCTACCAAACTTTTGGATAGATCTAGATAGTTGATCCGACTCATATTGGTTGTGTCCTCTTAAAAAAAAATCAATGACAAAACTCGTAAATTATACGGATAAACTATGTGAGTTCTCCTTTGCAAAAAATGTCAAAAGACCATTACTCTCGAATATGTGACTCTCCTCAAAATAAAACCCAAAGCCAAAAGACACAACACGAAGGACTGACCTTGGAAATAAAAAACACGCTCACAAAAAAAAATTCGGAACGCAAGAGGTAGTTATTTTGGCTTCAGCTGCACACTCTTTTGTCTCGGCCAATATGAATACGTTTGGCTCCAAATTTTCACTCCACCAAAACACGAAAAACGTTCGTAACACATAAGACTCCACCCTTACCAAATTTAATAATTTTTGGAACAGCACCTCTCTCACGAAAAAATTCGAAGTGCAAGGACAGTCGCCCTCCTCAGTCCCAGCTGCGCGATCTTTTGTCTTGGCCAAAACAGAGATGATTCGCTTGGAGTTTCCACTCAGCCAAAACATGAAAGATGTTCCCAACATGTTGAAGTTTAACTCTGAAAAATTTCATGAAATTCGGGGCGACCAATCTTTCACAAAAAAAAAATTTCGAAGCGCAAGGACAGTCGCTCCTCTCGGTCCCAGCTGCGCGATCTTTTGTCTTGGCCAAAACGGAGAGATTGGCTTGGAGTTTCCACTCAGAAAAAACATAAAAGATGTTCCCAAAATGTTGAAGATTACCCATGTCAAATTTCAGGAAGTTATGGGTAGCCAATCCTTCACAAACAATTCGAAGCGCAAGGACAGTCGCCCTCCTCGGTCCCCATTGCGCGTTCTTTTATTTTGCCTAATATCAACGTGATTTACTCGGAATTTCCACTCGGCCAAAACACGAAAGATGTTCCCAACAGGTTGAAGTTCATCTATACCAAATTTCAGATTTTTCGGAACAGCGTAGCTCCATCCAAGGAGGCCGCAATCGGTTCCCAAGCCTGTCTCTGGCGGCATGCCGCCTGGCCCTTAGCGGCATGCCGCTAGCTTCGCTCCAAATCCCATCAAAATCATTTTTTTGCCTCCGAAAATCATCCGCTCAGCCGCACGATCTTTTGTTTTGGCCAATATCAACGTAATTTACTCGGAATTTCCGCTTGTCCAAAACATAAAAGATGTTCCCAACATGTTGAAGTTCACTCACACCAAATTTCAGAGCATTCGGGGCGACACATCTCTCGAAAATAATTTAGACGTAAGGATAACTGCTCTACTCGACTCCAGCTGCGCGTTCTTTTGTTTTGGCCAAAATAGACATGATGGGCTCCGAATTTCCATTTGATTAAAACACGAAAGATGTTCGTAACACATTGAAGATTTCCCATACTAAAAATGGGATTTTTCTGAGCAGCACACCGCCTGAAGATAATTTGGACGTAAGGATGACAGTTTTCTCGGTCTCAGCCACGCGATCTTCTACCTGGGCCAATATGGACACGATGAATTCAGAATTTCAGCTCGGCCAAAACACGAAGGTTATCGATAACAGATTGAAGTATGCTCATGCCAAAAATCAACCTTTTTGGGCGACGGATTTAGAGATTTTCCGAGCATGATAACATTAGCTACTCGCGCCATTTTGCTTCAAGGGTTTCCATTGGTAGCATCCAAGATCGCGTCGCGTCGTTGGAATGAATAAAAGCTTCCTTTATATCTTCACCAAAGTATCATCTCCTCGTCCATCCTCAAAGTATCAAGTGTAAGTGTGGCCGGAAGAGTGAATAAGCAGTGTGGAGGCCTCGGGATTGCATCACCGATACTAACCCTTTTATTGCCTTTTTTTTCATTTTTTCAGGTTAACGATAGCTCCTCGAAGGAAAACTACTCCCCTTAGGCTCCCCGTGACTAGACTTCAGGCGGGAAAAATGGCTGAACAAACGAAGACAGAAGAGAGATTGGCCGCTAGAATAGCGGAGTTAGAAGAGCAAGTCAGGGTTACTACAGAGAGGGCCGCTCAGGCCGAAAAAGAGCGTGATGAAGCCACCTCAGAGTTCCCACCCGGCTTTGATCCTACTCAGATGATGGGACATTCTTCATCCACCATAGCTGGACCTTCGGTACCCCAGTCATTCTCAGGGCCCACGGGTCAATGGCAGTGGAATAGTCCATTCGTCAGACCTATCACCACAAATCCTGTAGTCAACACAGGTGAAGAAGCTACTGCAGCTCTGCAGCATTCCTTAGTCAACCTCACCTTGGACCCTGGTAAAACTCAGATTCATCAGGAATCCCAGAGCCGTTGCCCTCCTCAGGGCCACTACACTCAAGGCATGATCCCCGATCCTACCGGAATTTGTCCTCTTTTCGTCAATCCGACGCAACCACCATTCACGACGGAACCCCCGCCACACCTTGGTCCAAACGCTCTCATCATAGAAAGACCAAATATGGATAGAATAAACCTTCTAGAGGAAAGGCTCAGGGCCATCGACCCGTTGACCCTATGGGTCCCGCCGACATGTGCATGGTCCCGGGGATAATAATGCCTCCGAAATATAAGATTCCGGATTTTGAGAAGTACACTGGGATCGAGTGCCCAAAAACTCACCTCAAGGCCTACTGCAACAAAATGGTCGATATGATACACAATGAACCTTTGTTGATCCATCTATTCAGGGAGAGCCTGGCTAAGAACGCATTGACTTGGTACATGAGTCTGGATAGGATCAAAATCAGGGCTTGGAGAGATTTGTCTGACGCCTTCTTTAAACAGTACAAGTTCAATATGGAGGTAGCGCCAGACCGTTTTGATCTCCAAAATCTTGAGAAAAAAACTGAAAAATTGGTGAAAACTTATGCTCAGAGGTGGAGAGAACTAGCTTCCAGGATTTCTCCTCCTTTGAATGACAAAGAGCTCATAGCCATTTTCGTGGATACCTTCAAGGCTCCCTACTACACTCATCTTATATCCAATCCATCAAATAACTTTTCTGACATGGTCATGGTGGCTGAAAGAGTCGAACAAGGGATCAAGTCAGGGAGGATCGATGTTTCCACACCAGAGGTAACACCTAAGAAGGAGCCCATCATGCAGAAAGATGTCAACTTTGCCTCTCACCAGCCTAGCTACAGGCCACCTTTCGCGCCACCTCCTCAACACCTTACACCATCTCCACCATCTCCATATAACCCGCCAAACAACCAAAATAACCCAAGTAACCGTTGGAACCGGGAGCCACTGCCAACTCTTCCCGCTCCGCTGGGGGAGATTTATAAACATCTCTTAGCGGCTGGGCAAATCGCGCCCACCCCAATGGCACCTCTGCAACCTCCTTACCCGAAGTGGTACGATCATAACGCTAGATGCGAGTACCATGCTGGAGCTCAAGGTCACACGATAGAAAACTGTTTTTCCCTAAGAGGAAAGGTTCACCACTTGATCAAGAATGGATGGATCTCTTTTGAAGGATTAACCAAAGGACCTAACACGACCATCTACCCTCCTCCTACCAACCTTTGAATGATCATTCTCCCACGAGGGACCCATCCTTCTTACTCATCTAGTGGTGATGCCTACAATACTTTTTGTATATAGTCGAGCCTATGACTATAAACAAGGGCGCTTCGTGGGAGGCAACCCACGTGTTCCTTTAAATATATCTGTTTTTTCCGACAAATTTTAAATTTCAACATCTTGGGATATCTTTTTTCCGTGAATTTACTATCTAAATTCCCTCTATATTTTAGGTGCAACGAGACTAGTAAACCTGGGGGCAAGCGAATGAAGTGATGACTAAAGGAAGGCGTTGAAAAATGTCAAAGCTCATTTTTCAAGGAAGGCGTCCTTTACGTTTAAAATTTCCCCTTCCGCAATTTACGTTTCTGTAATTCATATTTTCGCAATTTACATTTCCGTAGTTTTGCATTTCAGGTGCAACGAGACTTGTAAACTTGGGGGCAAGCAAGTGAAGTGACGACCAAAAGAAGGTGTCAAAAAAAAATGGCAAAGCTCATTTTTCAGGGAAGTTGTCCTTTTACATTTTTGCAATTTCCGTTTCTGCAATTTCAATTTCCGCAATTTATGTTTTTGCAATTTACATTTCCATGATTTAAAAAAAAAAAAACTAAAATAAAATGTATACTGCTTGGCTTGAAAATTTTCCTACATTTTAACATTCCTTAGATTAAGCATGTTCATCATGTCATTGCGTCACGGATAGCATGTGCGTTCATTAGAAATTGTATGAGCATACGAGATTTTGTCTGTTAACTCCTATGTCCATGACAGGTTTTTGATATAAGCAATCACAAAACATATCCCTGTGAGCACTTTGGGCCTTCACGCTTTATTTTCTTTCATGAGTCTAAATGCTAAACTAAGTGCTAATTAGATTTGCATAATATCCAGGGTACATGAACAATTAGACATGGGATAACAGTAAGATGACATTGGACTTTGCTTTTGCTCTTCTTCCATATTTTTTTTTCTCTCTCAAAACACATATTTTGTACACCATGTACAACTCTATCAAACACCCAAAAGCCTTTTAAACAAGTGAGTTGGTGCTCGACTAGGACCGTTAAATTGGAGTTACACATCAAGCAAGGGAATGACAAGGAAGCCCTTAGAGGATCACTGACAAAACAACGCCAGAAGAAGGCCATAATAAATCAAGACTAGGAGGCTTCTGCCAAAGACCGAGAGAATGATAGACCAAACAAGAGATTGTACTTGCTTTGCTTGCAAAACAAAAAAAAAGAAAGAAAAAAAGAACAAAAGGAAAAAGAAAAAAGAACATAAGAACAAAAGAACAAAAGAAAAAAAAATCAGAAGAATCAAAAAAAAAAAAAAAAAAAAAAGAGTGTTCAAGGAACACAAAACAACAGAAGAAGCAAGCACATACAAAAAAAACTGTCAAACATCAACAACAAAATGATCTCAAAAGGAAAGGAGATCATTCCCTGCAACTATCACTGAACTTGGGCACGGTGCCCTTCAAAACAAACAAGAAGAGACATCTCCAGCAAAGATTCAAGGATTTGTGCACTTTGCTCTCACCACGATCAAATCGTCGAGCATTGTCCACCACAATTTGCTCTCACCGTGATCAAATCGCCAAGCATCGTTCACCGCAACTCGTCCTCGTCGCAATCAGTCATCGAGCACAAACTCATTTAAACCTTTCGTCAAAAAACACACAACACTTTCTTCTAAAAATTCCTCTATCTTTTCTCCCTCGCAAAGTCCTTTTGATTATTAGCAGGCCCAGGCATGTGCATCTTCAATAGAAGTTTATTCACTCGGATTGACATTGCAAATTTAACTTTTGTGCTATGTTTATTGCATTTTTAGGAGTGTAAACACATAGCCTTGTTTTCTGAGCGTGAGCGCAAACACTAATATCGGGTGAGGATTGCTTACAGCTGCATGTCATGGGAAAGTCTTGTTCTTGAGGTCGTTATTTCCTGAACAAGACGCAGACGTTATCTAGACTTGTGTCGATTAAGTTTGTATAACGAAAAATTGAATGCATTTTTCAAAAACAAAATAACACTTGAATTTATTTCCTCTTAAACAAAGAGGTCATTTTCATTCAAAACAAAAACTTGGGGGCAAGCCATAGGTTAAATGTAGGAATATTTGATATTTCACACATAGGTCATTTGCTCTCTCTTTTTCTATCTGTTGCTACTTTGTGTTTGCTTCTTTCCTATTTGCAGGACACAGATACACTTCGTTGGAATCATGCCACAAATTGGGTCTTCGATCACAGCATCGTTGTGAAGCCCTCGCCATCTTGGATTTTCATCAAAAATCCAGTCAACAAACGAATGGAGAACGTTACCACTCCTCAACCATGGGTCTTCGATAAAGAAATCATTGTGATACCCTCGTCTTGGATTTTCATCAAAATCCAATCAACATCGAATGGAGTATGTTACCACTCCCAGATCAAATTCGTGTGGCGGATCACGCTCCCTCACGTTCAGATCAACTTCGGTTCACACGGTAAGTTCGAGGTAAGACCTGCTTTCCCTTTACACCCTTTTTCAAAAAACTTGTCTTTTAGATCTGCGTAAGCGGTTTGTCCCCACACCATGTCTTTAAAATAAGTTGTAAGCGGTCATGTCCCCACATCTTGTCTGTTTAGTGTTGTGATAGGTCACGTCCCCACATACACCTTGTCTATCTAATCTACTCCTCCTTGAGCGACTACTTTTCTGCATATCTATATAACTCCTCCTCGCCCGGATATCTATATTTTCAGCACCATCGTCCGTGACTGCGATAGCCTCGCCCGGATATCTATATTTTCAGCACCAGCGTCCGTGACTGCGATAGCCTTGCCCGGATATCTTTACCTTTCAGCAACGTCCGTGACTGCGATAGCCTCGCCCGGATATCTTTACCTTTCAGCATCGTCCGCGACTGCGATAGCCTCGCCCGGATAACTTTACCTTTCAGCATCGTCCGCGACTGCGATAGCCTCGCCCGGATATCTTTACCTTTCAACATCGTCCGAAGAGCAATAGCCTCGCACGGACACACATTTACATTTTCCGCAACAACGCCTGGAGAGTGATAGCCTCGCACTGACCTGCAGTCTCATTTTTTTCATGCCATCATCTGGCAATGTGATAGCCTCACCCAGACCAGAATCTAAAGCTCACCTCACTCTCAGGTAAGTCTTCATCATTTCCAAAACGTGGTAAATACTTGGGGCAACCGTCTTTATTGCTAATCAAAAATCTCAGTTACACTGAATTTTTGATCAGACAGTAAAGAGGGGGCAACTGTTGCTACCCGATTTTTGACTTTGATATAATCTCTACATATTTTTTACGCTTATCACATTTAAATAGCTTGTCTAGGTCAAATTTCTGTCGATTTTTGATCGTACGCTATTTGTTTAATATTTCGCGTCATTTTTAGTCTTTTTAGTTTTTCGTACTTTCGACTGTCTTTTCGCGAACTTTTCTCGGTCCCGAGTAAGTTTTCTCGGACCTTAGCTCGAACGCGTAATTTCTTTAATTGATAATTACGTACCATTTTTCTCTTCCACGCCACCTCGTTCAGTTTCGTTCAATTTTTGTCGTAAGGACATTTATTTTGTGTTCAAACGTTTTGACGTTTCCGAAAGAGAAAATAAATACGTTAACTCAAACTTCTCGTTTATTTACTGTACACTAGTTTTCTTGTCTTATTTTTCTACATGTCGTGGGTTCCTCGGCTCGGATTTATTTTCACTTTCGTACGATTTTGCTCGTACGAAAATATCCCGTTCGTGTCCAATTTCATGCATTAATGACAATTAATGCATGAAATATCCAAATTGCCTCCCTTTTCTTCCCAGCTAGCTCGCAGACTACAATTGATCATCACAAAACCTCCCATCAGTGACCTTTGGCCACACAAACTCAAAACTTGGCCTCCACTCTGCCACTGTTCACCTTTCCACCTTTCCCGGCCATTTGCAGCCAAGCCTTTGCCTCCAAACCGACTCCACTTCCCTCTATAAATAGCAAGCAATTATCAACAAGAAAGGGGCACCAAAATTCACTCTCACTCTCCACTTTCTTGCTCATCCTTCTTGGACCAAAAACTCTCCTGGGAAGTAAGAACTCTCTCTCTCTAAAACTCTTTAATTTTTGTTTTTGCATGTATGGTGTAAATAAATTGCTATAACTTGCTCACATGCTTAGTTTACTTGCTAATTATATTTCCCTTGCCTCAATTTAATTGCTTGCATGCTCTAGCTAATTAATCCCGAAAATGCATGTTAAATAGCTCAATATTCCATGAGAAAATTGGCCACTGTTTTGACCAAATTAAATTACTGTTTTCGTGGGGTTTAAATGTGGGGGAGTTGAGGTTTCGTTTGGCATGGTTTTCGGTGGAGTTGGTGGCCGGAGTGGCCACCCCTGTCGCCGGTAGTAGCGCCGGCGACGTGCATGAAGAAGAAGAACAGTGCAGCCATTTAAAATGGTTGTTGTTCTTTAAAGGAAAGGTGACGGGCCAAGCCCGTCCCTTCCTTTCCCTTTAATTAATTACATGGATGGGCCTTGGCTTAAGCCAAGCCCATCCGCTCCCTTTTCCTTTCCTTTTAAGGCTTTGGCCCATAATATAAATTAAAACTTGGGCTTGGCTTAGGCCAAGCCCATTTTTTAATGTCGAAAATTCGAATGTGGGACCCACTCATTTTTTTCGTAAAAAGTGTAAAATGTTCGTATGATTTATAATATGTTCAAATTAATTAAAATGCTTGTATGCATTACTAATGTGTTTAAAATGAATAAAAATGTTCATAGGTTTATTTTTGTGTTCAAAATGAGGAAAAATGTTCATATGCTTTTAATTAATATTTAAATTGCATGAAAAACTTGTATGACTAAATGATGCGTTTATGCCATGCTTAATTAAATGTTTGTATGATAATAAGGATTATGCCATGTTTAATTATTTATGTGCTCGTATGAAATAAATTGCTACTTGTTTATCGTGTTTTATTATTTATTCGTCAAATTAAATAAATATTGCATGCGCTCTTTATTATTTATTTATTTTCAAACCTTCGCTAACACTCTCGCTTTGTAGGTTAAACATTAAAGCTTTGCGCAAAAGTACGTTTTACCTTTCTTTTATTTAATTTAAATGATTTCCGTAAAAGTTATTTGCATACGGATCATCCCAAGTTAGGAATCCAAGAATGGGCCTAAGCCCGGCCCATTAGAATTGTAGGCATTATTTCCATGCATTCGTATACAATAATTAATCGTCAAATACTTTTAATTGCATAAATGAGGTAATAATTAATCGCTAAACTTGTTGTAATAATTAATTACCCATTTTCACTTGTTGTAATAATTAATTACCCCTTTTCACTTGTTGTAATAATTAGTTAGATAATTATTCCGACCTCCAATTTGTAATAATTAGATAAATAGTTATTATTTTGGATTATGGTTTGTAATAATTAGCTAAGCAGTTAAATCGTGTATGTTTGTATACCTAAAGTATTTATGTCAATTGTCGTCGATCGGGGTTCGTCCAAAAGGTAAGATTACCTTAAACGTTTCCTTGTATGTTCACACGAAGGTCCAAAGCCTTAAACTTATCGTATACCTGACCACTTAGGAAACGCTAGAACCACCAAATCGTATGCATGACATATATAATTGTTAGCAATTAAAATCAACCCACATGCCTACATGTTTACGTCGCTCGCATTTAATTACCATGAAATTAATTGTTTTCTTGTTAAGTGTTATGCATGATGGCTTCAAAGGCCATACCAACCATATATGCATACATTAATCGGTGTCTTGTTAGTTTTTGCCATGATAGATCGCATAGTAATTAAGTCATGCATGGCCCAATGATAAGGGGGGGAACGTCCGCTCTAGCATCGAGAAAAAATGGTAACCCCATCCCTCGAATCCAAACGGAAATAACAAGTCCCGAATGCTAAGATGTAACGTCACCTTTAAAGGCCCCAATTACATGTTTAAAATATTTTCAAAACACCTCGCATACCGGTAACCTTTTTAGGATGTGACTTGGGTGCCTAACACCTTCCCAAGTCCATAATACGACCTCGAACCATCGTTCTTTGGTTTAGACCATTGTGCCTTAGTTTGTTTATTTTTATGCCATGACGATTAGGTTCCCTAAACCTTAGAAAATTAGGGTGGCGACTTCATTTCGCATGATGTTAAGACAAGTCCAACGCTTGTCTTGCATTGTGGCCCGTCTCGAACCTTTACTCGTTTTCAACGAAAAAGAGGGTGCGACAGGTGCGCATCTCTGTTAGGAATTGACGATACTTAAAAATTACTGAAATTTAAAGCTAACTCTGATATATACTTCTTTTACTTCTCTCAGAAATACATAGGTGCAATTGATGGTACTCATATTGCAGCTTGGTCTCCTGCTTCTAAACAAAAAACTTTTCGGGGTAGAAAATCACTAGTTACGCAAAATGTTATGGTCGTGTGTTCGCATGATTTGATGTTCACTTTTGTTTATTCTGGTTGGGAAGGCACAGCTAATGATTCACGTGTGTTTCTTGATGCGCTAACAAGGCAAGAAAATCAATTCCCTATGCCACCACCAGGTAAAACACAATTTATTGAATTTCATAACGGTATGCAATGTTTATATTGTTTGCCAGTTTGAGATTTGAACATATCATTTGCAGATTATTATTGCGCTGTCGATGCTGGCTACCCAAATATTCCGGATTTTTTAGCTCCTTATCGTGGTGAGCGATATCATCGAAGCGATTTCCAAGGACGGGGGAGAATAACAAGAAAATATGAATTATTTAACTACAGACATTCATCTTTGCGAAATGTTATTGAAAGGGCCTTTGGCATTCTCAAAGCTAGATTTCCTATATTAAAGTCTATTCCGAATTACCCACTTCGACGTTAGAAATTGATACCTATAGTTTGTTGAGCACTTCATAATTTTATTCGGAGAGAAGATAGAGCTGATCAATTATTCATTGAATTTGGCGAGGACGGTGTGGAAAACACTGATGAAGACCGAGTTGATGAGATGCAAGAAGGTATACAAGTGAATATGTCACAACAACAACAGATGAATGTTGTTAGGGAAGACATTGCAAATGAATTGTGGGCTCATCGTAATAATCGTTAGATTACGAGGGAGCAACGAGTTAAGTGGAGTACGTTTGCTATGTAATTTTTTCATCAATTACTATATTAGTAGATTGCTTTTATTTTCATGTAGGAATATGAATTACAATATTTAAATGCAATATTAGAAGATTTATGTTATATTTAATAAGTTTTTCCTTTTTAAAATGACTATTAAATTTTCAAATGATTTCTTCTTTTCATTACAAATATTTTCGGTTTTTCACAAAAAATAAAAACGCACGAAGTAAACACGTTTTCCAGTTTTTAGATCAGAAAATTCTTACATTCAGTGCGAAGTAAACGCGTTCTCCAGTTTTTCTGATCAGGAAACAAACGCGAAGTAAACGCGTTTTTCAGTTTTCAGAATGAAAACAAAATTCTCGAAATTCAGAAAAAAAACAAATTTTTTAATTGAAAATTCTCCCAGGTAAACGGGCCCGAGGTTTCCCAGTTGTGCGAGTGGGGCAACGGCGAATGGGAAAGCCTTGTGATGTTGTCGTGTAAACGGATTCTTCTTCAGTTTTGGTTGGGTTATGACTAACCAATTTTAGTTAATTTATTAGTAGCTGAGCAACTTGTAATAATTGTGGCACGTCACATAGAACTTTAAAGAAAATATAAAATAAAATTAAAAATGGAAAATATTAAAAATATTAAAAAGATAATAAAAAATTAAAAATATACTAAAACACGCAAAATAAACTTCTAGAAAATTTTAAAACTAATCTCCCCAATCTCAGAAAATCTTAAAAACTTTTTTATTGAACTTTAGTAAAAATTAAAAATGATGTCCAGTTCTGTTTTTCTCTTTTTTTTAAAAAATATTTCACTTTTTTTACACATGAGTTTTTTACGAACCGGAATTTATCATATACAGTTTTTATTGACTTAGGTCCCTGAATCATTAACCAAATTTTACAATAATCTCTTATTATTGTCATTCATAATTCTGACCATGGAATCTTTTTTAGGGTAAATTTATTAATATTGTAAAAAATATTAATGATTCACTCCAAAAAAAATTGATAATTGAACTATAAAATTCTAGTGTCCATTTATAAAAATTTATACCCTTCAGAAATGTTTTATAAATGGACTCTGGAATTTTTCCAGTTTTTTAGCAAAAATAATTTGTTGTTTCTTGAGTAGAGAAATGAGGAGGTGATGAAGTTTTTACCTTTCAAAAAGTTTATCTTTTTAGAGTTCTGATGTCATTAAAAAGGAAATTCAAACAATTCTCACATTTAGTTGTTGTAGATGATGCTGGAAAAGAAGAGAGGAAGATGAAGGATACAATAAGAAGAAAGAAAACGAAAGAAAGAAAGAAATTATTTTTCTGAATTTTTAGATTAATTATATTATTTCTAAATTTTTAAAATTAATTAAATTATTTTATGAATTTTTAAAATTAATTACATTATTTTTAAAATTTTTAAAATTAATTGGAAAGTTAGTTTGACTGATGGCAGGGACTTGAATTTTCTTGACTTTTAGTTTAGGGATCTCGATTTAAATTTTTTTAATATAGGAGAAGTTTCTATTTTTATATAGTGTACTATTCCCCTTAAAAAGTTTAAAAAGTGAAAGCTAAAGGTCAAGAACAAGAACTTAACATCAATCTCTTCGCTTCCTGCGTCTGCGCTTTGCTGAAGAATCCGCTTTCCTAGCAGCTGCCAGCTACTAATAGAACAACATTCATTTAATAGAAACCATAATTACTCATTTCATTTTAAAATTAATGATATTTTAGCAAAATTTTAAAAATCAAACAGGAAGATTGAACTAAAAAGGCAAGAAGTTTAAAGTTTAAAAGTTAAATTGAGGTCGTACACCGTCTAGTTAATCTAATTAATAATATTAAATAAATTATAAATTATTAACTAAGTAATAAAAAAGTAAAATAATTTATACAACGTCTATTTGTTTTTTTCCCCTAATATTTAGATGTAACCATTTTCAATTCATTTTCTCTTATAATTACTATAATTAATTATTTCATTTATATCACTAACTTTCAACAATATAAAAACATATTAACTAATTAGTTTTCATTGTCTGTAACTAGGAATGGTGGTGATCTAGGGCAGTTCTCCGTTTGAAAGTTTAGAACTGAAGGATCAAAATTAGGTGTAAGAAAATAGTAGTTGGTAACTCAATACTATATATTCAAAACATTCATGCACATGGGAACTCAATCAAAATTCAATGTCATAATTAAAAATCAAAAAAACTTGTCATTATCAAGTTGATCCGCCCAGACAAGTCTTTGGTCTCTATCCTTCACAAAAACAACTTCAGTTTCTAGTCGACTCCGATTGACAATAGTTTTCCTCCATAAACTATAATAGTTTTCAACATCTTTCATTTTTTGACCGAGTGGGAACTCCGAACTAATCGCATTGATATTGGCAAAAATAAAAGAGCGCGCGGCTGAAATCGAGAAAAGCAACTATTTTCACGTCTAAATTATTTGTTAGGGATGTGTTGCCCAGAAAATTATGAAATTTGGTGTGGGCACACTTCAATCCGTTATCAACGCCTTTCGTGTTTTGGCTGAGTGGAAACTCCTAGTAAATCATATCCGTTTTGGCCTAGACAAAAGATCGCGCAGCCGAGCCTGAGAAGGAGCAACTGTCCTTGCGTTGAATTTTTTTTTTTGGGATATTGGTCACCTAGAACTTTCTGAATTTTTGCATGGGTAAATTTCAACCTGTTGTCAATATCTTTCATGCTTTGGCTGAGCGGAAACTCCGAGTAAATCATATCCGTTTTGGCCAAGACAAAAGATCGCGCAGCCGAGGCCAAGAAGGAGCAGTTGTCCTTGCATTGAAATTTTTTTGTGGGATATTGGTAGCCCAGAACTTTCTGAAATTTATCATGGGTAAATTTCAACCTGTTGTCAATATCTTTCATGTCTTGTCTGAGTGGAAAATCCTAGTAAATCATATCCGTTTTGGCCAAGACAAAAGATCGCACAGCCGAGGCCGAGAAGGAGCAGTTGTCCTTGCGTTGAATTTTTTTTTTGTGGGATATTAGTCGCCCAGAACTTTCTGAATTTTTGTATGGGTAAATTTCAACCTGTTGCCAATATCTTTCATGTTTTGGCCGAGTGGAAACTCCTAGCCAATTGCGTTGATATTGGCCAAAGTAAAAGAGTATGCGGCTGAATTTGAGACAACTATTTCTTGCGTTCTGAAAATTTTTTTTTAGCGCTTTTATTTCAAGGGCTAGCCTTTGGTGTGTTTTTTTTCGTGGACTTTATATGTGGTTATTTTGGGGGAGGTTATATATATTTGTAGGTATTCGTCGTCTGATGCCTTTGAATGAACAACAAAATTTCTCTAAAAGGTAAAGACACTTATTCCATAGGTAACCGAATGAGTATGAATTTCGTCAATTAAACCCCTCTTCTTCTTTTTTCTCTTTTTTTTTCAAAAGGGGTTACAACCGTTTACAAGCTTGATCGACTATCTCGATCTATCTAAAAATGGTTAGTAGACAAAAGTCTAGGAACATTATTACATGGGGTGAAAAGATAAAAATCCATAGGTAGCTGATGCGTGATCTTTTCTTTGGAGTCGTCAACCTTGGAAGTCGGGATCTGTTTGTTCATTCCAAAAATATTCTAATGACGCAATTTCTCCTTTTTGCATCGCCATTTCCTCTATCCCAATCTTGGCCGTAATATCGGGAATGAAACCGGATTTCAACATATCCCCTCGTGCAGCTTGGTTCCCAAAACTTCTTCCCCCAAAAGTATTAAGTGAAAGTAGCGTAGGCACTGTCATTTGAGCAAGCAGGATGGATCCCTGGGAAGATCCCTAGGAAAAATAAAATAGAGTTCTAGTATTAGTAATTTGCACAAAATGTGTGATTCGAACCAATTAAAAATATAGAAAATTTACTATAACATTTATAATACAAATTCAGAATATTTAATGACACCCCTATTAAGTGAACCCCTGGAATTGCATGCTCATATTCATCAAAACGTTGGGAAAATATAGGGAAAATGTTGCTTATTAATTCTTTGATTGGGTATGTTTTTGTTTTTTTTTTTCTCCACAAAAAATGCTTACCCTTATGTTCTAAAATGCTTTTTCATGATCACCCGAGGTCAGGCTTTGTTTGTGCTTGTGTTGGAATGCTTGAGGTAAAGCCCACTTTGCCAATTATGCATCCTACTACTAGTCTAGCCTTGGAGCAAACCACACAATTTCTTTTTAATTTTCACTTTTTTTGTGCTGTTTTTTTTATTTATTTTCTAGAAATAACGATTAATTAAAGGCATTGAAACTATTGTTACGGCCGCATTATTCACTCTTCTCAAATAATTATATTATACACCTCATTTTTTATGTCATTATATATTTCGAGTATACTACAAGATATTACGTTTTTTAAAATTTCTTATTTGTATTTTCATATCGCCAATTAAAAAGTAAGTTGCTCTTAATTTTCACTAATTAAGAAAAAAACTCCCTTTCTTATAAAATTATGAAATATTTTTTTAGAAATTTATGAGAAAAATAAAATCCAGGTTTTCAAGAGAAGCCGTTTAGTATATCATTTTGGAGTAGAGTCTTTTTTGTAACCGGCAATTAAAATAATCAAAATTCTAAATTAATTAAAATTCTAGAGATGGATCTAATTTCAATAAAGCCTTACTTTGCAACGTAAGATTCTACATATGGGGTCATGATTGATATAGTTGTTGGGGTTATTTTCAATCGACAATCAATTAGCGCAGCAAACAATCTTATCCCAAGAATCAATAACCCCTAACTATCAAACCAATCAAAAGCAATCAAGAAAAGAACACATAAATTTTTAACGTGGAAAACCTCAACATGTAAAAAACCACGGGACCAAGCCAGTCAATCCACTATATGATGATCAATGTGTACAACCAAGCAAAATCCCTATCTCAACTATAAGAATATTCTAACATGCACCACTATCACCAATAGTACCAATCAAACAATCTAATCAATCAATCCGAGAAAAACAAGAGATATGAGAATAGAGAACCAAAACTAGATTTTTACTGCTTCAATCGGGACAGGATTTCTACTACACCAGACAACTTCTCACCAATCTAACCGTTCAGACTGAAGAACCAGAAGTCGCGCACCTGCTGTCCAAATTTCACCCAGATCTAACGGTGAACGAAGTCACTGCGACGATTCTCCCACAGCTGCACAGAGTTTGAAGAAAATCTGTTTTCTCTCTTCTCTCTTCTCTCTCACAGGATGCTCAACAGCAACCCTCTCTCACAATCTCTCAGGATGCTCAACAGCAACCCTAATACAATCTCTCAGGATGCTCAACAGCAACCCAGGATGCTCAACAGCAACCCAGGATGCTCAACAGCAACCCTCTCACAATCCTCTTAGGATGCTCAACAACAACCCTAACACAATCTCTCAGCTGCTATTTGTTGCAACTGATTTTACAATCTTTCTCAACTCAATCTCACATCTAGATTGAGGAGACCACGCTAGAAAAATCTCTCCCTCCCATTTTTCTCTCTCTGTCCTTCTTCTCACAACCTAAGCCATCATATATATATATATATATATATATATATATATATATATATTAGTAGGCAACCTAATTAATTAGGTTACACAATCCTACTCCAAGTCATACTCCAATCTTTTCTTTTTCTAATCAGACTTCTAATCAAACTAAAACAAACAACCCCAATTGGGCTAGGCCCACAATAATCTCCTTCAGCCAATATGAGCTAGACTCCAACAATAGTCACGTGGGGCCTTGAATTGAGATAGTCAGCTGACTCACTCGTTATGTCAGTTTAAAAACTTTTAATTAAATCAGTATTAGACCTCACCGCTAACCCAATAATTTGGTACAGAATTTATAATGCACATGAAAGCAGATTTATCAATAATTTCACGTTTTTTCTTACAAAATTACACTATCAAAAGGGAAGGGGAGCTATTTCTAATTTTTCATTCCATTCCATTTTCGGTGGGTTAGTGTTACAAATTATACTAATGGGCCATAATGATAGACATGACACTACTGTTATTTTATGCGGTAAAAAAACTGTGTAATTATAATAAGATCATATAATATAATCAAGCATTAATTCGCAACAATTTCAAATTAGTGAACTGAGGATTGATGAACATGGAAGTGACAAATGGAAAGAGAGGACAAGAATCTATTAGACGTTCTTGATCTGTATATAATTGTACAAAATGATCGAATATAAATCTCTTATTTCTACACCTTTTGTGTTTATGTGGTGTTTTTTTTTTACCTAAGCAATTTAATTTAATTAACTGTAAATGAAAATCTATAACCTTTGTATAAACAATAAAAAAAAGTAGAACATAATTCTAATGCACATAGCTCATTGGTTATCTGACTGATAACAAATGTATTAATAGAGAATTAGATTTAAGTTTAAATCTCGCGTCTGTTTATAAAAAAAATATGTAAATTAATAATTGAAAGTGAGAATTTTGAAACTAGGATAAGTATGTAATAAATTAGATTTGGACGATACCCGTTTGATTTGAGTTTATAGTCAAAATGATATGATGATTCGTAAGATTGAAACTAGGATAAGTATGTAATAAATTAGATTTGGACGATACCCGTTTGATTTGAGTTTATAGTCAAAATGATATGATGATTCGTAAGATTGAAACTAGGGTAAGTATGTAATAAATTAGATTTGGACGATACCCGTTTAATTTGAGTTTATACTCAAAATGATATGATGATTCGTAAGACCAGGTCATCCCTATCAAAACCAAACAAGAAAGAAAGTCTTCGCTTCCTCTCATTTTAAGCGAAGAACTTTTAGTTACTTTTGCTCACTAAATCCTCCCTTTTTCAACATCCTTATATTATTAGTTAGGCAATCAATAAATTCCATAATTATTAATTTTTTTCAGCATTTAAATCTTTTGGTGCCTGTCTCGTCCCCCTTTTCTTTCGTACTATAATATATATTTTTTCCAAAATTACCCTGCTCTAAATTATATCCACAATTTTACAGCAGTAGATTATTTTCAAATCCCTACTGATACTTTTATTATCAGCTAAACAGTTAATAAATTATATATCAATTTTTTATTGATATTTTTATTATTAGTCAGATAATTAATGAATTACATACCCATTCATTTTTTTAAATCTTCTCGTGCCTACCTTGTTGCCCCCTTTTCTTTGGTAGTACTATAATATATATGATTTTTCCCAGAATTGCCCTTCTCTAAATCTTATCCACAATTTTGTAGTAGCAGGTTCTTTTCAACATGAGAATTATTAATATTGTTTCTAGCACAAAAGTCACTGACATAACAATTGGTGAAGATACCAAAAGAGTCGAAAAGATTTCAGGAAAAGACTCGAGAAGCAGAAGGGAATATAAAACTTTTTCGAATGCATGAAAATTGCAATGAATTACAGCTTTCATGTTGTTTTCGTTTCATTTCATTTCAAATTCCGGTGAAATACCACCCAATAATTAATTGATTTTTCAATCTTTGCAAACTACTCCCTGTTCTATTTTTATTCTTTTTTTAATTATCATTACTATATAAATCACATAATTTTAAAAAAATTAAAAAAATAATGAATAAAGTAACAATTGAGCAACAGATCAGTAGATAAAAGTCATTTTTTTACACAGGAATCCAAAAAATATCAATTAAGAAAGAATTTATTTTTTAGGCTAAAATGACCAATAAAAAAAACAGAATGAATACTTGATGAGAGCCATCTTTCTCTCATGAACAATGCTAATAATGTTAGCAACTAATAATGTTTTTTCACCAATCTCAGCTCCTTGCGACTTTTTGGTGGGCTTGTTGAATAAGCCCATTTGCTTAATGGGCCCCCTGTCTTTCCAACTGCACCATGCCCCCCTCCATTGAGAAAAAAAAGATCAACCTTCTAGATCAACTTTAATTCTTTTATAAAAAAATATTTCAAAACAAAAGAAATGTTTGATTTTATTCTTCAACTTTTTAAACCTTAATTTTCTAACCAAAAAAATTGAGGCCGCTTTACAGTTTACACATATCTTCAACTTTCTATTATGGTAAGTGTTTTTTTAAAGAGATGGAAGAGAGCGGACTCCTCCAGGTCATCCCTATTATTATGTCTAGAATTGGATAGTTAATATATATATTATATTACACGTTTTGTGTTGTTTTCCTTTTGTATCATTGTATCAAAGGAAAAAAAAAGAGATATTCCATATTTTTTACCACCTAGCACATTGGATCCTCGTCTATTAAAATTTTCATTAAATCAAAACCCAAAGATTTTCCAGTGGCCACCTTCCACCCTCATCATACCTTTTGCAGGGGGATTGCGCACCCAGAGGTCCCTCCACTTATTATTTTCATTTTAGTGAGTCCCTAACATTTGTTTTTGTTCGATTTGGTCCCACACGTTACCTCCGTTATACCCGCGGAGTCCCTCCTCCGATAACGGTGACAAACGGCCGTTAGTTTCGATTATTTTAATATTAAATCTGAAAAAGTATCTGACTGCGGGACCCACGTGTCGGGAAATACCATTTTTCTCCTTTTTTTCTTTCTTCATCCTTTCCACTTCGTCTTCTTCCTTTGGTCACCGGCGCCACTACCGGCGACCAAAGGCATAACCAATCAAACAGATGACTACCAACCCAGGCAAAACCGACCCAGAAACAACAACCAAATTGATCAAACAAACGTCAAAGAAACAAAACCAAAATCACAGTAAAAGCAATCCAGCCGCCGCGTACGTTGCCTCTGGATTACCTTAAACCCCAAACCAAACCCGACCGGCGACCATTCCCTACCCGAAACCAACAACAATCAAACCATAAACCAAACAACAATTAAATCGAACCAAAATTGCAGATAAAATTAAACCAGCATTACAAATTAAATCAAAATCAAGCAAATCAATTAAATCAAAAGCATCAGCAATTAATTAAATTGAAACAGGGCAATAAATTAATTGAAAGTAAAACCATGAAATTGACCTTGTGTTGCCGAAAAGAGGTATTGAGAATTGAGAGAGAGAGAGAGCGTGTAATCAATCAACCCATATAGAAGAAATACAAGCCAAAACCAAATATTAAGGGTGGAGGGAGAGGAGATTGAGGGCGGTGGTTAGGCGGCGCTAGGTCAGGGAGCCGAGGGAGAGGATATGACGGCGACTGTGATGGGTGATCCAGTTGGGATGAGTGGCTCGGCGATGGGTTTGGTGGCAATGGTGAGGCGGTGATGGTGGTGGTGGTTCGACAGAGGTGAGGTGATGATGAGAGATTGAAAGGGATGAGAGGTGAGAATTTTGTACTTGAGGAGAGGAGGGATGCGTTTGTTTGTTTTTTTTTTTTTGTAATTAACTGGAAAATAACAGGAGGAGAAAGGAAGTAGATGAGTTTGAAAATGTTTGTATCGCATTGTAGAGAATGAAAGGAAGGAGATGAAAAGAAGAAAAGAAAAGAAAAGAAAAAGTAAGAAAAAAATAATATTTCCTGACACATGGGACCCGCTTGCAGTACTTTTTTTCCATTTTAATATTAAAATAATAGAAACTAACGATCGTTTGGCCCGTTATCGGAAGAGGGACCCGCGGGTATAACGGAGGTAACGTGTGGGACCAAATCGAACTAAAACAAACGTTAGGGACTGACTAAAATGAAAATAGTAAGTGGAGGGACCCCCGGGTGCGCAATCCCCCTTTTGCAGGTCATCCCTATTATTATGTCTAGAATTGGATAGTTAATATATATATTATATTACACGTTTTGTGTTGTTTTCCTTTTGTATCATTGTATCAAAGGAAAAAAAAAGAGATATTCCATACTTTTTACCACCTAGCACATTGGATCCTCGCCTATTAAAATTTTCATTAAATCGAAACCCAAAATTTTTCCAATGGCCACCTTCCACCCTCATTATACCTTTTGCAGGTCATCCCTATTATTACGTCTAGAATTGGATAGTTAATATATATATTATATTACACGTTTTGTGTTGTTTTCCTTTTGTATCATTGTATCAAAGGAAAAAAAAAGAGATATTCCATACTTTTTACCACCTAGCACATTGGATCCTCGTCTATTAAAATTTTCATTAAATCGAAACCCAAAGATTTTCCAGTGGCCACCTTCCACCCTCATCATACCTTTTGCAGGTCATCCCTATTATTATGTCTAAAATTGGATAGTTAATATATATATTATATTACATGTTTTGTGTTGTTTTCCTTTTGTATCATTGTATCAAAGGAAAAAAAAAAGAGATATTCCATACTTTTTACCACCTAGCACATTGGATCCTCGCCTATTAAAATTTTCATTAAATCGAAACCCAAAATTTTTCCAATGGCCACCTTCCACCCTCATTATACCTTTTGCAGGTCATCCCTATTATTACGTCTAGAATTGGATAGTTAATATATATATTATATTACACGTTTTGTGTTGTTTTCCTTTTGTATCATTGTATCAAAGGAAAAAAAAAGAGATATTCCATACTTTTTACCACCTAGCACATTGGATCCTCGTCTATTAAAATTTTCATTAAATCGAAACCCAAAGATTTTCCAGTGGCCACCTTCCACCCTCATCATACCTTTTGCAGGTCATCCCTATTATTATGTCTAAAATTGGATAGTTAATATATATATTATATTACATGTTTTGTGTTGTTTTCCTTTTGTATCATTGTATCAAAGGAAAAAAAAAGAGATATTCCATACTTTTTACCACCTAGCACATTGGATCCTCGCCTATTAAAATTTTCATTAAATCGAAACCCAAAATTTTTCCAATGGCCACCTTCCACCCTCATTATACCTTTGTCAGGTCATCCCTATTATTACGTCTAGAATTGGATAGTTAATATATATATTATATTACACGTTTTGTGTTGTTTTCCTTTTGTATCATTGTATCAAAGGAAAAAAAAAGAGATATTCCATACTTTTTACCACCTAGCACATTGGATCCTCGTCTATTAAAATTTTCATTAAATCGAAACCCAAAGATTTTCCAGTGGCCACCTTCCACCCTCATCATACCTTTTGCAGGTCATCCCTATTATTATGTCTAAAATTGGATAGTTAATATATATATTATATTACATGTTTTGTGTTGTTTTCCTTTTGTATCATTGTATCAAAGGAAAAAAAAGAGAGATATTCCATACTTTTTACCACCTAGCACATTGGATCCTCGCCTATTAAAATTTTCATTAAATCGAAACCCAAAATTTTTCCAATGGCCACCTTCCACCCTCATTATACCTTTTGCAGGTCATCCCTATTATTACGTCTAGAATTGGATAGTTAATATATATATTATATTACACGTTTTGTGTTGTTTTCCTTTTGTATCATTGTATCAAAGGAAAAAAAAAGAGATATTCCATACTTTTTACCACCTAGCACATTGGATCCTCGTCTATTAAAATTTTCATTAAATCGAAACCCAAAGATTTTCCAGTGGCCACCTTCCACCCTCATCATACCTTTTGCAGGTCATCCCTATTATTATGTCTAAAATTGGATAGTTAATATATATATTATATTACATGTTTTGTGTTGTTTTCCTTTTGTATCATTGTATCAAAGGAAAAAAAAAGAGATATTCCATACTTTTTACCACCTAGCACATTGGATCCTCGCCTATTAAAATTTTCATTAAATCGAAACCCAAAATTTTTCCAATGGCCACCTTCCACCCTCATTATACCTTTGTCAGGTCATCCCTATTATTACGTCTAGAATTGGATAGTTAATATATATATTATATTACACGTTTTGTGTTGTTTTCCTTTTGTATCATTGTATCAAAGGAAAAAAAAAGAGATATTCCATACTTTTTACCACCTAGCACATTGGATCCTCGTCTATTAAAATTTTCATTAAATCGAAACCCAAAGATTTTCCAGTGGCCACCTTCCACCCTCATCATACCTTTTGCAGGTCATCCCTATTATTATGTCTAAAATTGGATAGTTAATATATATATTATATTACATGTTTTGTGTTGTTTTCCTTTTGTATCATTGTATCAAAGGAAAAAAAAAGAGATATTCCATACTTTTTACCACCTAGCACATTGGATCCTCGTCTATTAAAATTTTCATTAAATCGAAACCCAAAGATTTTCCAATGGCCACCTTCCACCCTCATCATACCTTTTGCAGGTCATCCCTATTATTATGTCTAGAATTGGATAGTTAATATATATATTATATTACACATTTTGTGTTGTTTTCCTTTTGTATCATTGTATCAAAGGAAAAAAAAAGAGATATTCCAAGACAATGCAATGGAAACAAGAGAAATAAATAGGATAGCAGAGTGGAGCAGACGAAGTGACTGGATGACAAAGAAACAAAGAAAGAAGCCTACAAATAGAGAGAACTGCACGTTCGAATTATTCCTTCTGTGTATGATTACTTTAATTTTATTTTTTACTCAGTACTAAATTATTCCTTCTGTGTATGATTACTTTTATTTTTTATTTTATTCTTTACAATTTTGGTCGTGTCTTTTCAGTTTTCACTTGTTTTGTTTAGTAGCTACTATAGCCTATAGGTATGCATGCTACCATTAAATTTGAGTCCAGATGCACCTGCACAAATATTTATGAACGTGCTGGATTATTTATTTATTATTGCAGAGACGATATATTAATTAAATAATTAATATATCCTCTTTGCAATAAAACAATTCACCTGCACAATTATTTATTTATTATTTTACTCTCTGAAAAAACAAAAAAAATTAATTTATCAAATATAATTAAATATAATTAAAGTAATTAAATTTGAATGAGGCCACTTAAATAGAGAAAAAAATAACTAGGGTTGACGGTGTATATCTTCTTCTTTTTTGGATTTAATGATCAATTTGTCTAATTTTGGCGTAAAATAAAGGCTGGTGACTAAATGGGGTATTTTTGGATAATTCAGTGGCTTGGATAGTTAATATATATATTATATTACACGTTTTGTGTTGTTTTCCTTTTGTATCATTGTATCAAAGGAAAAAAAATGAGATATTCCAAGACAATGCAATGGAAACAAGAGAAATAAATAGGATAGTAGAGTGGAGCAGACGAAGTGACTGAATGAGAAACAAAGAAAGAAGCCTACAAATAGAGAGGACTGCACGTTCGAATTATTCCTTCTGTGTATGATTACTTTTATTTTATTTTTTGCTCAGTACTAAATTATTCCTTCCGTGTAGGGGTGTCCACCGAAATACCGTACCGAAATACCGTCCGAGCCGAACCGAAATAACGCAAATTCGGACAGTATTTTTCCGAACGAATTTACTGTTCGGTAATTCGGTACGGTACCGAAATAATTTTCGGTACGGTACGGTATAGTTTTTGGTGGGTTCGGTATTACCGAACCTACCGTACCGAAAATAACATTTGCTTACTCCTTTGATTTTTCTGTTCTTCGCATGAATCACATCTCCTTTCTTCTTCAGGAAGAAGCACCATCACCATCATCATCGTATTTTAACAGTTCATCGCCATCTTCTCATCAAACAATTACCTGATTAGATTAAATCAACCCATTCGTAACGAAACGCCTCCCTCTCTAACCATACACGCGCATCCACCTATTCCCTCCCTACCCATAAACAAACAAACACCACAAACAAAACCCAAATTTACAGAAGAGTTTAGTGGGGAGAGGGGGGGATTAGAAAGGTATAAACACAAAATTAGGGATCTTTCGTTTAGAGCTCATCCCTCACCCTCAGCTTCCTTCCTTCCTTCCTCTACGGGTAAGCTCTTCTTCCTCTATTATGCTTCTCTTTAGATCTGGGTTGAAATACCCTGATTTTTTATTTTGTGGATTCTGTTTAGGAATGTGGTTTCTGGGTGTTTTTTGTTTTTGGTTGTTGTGGTGGATGGATGGTAAAAGGTTGGATCTTTAATTCATGACAGAGGGTAAAGGGTTTATCTGGATTTAATTGGTTTATGCAATTACAAATCAATGAGTAATTAATTACAAGGATTTGTAGCTTGGTGGCGGCAGTGAGACTTGGAGGAAGAAGTGAGACTTGGAGGAAGAAGATGAAGTTGTTTTAGTTTTAGGGTTAAGTTGGGTTTGGCAGATGGGCTTGGTTAATGGGCCGGCTCAATTAGAGAAAAGAAGTAAGGCTCATGGGTTTGGTTAATGGGTTGGCCCATTAGAAGAACTAATTTCGGTACCGTACCGAACTAATTTCGGTATTTCGGTACGGTACCGAAATTTAATTCGGTACGGTACGGTATTTAATTTTGGGCATTCGATATACCGAATACCGAAATATTTTAGACGGTATACCGAAATACCATCCGATGGACACCCCTACTTCCGTGTATGATTACTTTTATTTTTTATTTTATTCTTTACAATTTTGGATTTACTGAAGTAAAAAGTTATGAATGGCCGAAGAACCAAAAAAGAAACACACCAAACTGAAGTGGATCTATCCATCCGATGCAAACGACTAATAAATGCGCCACAAAATAAAACAGCGAGCCGACCGGACACTCAAATTCGCACCCCTATTGCTAGTCTGCGAAAGACTCTAAAGCCTAAGCCCTCTAATGTCTAAACTAAATCTTAACTCGTAGTCGTGTGGGTAGCTGCAAATGCAATCGCCGCCCAAAAAGTTTTACTAGTATTTACTTTCACCAACTACTGCATGCATTAATAGATTTGTGATTGATTTTCGAACATATTTTATTTTCTGTCATTGATTTAATGGTTAAAATTGGTTTTGGTAGAATTTTCAAATTTGATGATTTTGTTAGAAATTATTTTTAGTACTATTTAGAACACGTATCATCATTCTAGATCATGATGTATGATCTATCCAAATTTTTTTAAAATTTTAACCCTTAAATCAAACAAAATCTACTATAAAATTATCTCAAAGATACCCAATATCATTTAAGTAACATCATTTTTGTTAAAATAATGATTAGTTTTTATAGAAAACAATAAATTCTACCCCCTAATTATTTTCTTAGTTACTAATTGTGTTTCATGATCCTATATAATAGCAACTTTTTTTTGGCCAATTGCCAAATTGCATTTTTTTTATAAAAAAAAAAATTTTCTTTCATTTTCCATTAATTAAAAATTGAAATTAGCACAGCAAATCAAAATTTTAGCATTTTTTTCCTCGTGCGATATTCTTTGAAAGATTGAGGGAATACCGAATTCAATTTTGGATTTAGATATGGATGTGATTAGGTTTCAAAAATCAAGTTACGTACTTTCACGGAGAATTAATTATTTACTTCTATTTGAGTAGGGAAATACTTCTTAAGATTTACTTCTATTCCACGTAGTATATTTTAAAATTTCAAATAAAATATTAATGTATATTTTACATTCCATCTTATTTACTATTGGCTAAACTTTTTATTTAAAAAATTAAAAAGATACTTAAAATTATTCTCAACCATATTCTTATTATATGCAAATCGATTAAAAGTTAAAATCAACATTTTATGAGGAATGCAGGGGGTAATAATTTCTCCTCTCGTCTCAGTGTAATAAAAAATCATTCTGACCAAAAATAATAAAGTAAAAACTCCCAAATCGGCGAAAATCTAAGAAAATGCTTAGGGGCCCACGCCCCTTGTCTGCTGCGAGAATAGAGAATAGGGGAATAGGGAAATAGGGAATTGGGAAAACAAAAAGGTCAAAAAGGTGGGTCCTTAAAAAAGTCTTTGAATTGGGAATTGGGAATAAGGTAGTAAATAAAACCTGCATAAACTCTAAGTATTTTTCAGTTTTTTCAGTTATATTTTAATTTATATAAAGGTGCATTTTGTTGTATTTTATTAAACCATTTATGTAAAAGCTCGAATGGTGCAATATTCGGTTCAATTTTAATAACTATATGAATAATTTTTATATGCTTTATTACATTAATTAATTCAGATGGTGTGTGCAGTGTGCACTGTTTGTTTATTTGTTTTTTTTAACAAGTACAGTTGATTTGATGGTATAAAGAAACAAAGAAAGAAGCCTACAAATAGAGAGAACTGCACGTTCGAATTATTCCTTCTGTGTATGACTACTTTTATTTTATTTTTTAGTCAGTACTAAATTATTCCTTCTGTATATGATTACTTTTATTTTTTATTTTATTCTTTACAATTTTGGTCGTGTCTTTTCAGTTTTCACTTATTTTGTTTAGTAGCTACTATAGCCTATAGGAATGCATGCTACCATTGAATTTGAGTCGAGATTCACCTGCACAAATATTTATGAACGTGTTGGATTATTTATTTATTATTGCAGAGAGGATATATTAATTAAATAATTAATATATCCTCTCTGCAATAAAATAATTCACCTGCACAATTATTTATTTATTATTTTACTCTCTGAAAAAACAAAAAAAAATAATTTATCAAATATAATTAAATATAATTAAAGTAATTAAATTTGAATGAGGCCACTTAAATAGAGAAAAAAATAACTAGGGTTGACGGTATATATATATATGTATATATATATATATATATATATATATATATATATATATATATATATATATATATATATATATATATATTTTTTGGATTTAATGATCAATTTGTCTAATTTTGGCGTAAAATAAAGGCTGGTGACTAAATGGGATATTTTTGGATAATTCAGTGGCTTGGATAGTTAATATATATATTATATTACACGTTTTGTGTTGTTTTCCTTTTGTATCATTGTATCAAAGGAAAAAAAAGAGATATTCCAAGACAATGCAATGGAAATAAGAGAAATAAATAGGACCCACAATCACTAGACCTTCATCTTCTCAATCTTCAAGACCTTATCCAAGACGACCTAATACAAATCATACTTCTCCAAACTCATCATCTTCATCATACCTAAAACTAGATTCTAATATACTTGGACAAAGTTATACTGCCCATGAACTCCTTAGTCTTGAAGGTATGAATCCTGACTTATACATCCCCCAAAATGATGGAACTTATCTCCGAAGACGATCCAGTTCAGAAGTGGTAGCGGAGCCAAGTAGCTCTCTTTCTGAAGGGGGTAAGGGTAAGGAGGTTTTGACTCTTCACAACTCTCACCACAGGAGATTTTAGGTAAAGTTTGGCGTTGGTCAGCCGTAAAATCCGTTGGTTTAGCCGTAAAGCCTAGTGAGGTAGGTGGTCCCGACGAATTTACCTAAAACCTACTGTAGTAAGAGGAAAAAGAAGAAAATAAACAATTTTACCTTTGTCACCAAAAGAAAGATGGTTATTAATCTTTGACATCATGGAAAGATTCGGTAATATCTTTGGAAGTTCTAGTCAAAATAATCAAGAGGAAATAGATGATGACTTAGAGGATTATAACAGACAAGAATTGCATATAGCAAAAATAGAACAACATCTAAAAAATTGGACTATTCCAAAAGAAAGTATAAAGAATATATACGAAATTGGATCTTTTAGATTATTTCATGATTATATAATTGAAACTACAGAAAGAACAATCCCGATAAATTTCGAGCAAAAAATAGTATAGATAATAGAAAAAAGACAAATTGAAAAATTCAGAAAGAAATATAGATTTATGCATATTGGATTGATTCAGATAGCAGCTAAACCACTTTATAGACTTGGTATGGATTCACCAATCCTTATGTGTCTAAGAGATGCCAAATTTAAAAGATTTGATAACTCTTTATTAGCAATATTTCAGTCAAATATGACTAGAGGACCAGTTTACTTAAACTATTATCCAAATTTCACGGTCTCATTAACAAATCCAAATATACTAAAAGCTTTAATACTCAATATAGATATTCTAGATAATATGCTTGAAGGATCTAAAGGAATTGCAATAATATACAGAGTTTATTATGAAGTTATGTCAACAAATATAAATCCAAAAGCCTTAAGACATTCCCCTAAAAATGAATCGCTTTTGATTGAAGCCAATACCGAACATGCAATGATCCAGACACCAAAATTATTAAAATGGGATCAAGTAACCTTTCCAAATGAATGGATTTTATCTGGAGTTAACGAATCACAATCCATAATACCCAGAACTCAACCTGCAAGAGCAGAAGAAGACGACAATGTAAATGTTAGATTAATATTTGAACCACACAGAAGAAGCATAAATATAACCGAATTTCAACCCTCAGAAACTACTAATATTACTAACTCTAGAGGAACAGCAAGTAGTCGTAGACTAAGTAGAAGCCAATCGAATTCCATTTTAACGGGAATAAATTTAACAGGAGTTGATTTTGACCGAACAATACCCAGACCAATTTATACAGATCAAAATAGTTTTCAGACTTTTGAACAAGAACCAGTGAGGTCACCATCACCTACAGAAAGTGACATAAGATATACAAACCAGATTAATATGATCACTAAAGAATATGAAATTGACAAAGAAAGATTAAGAAAGGAATTTGATCATCCTTCAAACGATAACATAAGAACTCATTTCTTTAGCTATTACACAAAAGAACAAAAGGACAGTATAAGAGAACAGTTTTATACATATTTAAATGAAGTACGAATACATATACCTTTCTTTACTTGGTATAAAAGACACAAAGAATTACTAGATACAAGCAATATAAATGTTATAAAGACACCAATTCAAACTTGGAAAACTGCCACAAACGATGAAGTTAAGGCAGTATATCCACCACTTGAAGAAATCAAGATAAAACACCGTAGTCATGATATTTCAGCATCACCCTTAAAAGATGTAAAAGAAGAAAACAGAGAAATTAAGTTAAAAGATATAAAAAATATACAATCCCAGAATAATTATACAAATATCTTACTAAATACTATGGAACAACAACTTAATACGATAGAAGAAAATACTCCCCCTAAAATTCATTATACAGGATATATATATGTAGGAGAAGGAAGCAAAACTCCAGTAGAAAAACCCCTAAAGATAAGTAATCTAATAATCAAACCCAATACCATGCCAGGATTTAAAGAAAACTTTAAACTCTCGAGAGAAGATGTACTCTTACAAAAGATTAGTCAAGAACGGGATAAGATAAACACAAAAGCAAAAAATCAAATTTCAGTTTTAACTGAAGAAAATCTAGAAACAATATCAGAACAATTCAAGGAACTGGAAATAAATAAAATAAAAGGAAAAAATTACCAAAGATCGGATATTAAACATTTTTATCCAAGACCTTCTTTTCCTGACATGCAATCAGAAAACAAAGGTACTAGACAACAAAACAAATACGATGGTTTGAGCATAGATGAATGGAATTTAGACGGTCAAAGTAAACATGAAATCATGAGTATGCTAGCGGCTATGCTAATGGCAGCGACCGAGCACAGAACAAGAAATAACACTGATAAACAAGTAGCTTATATACTAATGGCTGGATTTTTCGGAATGCTTAAAGGATGGTGGGATAATTATCTCACTGCAGTAGAAAAATTAGCCATAATGAACGCTACTAGAATGGAAGAAAATGAAGAAGTAGAAGATGCTACAAATGTTCTAATATTTTCTATTTTAAAACATTTTATTGGAAAACCTGAACAAATTCAGGAAGAAACAACAGAAATACTTATGAATTTAACCTGTCCCAAATTACAGGATTTTTCATGGTATAAAGACATGTTTCTATCTAAAGTATTCTTAAAAGACGACTGTAGTCTTCCTTTTTGGAAAGAAAAATTTATATCAGGACTTCCCAGGTTATTTGCAGAGAAAGTTAGAACTAAGATAAAAGAAGCCAACCAAGGAATAATACCCTACGAAGATTTAACTTATGGAGAGTTAATAGCCCATATAAATACAGTAGGATTATCCCTCTGTACAGACTTGACACGATTCTAGAAGGATATGGAGCTTTTGTTCAGAAATACCCAACTTTATATCTACCCAAGACGATGAGTTTCGCCCTCATGTTTCATATTCCATGGATTATATACTAGGAATATGAAATAACAGACAAAACAGAGCATGAACATCCATTACTCACCAGACGCTTAAATCAGTAACAAAGCACTTTCATCATCTCAATAAGTTTCTTAAGCGGATTTCAAGACAGATTACATTTCTCTAAATTAAGAGATAAGGATCTTATCTCTTTTACAATTTTTCTTTTCTTTCTAAAAGTTGTCGGCCATGAATGTCTCGGTGCTTTGCCAGCTGGTGTCGGCAAAGTTCTTCGTCTTCTTTTGATTATTGATGTCTGCCACGTCTGTTTTGTCTGGATAGCTGGAATCCTCAATCGTCTTTGTAGTCTAAGTCTTTGTTGTTGTCTGGCTTGCCACATGTTCCTTATCCAAGGGTTTTTAACATCCTTTTCTAAAACAAATTTTGCACTTTGACAGTCAATTCGTAAAAGAAATCTTTGGTTGAAAACATCATCTTGAAACTTGGTGATGCATAAAACAATGGCTAAGATTTCCTTTTTTATTGTTGAATAATTTCTTTGAGCCTCTATCCATATTCCTGAACAAAACCTTATCAATTGTTCTTTTCCTAAAACCTCTTGTTTTAATATTCCTCTATATCCCAAGTCTGATGCGTCTGTTTCAACTATTAATTTAGCTGAAGGGTCTGGTATACCTAAACATGGAAGATTTGTAACCAGACACGATTCTAGAAGGATATGGAGCTTTTGTTCAGAAATACCCAGCTTTATATCTACCCAAGACGATGAGTTTCGCCCTCATGTTTCATATTCCATGGATTATATACTGGGAATATGAAATACCAGACAGAACAGAGCATGAACGAAACTTATCTCCGAAGACGATCCGGTTCAGAAGTGGTAGCGGAGCCCAACAAAACGTTTCTCATGGTGTTTCAAGAGAAACGTTTTGGGGGATGTATAATTTAGGATTCATACCTTCAAGACTAAGGAGTTCATGAGCAGTATAACTTTGTCCAGGTATATTAGAATCTGGTTTTAGGTATGATGAAAATGATGAGTTTGGAGAAGTATGATTTGTATTAGGTCGTCTTGGATAAGGTCTTGAAGATTGAGAAGATGAAGGTCTAGTGATGGTGGGTCTAAAGCTAGGAGATTGATTAAAGGAAGGTCTAACAGCGGCTCCTCGGGCTCTTGGTCTAAAAACGTATTGGTGATAATTAGTTCTATAAACCGGAGTATGACTAGAGGAAGGTGTATTAATTGTTCTTTGATTTCTATTTATTGTCTTATAAACTTTGTCTATGGTTTTGTTCATTGCTATAACCATATTTCTTAAAAGTTCTATTTTGATTAAATCTTCGTTCCACAACGGAGTTCCGTCTGGTGATAATGGAACAACGTTGTCATTTTCATCATTACTAGCAGGGTTAAGATCTTCAACATAAGCTTGATGTATAAAAGTCAAGTGTGATACTAGTTCTTGTCTAAGGTGTTCTAAATCTCAAAGTCTATCAGTTCTTAATACGGCTAAACACGTAGCTAATTTATCCCAAATAGACATAATGCATGTATAATGAGAAAGCAGAATTTAAAACATTCAAGAAAGCTTTGAAGTATAAAGGCGTTGTAAAAATTAAAAGCGTATTTAAAACTTACAGCGATGTTTGCTCAAAATACCGAAAGTTTTCTCAAAAGTTTTTTCTGGAAATTTTTGTGATTTTATTTCTGATTCTGCCCCATAACTGAGGACTTCTTCCCCTTATATAGGGATTACAAGTCTAGAAAGGTCTTAAGCGGATTTCAAGACAGATTACATTTCTCTAAATTAAGAGATAAGGATCTTATCTCTTTTACAATTTTTCTTTTCTTTCTAAAAGTTGTCGGCCACGAATGTCTCGGTGCTTTGCCAGCTAGTGTCGGCAAAGTTCTTCATCTTCTTTTGATTATTGATGTCTGCCACGTCTGTTTTGTCTGGATAGCTGGAATACTCAATCGTCTTTGTAGTCTAAGTCTTTGTTGTTGTCTGGCTTGCCACATGTTCCTTATCCTCTGGATAGTTGATTCTTCTTGTCGTCTTCTGATGATCAATATTCCTCTCTTTGTGGGTTTACCTTGTGCAAGGTAAAAGTCTCTTTTTCTTTTCTGTCCTCGTTTTAGATTGTTTTTTGTCCCGTCTGAAACATTTTCTAGAAAGGGAGTCATGTTTGTAGTATTTTTCTCTTTTTTATTTTATTTTATTTTCTTCCAAGCTCTGGATAGAGCTCGACCATCATATCGTTGTCATAATCTGGGTCTGAGTTGGCTTGTGTGTATGACTCTCCTCCGTCTTCATCGTCTGAGAAATGAGATAACTTCTCTAGGAGTTCTTCTTTCATTTTTCGTCGGGCTGCCTTTGATGATGACTCTGCTTGAGCTAGGTCTGGTTGAAACCTTGATTGTCCTCTAGGTGGAGGACTATCAATGGTAGATTCTGACAATGTCTTCAGGACTGCAAATCTTGAGGCCTGTTCTTGTGGAAATCTTTTCCACCATTTCACTTTGAAGCGTCTGGTGAGTATTGGATGTTCATGCTCTATTCTGTCTGCTATTTCATATTCCCAGTATATAATCCATGGAACATGAAACATGAGGGCGAAACTCATCGTCTTGGGTAGATATAAAGTTGGGTATTTCTGAACAAAAGCTCCATATCCTTCTAGAATTGTGTCTGGAAAGCATATCTCATGTGCACCAAAATGATGTCACCATCTATGGAACCATAATGGAAAGTTGGCTGAAATATTTCTATCAAAATGGAAGAACCACGAGTGTCCTCCTGTCGAGTATAGGAATGCATAATGCCATGCCATCTGGTAGTCATAGTAATCAAAACCTTTAGGGATGAAAGGCTGTGAAAACATTCTTCGTGTATACGGGTTCATCTTCCAGTCTGTTGGAGTCAAGTCTCTAAGAATTCTGTACTTCGAGTATGAGTATCTGTCTGGTCTTGCCTCGGTAGATTTGTGAGAAATTTCTACTGAGTCGGTGTCTACTAATATAAATTCATAAAAGTTTCTGGTTTTTTCTAGGTCTGTTGGGATGTAGTGAAAGTCTTTTGGAAACAGGTTTGAAGTAATGGACCTTAGATCTGATCTTGTCGCGCCGTCGCGAGCGAAATTCGGGACGCAAAGAAATTCACATAACAATGAAGTCGCCACCCTATTTTCTAAGGTTTAGGGAAACCTAAAAGTCTGAAAAAGAAGAAGAAAATAAAACAAAAACTAAGGCACAAATAAAAAGGGTCTAAACCCGAGAACAACGGTTCGGGGTCGTTTTATGGACTTGGGAAGGTGTGAGGCACCCAAGTCTCATCCTAAAAAGGTTACCGGTTCTAAAAAGAGGTGTTTTAAAATCATGTTAAAAACAAGTAATTTGGGGCCCTCAGGGGGGGATCGTCGCTTTAATTCTTTAGTTGGTTCGGTTGATTTTATCCTAATTATTGTCGAGTTGTTAAAAAGAAAATAAACATTTTATCCTCTAAAAAAGAAAAAGGTCGGTTTGCATACCTATTCCGGTTATATTTAATCGAGTTCAAAAATTAGTCAGATTACATGCAAGATTGATTAAGTGAAATTACTACCATTTTATTATTAATCTTTACTAAAGCGACGACCCTAGTAAATCATAGACGAATCACGGCGATCGAAATCACTATCATCACAGATGAGTTACTACATCATCGGGCAAATGCATATGATTAATCCTATTTACTAGGTGATTCTAAGCATGCATAGACTAGCAAAATACCATTTATATGAATGCGAGAAAACACGTTGAAAAGAGAAAAACTGGGAAGTGGGGTCGAAGCCGCGCACATAACACATTCGTCAAAGATAACATACATCCATGAGTAAATATCAAGGGATTGCTAAATTTAAACGATCACGCAACATTAAAGATTTAAATCTCATTTTAGAAGGTAGCTCTAATGATAAGGGGGATTAAATATGGAGGTATTTTCTACGAGTTGGGCTTAGGGCCCATTTACTATCTTTCCGCTTTCAAATGATTATTTTCTTTGGTGATTTACTATCCTAAAAATTTAGAGGAGCTTAAGTTATTGGAAAAGATTAATCCTACGTTTATTTACTACTTTGTTCAGTTTTCTTTGATTGATTTTATTCGTTTTGATTTGTGGGGATTATTGAAGATTTGAGGATTTTAATAATCAATAATCATGCAATTAAATTAAAGCGTGATGTTTAATAATAATCCTATTTTATTTCATGCATTTAACAAAATAAAATGTTGAGTAATTACTAAGCCTAATTCGTTCAAGCAAGGGTCGATTTGAGTGAAATTATTAAAGGGAGTTATAGATATAAACTAATTCTCATGCAAAAAAGTTTATTTTAAATTCTAACAATTCTAAATAATCATGCATTCAATCGTATAATAAATAGGATAAACTAACGAAAATTCCTTCGGGCGGGTACCTGCATCACAAATCGATTAGTAGCACAAGTGATAAACAAATAAACGGATAAATAAATATTACAAGCATGCATATGAGCAAACTACGAATAAATAAATAAAAACAACTCCTGAGGGGCCAGCCTAATAACCCTCAGCCCATCTTTGCCTCCTTCCTTCCTAATGGGCCGGCCTATTGGCCAAGCCCAAACTTAATGAATAACAAAATCAGCCCCAACCCTACAATCACATCTCATCTCCTTTCTCCCTTTAACGCCGCCTGTCATCATCTCCACCCAAACACCTCTTCCCCTTCTTCTTAAATCTTTTCCTGCACCATTAAACAAATAAACAAACATCACGGCAACAGGAAAATAAAGGGGATTACTGTGGTGGCGAGGGAGCGTAGGAGCAGCGGCGAGCAGCGGCGAGCAGCGGCGATCGGGTGAGTGGCTGTGGAGTTCGGCGGCGATCGGGACGGTGGTGGCTGGGTTTTGTTGGCGGGTAGAGCAGTGAGGCTGGGTTTTGTTGGTTCTGATTTTGGGTGGGGTTTTTGGGTGGATTTTGGGGCCGATTTGGGTAGATTTTAGGACTGATTTTGAATGGTTTTTTGGGGCTGATTGCTGGTTGATTTGGGGCTGATTTTGGGTGGTTTTCGGGGTGATTGCTGGTTGATTTTAGGGGCTGTTTTGGGTTGTTTGCTGGCTGATTTTAGGGGTGGATTTAGGGCTGATTGCTGGTTGATTTTAGGTGGATTTAGGGGTGGATTTAGGGCTGATTGCTGGTTGATTTTAGGGCTGTTTTGGGTTGTTTGCTGGCTGATTTTAGGGCTGTTTTGGGTTGTTTGCTGGCTGATTTTAGGGGTGGATTTGGGATCAGTTTGGGAGGCTTGTTGCAGGGATTGAGATTGGTTGATTTGTGAGGTGGTTGAAGCTGACCGAGAGGCCCCGATTGATTTGGCAGAGGGATGGATTTATAGAGGGTAAGGTAAGGGAGAGGGAGATCGGTGCATTAATGAGGTAACGGGTAGGAGCGAGACGATCTTTGAATGTCAGAGAGATCTTTGAAAAACGAAGGGTATCTGATTCTGTTTGAAAAATGGGAGATGTGAGCAGAGTGTGTCTGATTTCGTTTGAAAAATAAGGAGGAAGAGCTGGTTCGGCGATTATGGGTAATTAGTTCGAGCTAATGGTCCGATAAACTGATAAAAGCTCGAATAAAAATACGAACAAAAACATAAAACAAAATACCAGGATAAATAATGGTAATAATGATAATGATAATAATAATAATAATACTTAATAATAATCAACAATAATCATGGACGATAAAAATAAAAATGTGGGTATGTTATGATATGGTAATGATGACTTATGTCAAAAATCGGGTAGCAACAGTTGCCCCCTCTTTACTGTCTTATCAAAAATAAAGTGTAACTTTAAATTTTTGATGAGCAGTAAAGACGGTTGCCGCAGTACCACGAATGTTTGAAATGCAGGGTTAAAAAAACAAAGGAAATGACCTCACCCGAAAATGTGGACGTACCTTTACTCGGACACTTCGCAGAAATATAAATTGCTTAAATGTAAATTTACCTCTTTTCGATCAGATGTAGACGCAACAATTTAATTTGTGGAAAAATAAACTTAGCTCCCCTCGGATGCTGATGGCTCTACTCAGATGCCTTGCAAGAATGTAAAATGCAGCTTCACTCGGACGTCTCCCCTCGAATACTGCGATGCATAAACGTAAATCCAGCTCTGCTCAGACGCTGGTGGCTCCACTCGGATGCCTTGCAAATTCAGCTCCACTCGGATACTGATGACTCCACTCGGACGTCTTGAAATACGGTTCTACTCAGAAGCCGACAACCCCACTCGGATGTTGAAAAATTCAGCTCTACTCAGACTCTGATGGCTCCACTCGGATGCCTAAAAAGAAAAACTCAGTTCCAACTCGGATACTGATGACTCCACTCGGATGTCTTAGAAAAAGTAAAATGCGGATTCACTCGGACGTCTCCCCTCGAATATCGCGATGCATAAACTTAAATCCAGCTCTACTCAGAAGCTGGTGGCTCCACTCGGATGCTTAAAAGGTACCTCTGCAAAACAAAGGTTAGACTTCCTGCAAAACTTAACATTGATTAGTGAAATACGGCTGAAGGCATCCTTTATAATTCGAACTATTCCCCTTGACCGTTGGTACCATGCTTCCTTTTTGTCGCCTCAAGGGTTAAGATGAGAGTTTTAAATATGCAAGTTTTTTTTAGAAAAATGCTCATTTTATTAATTCAGAATAAATATTAAATGTCTTGTCATGACAAATCCCTTATGTCTTTTGATCGAAGGGGGGCGTTGTCTACAGCTTTCTATGCGAAGTACATCTTGACAGATTCAGCGTTCACTGGTCTCAGTAAATCATCGCCATCCATATTAGTAAGCCTTAGAGCATTTCCAGAGAATGCGTGCTTGACCACATATGGGCCTTCATACTTAGGGGCCCACTTCCCTCGACTGTCCTCCTGATGAGGAAGAATCTTCTTCAATACTAAATCTCCGGTTTTGAACTCACGAGGTCGCACTTTCTTGTTATATGCATTTGCCATCCTTTTTTGATATAATTGAGCATGACACATTGCTGTCAGTCGTTTCTCTGAAATTAGATTCAGTTGTTCATACCTTACTCTCGCCCAATCAGACTCTTCCACTTCTGATTCTGCCAAGATTCTAAGAGAAGGAATTTCCACCTCGAGTGGAATCACTGCTTCCATGCCGTAGACTAAGGAGTAAGGAGTTGCTCCCGTAGAAGTACGAATGGCGATCCGATAAGCGTGCAAAGCAAAAGGAAGCATGTCATGCCAATCCTTGTAGGTAACTACCATCTTCTGAATGATCTTCTTCAAGTTCTTGTTTGCTGCTTCGACCGCGCCATTCATCTTTGGACGGTAAGGCGAAGAGTTTCGGTGTTTGATCTTCCATTGTTTGCAAAGATTGTCGATTAGCTTCCCATTTAAATTGGTGCCATTATCTGTAATGATTGTTTCAGGGACCCCATAGCGACAAATGATGTTTTTCTCGATGAACCGCATGGTTGTCTTCTGAGTGATGTTCGGGTAGGATGTAGCTTCAACCCACTTTGTGAAATAATCAATCGCAACAAGGATGAATCGGTGACCGTTGGAAGCTTTCGGATGAATCTGACCGATGATGTCAATTCCCCACATTGCGAAAGGCCAAGGGGATGTCATGTTAAAAAGAGGGGTAGGAGGTACATGGATGTGATCAGCGTAAATCTGACATTTGTGACATTTTCTGACGTAATCGATGCAATCTCGCTCCATAGTGAGCCAAAAGTAACCTCGTCTCATGATCTGTCTCACCATCATGTGTCCACTGGCATGCGTGCCGCAAACTCCTTCATGGGTTGCAGTCATGATCTTCTTAGCTTCATGAACAGTAACACAACGAATCAAGGCACCATCTGCTCTCCTTTTATACAAAACTTCACCATCGAGGTAGAAGTCTAAAGCCAAACGCTGAAGAGTTTTCTTATCACTCTGAGCTGCTCCCGGTGGGTATTCTCGATATTTGATGAATTGCACCAGATCGTGGAACCACGGCTTCCCATCAGGCTCATCTTCTAAGGCAGCACAACATGCTGGAGTCTCTCTCACTTCTACTCTTAGTGGTTGGAGCATTACCCCGCATTCCAGTTTGAACATAGAAGCTAGAGTAGCTAATGCATCTGCAAAACGATTCTTCTCTCGATCAATCCGATTAAACTTAGTTTCTTCGAACTCATCTATAAGCTTGGTGAGCAATTTTTGGTAAGGTATCAGCTTTGAATCTCTAGTTTGCCACAAATCTTGCGCTTGATAAATGACAAGAGCGGAGTCTCCAAAAATCTCCAATCTTTTCACCTTCAAATCGATTGCCGCCATTAATCCATTGATGCATGCTTCATACTCAGCAATGTTATTTGTACATGGGAAATTCAATCTGCAAGCCACGGGGAATTGTCGGCCATCTGGTGCAATGATCACAGCGCCCACTCCTTTTCCTGAAAGGTTCACCGCACCATCGAAGAACATGGTCCACCACTCATCTTTCTCTGTATTTTCCTTAAGCTCAGCGTCAATCACCACTATATCTTCATCCGGAAAATCAAACTTTAGTGGTTCGTATTCATCCATAGCATGGTCAGCCAAGTGATCGGCGAGAGCACTTGCTTTAACCGCCTTTTGAGTCACATACACGATCTCGTATTCTGCCAACAAGACCTGCCATCTACAAATTCTACTCGACAAGTATGGTTTCTCAAAAATATACTTCAAAGGATCCATGCGGGAAATCAACCACGTTGTGTAATATAACATATAATGCCTGAGTCTTCGAGCACTCCATGCTAAAGCGCAACAAGTCCGTTCTAACATGGAATAACGCATCTCACATTCATTGAATTTCTTACTCAGATAGTAAATGGCTTGCTCACGCCTCCCAGATTCATCATGTTGCCCCAAAACACAACCCATGGCACTAGTTGTGACTGTTAAATACATAAGTAAAGGGCGTCCTTGCGTCGGAGGGATCAACACCGGAGGATTCTGTAAATACGCCTTGATCTTCTCAAAAGCTTTTTGGCAACCCTCGTCCCATTCTGCGTCTCCATTCTTTCTCAGCATTCTGAACATCGGCTCGCAGGTAAGTGTCAACTGACTAATGAAGCGGGCAATATAGTTAATACGCCCTAGGAAACTCCGTACTTCCTTCTCGGTTTTGGGAGAAGGTAACTCTTGAATCGCCTTCACCTTGTCGGGATCTACTTCTATACCTTTGTTACTGACGATAAACCCTAATAACTTCCCTGATGTCACTCCAAAAGTACATTTGGCCGGATTCAAGCGTAACTGAAACTGCCTCAACCTTTCAAATACTTTCTTTAGGACGTCAACATGATTTTGTGCCTCGCAAGACTTGGCTATCATGTCATCGACATATATCTCAACTTCTTTATGCATCATGTCATGAAACAAAGTAACAGCGGCACGCTGGTAAGTGGCACCTGCATTCTTCAAACCGAAGGGCATCACTTTGTAGCAAAAGGTTCCCCAAGGTGTGATGAAGGTCGTTTTCTCGCTATCTTCAGGAGCCATCTTAATCTGATTGTACCCTGAAAATCCATCCATGAAGGAGAACATGCCATTATGGGCGGCACTGTCTACTAGGACATCAATATGAGGAAGGGGGAAGTCATCTTTGGGACTTGCTCGATTAAGATCACGGAAATCCACACACATGCGAACTTTCCCATCCTTCTTCGGTACTGGCACGATATTGGCGACCCATTCCGGGTATTCAGCAACTCTTAGGAAACCCGCATCTAGCTGTTTTGTGACTTCTTCTTTTATCTTCAAAAGAACATCAGGGTGCATCCTTCGGAGTTTCTGTTTTACAGGCTTGTACTCGGACTTCAACGGAATACGGTGCTCCACTATATTAGGGTCAAGACCCGGCATATCTTCATATGACCATGCGAACACGTCCACGTACTCTTTGAGAAGTAAAATCAACCTCTCTTTCTGAACAGAATTCAAGGTTGTTCCGATTTTGACAGCCTTCTGATCATCATTGCTTGCCCCCAAGTTTATCTCTTCCAACTCCTCCTGGTGAGGGACTATCTTCCTCTCAGAATTCTCTACCAAACGGGCTAACTTATGCGGAATCTCAAACTCATCCTCTGTTGCGGCGATAATCTCTTCACCAGTAAAGACATAGGGTATATCAAGACAATCCGAATTAATATTTATCCTGAAAATAAAAATACAAAAGACAAAAGATATTTGGAAAGGAAACCGCGTAATTATATTAATACGATAAAAGGGAGCATAAGCTCTACAAAAGAGTTTTCTCCGTTTAGGGAAATTTAAAAGCCATGGATGCATGTCTTGAAAAAAAGAAATTACATAGAGACATCGGGAAGCACGGTAGCGGTCCAGTTGCACACTAGCTCCCCAGACTTCTTCACGGAAATGAATGAACTGTGAGACGGTTCTTCTTCTCCAAGAGTACAAATGTGGAAGTCTGAAGTCGTTTTGATCATGACAGAACCAGGGTTGATGACTTCAGCTGCAAAAGGGAACGTTACCCTGATGTGAGGGATAGCCATCTTCATGTTTGGCACGTCATGCCCAAACAACTTAGCGAGACGCCTCTCTTTCTTTTCCTTAGAGACCCTATCAAAATCGGCCTTGCTTGGCTTGTACCCCAAACCGAAACGGTCTCCGAAGCTCTTCGATCCTTGTAACTTGACTCTGAGCCCCTTTTCAAACTGGAAGCCATCTTTCAGCATCACCTTGGCAGTCATTATAGCAGCTTTAGAGATCTTAGGCTCAGGAATGGGGGATCCTTCTCTTATCCAATCAGCATTCACGATCTCAAAAGCTTGGAATGAACTCTCCAAAGTTTCAGTAGTCTCGATGTAGGGCACAGAAGAATGCTTAGCCAAAATCAAAGCTTCCTCTGCCTTTACCGTGATGAGGACACCATCCATCACATACTTGATGCATTGGTGTAAGGAAGAAGGAACAGCTCCTGCTGAGTGGATCCATGGTCGTCCCAGAAGCATACTATAAGCAGGTCGGATTTCCATTACTTGGAAGGTTAAAGTGAAGGTATGGGGGCCAATAACCACATCTAGATCAATGTTTCCAATGATTTCTCGGATAGTACCATCAAAAGCTCTAGCCATCATCCCACTCGGCTTCATATGAGATATGTCAACTGGCAGCTGTTCCAGGACATGTTTAGGTAAGACATTCAGTGCAGACCCATTATCAATCAAGGCTTTTGCTACAACATGGCCTTTGCATTCTACCGTGATGTAGAGAGCTTTGTTATGACCGGTCCCGGCCGGGTCCATCTCTTCTTCGGAAAAGGTAATGCTACTCACAGCTTGAATTCTCCCAATCAGGTTCCCCACTCCTTCTACAGTAATATCCTTAGTTACAAAGGCTTCATTCAACACCTTTAAGAGGGCTCGGCGATGTGGCTCTGAAGTAAGGATTAGCTCCATGATAGAGATACGGGCTGGGGTTTTCTTCAGCTGCTCAATGATACTGAATTCACTTTGCTTCATGATCTTCAAAAATTCAGTGGCGTCATCCTCAGACACTGGTTTGTTCGATTCTTGTACTTTTTCAGCTATCTTCTCAGGTAACATCAAACTTTTTCCTTTGGCTTGCCTTTGTAGCTCAACTTCTTCAGAGACATAACACCTTCCGCTCCGAGTCATGCCCCCAATATTAGAAGTTTCACCCATTACTGGCCCTGTTGGCGCAACAAAAGGAGGGGTAGTAACAACTTCGTACCCGTAATTGAAAGGGACGGCATGCAAATCTTTGGTAGGGATATTCTGGGCAAACTTGAAGACTAACTTGGGCGGAGCCATGGTGGAGGCGCCCGTTTGGGATACATACTCAAAGGAATAAGGAGAAGAAAAACCGTCCTCAATGACACCAACCTCTTCCGCCACATAGGTCTTCTTCTCAATCTGAATAATCCCAAAATCCATCAACTGTTCCACCTTCTGTAAGAACACTGCACAGTCTTGGACTCCATGTTTTCTTGCCCCCGGGCAAAACAAACAACTGCTATTTTCGGAGCGTTGAAGATACCCTCCTTGGACTAGCGCATGAAAAAGCTCTTTTCGGGGTACTCCCAATATTGAAGGGGAATGGTTAACAAATTCTTTCACAGAAACAACATTCACTCCTCCACCACCTGGGGCATGGTTTGGAAGTGGGTTGGTGGTCGTGTTAGGTCCTTTGGCTAACCCTTCGAAAGAGATCCATCCACACTTGATCAGATGATGAACCTTTCCCTTAAAAGCAGTACAATTCTCTAGAGTGTGTCCTGGGGCTCCAGCATGGTACGTGCATCTAGCATTTGGGTCATACCATTTTGGGTAAGGAGGTTGGAGAGGTTGGATCAGAGTAGGTGCAATCTGCCCTGCTGCTAGAAGATGTTTGTAGATTTCCCCCAAAGGAACAGGAAGAGGTGGTAATGGTTCATGGTTCCAGCGATTGTTTTGGTTGCTTGGGTTTTTTGGTGGGTTATATGGTCTGGGTTGTGTAGGTTGCTGTGGCATTTGTGGTGGATGTGATGGGAAAGGTGGAAATGATGCTGGGTATTGAGGAGCCACGTTGGCAACAGGCATTGATGGGAAGAAGGTAGGTTGATATAGTGATGGTGGTGGTGGTGGTGATGGGAAAGGGTATGGTGGTGGCGAGGAATAAGGTGGAGGTGGCGGAAAAGGTTTTTGATGAGTTGGCTGGGGGGAAACAAAGCTGACATCTTTCTTCGGGATGGGCGTTTTCTTAGGTGTTACCTCTGGCGTGGGAACAATGATCCTTCCTGATTTAATTCCTTGTTCAACTCTTTCAGCAACTAAGACCATGTCGGAAAAGCTACTAGATGGGTTGGAAATCAGATACGTGTAATAGGGGGACTTGAAAGTATTCACAAAAATGGACACAAGCTCCTTGTCATTCAAAGGGGGATAAATCCTTGCAGCTAGTTCTCTCCATCTTTGAGCATAAGCTTTCACCAATTCATTATCCTTCTTCTCCATGTTCTGCAAATCGGAACGGTCAGGCGCCACTTCTGTATTAAACTTGTATTGCTTTAGGAAAGCATCAGATAAATCTCTCCAAGTCCGAATCTTGATTCTATCCAAACCCATGTACCAAGTCAAAGCATGTCTGGCCAAACTTTCTCTAAATAGGTGAATCAACAGAGGCTCATTATGTATCACTTCAGACATTTTGTTACAGTAGACCCTGAGATGAGTCTTGGGGCATTCAATTCCAGTATACTTCTCAAATTCTGGAATCTTGAAGTTCAGGGGCATCGTGATCCCTGGTACCATGCACATATCAGCGGGACCCATAGGATCAAAGGGGTCCGCTCCTTCCACTGCCCTTAGTCTTTCCTCTAGCAGGCTCAACCTATCATGACTTGGCCCTTCTGCTTTAACGGGAACAAAACCAACGGTTTGTGGATGCTCAAAAGAACCCTGTGGTTGGGTCCGATTCCCACTAGGGAATAGAACTCTTGAAAGTTCAGGTACTGCAAATTGAGTAGGGTGGCTCTGAGTTGGTTGGACATACTGGAATTTAGAGTGATCCTGATTTTTACCAGAACCGAGAGTGAGATCAGCAAGAGAAGGATTAAGAGGTGGAACGTCTTGTCCAAACGTACTAATAACAGTACTTGTGACGGCTGGCGTAGTGAGTGAGTTGAAACCAAGGAAAGGACTTTGCCATTTCCACTGGACCCCTTGACCGGAAAATGGTTGAGAAATGGACGAACCCGCAGCAACAGATGAAGAGATAGGTCCTGTCGCATGACTAGAAGAGGGATAAAAACCAAGAGGATAGTCAAGAGTTGGCCCTTCAGGATCTTTCCGGGTTTTAGCATGCATTATCTCATCCCGCTCTTTTTCGGCTTGGAGGGCCCGTTCTCTAGTAGTTCGAAGTTGTTCCTCCAATTCCGCTATCCTTGTTTCAAATGCCTTATCCGTCACCACTTGTTCCGTCATTTTCCGTGTTTGAAGTCTGGTAGCGTGGAGCTTTTGAGGAATAGTTCTTTTCTTAGGAGCTATCTTTTTCTGAAAACAAAGAGAAAAGGTAGGTGTAAATTCTTAGGAATAATAATAATAACAGACAGAAATGCTACCTTGAGGACTCCACTCCGCTTATTCAAATCTCCGGCTCCTCTTCGATCTTTCACTTGATACTTTTGAGATTCGGAAGGAAAGGAACATGAAACAATCTTCAAATCATCACACTGACGAAGGTTACTAGGGAAGCTTCTATTCATTCCCGAAATCCAAAAGGGAAGCTTCTATTCATTTCCGATAACATATATTGATGGTTCCTTGATCAAGATGGAAGATGGAGGATCCCGTAAGTGACAGCCTTTCCTAGCCTTTAACAAGACTAGGGTCCCCGCCCCTTACGTTTCTTTTCCAAAATCCAAATTCAATCTTGGATCATGAATAATCTTCTTTATCTATCTCTAGCTGTCAAATCTAATTTGCAAGAGAAGAGCTCCAATTCATTCTCGAAATCACAAAGGGAACTTTTTACTCATTCCCGAAAATACGAAGGGAAATAAAAAGGAAGCATCGAAGCAAGGTAGGGTCAAGCAATCGCAAATGGTAACCATACATGAAGAAGAAATAGTCATCATTCATATGAATGTGACTAATCATTTGAAAAAGGTACACCCAAAGTAAAACACCACCAAGTACTTGCTCCCATTAAAAAAATACAACCATTCGAATCACAAAAATAAATCAACATCTTGAGGCTTGACTGCTGGTGGAATTTTCTCCTATCTGCTCCATCAAGGCAACCTTCTTCTTCTGCACCTTCACTTCAGCTTCTAAAACGGCCACTCGGGCTTGCAATACTTGATTCTCTCCATCCATGCTGGTTGTCTCTTTGATGCGATCAGTCAAAATCTCAATCATTGCATCTTTCTCTCGGACCAAAGTGCTTGAAATCTCCCTTTTATTGACTTCTCCCTTCAACCTCCTTCTAAAGTTTTCTTGGGCTATCCTTTGGTTCACACGGTTTACCCGTACGTGCTCCTTATGACGCCTTTCCCATCTGTGTAGCTGAAGCTCTAAATCCATCTTTTCAGTCAACCAAATATCTTTTTCTGTCAACAACTGATCTCGCTCTTCTCTTGTCATCCGCAACTGCTCCATCAACAGGGCGTGGGTCACATAGTTAACCCCCGCATCGGCATGGCGTTCACCTTCTTCTTCCATAGGCTTCCTATTTTCTGGGAGGGGCAAAACATTTCCATTAATCCTGTTCCTCCTCCATTCTGAGTATTCCTTTGTCGGCTGAGTAGGGATAGTATGTCCCTCAAGGCAAAATGGAGTGCGCCATTCGTTCACATACTGGCGTAGAGTGTCAGTTTCTCCTGAGTGCGGAAGACTTGAGATTGACATACCGAAAGAAAAACATCGGTAGCATGGGTCCCAGAATTGCAGAGCCGCTCGGATGCAACTTAGGTCAACCTTCACATCTATTAGCATTAACAGTTTCCCATACTTGCATTGGAATTGCACTTTCTCATCAACAGTAAGCTCATTTCTCAATTCTTTGATCTTTGTAGCATCAAAATCTACCTTCTCCGCGCTAACCTTGGTCATGACATCCGAAACAAAACCCGGTTCTAACATGTTCCCGTGCATCAACTGGTCATTGTAACTCTTTTTCCCAAAAGTATCAAGTGAAAGCATAGTGGGTACAGCCATCAAATGAATAAGCAAGGTGGGTCCTGTCACAAGTACCAAACATGTATTAGCAAATCGAATATCATAAACATGTTAATACGCAAAATAAAATAATAACAAGGATGGAAATAAATTAATGGATACATAAAAAAAAGAGAATCATGGCAATAAGGAATCACTTTGAACAATACACACGCGATTGTGATGCACATGCTTGGGTAACTCCAACTACTTCTAACTGGCTGAAAGGCTCCCGGACGATACCAAGAAGTGGTCCCTCAGTAAATGGATACGTGATTGCTGACCGAAACACAAAAGAATCGGGGCGTTCACCCATTTAGGGGTTCTAGTCCGAGTTAGGGTTCATGAAAGCTGACTGGGACCCAAGTCCTCAGGGCTTCACTAATACCAATCTAATCCTATTTGGGAAGGCCCGGCGAAAGGGCATTATGCGTGAAATGCACGTGAGAATACAACAGTTGATATCAAAGCGAATGAACAAATAAATAATAACAATAAACACCTCAAGCAAATAATTCCGGCTTCGACCCTCTAGTCCCCAGTGAAGTCGCCAAACTGTCGCGCCGTCGCGAGCGAAATTCGGGACGCAAAGAAATTCACATAACAATGAAGTCGCCACCCTATTTTCTAAGGTTTAGGGAAACCTAAAAGTCTGAAAAAGAAGAAGAAAATAAAACAAAAACTAAGGCACAAATAAAAAGGGTCTAAACCCGAGAACAACGGTTCGGGGTCGTTTTATGGACTTGGGAAGGTGTGAGGCACCCAAGTCTCATCCTAAAAAGGTTACCGGTTCTAAAAAGAGGTGTTTTAAAATCATGTTAAAAACAAGTAATTTGGGGCCCTCAGGGGGGGATCGTCGCTTTAATTCTTTAGTTGGTTCGGTTGATTTTATCCTAATTATTGTCGAGTTGTTAAAAAGAAAATAAACATTTTATCCTCTAAAAAAGAAAAAGGTCGGTTTGCATACCTATTCCGGTTATATTTAATCGAGTTCAAAAATTAGTCAGATTACATGCAAGATTGATTAAGTGAAATTACTACCATTTTATTATTAATCTTTACTAAAGCGACGACCCTAGTAAATCATAGACGAATCACGGCGATCGAAATCACTATCATCACAGATGAGTTACTACATCATCGGGCAAATGCATATGATTAATCCTATTTACTAGGTGATTCTAAGCATGCATAGACTAGCAAAATACCATTTATATGAATGCGAGAAAACACGTTGAAAAGAGAAAAACTGGGAAGTGGGGTCGAAGCCGCGCACATAACACATTCGTCAAAGATAACATACATCCATGAGTAAATATCAAGGGATTGCTAAATTTAAACGATCACGCAACATTAAAGATTTAAATCTCATTTTAGAAGGTAGCTCTAATGATAAGGGGGATTAAATATGGAGGTATTTTCTACGAGTTGGGCTTAGGGCCCATTTACTATCTTTCCGCTTTCAAATGATTATTTTCTTTGGTGATTTACTATCCTAAAAATTTAGAGGAGCTTAAGTTATTGGAAAAGATTAATCCTACGTTTATTTACTACTTTGTTCAGTTTTCTTTGATTGATTTTATTCGTTTTGATTTGTGGGGATTATTGAAGATTTGAGGATTTTAATAATCAATAATCATGCAATTAAATTAAAGCGTGATGTTTAATAATAATCCTATTTTATTTCATGCATTTAACAAAATAAAATGTTGAGTAATTACTAAGCCTAATTCGTTCAAGCAAGGGTCGATTTGAGTGAAATTATTAAAGGGAGTTATAGATATAAACTAATTCTCATGCAAAAAAGTTTATTTTAAATTCTAACAATTCTAAATAATCATGCATTCAATCGTATAATAAATAGGATAAACTAACGAAAATTCCTTCGGGCGGGTACCTGCATCACAAATCGATTAGTAGCACAAGTGATAAACAAATAAACGGATAAATAAATATTACAAGCATGCATATGAGCAAACTACGAATAAATAAATAAAAACAACTCCTGAGGGGCCAGCCTAATAACCCTCAGCCCATCTTTGCCTCCTTCCTTCCTAATGGGCCGGCCTATTGGCCAAGCCCAAACTTAATGAATAACAAAATCAGCCCCAACCCTACAATCACATCTCATCTCCTTTCTCCCTTTAACGCCGCCTGTCATCATCTCCACCCAAACACCTCTTCCCCTTCTTCTTAAATCTTTTCCTGCACCATTAAACAAATAAACAAACATCACGGCAACAGGAAAATAAAGGGGATTACTGTGGTGGCGAGGGAGCGTAGGAGCAGCGGCGAGCAGCGGCGATCGGGTGAGTGGCTGTGGAGTTCGGCGGCGATCGGGACGGTGGTGGCTGGGTTTTGTTGGCGGGTAGAGCAGTGAGGCTGGGTTTTGTTGGTTCTGATTTTGGGTGGGGTTTTTGGGTGGATTTTGGGGCCGATTTGGGTAGATTTTAGGACTGATTTTGAATGGTTTTTTGGGGCTGATTGCTGGTTGATTTGGGGCTGATTTTGGGTGGTTTTCGGGGTGATTGCTGGTTGATTTTAGGGGCTGTTTTGGGTTGTTTGCTGGCTGATTTTAGGGGTGGATTTAGGGCTGATTGCTGGTTGATTTTAGGTGGATTTAGGGGTGGATTTAGGGCTGATTGCTGGTTGATTTTAGGGCTGTTTTGGGTTGTTTGCTGGCTGATTTTAGGGCTGTTTTGGGTTGTTTGCTGGCTGATTTTAGGGGTGGATTTGGGATCAGTTTGGGAGGCTTGTTGCAGGGATTGAGATTGGTTGATTTGTGAGGTGGTTGAAGCTGACCGAGAGGCCCCGATTGATTTGGCAGAGGGATGGATTTATAGAGGGTAAGGTAAGGGAGAGGGAGATCGGTGCATTAATGAGGTAACGGGTAGGAGCGAGACGATCTTTGAATGTCAGAGAGATCTTTGAAAAACGAAGGGTATCTGATTCTGTTTGAAAAATGGGAGATGTGAGCAGAGTGTGTCTGATTTCGTTTGAAAAATAAGGAGGAAGAGCTGGTTCGGCGATTATGGGTAATTAGTTCGAGCTAATGGTCCGATAAACTGATAAAAGCTCGAATAAAAATACGAACAAAAACATAAAACAAAATACCAGGATAAATAATGGTAATAATGATAATGATAATAATAATAATAATACTTAATAATAATCAACAATAATCATGGACGATAAAAATAAAAATGTGGGTATGTTATGATATGGTAATGATGACTTATGTCAAAAATCGGGTAGCAACAACTTGTAAAGCTGGTATGAGTCTAGAAGGAGTTCTTGGGCCTACAGTTCCTTGTAGGAATAGGTTTGGATCTAATGTCTTTGAGGTCTGTGTCTGTGGTCTTAAGTTGTCAAATCTATTTGGTGAGTCGGGCATGCCTGATATGGTCATTGTGTATGAGGCTTTTGTCTTCTTCTTTGGGTCCACCTTGGTCGTCACTTTTCTTTCCCTGTAGAAATTCTCTGGAAAGAAAGTCTAGTAAAGAGTTGTCTTTGCCTGAGATGTATTGTATTTCAAAATCAAAATTTGAAGGCAAAGCTTGCCATTTGGCAAAAATCTGTTTTGCAACAAGGTTTTTAACATCTTTTTCTAAAACAAATTTTGCACTTTGACAGTCAATTCGTAAAAGAAATCTTTGGTTGAAAACATCATCTTGAAACTTGGTGATGCATAAAACAATGGCTAAGATTTCCTTTTTTATTGTTGAATAATTTCTTTGAGCCTCTATCCATATTCCTGAACAAAACCTTATCAATTGTTCTTTTCCTAAAACCTCTTGTTTTAATATTCCTCCATATCCCAAGTCTGATGCGTCTGTTTCAACTATTAATTTAGCTGAAGGGTCTGGTATACCTAAACATGGAAGATTTTTAACCTTTTCTTTAACAAGTCTTACTACTGTAGTATGTTCTTCAGTCCATTCAGTAGGATTCTTTTTTAGTCTTTTGTAAAGAATTGAGCAGGTTGATCTAAGATCTTTTATGAAATCAGAAACATAGTTTAAGCACCCAAGAAATCTCTGCAATTGAGTTTTATCTTTTATTTCGTTTGGGAATTTACTTGCGAATTCTATAGATCTGCTTATAGGACTAAACATTCCTTGATAAATATTGAATCCTAAAAATCTTATGTTAGTTTGACATAATTTCATTTTTGAAACTGACACTACAAGTCCATTTTTTTAAAAAAAATTTAGAAACTTATTGAGATGATGAAAGTGCTCTGTTACTGATTTTGAATACACTAGCACATCATTAATGTATACAATAGTGAATTTAGTGTATGGGTTTAAGATGTCATTCATCATTTTTTGAAACTCTGAGGGTGCATTTTTTAGTCCGAAAGGCATTACATTCCATTCGTAATGTCCTAACGGGACTGTGAACGTCGTCTTGTATCTATCTTCTTCTGTAATTTGGATTTGCCAAAATCCAGATTTCATGTCAAATTTGGAGAATATGGTTGCTCCATGCAATCTCTTTATTAAATCTCTTTTATTTGGTATGGGGTATCTGATCCATCTGAGTGCTTTATTTAATGATTTCTAATTTATTACTAGTCTAGGTGCTCCTCTTTCGAGCTCAGCATTATTTTGAACATAAAAAGCTGCACAAGACCATGGGGATTTACTAGGTCTTATTAGTTTTTTGTCTAGTAAAGATTGTATTTCTTTTTTACAGTATTCCATAAGTTCTTTATTCATTTCAATAAGTCTAGCTCTTGTGGGTATATTTTTTTCATCAAAGTCTTTTTCGTATGGTAAATTTATCACGTATTTCTTTCTGTTCCAAAATGCATTTGGAACTTCCGCACAAACTTCTTTTTCAAATAATTTTTGAAATTCTTTTACTTTCTTTTGATTTAAGGGTGTCTGAATTTCTTTCTCTATTCTCTTATAATTTATTTATTTTGTGAGAAAATGAAAATGTTTCCTTTTTTGTATTAACATAATATTTTGTGTTATGGAATAATTTTTTATTATATTTAAATCTTTTTGTCTAGGTCTTTCTATGAATTTGAAGCAGATATTTGTACCTTTTGCTTTAGTCTAGATTCCTTCATGTTCTACCTTGAATGGACAAATTTGTGTTAGGAATGGTGTTCCTAATATTACCTATTGTCCTAAATCTTTAGCTAGTATGAAAGACTGCCTAAAACAGAATCCTTCTTTACAGATATATGCCTTTGACAGTTTATACCTGATATCTAATTTTTCCCAATTCGCTGCGTATAAACGTTCTTTAGTTTTCTCATAATATTGAGTGGGTATTAGTCCTTCTTGTATACAATTTTGGTCTACACCAGAGTCTATTAAGGCTACAATATTAATATGAAAGTCACTGTCTAATTCTAATTCTATGTTTACATGCCATTTTTGGTATTCAATTCTAGATATTACATTTAAATAATGTTCTTCTTCCTTGGCTATTCCCAAGGCTTCGTGACTAATATCTAGATTTAAATCTTTATAGTTCTCAATTTCTTTTTCTCAACTCTCATCATTATCTTCTTTGTCTTCTAACATGCTCATTCTTATATTAAGTTGAGTATTTTCTATTTGTAGAGTTTTTATTTCTGCCTTGATTTTTTCTAATTTCTTCCTTTAAGTCTTGAATTGTTACTGTCGATTCTTGCTTGGAGAATCTACTTATCACATCTTCCATAGTATAATTTCGTATAGATTTTGCCTTTTTGTCACTATTAATTACATCTTGAAGTTTTTCTAAATATTCTCTCTGTGTATCTGCATCGTTAACCTTACCAATTAATTCCATTAATAAGTCTGTTTCTTTAGTGATAACATTGATTTGCTTATAAGAACAAGCACATATGTTATCTTCTTCTTCTTCTTCTTCTTCTGAGTTTATCTCTTCTTCAGAAGTATTTTCTTGTATTTCGTATATTACTTCATTATTACTACTTACAATTTCTTCATCAGTTTCTATTGCTACCCGATTTTTGACGCATTTTTCGCACTTTTTTGTTTATCGCATTATTAGCCCATTTAAATCGAAATTCTATCGATTTTCAATCTTAGACAATTTATTTTAATATTTCGTACCGTTTCGTGCCATTTTAGTTTTTTCGTATTTTTACTGTCTTTTCGTTCGAACTTCTATCGGTCCTGAATAAATTTCCTCGGACCTTAAGGATTCCGAGCGAGTAAATTCGGACTTTAAATCGAAATTTTTCTTTATTTACTGATTACTATTTATTTTGTTGCATTTTATTGCATGTTTTAGTATTTTTGGTTCCGGATTTTATTCATTCCAAGCGTGTTGACAATACGAACCGATTAAATAAATTCCCAAAGGTTAACTCATCTTAGCCCTTGATCAAGTGTTGACTCTTTTTTCTCTTCATCAGACGACTCCAATTTAAGCATGAGGGTTCATGCATTTCTTCCCTTCACAGCACTGCCCATGCATTTAATGCATATTCCATTTGCGTTTTTCACTATCACACTCCATTCTTACGTTTTTCTGCTACAAATTTGTCTTGTCCTAGCCCTTCCCTCCATCATCCCTATAAATAGCAAGCAAAATCCTTCATTTCTCTTGACCAAAAAACACAGACGAACACATCCACAAAAATTTCACACACTTTCTCTCCCTCTCTCTCGGCAGAAGCAACAAACCAAGGCAAGTCTTTCCTTTTTCTCATTTAATTATCGAATTGCTTGCTCTAACATTTCCTTCTATTTTTTTTCTGCACATTTCCTTGACGCTACTGCCAATGATGCCGCTACTGTTCACCGTGTTGCTGTCGCCGCTGAACTGCCTCCACGCTACTTCCGAGCGGCTGCTATGTTGTTGCTTCGCCGGAGCTGTTGCTGCATCGCCACTGCCGAGCCGCTGCTGGTTCACTGCCGCCGCTGTCGCGGGGTCGAATCGCTGCCGCTGTCGCCTTACTGTTGCCATTGGAGCTGCAGCTGGCAGCTGCTAATTCTGCCGAAGGAGGAGGCGAGCCGCTGTTGTCGTGTGTTGCGGGAGCTGCCATGGCTGCGTCTTCGGTTCGCTTGCTGTCTGGACAAGGGAGACGATGAACAGTGCTGGGAATTAAGGAAAATGGGCTTGGCACAAGAGGAGAAAATGGGATGCGCCTTGCGCTAGCCCATGCGGAGGAGAAAGTGGGCTGCTGGGTAGCCCACGCGGTGAAGGAAAGGTCAGCCCAGCTGGGCTGGCTTGTTGGGCTCTTTGGCCCACAACTATGGGCCTGGGCCCACTCACGCCCTAGGGGGCCCGACCCAGCTTTCTCGGCCCATCGCATTCTTTTTTTCATATGCTTGTACTATTTATTTATTTTCGCTCTCATACTGTTTATTTATTTTCCGTATGCCTGTATGCTCGTATTGTTTATTCATTATGCTCCCGCATATTTAATTATCCTACTTGCGCTTAATCATCAACATTAATTATTTCACATGCATACATTATTTTGCGTGCCGACTAATCGTATGCTTGTACCGTAATTAATTATATTTGCATGCTATCACATGTTTAAAATTAATTGTTTCGCTTACATTTAATGGTTAAATCATTTATGTCATTTAATAATTTTGATATCAATTAATCATATGCTCAAATCATCTTTTTTTACCTTTTGAATTAAGCAGTGCGTTTTAAATTGTGGGTTTAGATTATTGAAATATGTAATGTCTTCATTTGCCCATATAAACTATTAAAAATTAATTGTATATGTTTTATTAGAAAACGTGTATTAATTATAAAATTTTGAAGGTATATATTTTATGTATATATATGTGTGAGAAATTCCACCCTAATTTTTTTTAATTTTTTTTTAAAGAATGATAAAATCAATTTTTGTTCGTACATACAAATAAATATATACATCAAACACTAATAATCAAAAGAAATAGTTTTTATGAATAGTCACCATTTGAAGTTTAACATTAAACCATACTAAAAGAGTAGATGAGTTTTCAAAATTACTTCTTTGCCCTTACTAAGGGTGGTAATTATGATTATTTATGTTGTTTAGTAATATTAAGCAAAAGTTGGATTGTTTTGTAATTTTGTCAGTTAAGGTAGACTTCTTGAGGAAGTTTTGCCGTGTAATTCATCTCGCTTGCTTGCTTTTCATCTCCATCTGCATCTGCTTATCTCATTGTTCTCTCTTCGCTTGCTGGTGCTGGTAATTTGTTTAAAGAAAAAATGTTTGCTTTCTTTATTTTGTTGATTAATCATGAATTAATTTGTTGTCTTTTTTTGCAAGGTATTTTTTATTGTGGCTGCTTTTTGTTGGTCGTTGTTCTCCTCAGAAAATATACAGGTGTGCCAGGTGATTCACTCTAATTTCACATTTCTTTGTCATTCAATCATTTGATTTGTGTTCGTGTGCGACATGCATATTGATTTTTTAATGCTATCTTTGATTCTGATTTAAATAAGTTGTGAGTGATTTTTCTTTTTAATATTTTTTTTTGGATTGGACTTATGAGTTATCAATGCCCTTTCATCACGGAAGCAATTCATCATTTTTATGCGAATTAATTCTTTTAGGGAGTGGTTGACAAATTGCATTAGCAGACGCAATAAATACCCAGTGGATTATGTGATAGTAATTAATTAGGAAACAAAAGGGTGAAAAGAGGAGTGTAGCTTACAGTATACACCAAAGAGGTAGGAGGATAGAGAGAGAAACAAACATAAGACAACACCCAACGGAGGAAACAAAAGGGAGAAAAGAGGAGTGTAGTTTACACGTTACGGTATACACCAGAGAGGTAGGAGGATAGAGAGAGAAACAAACATAAGCCAACACTCCCAGTCCCAACGGTTTGTGTTCTTTCTTTCCTTGACATATAAAGTACTGTTTGGAAAGAAAGTTTGTTGTTTTATTTATTTATTTAGGCTCGTTTTGTTGTTTTGTGGTGTGTTTTTTACAGGTGGTGGAGATAAAAGAAGAAAGAAATAAGAAAATGGCAGCAAATGAATCAGTTATCTCTGCTGAGCTTCCAGCTCCTCTTTCTTGGAAAAAGGTATCTTTTTTCTCTACTTGCTTCTTGTGTTTAACATGATGTTTACAATTTGTTGCTTTTATTATGTGTGAATTTAATGGTTTTGAAGTTGGGGCTTGCTTAATTGTTGAGGTTCTTGTTGGTGTAACTAGTGTTGTTAATTCCTTTGTTTGATTTTTGACTAAGGTAGTTGCTGTGGTAATTTAACTTCTTTCAAAAATAAAAGGGCAAAAAGGGGTTAGAGGACCCTGGACTCTGACGTTTTATTTAATGGGAACCCTCAACTATTTTTTTATTTAATCACCCCCTGACCTATTTCGTTTTATTTAATCACAACCCTACTGTCACGTTTTGTTGATGTGGCACCGTTATGTGCCACATCATACACTTTCTCGATACCACGTCAGCAATTTGCCACATCACCACAACCACATCAAGAAGCAAGCCACGTCATCAAACCAGGGGGGTAATTAAATAAAAATATTAAAGTTCAGGGTTGTTTTATGTCTTTTTGCCATATTTATTTTATTATACTTTCTGTTTTTGTTTCTTTCTTCTTTTTTTTGGATGGAAATGGAGGAAGAAGACAAAAGTTATAAGGTTATAAGGTTATAACTATGTAATAGAAAGAAGAAGAGTAGGCGGCGGCGCATGGAAATGGAGGAAGAAGATAGAAGTTATAATAGTTATAATAGTTTTGTTCTATGCTAGTTTCTTTTTACCATGTTAGGATCATGTAGTAATTAATTAATTAATCATGCATGGCTTAATGAAAAGGGGGAACGTCCGCTCTAGCATAACGAACAAACGGTAACCCCGTCCTTCGTGTCCCGACCGGAAATAACATGTCCCAACGAAATATGCTAAGATGTAACGTCACCTTTGAGGGTCAAATCGTGCCAAAAATGTTAAATAATCAGAAAGTGTCCCAATTCGGTAAGCGGACTCTATTGACATGATCCAATCATTGACCTATGTAAATGATTGGAAAGTGACTTAAGTTTGTGGGAAGAATTGGTTGACATGCTTCGATTCTTCATTTTCGTGTCAAAAATATTAAACATAACAAACACCTCTCACTTTATAACCGGTAACCTTTTTAAGGATGTGACTTGGGTGCCTAACACCTTCCCAAGTCCATAATACGACCTCGAACCTTCGTTCTTTGGTTTAGACCACATGTGCCTTAGTTTTTTTTATTTTATGCCATGACATTAGGTTCCCTAAACCTTAGAAAATAGGGTGGCGACTTCATTGCATTATGTGAAACATCCATTTATGCTTGGCATCCGTCCCAAACCTTAAACTCGTTTTCAACGAAAAAGGGGGTGCGACACCCGTGATGGCGGCCAACTGATTTTCCATGGCTGCTGAGCGGGCGTCTTAATGGCTGTTGTTGATCATGGGCACGACATTCTTTGCCATAAGCTCGATCGTGGCCTTGGCAGCAGCAGGAGTGAGGCGGGTGAGAGAGTCGTTTGCGGCGGCATTTAGCAGGGCCTTGTCGTGGGCTCGTAGACCTTCACAAAAATATTGTATCAAGGCATGCTCGGTGAGGTTGTGGGAAGGGCATAACGCCTGCATGTTCTTGAAGCGCTCATAATACTGATCGAGGTTCTCCGTATCCTTCTGAAGAATCGAGACCAACTGCTTGTGAGCCCACAACAAGGCCCTTCCCACGATGAGTCAGAGGCAGAGGCAGAGGCAGAGGAACAAACAGAGGCTTCAATTAACCCTGCAAAGGAGCAGGTACAAATGGAAGAACAACATGAAAAAAAGAGAAGTCCGAGTGATTTAGCTAAATTGGTGTTGATATTAGCAATTTTTTCTTTATGTGCTATTAAATGGAAACCCGCGGTAAATTGAGGTTGATATTAGCTAAATTGAGGTTGATATTTGAGTTTATTCAATTAAGCATGTAACGGATTATTACGAGCATCAATGGATTACTCAACTCTTTCATGTGCTATTAAATGGAAGTTTTTCTGGGAAGCCAATTCTTGGTTCATGTTGCAGTCATTAGAGGTTGTCCAGACTTTGATCTTTGGTAATTATTAAAGTTTTGCAATTGGGTTAGGTATAGACTGTTGGATTTGTTGTTTAGAATTGTTGCTTGAGTTGTAGAAGATTCCTGTGAGGCAATTCTATTTTAGAATTGTTGGGAGTTGAGGTAGTAAAGGTGTCTGTGAGGCAATTCGTCAAACATGTTGTCGCGCCTCGGAATTTAAAAATTCGCGAGTGTGCAACGAAATTTGAGACCTTCAGATGCTCGGCGTAAAAGGACGCCTCGCAGCATGCAATGAAGTCGCCACCCTAATTTGGTTGCTAGGCTTAGGGAACCCTAATCGTCATGGCATAGGAAATATAATAAGTAAAAAACTAAAGGCACAAAAAAAGGGGTCTGGACCCCAGACAAAGGTTCGGGGTCGTGTTATGGTCTCGGGAAGGTGTTAGGCACCCGAGACACATCCGAAAACGGTTACCGGTTGATGAGAGAGGTGTTTAAAAAGGTGTTTGAGAAATGCGTTTTGAAAAAGGGGGCCCTCAGAGGAATCGTCACTTTAGTCTTTTTTATGATCGTGATGGGACTGAATTTTCCGTAAGACTGAATGAGCGCCCTCTTTTTTCATCATCGGGCCATGCATGATTAACCTAATTACTACGTGATTCTAACATGGATTGCTAACAGAGTACAAATTTAAATGATTGCTTTTAAAGTGAAAAACTGAAGTGGGATCGAAAGTCCCCATGTACATGCAGTCAATACAAACGAGAATTTAAAATCATACGAACATGGCATTTTAAGTAAGTCTTTAAACACGTTGTTCATGTGGGTTGATTTTAATTCTAGCAGTTCTATATATCATGCCTACATTTAATATTTGCAGAAAGCATCGAATAAATAAAAAGGACTGGTGAGGCGTACTTTCGAACTAAGCTTGAAATTAACCTACAAAACGAGAGTGATAGCTTGAGAAATAACTAAGCAATTTTATGAGTGCGAAAATTTAAATGACAGTTGATTGCATACGAGAAATGATGGATTTCACGCATACGAAAGTGAGATGTTGAGTTTGATAAAAATGATGACAGTTGATTGTATGCGAAAAATGATGGATTTTACGCATACGAGATTTAAATGCCGAGTTGATTTGCATGCGAAAAATGATGGATTTTAAGCATGCGAGAATTTAAAGGCTACATTGATTGCACACGAAAAATGATTGATTTTACGCATACAAAAATTAAATGCTGGGTTGTTTGCATGCGAAAAATGATTGATTTTAAGCATACGAGAATTTAAACGCGAGGTTGATTGCATGCGAAAAATGATTAATTTTACGCATACGAAAATGAAATGCTGTCTTGATTGCATGCGAAAAATGATGGATTTTACGCATACGAGAATTTAAATGCGAGGTTGATTGCATGCGAAAAATGATTAATTTTACGCATACGAAAATGAAATGTTGTTTTGATTGCATGCGAGAATTTAAAGGCTACATTGATTGCATGCGAAAAATGATTAATTTTACGCATACGAAAAATGAAATGCTGTTTTTGATTGCATGCGAAAATGATGGATTTTACGCATACGAGAATTTAAATGCGAGGTTGATTGCATGCGAAAAATGATTAATTTTACGCATGCGAAAATGAAATGCTGTTTTGATTAGTGCAGAAAAATTAAATGCTGAGGCAGAAAATTAAATGTAGTTGACGATTTACAGGGAATAAAAAAGTTTGATGATGTGCAGAAAATAAAACAGGTTGATAATGCAGAGAATAAACAGTTGGATATTTGCAGAAAATAAACTGTTGATATTTTCAGAAAAATAACAGTTGATAGATTGCAGAAAATAAACAGTTGATAAATTGCGGAAAATAAACAGTTGATAAATTGCGGAAGAATTTCCAGCAGTTTGCGAAAAATTAAAGCAGTTGAATATTTACGAGAATTAAAATGCGACTGACCATGTAGGCGGTATTGAATTTAAATTGCCGAAAGTAAATTGCTGAAATTTAAAGTGCGGAAAAGTAAAGTGCAAGAAAAGTAAAGTGCGGAAATTAAAGTGCGGAAAAGTAAACAGTTGATAATTTGCGGAAGGATTTCCAGCAGTTTTGCGAAAAATTAAAGCAGTTGAATATTTACGAGAATTAAAATGCGACCGACCATGTAGGCGGTATTGAATTTAAATTGCTGAAATTTAAAGTGCGGAAAAGTAAACAGTTGATATTGCGATCGACCATGTAGGCGGTATTGAATTTAAATTGCTGAAATTTAAAGTGCGGAAAAGTAAACAGTTGATAATTTGCGGAAGGATTTCCAGCAGTGTGCGAAAAATTAAAGCAGTTGAATATTTACGAAAATTAAAAAGCGACCGACCATATAGGCGGTATATTAAATGACTGAAATTAAACGGTTAGATATAAATGACTGAGGTTAGATAACAATAAATATTACGATAAAGAAAGAGCAATTCATGCGTAAAAACAATTCACGAACCAACTTGATAAAATATGCATACGAATTAAATTAAACATTACATACGAGCATGAAATGAAATGATGTTAAAAACGGCTCGAATGATTGACGAAAATTATTTTGGGCCGGGCCCGCATGCTGAATTTAATGAAAAATGGCTAGGAATAAATTCTAGCCCATGACCACTATTTAAAAGGAAAGATGGGCCGCATTGTTGAAACAAAAGGAAGGGAAGGGGACGGATGGGCTTGGCTTAAGCCAAGGCCCATCCGGGTATTTTAAAACAAAGGACAAGGGACGGGCTCGGCCCGTCACCTTCCTTGCCAAGAATAGCAGCCATGGCTGCTGCGTTCTTCTTCTTCCTTGCGCCGGCGTTACTGCCGGCGGCAAGGGAAGAGCTCCGGCCACCAAACTCAAGAAAAACAGCCTCCATGCACAGAGTACGAACCCCGATCAAAACCCCATAGATATCAGACCATTTCATCCGCAAACGAGGAGCAATTTAAAGTTTGAATATATATGCACATTAAAATTGAAAATTAGCAATTAATTAAGACAAACATTAGTCATTTAAATTGGAGCAAGCTGTGCGATTATAACTTGAGAAATAAGGGTTTAGAATAGGTTTTAGTCATTTGTTGCAAGGTTAAGAAGAAAAACGAAATTTGCAAAGAAATCCTAGAGAGAGAGAGAGAGAGCTCACCTTGATTCCTTTTCTTTCTTTCGTTCGTGTTGAGGATGAGGGTACAGAAACCGTGTGTATTTTCGTGTGTGACTTGGCTAGGAGAACGGAGAGGGAGTAGTGTGGTTTTTTTGGCAAAAATTCGGACCCTTTGCGCGTGGGGAATGGTGGCTATTTATAGCCAAAAACGCGTGGGTGGCCGGACGTGGAGCTGCGCGTGGTGGCCGGCTGGTCACGGTGGCAAGGCTAGGGGAACCGTGATGATGGCGGAGGGCTAGGAGCTAGGGAGCAGTTGGCTCGGGCGAGGACTTCCGTTGCCTCCCTCGTGCGTGCACTGTGCATGTGCATTATGCACATTAAATCAAGGGTCATTGATCTGGTTGACTTTCCTTGGTTGACCAGATCAATGGCCATGATCAAATGGCCTTTCATCTGATTTAAATGGCCTCGAGCCGGTTCCCGCGACCAAACGTTCTGACTTTTCGAGCCGAAGGTACCGTCGCGTAGAAAAAATACGACGGGTTTAACCGTCTACAGTGAATGACGAGAATTTTTCGTTTAACGTGTTTATTTTCGCGTTCAAAAACGTGAAACGTGTTGAACGGAAAAATGAAGACGTTACGCCGAAAATTACACGAAACGCTGTAGACCGTTGCGAGCAGAAAAAAGCTAGCAACTAGTTGATGAAAACATTTAAATCAAGCTATTGTCCGAGCGGACTTACTCGGGTCCAATAAAAAGCTCGAATAAAAATAATAATAAAATAATAAAAATACTAAAAAAAGTGCTAAAATATAAAAAATCCTAAAATTCATGTGATGACCTAAAACGAAGAAAAAAATTAGCAAACGACTGCCGGATAATTAAAAATGTGATTTTTAAAGCTAAAAATATTAATGATAATAATAATGAAAATATATGCTGAAAAATTAAAAATGCGATTTCGAAGGCTGACGATGCTGACGATGATGCAAAAATGCAACGAAACACCTAAAAATGCTAGCGACATTAAATCAACTGAAAATGGCTGTAAATTGGCTGAATAACATAAATGCTAAAATTAAATAAAAATGGCGTCAAAATTCGGGTATCAACACATGTTGTTGTAGACACTGAAAATACAGGAAAACAACTTCGAAGGAGGGTAACAGTTATACCTTTAAACAAAATTCAACCTCATAATCATGGTATTTAAGTGCATATCATCCACAAACAACTCATGTAAGCTGCAATTGGTAAGACAAAATTCATCCAATTCAAAATCATGCACATCTATTTCATATTGACGCACATTGGTCTTCAAGACAATCTTAAGGATGCGCACGGTATCACAAATTATTAAACAACGTAGACGGTGGATCATTTTCTCAAAGCGGCTTATCAGGATCAACCAAGAAAATTGAGCCACACGCCCATACACAAAACGTATTGGAAAACCAACCAATTGGCACAAAAGGAAATACAACTCTTGCAACAATTAGGCCAAGAAAATTCCAACAAGTTGGAGCAAAAGAATTGTTTCCATGCTTCGTGCAGATTAGACATGGACTCCAAATGAAAACAACATGTATATAAATTATACATATTATCCGAAAAATTACAAAAATTAGCACGTTTGAGCAAGAAAGGATCATACTTGATGAAATGTAAATGAGAGTTTTAACACATACCACAACATTTTCACACAAGTAATTTTCATGCTCAAACCAAGAAGAATTATGCTTGACGAGGTATGAGGTGGTTTTTGGGGCATGCAAATAAAGTCGTACCCAAGGGGCTTTCGAAAACACGGATAAAGAATCATGCTCAATGAATGCAAGAATGATTATTTATCACACGATAAATGCTGGTCATAAAAATTATCATCATGTGAATAAAGATGAGGTGACATGATCAACCTCTAACAATTGTCCATTCAAAAAGGGAGTGAAAACATACTCGTTGGGCAAAGCGGAAAGGTAGTG